>OZ007594.1:139027474-139668308 GCA_963931845.1 Maratus michaelseni
AACGCCATAAAAGTTTTATGGTTTTATTTCTTTTATAAATTAAATTATTTTTGTGAATATACACTTATTATGTTTTAAAGCGTATAATGCATTTCAAGGTTGCAGAGTGTAAATGAACGAATATCAGTAAAATACAAATTTTTGAATAAAATAATTGTTCGTTCAATGCATTACAAAAGAACTTATTAAAGAACGTTTCACAGATGTATTCACGCATTTTTTTATATGCGAAGTACTCTGATAATTTGTAAAGACATATAATCATCAAAATATTTTACATAACAATTGAATTATAAAAATATGACATTTTTTTAAATGTAACATATGACTGATTTTTTATTACATGTTTTCTTTTAACTTACAATTCTCTTTGTATGTATGTGGCAGTCAAATCTTGCTATTCATTTTTCACTCCGTTCCTCTTAATATAGAGTTTTAAAATTTAGAATTTATCTTTATATTCCTGAGGGTAATACATGAATTATACATTGATTTTTAAAATTCAATCCCTAAGGGGTGTAACGTCGGAACAAAACTTTAAATTTTCCAATACAAATAAAGTTGCAAGTATTTAGTGTCAATTGAAAGAAACAACTTCATTGTTGCAACATTCATCTATTTTTACTAATTTTTTCTCCTCATCATTATAACATCAGCACTGAGCAACGCACACATTTGTGCTCTGTCATATAAGTTGATTTTTTGTGAATTTTTTAAAAAAGCTACTTTTTTATTACATTTAATTCATTTATAGCGTTTTCTAACATTCGATTATGCAGAATACATTGAAACTCGTATTATTCGTGCGAATGGATTCTGCACGCAAACTCGATATGCAGAAACTCGTGTAATTTGAATAATCGTCAACATTTAAAAAAAGTTATTTTGTGAAATTGAAATTTTTAAAAAAATCCTTTTCGTTTAATACAGATATAGAAATATTGTATGTTGAATGTAAGATCATCTTTACAAAAACAGTTTAAAAGTAATACCGTTCGATATTTGCATGCAGTTATAAGTACTAGTTGAACATGTCGGACAAAGTAAAATGTTTTGCAACATATGTTAACGATATTCAACACTGCTTTCTTTTCATTTACAAAGACCAGTTGCAAATTCTAAAATTTAAGTGAATTTCGGAGGGTTTCTTAGAATATAACAATAGATAAATACAAGATCTCTGAATCTGATGAAATGCAGATTTTAAAAAAGTGAACTTTGAAAATTCCGAATAAATACACACTTTCATTTATACAGGAATTTCAGGGAAACTATACATTACAAGAGATACACAAGTAGCATTGTATATATTTTTATTCTCTGATAAAGATCTAGATATTCGGAATATGTATAACTGGAGTTTAGATAAGTTGGGTTTTACTGTGTAATAATACGTATAAGTTAATTACTTTAAAGTAAGAAAGATCTTCAGACACCCGCAAGATTTGTTAAATTTTAAAATGGAATGCTTATGGTTACTATAATTTGTATGTTTACAATATGATAACAATAATTTTATTGAAATTAAATCATTAAAAATTATGTTGTCTTGCATTTTCCATAAAAAATTCCCAATGAACGAACAGCTACGATCAGAAATAAGGCTTTAATTGCCAAAAAAAAAATCCCTGGCGGCTCGGACTACAGGCACAGGTAGATTTCGAAGACGCAGACCGTGGGGCCCCTGTTTATTGAGAATTGCAGAAGAAAGGCCTATTTGCAGTTGGGAACGCCTACTTCTAAATATACCTCTGCTTGTAAGCGGAGCCAGCAGGGATTTTTTGTTTTTAATTTTGCTTTGCTCTAAGTGTTGGTCCTATAAAAAACTTGTCAATATAAAAGTTGTAGATAATATTAAGAAGATTAATAGTAAATTTAAGCGGATTTGATATCTTTTGAATTGACGAAGTTATGAATTTTTTTCTTCTGAAACTCCTATTTTCCCCCCCTTGGGGTCATTTTTAATGAAATCAAAAATCTGTCATACATAAATTTTTGGCCCTTTTCCTAGAAGTAATAATAACTTTAAACGGATTCGATATGTATCAAAATTAAGAAGTTATGGTTTTTTTCTGTTTTCACAAAAGTCCCACATTTGCCCCCCCCCCTCCCGGGTAAGATTTTGCCCATTAACGAACTTAACCGAGATTCTATGCAGCGTGATTTTATATATCAGTTTGGAAGAGATTTGTACAGAATTATGGAAGTTATTGTGTCCATAAAAAAGTGATATAGATAGATAAAGTTTTGAACAGTTTTGAGATGGTTTTGGGTTCTAGAAGTCATGATGGGTGTAGATCTGCAAAAAGTTTCAGGAATTCCAACTTAGGGAAGAGTGTAACAGGTAGTATTTCTTACGAAATCTACCTAAAACGTCAAGTGGAGGCTTATTGTAGAAACGAAATTTTTTCTTATCTGTCAGTATATGTGTATGTATCTGTGTGTGGCGATAACTGACACAAAGGAGTATCAAATTTGCTTGATATTTTGTAGATATGTCGGCGATGTATACTTATTTAGCTGAATAAATTTTGGATAAATTTGGTTGTTTAGTTCATAAAGTGTAGACATTTTTTTATATCATATTGATGTTTTATAAGATTTAAGACGGTTTTTAAATTTTGATTCATTTGTTTTCACTTAATGAAAGAAAATAGCACATTTGTATAATTAATTAAAACATTAAATTAATGATGTAACTTTTCTCTATATAAGATATTAAATCAATCAGATAGGTTTTAAACTTCGTCAATACATTTGTCAGACGTTTAAAATTACTTGTTTGTTTGATGGAATTTAATGCATCTATTCCAAAATTATAAAACATGTTACTTTGTCGCTTTTAGAAATTTTCCCCCATACATGTCTTTTTTTTCTTTAGTCGTTGTCTAGCCACTGAGTTTTGTATAAAAAAATCTAAATACAAAGGATTAAGCATAAACTTTAAAACAAGAAGAAAAACAGTGGTGGTCAGATATGAGCCACCTCCCAATTTCTGACTAAATTAGTTTACTTTTATTATTTTAATAGGTATTTTTCATGTATATATATTATATAACCAGGAATTTCTGTGGACTATTTATTTTATATACTTTTATTTTTTTAATATGTATTTTTTATGTATATATATTGTATAACCAGGAATTTCTGTGGAGTATTTATTTTATTAGTGTACATAGTTTCTTTTTCGTATGAGAAAATAGAAACGACCACCCAGAGTAGTTTTATTACCTTCGGAGACACTGGTCTGCGATCTAACAAGGACATCTTTTACGGAGAAAAAAATTTACGAGCTGAAAAATTTATAGCTGTTTGGAAGTGCATAGCAAATTTACAATTTAGGACCCCATCTAGGTGGTCCTGAATAACATTTAGCGAAAACCAATAAGAGATGAGGGGGGAGACGTCTTTACAAAACCACTGGAGCCAATAGACGGCCGAGTGACGAGGGAAAAGAAAAAAGTGAGCCCCAAGAGAAAATCTGGAAGAGGACCAGAACCTGACGTCCTGTCCGAGGAAGTAACATCAAAAAAGAAAGAGTAGAGTGTTGATAGTGTGTAAAAACGAAGATAGTTCCAAAAATGGTGTAGTGGCGACAAAAGACAAAAGAATGACCTAACAGATGATCTTTGCCTATCCCGTGGAGGTAGATTATTTCTAACAATGCAGACCAAAAGTACTCTGAAGGTACAGGTATCTGTAATTTACTATTCCCTCATATTGAATGTGTATAATGATAAATAAATACTGGTAGAGGTACTTTAGTAAATGTAGAGAAATTGTTCCTTCTCTGAAATATAATTAATGCACGTAAGTGCGGTAGTGCGAGTCGGAAAAAGACTCACTAACTCTTTTAATGAGTATTCAATTGTTTCATCTTATTTTTTATACTTAAAATTTAACATTCTGTTAGGGATGTTTGTTTTTTTTATTTTTTATGTCTTTGTAAATAGATATGTAAATAAATGTTTTTTCGTTTACTTTTAACTCTTTGTATTTAATTTATATGGGTTAACACTCATATGTCATCGAGTAGTGTTTTTCTTCTTTTTCTTTAATTTAATTGTTTATTAATTTTAGTTGGTTTATCAGGAGGACTAGTTTATAATTTATGAGAGGTTAGGGATTTATATACTTTATCTAGTCCGGCTTCATAAGACGTAGGGCGGCGTAAATAATCACAACGTAATAATCTGATCTTTTTTTTTACTAGAGTAGTTAATTTAATTCAATAATATGGGTAACTTTTATGGGATCATTATAAATTTTCACCGACGTCCAGAAGCCACGATCACACCTTTAACCTGATAATCCAACACCCAGCGTTTCCGGAAGAAGCATTAACCCGTGCTTCCTTTAACTAATGTAGGGAGTTTATGTAATTGGGCATTAGTAACCATCTCCAATTAGGAGGCCCAGAACTTACCAGCAAACAGATTGGCAAATCTTTCATAATCGGGTAATTAGCCAATGTTGCGTGTCAAACATCATTAATCCTATGAAAAATACCGTTTAAATCAAATGCCCATTATAGTCAATGCATTTTCATTTCAATAAATGTTAGTATTTCGGTGTAAATTATACTTAATTTCAATGTAAAAATATTACTTCTAATAATGAATGCAAAATATTGAAAAATATATTCCACTGAAATTTTAAAAAGACGAAAAACAAATATTTATTCGCTCAACGCTCCCTGAAACATTCTTAATGTAGTTTATGATATTGTCGCTTGGTGGCAGCACTTTACAAAACAGAAGCCTTAGGATTCCATAATAAGTTCCTCTACTTTAGTTTTCTAAGTAATTACCCAAAAATGCATTTACTCTATACATATTGCAACATAGAACAATGTAGCATTTGTTAAAATATGAAAAACTTGCTATTTCGTATAATTTTGAACGCTACACTTAGTTCAAAATATCGTTTAAATTAATTTTTTTTTTTGTGTGAAATTCGTCCTTAATGTTAATTTATTAACATTTATTAGCAAATTTTCTCTAACTATAACGATTAAGAAGTTTTTATATTTATAGAAAGGTAAAAAGCTTAATAATCTGTCCTATATTTAGATAAAAATTACTAGTATTTGCGTTTCCAATGTATTCTTCAGATACGGATAGTTGTAGAAAAAGATATAATTGATTTTTAGATGTTGAAAAAATACCGTATATTACTACTGAAATTTGCAAGATTTCATAGGTTTTATACAATACTTTTCGAAAAGAATTGCGAATGGTTAAAATGCATTACTTTAAAAATACGAGGGCTGTAAATTAAGTAATGGCAACATAGGTATAAATCAGTTTTTAATGAACTTACAAGTACAATTGCATTACATTCCTTCTATATAATCACCAGCAAAGCTTATAACCTTTTGCCAAATGTCGGGAAGCCGTTGTAGACCGCAAGGTGTTGATTGTTGATGTGAGCGACCGAGCGCCCTACTGCGTGGAGTACAGGTGAAACGTCATGAAATCGGTGACCTCGGAGAGAAAATGCTTGAACCCATCGTGCTACTGTCCTATACGGTAAAGCATTTGTGCCACAGGTTTCCACTAATCCTCGATAGCATTCTGTTGCATTTTTGCCACGGACAACCTCGATTTTAAGCCACGACCGCTGATCACCTTTTGAAAACATGCTTTAGAGCGATGGAAACGAAACTCCTCACTTTAACGCCACACAACAACTACCCTTCTAAGCAGATCGACTGTTTTTTGCACACTGCACATCGACAACAGCGCCACCTCACCGCTCCCATATCCTATTTGCGCATGCTCGCCCTTCTGCGAGTTTCAAGGTTAAGTTGCCACTATTTAATTTACAACCCTCGTATATCTCATAAAGAAGGAACTGATTTGAAATTTCAAATGGAAAATATTGTGAAATACAAATACAAGTATGACATGAAAGTTAAATTTATCTCTGTTCATCTAACAAACGCATTATCAATACTTAAATCTCTAATAAAAATGTTTTCATAACATGTTTAATAACATATGGATTTGAAGTAGTGTAAAATAAAAATAAATATATCATAATGTGACTTACATAGATAATATTTGTATGTATTTCAGTGTCAAAACATATTAATATTACATTCATTAGCTTCCGTTTCTAAATGTATATTTAAACATACTATTAATATTTCTTAAATGTTGAAATACAGAACAATGTAGCAACGATTAAGAAAATAAGCATAAAACACAAAGCATACATCTTTTAATATGGAATTATGAAGACTGATGTTGACATTTTCTGGAAATCATGATAGATTAATATGGAGAGAGTGAGCCCATCTCTTCAACATGTAAATCTTAGAAACGGATATATTGAAGGCTTTTCGAATATATCGTGTAGGAAAGAAGTGATTTGTAATTTGAAATGAGAAATATCGTGAAAAACAAATGCTAATTTTACATGAATGTTTTATGTGTGGTCACCAATCTAATGCAAAATGAATATTTAAAATGTTAAAAGAATATTTTTAAAAACCTGTAAATTTGATAACATAGGTTTTTAAATAAAAGTAATATACAAATATAAATAGAATTAACAAGTAGAAATAGCATCTGTGTTAAGGAAGTTTTTCAGTTTCAAAACATCTTAATTTTACAGAACACTCATTTATAAGGGTCGATTGTATGTTTGGTAATAGAATTATTGTTTAATCAATATGTTCCATTTAATATTGTGTAGTATTCCTTCCTTACATAGAATTATTCAACCGGCTGTTTCATTTAAACAGATTTAAATATCTATCATGGTAGAACTATTAAAATGTAAGGTTTAAATTTTTGAACATTTTAATACTAATTGTATAAATTTAAGGTTATAAATAATTTTCTAAAAAATAAGTAATTCTGCTCTTTTGGTTGAAATAAATTTCCTGTTGAAATTGATATAATATAGCAGAGTTTTAAAAGTTACCGTGCCGCTTAGCGTTAGCTCAGAGAAAACATTTTTTAGCGTTATGGCAGTCTGCGTGTTATAGAAACGTAGAACAATAAACCATTATTTCAAATATTACATTGTTCGCTATTTCATACAATTCTAAAGTTATTTGACTTAACTTAAGTCATATCTTAATTTAAAACTAGATGAAACCCGTCAAAACTTGACGGAAGAAAATACTGCAACAATATCAGTAAAATAAGCTTCATTATTATTTAAGAAGGGGGTGCGTATGAAACAGTCTTTCAAATATTTTATTTAAAAGTTTTTTCCCCAGTGAAATACAGCACTATTTCCGATGCAAAGCAAACTCCAAACAAACAATCCGTAAACAACTGTGTAATGCAAATCAGTTTGACATTACCGCCCTATTCCCCACGGCAAGAAAGAAAATTTCATAGATCTATGAAGTATCATACAAATAGTATATTCGTTCATCTCACATAAGTAAAATAACATCGTAAATAAAGCACACATCACGTCCTCCCCTCACCTATGATAATGCAACCGAATGAGCTCCTATGCGTATGTGCATTGCATCTGCCCAAAAGCACCGTCGAAATTCGACGCAAAAAAGGGTTTTTAAATGTTTAAATTAAAAGTTTTAAGATGTACTCTTTAATCATTGTTCGTTTTAAATCCATATCTTCTATAACGCATCCATTGTTATAAGCTAATCAATTTGTATGTAAAGATGGAGAATTTTTTTACAATAATAAATCAATCTGCAGATGAACCAGATTTTTAATGTTTTCAAGTGTAATTTATTTGTATGGTTTCTTCGGTTCCTTTACATAATCAGGATGATTATCCCTTTTCCATCACAGTCGGGATATTTTCCCTCTTATACAGTTGGCAAATGTAAAGAAATAAAAAAATACAATTCCTAGCATATTCTGAAATTTGATGGAACATATACATCAACGGATTCAACATATTAATTTTATCTTCAACATAAACTGAAAATAGTTTTTTTTTTTTTTTTTTTTTTTTTTTTTTTTGACAGATTTTCGTTCAGCGCCAAAATGTTCTATCTTATGGATAATCTGGTCTTATGATTTATCACTGTTTTTATTATTATTACTATTATTATTTACTTTTTATGATGGTTAGGGAAATCTCTTTTCAATTGTGGCAACTTTCCCAGGGGATTTTTTACATTATTGAAGCAAACTGGTGATCATTGGAAAGATAGAATTGAAAAACTTTTCATGCTTGAAAGTTATTTAAAAAGTCGTTAAATTAAGCGGCAGTTTTCAAATAACTTTCAATCGAAAGCTAATTTTTTTTTCTAATTGATGATGTAAGAATTGAAATTGTAAAGTGTAGTAAAATGTAGTGGAAAATAGAAATTTGTAGTATTTAGAAGTGATGTAAGCACGATGAAAGCTAAAGTTATAGCGCCGTTTGTTGTCACAACCGTTGTACATTTCTGAAAATTGCCACTGTATTTTGGCTGGCGTCCAAAAGTAGAAAACCATTTTTGTCATCGAAAGAGAAATTCACAGTGATAGAAATTAGGACTTTGCGCTAATAAGGAACTATTAAATGAACTTATAATAAACCTACCAAAATAATTCCTATGAAATATTAGTCTTACATTGTTTATTCTAGCTAAATATACAATTATTATTTCAAGATTTTTTCTATCATAACACTATTTATAATTATTTTAAATTTCCTGAAATCCTTTACTTTTGGGATTTTTTAATTAAAAAAGAAAATTTTCTGACCTATAAAAAAAAAGTAATTGGTAACATGTAATCAAGGTATGCAATCAATATGAAGAAATCAATGACGGCTCCAATTCTAATCTTTATAACTATGAATGGAAAAATCAGTTAAAATTACGTCATGTTGACACAATCATACACATTTTTCTCTTTAGTTATCAATGTTAAAATGCATTTCAAGCTAAGCATAATGTCATTTTCACCGGCGCAAACTTTTCACACGTACTTTAATAAGTTACTTTAATGCTTAAACACCATGCGTACAAATAAAAATATATTTTGTATTTAATTGTAATGAAAACATGCCATCAACAAAGTTATAATGATAAAATAAACCCAATGGACAATATTCCCGTGACGTCACAATAAATATGAATTTTTATTCGCTTATAAAACACGCGGATAAATATTTTTACCGAAATTTAACTTGCAAATTAAAAAATTCGGCCTAAAAGCCGCGTGCTTTTAACATTTATTTTTATTGGCGCAACCACAGAGTTTGGAGAATAAACTCTATGCTTCGCAACAGTGGTCGTTATCAGATTATGACGTCATTAGCAGAAGTAAAATATTAATTGAAAATTACGGCTAATTAATTAACAAACGAAACGCACGATAACAAATCTGTGTCCAAATATCTTTCATTTAAAAAAATAATGATGTAATTTGATACAGTAGTTTGTTCTCACGGATTGTCGAAAGAAAAAACTTAGCGTTTTAAATATATAGATAAGAAAATATGTTTTAATCTACTGTCAGTCTTATAACATATTAACGTAATTTACTCAAGCACGATTAATTTCTAATATTGTCTCTATTTACAAACCATACTAAAGGTTAAATATTCGTATTTTTAATGTGAAATTTTGAAGACTGCTGTTGACATTTTCTGAAAATAATAATTCAATATGAAAAAAAAAAAAATCTACTCAACGTATAAATCAAATCTTAGAAACGGAAATTATTGAATGCTTTTCAAAAGTATTTTCCTTGAAGGAACTGATTTGTAATTTGAAATGAGAAATATCATGAAAGACAAACGCAACTCTGGAATGAATGGTTTAATTATTCACGTTCATTTAACGAATGCATTATGAACACTTAAGACGCTAATAAAAGTGTTTTAACGATACGTTTATTTGATAGCACATATTGTAGGTGAAAAGTAAGAGAAAAATAGCTATAATTAAATAAAACAGATAACATATTTGTATTTAATATATATAATTTTAAACATTTATATGTGTGATGAAACTGATACAAAAGACTAGCGTGTTACTAAACTGTTAGAAATTCATCAATGTTTAGCTATTTTTTAATCAATATATTGTTTTACAAAATTTGTGTTATTCCACAATTCGTTCCCGAAGATATTCACTGGAGTTTTTCATTTAGTAAGTTTTAAATTTGTATTACTCCAGAAATTTTTCGAAGCAAATTATTATAAAAAACATAAAACAACATAAAATATGTGTTTTAATATAATATATAGCAGAATTTATAGAACAAGTTTTCATTAAGAATTGTTCAATAATCCGTGAGCCAGCGGTAATTTCTACTTAACATTTTACACAATATCATTTTCAAATACGTAATGATTTACATAATTAGTCACGGAAACTGGTGAATGGGACAGCGGATCACGTAACATCTTTATTCAAATGGAAATGAATGGCAACTCCATTATGGAAGATTGTTAGTAATCGCATGATATATTTCACTCATTCGTAATCGGGTTGCTATTCATTTCCTTTTGACTAGGTTGCTGCACTCGAGGTTGCATCCACCACTGTCACGACAGCAGACGGCTAAACTCGGGATTGAATAGGTAAGATAAATTATATATTTGAGGATATGATTATATAAAATGATTAAGTAAAAAAATGTCACTGACTATGTAGAATTATTTATCTGTTCTATATTATACTGTTGATTTATTTAATACTTCTTCTTTTTTTTATTAGTAAGTATACAAAATCTTTGCCTAGACTTTCTTTTCGCGATTTATTAATTAATTGACAAGACCTATCACCTAGGTGTTAATGTGTTTTGTTATTAGATATCAATTAAATCAACATAAATCGTTCTATGATTATCATTTAAAATAATTATATATTTTTTCATATATTTTTCATCAAATATATTTCATTAAAATATGCTCTACTGCGTGAAAACGGAATTAAATATGTCATCTTTGGTTAAATATACGAAGTACCAGCACATTTCATCAAATTTTTATCAATGTTGTTGATTGAAATTTAAGATTCAGAAGTTTTTGAACTAATTTTTTAAAGTTTATAAACACATTTTACGTCATATGCCCACCAGAGAAGAAACAAAACTTATTAATATCTTGATATATGAGTATAACCGATGGAATATTGCGTAATATAAATATATTTAGTTCCTTAATAGTTTTAATTACAATTGTTCTTTTAGTTCGTTTTTAAATAAATATGTAATGTTACATTACATGTCAGCCAATTCGTTTTCTATTTATTTATGTTTTAATATGGAAATTTAAATCGTACTATTCTAATTGCTGCGGCACATGTCAAAGACTTTAATTACAAATCAAAAAAGATGTTGTTAATATCAAATACGAATGTACAAGAATTAATGCAGAATTTATTATTTCCATGATGTCATATGAATCATGGATTTAGTAAAGTTCACTAAATAGTTATACATGTACTGGAATATCCATAGGACATATATTAATTTATTTATTGACATTTTTTTTCCTATAATGGCGATAGTAGGTAAAAATACAGAGGGAGTTCGCACATTTTTTAGACGATTTCGGCGTTGTTTTTTTAGCGTTTAAAATATGAATATTGTTTTTTGAAATAATCTATATGATAATCTTGTTTCTTGATTCTAATTCTGCGTAATGCTTTCGATGGTAGAAGGTTAGGGTTATTGCTTCCCATGCCTCTTTAAAAGCTTTCCAGATTCGATCAGTCGTGGTGGTTTTGCGCTTTGAAAGAGCTGTTTTCAGCAGACCAAATGCACAATAAACCATAAAAGAAACGTCAAGTGTCTTCTTAGTAATATGTTGAAAGGTATAAATGCAATACCTGTGTGAGTTTTTAATGTTTTCAATGAATACAGCGGTAGTTTTTGAAGTATGAGCGGTAGCTTTGCTTTGATGCAGTTTCACCCTTTTAAAGTCGTTGAAATAAAGAAAATAGCATTTTTTCTGTAAATATCGGATGTGTCACATTCTCTTAATAATATAATCAATTGATTGTAACATTTTTGTCCAATATTCTTGTTTTTATTTTCCGATTGTAAGATAAATTTGCGAGAGTCATAAATCCTTACCTGAAACTTCGTTTTCAGCCTTGAAATGGGCTCTTTTTTTTTTCCTTGTTTTTTTTTTTTTTTTTTTTTTTTCATCTGGTATCTTTTTACTATGTATACGGACTAATTTTTGGGATAGCACTTTCCAATAAATAGTTGTGTTTATTTCGCACTAAAATGTTTTTATATTATGCGCTTTGCAATCATTTTAGATTGTCGAATTAGCATACTTCTGTTCGAAAAAAAAAACGCATCTTCCCATTCACAGCTTTTTTGCATGCGCAATCTTGAAATAAGAATAAATTTGAAAGTATCAGACGATAATATACATTACACATAATAAGTTGTTGCCAGAATTTTTTCCTCTAAAATAATTCCATTTTTTAAAATCATTTATCAAATTTGTCTAAAAAATGTGCGAACATTTTCTGTATATTGAGATAAATTAAGATTTCACGACATTTTATATTACTTGTAATCTGTAATAAATTTGTTTAAAAATATTATGCATATTTTTTACTGCTTTAGCTTTTCAATAAAAATATGTTTATTATGAACTTTTATTATTTAAAAATAGATAACGCTTAATAATTAAATAAATTTTTCTTATTAATATGTACGAAAAGTGAAAATATTTGTATTAATGTATATTTGTTCTCAAGATTAAAATTATTTTAAATATGTTTTGGTATTCTATTAAAAAACTGTTAATGTTTATTGTTGATATTTTTTATCATCTGTACACACTTGCATTATGAACTTGTGATAAAATTTGAGTTCCTGTATTCATTGAAGAATTTATATAAATATATATTTTTCCTTTAATATTGAGATATTGCTCTTAAATCAGCAATATAATTTAAAGAGCCAATTTAATAAATATGACATTATTTAATCGTTGCAACAGCATAAATATATAAATACGTTTAAATGTAATACCTAAATACATTCATGTACTTCCTATTTTGTAGAATGATAAATTCAATATAACTCTTCCATATTCATCACGTAACTTACAAAGCATAATAATACATAAAGTATTATAAAGAATCATTGATTATTTCCTTACAAAGATATATCATGGATAAGAGATACATATCAAAGATACTTTGGTAACTTGATGTACATTATAAACTAACATTTAATTAGAGGAAACATTAAATCAAGATTACACGCTATAATTCTGCGCTCAGGGATTTACCAACAAGCATAATTGTATAATAATACCTTAAATTGGAATTTGTGATCCGCTGTTGATTTGGGGATTAGTATATAAAGATTAGTGATATGAATTCCGATTTGATGTTATAGTTCAAACTATATCCAGCTTTGAAAAGCAGAAATTGAATATCTAATTTCAATCGAGATTTCAATTATATGATTGGTTTCACTTGTGTATTCCACACTTATATAAAGAGTTACAGCTAAAATATATTTTATAAAATGCAATTTTCAAAATATAAAATATTTGATACAGTGAAAGATAAATTACTATTTTAAATGTTATTTATATCACTAAATGTAAACAGGTAATAAATATTTAAAAACGTCTTGATTTTAAACTATCATGTTGAATTAAATAGGACTAATTAGAATATTGCTTCAATCTAGATAAGTAAATTGCATTAATAAAGAATAAAAGTAATGTTTGAATTATGGGCCATTTTGTTTCATATTTAATCTACCATTGCTAAGCTTTTTACGCTAATCTAAACTAATAAAAGAAAGTTTCGCTCTGTGTGTCTGTGTGTCTGTGTGTGTGTGTGTGTCTATTGGCGATGGCTAGGAAAATCTGGCCCACCTAGAAGGCTGGAAATTTAGATTTAGGTAGTCCAAACCCTCTCCTGTTGCAACATTACTTCAGAATTTTAATATTTTAATTACTTTCTGAAATATTAATTAAAATGCACAAAGAACTCTCATTAAAAATACGCTTTTATTCTCTTGGGTTGGTTGGTTCACTGGTTGGTTGCATCGATTCTTCACAGAAGAAATTAAATAAACCAGAGTAGCGATGCATAAATAAGGATTTCTAACTAAATAGTGTGAACATGGATTGAAGTTATCAACGTAGAGAAGCCATGCGATTGTCGCGCCACCTGTGCATGACAAATTACACATACGTCCCACTGATTGAAATATTTTGCAGGCATATTTTTCTTCATGACAATTAGTCGGGTTTAGGTTTTTTTTTTCTTTTTTACATTTATTATTATGATGGAGATTAAAACTTTATTTAACAGATTGTTTTTTATATTTGCGGGAATGAAGAGGGGCAAGGGTCTAATTACATTTAAGCTTCAAGGTGTATTTCTAGAAAGCAGTTACCAGAATTTCCGTATAATAGTGTCAGCCAAATTTCAAATTAAATTCCTAGCTTAACCAAATGAATCAATCATTAAAGATGTATTGTGATCCTCCTAATTAGTTATTTGCTGAAGGCCACTTGAACAACCCCGCCCACCCCCCACCCCTCCCGGCCCGTCTTTCAAGGTTTTTTCTCTAACTCTGCTCCGTTTCCATATCTCAGCAACTATCTTTCCGATTTCAACGCAAGTGATTTCAAACATTATAAGTAACTTAATAGTCACCATTTATAACATTAAACCAAATTTATGAGTAGCGGTTACCACTATTTACGAATAACAGTTTAAGCCAAATTTGTAATTAAATTCAAAGCTTAAGGAAACGAACGAATTTTGAAAGATGCATAGTGATCCTCCTAATTAGTTATTTGCTGAAGGCCACTTGAACAACCCCCCCCCCCCCACCACCCCTCCCAGCCCGTCCTTCAAGGTTTTTCTCTAACTATGCTCCGTTTCCATATCTCAGCAACTATTTTTCCGATTTCAACGCAAGTGGTTCCAAACATTATAATTAACTTAATGGTCACTCTTTATAACATTAAACTAAATTTATGAGTAGCGGTTACCACTATTTCCGAATAATAGTTTAAGCCAAATTTGTAATTACGTTCCTAGCTTAAGCAAACGAACGAATTTTGAAAGATGCATAGTGGTCCTTCTAATTAGTCATTTGCCGAAGGACACTTGAACAACCCCTCCCCCCCGGCCCGTCCTTCAAGGTTTTTTCTCTAACTCTGCTCCGTTTCCATATCTCAGCAACTATCTTTCCGATTTCAACACAAGTGATTCCAAACATTATAATTAACTAAAATGTCACTCTTTATAACATTAAACTAAATTTATGAGTAGCGGTTACCACTATTTCCGAATAATTGGGTAAGCCAAATTTGTAATTAAATTCCTAGCTTAAGCAAACGATCGAATTTCGAAAGATGCATAGTGGTCCTCTTAGTTAGTCATTTGCTGAATGGTACTTGAACAACCCTCCCCCCCCGGCCCCTCATTCAAGGTTTTTCTCTAACTATGCCCCGTTTCTATATATCAGCAACTATCTTTCCGATTTCAACGCAAGTGATTCCAAACATTATATTTAACTTAATAGTCACCCTTTATAACATTAAATTAAATTTATGAGTAGCGGTTACCACTATTTACAAATAAGAGTTTAAGCCAACTTTGTAATTAAGTTCCTAATTAACAAAACGAACGAATATTTATGCATGCATAGTGGGCCTCCTAATTAGTCATTTTCTGAAGGACACTCGAACATCTCCTCCCTTCGGCACCTCACTCAAGGTTATTTTCTCTAACTGTGCCTTATTGCAATAACTGGGCTAATAATGTTCCAATCTTCTCGAAACCAGCTCAATTTTGTAGTGCGAATACTATACAGTAACGTAGGCAGCGGGGACCTGTCTCAGAAGTTCGTTCGGAAAGAGGTTTGTTTAGAACCGTGGCCAGAGTTCCGTTTTTTAAGAGATTTAAGTTTATTACAAGGGTCCGGGCAACGCCAGGCGGGTCAGCTAGTATTAAATAAAAAATGTATATAGAAAAATATATTATCTATATTAATAAAAGAAAGTGGTGTGTTTGTGTGTCTGTCTGTGTCTTTAAATGTGTATCTGTTTGTCTGGATGGCTAACGAAGTCTGCTGCAGGTAGGAAGCTGTAATTTTGGATGTGGATATTACAAGACACGTCCTGATGCACCTGTGGCTCACAGTTTTAATTTTCTAAGACCCGGCCCTCCTTGGCCCCTTTAAGTTTTTGTGCCATAAATTGTTATCAACTTGCACTTTTTTATCGTATCTTCTTCGTTTTCGGTGTTCTTTTTCCATTTAGGTATTCCCCGAATTTCTCCATTCCAATTAAGGCACCCTGGGGCGCGGTACGGGACCCCTTGGAGTTTTTTTTCCCTAAATTGTTAATAACTTGTCATTTTATTTCGATCTTCTTCATTTTGGGGAATTTTTCTTCATTTACTTATCCCCCCCACACTTCTACATTCCTATTAAGACCTTGGCCCGTGGACCCTTGGCTGGGGCCCTCTTGAACTTTTTGTGCGCCTTGTATTTTATACTCCTTTAATTGTGTCACCCTGTCAATGCTAAAGTTTAAAATTGAGTTTTGTTCTCCTAACCCCGAGCATCACCTTCATCTTTTTATTGGGGCCTTTTGGGCCCTTTTTTAAACATTTCTTTAAAATTTTATTCTTAGGATTAATTTATACCCTATACTTAATTTCGACTAATTCATGATATAAAGCACTAAGTACTAGGAGCTTTTAATATGTCTTTCTCATAGGGCCCTACTCAAAACGAACAGTCGGCCCCTTTTGAGACCCTTACAATAGCTCCCTTAAAAATTGTTCGATTCACTAACTTTTTTTCTAACAACTTAGTCCTCCAGTTGCTACATGAACGATAAACAAAATTTTCGGACCTCAGCTACCAACAATTTTGAATGTTAATCTCCTTCTTAGGGCTCTTGGACCAGCTTCTTTAAAAATGATCCAATTCTTTTACATTATTGTTTAGCATAGTTCTATTGTTCTACAGCTACTTTATAAACTACTAGCTGTTACCCGTGACTTCGTTCACGTATCATTAAAAGAAGAATAAATGCATTAATTAAGCAAAATATTTCCTTCCCGATAATTAGAAACGTACATAATTAACTAACTCTTTATCACATTTCATAGGAGACAATACAGTATTTCTATGTTACAGTATGCCTTGACATAACTAAATTTTAAAAAGTGAAATTTTGTGACAAATCACGAAATGTAAACTGCAAACAATGAAAAAATACGGGCCAAATAAAATCGTGGAAATCGGCAAATTATATAAAAACATATGTCAAGTTTACCTGGTAAACGATTTTACTTTTAACACCTTTGTGAAACGTTTTAATAGCAATCCTACAAAGATAATGGAAATAGTATATTCTTTTTCATTAAATTCAATTTTTGTGAAAGAAGAGCAATTATTGTAGACCTAAATGCAAGGAGCTTATATTTGCCTCCTTTATTTAATCTATAACTGAAAAAAAAATCTTTATTTCTAAATGAAAATATGTTGACAGATGATTTTTGTTCTCCAGAATAAATTGATTCATGAAGTTTGAATATGTGAAAATACGTTTTTATTTTTCAAAAATTTTACTGAAATCAAGAATTTTGTTCTTTCACCATCTATTCAAATTGAAAAGCAATTCTTTTTTTTTTTCAGTTTTAATGAGAAAAAATTTATTAATCCGTTTAATTTCTTCTTTTTATCCACAAAAATGGAATAATTTAGTTGTCATTTTTAGAGAAACTTGGTTAAAATTTACAATAAATAAATAAATAAATAAATAAATAAAATAAAATAATAATAATAATATCTCGGAATTTAAATCATTTTTTTTAATTCTGAGAGTTTATGACATACTCGGATGAATGATAACCGGTGTTAAGTAAATCGCGTTGAGTTCCACAATCTGAAAAGAGTAGTTGCGAAATACAAACAGGCGGTCAGATTTTAATATAACAGATTCGTATTTATTTTTCTTTTCCTAATAATCATGGTGTGGATTTTGGCAAAAAACTCTTAGCTGTATGTAACTGATATTCATGCTTAATAAGCGGTATAGATTTTTAAAAAAAAAACATTTAAATTTTTCGTTTTAAATATGTTGTGAAACTAATCTTCTTTCTATACTTAGTGATCCTTGTATTATTAATGTACGGAATTAATTCACGCTCTTTGTAAAACACATTTGAAAATTCCCGTTTTATTTCAAATATGACGTCACATTTTCCTCAGAGAAATCTCTTTTTAATGCCATAATTCTTGTTAATTTTCTTTTTCTGGCAATCAGATGTAAATTTTAGCGGAAAACTCACATTTGTATGTAACTGGTACTCAAGCTAATTATTAATCAGTATCGATAAAAAATATTTCAGTTTTTCATCTTAAATATTACGTCCGTTATCTATCTACTTTCATTGATATTCATGCTCCTTGTATTATTACGAATATTTGAAAATACATGTTTTATTTATGACGTCATATTTGTCCAAGCCGAGGAGGATCCTTTTCATAGTTCCATGACCCAAGCGAAATCTATTTTTAAGAATATAATTGTTGTTCATTTTTCCTTCTAATTACAACGCAGTTTTTTGACAGAAAAAGATCTTTTTAATGTAACCGATATTCATACTTCATGTATAATAACAAATACTCCATATTTTTGTTTCAAATATCACGGAAATTCATCTTCTTTTGAAGTCTTTCATTTTCACTTTTCACGTGAAAATCGTTCAATTGAAAATTAATTGTTGAGGAAAAAATATTTTTCCGTGTTTTTATTTATTGGCAACGATCAAAGCCCTAGCAACGATGAAGTAAAATGGTTAAAGTTTATGGGAAAATGTCCATTTATTCGCTATCTAAATAACGAAATTTTGAATTATTAAGAAAAATGTTTGAATAAAATGAACAAAAACCGGCCTATATTCATTTGAAGGTTATAATCAACGTACATTCAAAAATACAGGATTATTAAATGCTCCATTTTGACGCTGGCTTCAGCCTAATATTTGCACACAATCAGATTTATAATAATATTAGGACTAGAAATTTCCTTAAACAGCTAGTTACCACCTTTTTTTAATATTAATCTTCTTTTTCGGGATCAACTTACGTTTACTCAATACAGCTGTAAATTAATAATCGTGTTTCTGTTAAATGCAATTCTTAATTTTATAGGGTGGAGGATTTAATCCGTAAATTAAATATCACGTTACTGTTAAAGGTGATTCGTTAAATTTACAGGAGGTCGTCTTCCATCACCTGGGGGCATATTCTTTTCTCGGGTTATTGTGCCCGATATCAACGGGAATTGCTTCTTTCAACTTAGCTTAACATTGTGTTTACAGATTTTAGCTCCATCATTCTCCACCAGATAGTGCATTATTATATCGTGTCCTATGGGCCCGATTACTACGGTGTTTGTCTCATTCAACTTAGTTTTCTATTGTCACCGGCGTGTGTGGAGCACTTCCGGTATACGCTGTCTTAGACGGTGGAAACTCAGGTCATAGGTTCGTTCGGAAAAATATTTATTGGAAACACACTAGACGATAACCTCTACGCTGCGGGGGGAGGGGGGGGGCATGAAACGATATTCGTTTGAAATATTTTTAAAAGATATAAAAACATACAAACTTCTGTTTTGTTTAAGGTTATTAGGACAGGCCCGGAGAACGCCGGGCGGGGCAGCTAGTGTGATATAGTTAAAAGCATGTCTAAATTAATTAGTTGGAAAAATGGTTATAACGCCTTTTAATGGATATTTAAACGGGGAATTAAAAAAATTATTCCCTTTTTGGGAACCCCTTACAATAGGTCCCTTAAAAATTGTTCGATTCACTATTTTTTTTTCTAACAACTTAGCTCCTCCAGCTGCTACATGTACAATAAAAAGATTTCTCGGACCTCCGCTACCACCAATTTTGAATGTCAATCTCCTTCTTAAGGCTCTTGGACCAGATTCTTTAAAAATGATTCAATTATTTTACATTATTCTTTAGCATAGTTCTAGAGTTCTACAGCTACTTTATAAACTACTAGAAATTTCCTTAGACAGCTAGTTACTACATTCTTTTTAAATATTAATCTTCTTTTTCGGGATCAACTTACGTTTACTCAATACAGCTGTAAAATAATAATCTTGTTTCTGTAAATGCAATTCGTTAATTTTATATGGTGAGTATTTAATCCGTAAATTAAATATCACGTTACTGTTAAAGGTGATTCGTTAAATTTACAGGAGGTCGTCTTCCATCACCTGGGGGCATATTCTTTTCTCGGGTTCTTGTGCCCGATTTCAACGGGAATTGGTTCTTTCAACTTAGCTTAACATTGCGTTTACAGAATTTAGCTCCATCTTTCTCCGCCAGATGGTGCATTATTATATCGTGTTCTATGGGCCCGATTACTACGGTGTTTGTCTCATTCAACTTAATTTTCTATTGTCTCCGGCGTGTGTGGAGCACTTCCGGTATACGCTGTCTTAGACGGTGGAAACTCAGGTCATAGGTTCGTTCGGAAAAATATTTATTGGAAACACACTAGACGATAACCTCTACGCTGCGGGGGGAGGGGGGGGGCATGAAACGATATTCGTTTGAAATATTTTTAAAAGATATAAAATCATACAAACTTCTGTTTTGTTTAAGGTTATTAGGACAGCCCCGGAGAACGCGGGACGGGGCAGCTAGTGTGATATAAAAGCATGTCTAAATTAAATGGAAAAAATGGTTATAACGCCTTTTAATGGATATTCAAACGGGGAATGTTACAAATACCTGCTAAATATTCAATTGTGATGCAAGTGATTTTTAAAAGATGTTAACAAATTCTTTTACTACATCTTTTTTATAAAAGTAAGAATACATCTTGATTGCTAGTTTAAAATTCTCGATGTATTTAATTACGAAACGTTTAATATGTTTCTGGATATCTATATATTGAATAATATACTTATCTATTGTGTTTAAAAATTAAAATGTAACTGTATCTGGTTATGAGGAATTTTGCGCTTTGCAACCGACTATAGTGCGCATGAAATTTAAAGCCCTACATATTTCATGTTCAACATTTTCTTAGCCTCAATTTCATCAATATTACAAAATTTTAGTATTTCTACTCCTTATTATAGTATTTTCATGCTTACTTTAATTATTTTTCCAATTAATTTAAGGATATTTTTAAGGGGAATTATTATTTTAAATTAAAAAAATATATCGATTCATTTAAAATGCGGTTATTATGAAAACAATATTTTGTCAAATACAGGGTTTTGTTACAGAATGACTTTTTAAGTAAAATTCCTGCACGCTTTTTTAAATTATTAAACCTGAACAAAATATTAGTTATGATAATTAAATCGGAAAAATAGGTACTTGCAACAAATATGGCAATTAGTAACTAAATTTATGATTAAGCAAATCATTAGACATAAAATCTTGACAATTATTTTCCCAAAAATAACGTTATTAAAAAAGTCAACATGGATTTTTGTTTTATCCATAACCTACAACGGAAAGACAAGAGAAGCGTCTTTTCGGATTTTACACTGAGGGTTATTAATTTAAGAAAATTACTGAAACACATGACGACAGAAAATAGGATAGAAAAATTTCACTGCTGCTTACTTATAGAATATAAGCATAATTATATCAATACTTTACTTTATTGATTTTTACTTTACTTAACCTTATTTTACTTTTAAGTATTTATCTGAATTTTGTTGTGTGTAATATATAAATAAATAAATAAATAAATAAATAAATAAATAAATAAATAAATAAATATAATATATTACGAAAAAATGTTTTCGGAAAGAATGAAATACCATAAGGCAGGATTTGCACCCAAGCGCATTTTATGTTTTTTATCTGCTTACGTGTGATTTAATGTCATAACAAAAAAGGATTAGTTCAAAATGTTTCATTTTATCATAATTGTCAAATGAGATAACAAGAAGTATGCACGTAGCAAAATGATATTTATACAAGTTCATTTAATTTTATCTACACGTTCAGAAAGAAAAAACCCCTCAGAACTACAATATTACATAAAATCCATATTAATGAGATTGGTCTTTGTCTCATTTTTATTGATTTCTGACTAGTTTGAACAACTAACATCATGATAAATTCGCCGTATTCAGTATTATGGGGCTTAACTTTGTCGAAGTGCCTCTGGGGCCCTGTTTATATTAAAACAGAAAATACAAGTGAGTGATACCTTACTGCGTATACATTTACTTTTCCGTGAAGAAAAAATCAGTGGAAAAGAGCAATTTTTTAATGCTTTATCCAAATAGTTTATTTTTTAAAGCTGTAAGTCGAGATTGTAATTGAAAAATTTTAGAAGACTTGCAACAGTTTGTACCGAAAGGTAACTATTTCTTAATCTTATACCGTACAGTGCAAGGAATTGTCAAAAGTCTAGTACATATTTATTACACTGTTTTCGAACAGCAGCCTAAAAAAGTTGTAGTACATTTTTTTCATTAATTCTCTTTTTGTATCAATTACATATATCACTAACGCAAATGTTAAGCATGTAACCTTACAGAATTTACAGATGATTTTTAAAAACATTTTATTGCATTTTTTACTATGAATTATGAATGACGATCACATTTGAACTTCACGTGAACTGGAATACAGAAAATTTGCAATGCGGAGATTCACGTTTCGAACTAATAAAATATGATGTATTTCTTAAAAGTGCTGGGTTCCAAACACGTTCATTTTACTATGCATTATAATTCATAATGCCCGTAATAACATATTTTAAAAATATTGTTACGTTATTTTTTCATATTAAAGATAAATGTTTTATTTTATTATGAAGGAATTTCAAACATACTTAGGTTTTCATTTCTTAAGGATTTGGAAATTACATTAATTAAATAAAAATATTTATTCAACATTGAAACGCTACTATTCGTGAAACAATAGTATTTAAAAACCACACTGTTATACCAGTGGGTCATAAATATTTCTTAAATTCTATTTTTGGAACAAAAACTTTCCTTATAGACTTACATTTTGAACATTAAATGTGTACATCATGAAAACGAATACGCTTAATTCAAATTCTTTAGGTTGCAATTTAAGAAATAATGATAAATGTGAGAAAATTACTTTTTTAAAGCATATAAGAACTTGTGAGCTAATATAAAACAAGAACGAAAAATCATGCGTCAAGCATAGATTATGTAACACTATCCAACGCTTCCAAAATAATTTTACAAATCATACCGTTTAATAAGCTGAAAGATAACATCTAAGTAAACAATTTGGAAAACGCATAACCTATTTAAAAACATAATTTCAGGAATTTCCAACATATATAATATTCGGAAAAATATCCGAATACTTTTATTCAGCCTTGTATATGATCTATAAATTTCTATATATACTACATAGGATGCTAAATTTTAGCTCAGTTAGGAAACGCGTAGCACAGTTTAAATTTCTCCTTCTGGAGTTTCTGTCAATAAACGGAAATGTGATCGCGAACTTTTGTGCTTCCCTGTATTTGATCTACAGAATTTATACACACCACGTAATAGACAAAAAGTGAGTTCAATTTAAAATCGCGTTCAGTAACTTAAAACGCAATTCCAGGAATTATTGTTAACAGACAGTAGAGAATTCTTTTGTGTGTCCCTGTAAATGAACGATGACTGCTATACACACAATATTCTGTAGTAAGCCTCTTGTCATGCACCTTAGTGATATATATAAATTTCAATGCGTTTAAAATAGTGAAACATTATTTAAATAAACCGCATACGATTTTTCTCCATAGACGTAATGTAACGGAATTCTTTTGAGTGTCCCTGTAAAAAAACTATAAGTGCTACACACTTCCGTTGAAATAGGGAACATGCTATAGATAACGACAATAACATATAAAAATTGCAGAGCAATACGAGCATATTTACGGGAGTTAGAGCACGGACAGATGGCAGACGGCCATACGGCCAGACAAACCGAAGTCATAAACACTTTTAAACTAGGTTGGAAAGTGTTAAAAAGAGTATGTAAAAATAATTTTTAAAATTTGCTTTAATAAATATACCATGAAAATATACACAAGTGTATTTTAATACAGAAAACGGCATATAACATAATGAAATTGAATGTCAGATGGTAATGAACTGAAAAAATAATTAATGATCTGGAGAGATATAAAATCGTTCATTCTCGAGAATAAACACTTAAAAGCAATGTCTGAAATTTGTAATACTACATAAATCATAAAAACAGACATTTCAGTTTAAATTCGGAAAATTACATTTTGTAGAATTATACTGAAGGGTGGAAAAATAATGAATTGAGTAAACTGTTTTAAAAATTATTTGTAAAACAATTTGTTAAATGTACATGATCATGTAAAGCAAGTAAAGAAACACGTTTAGTTTAAATTCGGATAATTACATTTTACGAATTGATAATGAATATCTGAATGTTTTTCAGAATAATGGATGTCAGACTATTTCCGAAAATATATCAAAATGTGCGTGTTGAAAGTAAAATAATAATTAGTTTAATCATAATAGAAATTGAATTTTGTCTGTGAGACAAGATGGAATACGTAGGGTCCATGTAAATAAAATCAACATACTTGCCTTTATTCGCAGACCGTTTACGATATAAACACACAAAATTTGTCCTTAGATTCTCAATATTGTCTTCATTCAGATTATAAATGCACATATTAAAATAGGAATTGCATATATATATATATATATATATATATATATATATTAAAAACTGCACCAAATTTGATATTTCAAGTGGTAGCGGTCAAGACTTGATACTTTATTTGAGTTTTTTCAACCACTAAAAATACATAGTTTATGTATGTTTGTTAAATCGTCTATGACTCAGAAGAGGTCCAAGTTTTAGAAAGCTTATGTTAATGTTCACGTGACAAACATTAATTTATATCGCGCAAAATCATCCGCATTAAAATATTTGTTTTCAGCGAGATACATTAAATGATTTAAACGAGTTCAAGGCATTTTGTTATTCAAATGCATCAGTTTAATTATGAAAATTATTAATAAATTCATATTATACTTAAAGAACAGTTATTTTTTTTATTTCAGACTTGAATACACTACATAAATACAATAGACCCAACACGAGTGAAAAATTAACCGAGGCAAGGACTCGAAGCTGGATCTACATCGTAACGTGCTGTTGTTTTAACTATTGAACTAACCCATCGGATATCCTAGCATGACAATTTCTCACTATTCATAGAACAATAGTACATAGTACAATATTGAACAAGAGCAGGTTACGCTGTACACCCAGGTTCGAGTCCTGGCGTCGGTTTACGTTTCGCTCGAGTTGGGTCTATTGTATTAATGTAGTGTATTCAAGTCTGAATTTATTTTTAAATGTTGAGTGTACCTTTAATAAATTCAGATGTTAGTTTATGTGCTTTAATAAATGCTTATTAAAATATAAATTATGAATTATAATAATTTTTACAAAATGGTCATCATATAATACATAGCTGTGTAAGTTTATAGTTCATTTCAATTTTTATTTTATCCAGATATAGAAAATTTTCCCTTTTCGAAGGTGTAAAGGGACCATATCCTACTTCATTACAATCATATAAAAGAAAATTGAAAACAGAAAATAGAAAATTCAAGCGTAAAATTGTGAAAAATAAATTTAGGATATTAACGTTTCTTCTCTGTTATCTCTATCTCTATATCCTGCTTCATTCCAATCACATAAAAGAAAATTAAAAACAGAAAATAGAAAATTCAAGCGTAAAATTGTGAAAAATAAATTTAGGACATTACGTTTCTTCCCTGTTATTTTATATATTTATCGCATCAACAATTTTTCTGGTATTAATCTAAAACTTTTTCGTTTGAGATTATAATTTATTTGTTTCAAATTTGTGGATATAACATTGCTGGATAGAACCTAAATTAGTGGTATATCCCGCATACATAGTAATCAAAACAACGGCAACTACATGGGTGGCCGTGTTTACGATGGCAGAACGCAGACAGGCGCCGAACTTGACAGTTCAGCAATGCTGTGGACAAACAGGGATTTATGACGGGCAGTCTCGAGGGTCATAAAATTTACAACGATAAACATCGAACTGACGATCCCTGTTAACAAGGAAAGGGGCAGTCACGTATGAGTGTCGGACATGCGAAATATGGCAGGAGCAAATGAGAAGCGTTGCTGTAATCAGATGGACACGGCGACCAGTGAAAGTACTTCGAGAGGGCATGGAAGTTGGCCCCTAACATCAGCATTGGGTATAGAGCCAAAAAGGAGGAGGTAAAGTTTTTAAACCCCTCTGGGGGGAAAAGAACGAAAATTTTGTTAGAACTGAAAAAATCACTTCTTCTATCAACAACTTTAAGAGGAAGACATCCTTTTTCAGCAACTTGCTGCTAAAAATGAACGTTGACTTTTTCTCCATAGGCTGCATTTGCATTATGTCAACAGCCTATAGTTATAACTAAATTAATCACACTTTTTTTTAAATATGTGCCCAGGATGCAAGAACCCACTTGTGAACTCTACCAATGACTGCTGTTCTCTTGAGAAATCCAGGTACATATTGTTTACCCAGCTACTGTAAAAACTTTTTAAATTAATTAATGAATATTGAGGAGATAATATTTCTCCTGCCATCCCAGGATCATGGATGCTTAAAAATTTAATTGTTATCATAATTTATTAAATTAGAATATTATCAAATGTGGTATCATGCTTAAACTTAAATAATTAAAATAATAACGTAATAACTTAACCAAAACCAGGAAATATAATGTACAAGGCATATACTTTTTACAATTATTTTACTCTCTATTTTATGTTTTATCAATCTGTGTATTTTGTAAATAAAACCCTTTTATTTCCCCTTAATTAAGACTCTAACATTTATTATGGTTTCCAGTGTGATGTTTATTTAAATTAATATATATGTTGGTTTAAATTACTACTTTAAATAAGATTTTACAGCAGGCTTGAGGGTCAACCATAAGGATAAGATTCTTCGAAATGACACAACGCGGTATGACTTCTTAATTTAATACAAAATCTATCCTAGGTTGCAGGATCACAATTTGCCTTCAAATTGCCGCTAAAATAATTGGTGTGTTTCTGATAGGAGGAGCTAATTATTATGGGTTCGAGTAACACCCGGCAAGTTTTATAATTTAAATTTTAAATCTCTCCAACAAACATTAATAAATTTTCTATTATAACTTTATAAATATTTAACAAAAATGTTTGTAAACTATAATTTTTCCCGAGCTGTCTTGATAGAAGGAACTGAAATATGCTGTCGAAAGTGGGTGTTACCATTTAAAAAAAAATCAAAGTGTGTGAAATTTTGAATATGTAGACGACCCTACTAAAAATTAGATTTTTTGTCTGAAAAACCAAAAATTGTATTACGAATCTAATGAGAAATTTTTGCGTGACTTTATCTTAAAAAGTCTGTGAATAATGGTGGGTGTGTCGATTGTTTTTTTTTTAATTGAGTATGCAAATTTCCCGTAACAAAGAACAAAAACAAATTTTCTTTGCAGAAAAAGTTATAAGATAATAAACAATGTGTGTGGAATATTTTATTTAATACAACTGAAGTATAATTTTGCTTTAACAGAAAACAATTTAAAATGATAGATTAAGTTAATGGTATTATGGAATACCATTTACATTATTATTTGGAAATCAAAAGAAAAATTAAAGTTAGTAAAGTACAAACTTTCACTAATTCTTAAAAAATTTAATGCGTTTAAAGTGGAAGAAGAAAAATACATATCACTAATACGATTTTTAAAAAGAATTACATTTTTTAGATAATATGAACCAGTCGCGTAATGGGGAATATGGTTATAAGGAATATTAAAATTGCAAGTAAAACTACAACTTATAAGAATAAACAATATTATTTAATTAGTAAACAGTTAGTACATCATCTGCAAATCATCCGATTCTTGAAAAAATGTTTTAAATTTTACAAAATTCCTAAATAAAGTCTGTTGTTTCGACTCCACTACTGTCTCCATGCCCTACATTGCAAACATCTGTCATTTTATCCACTCCTCTCCTCTTCCATCCTCTAAATATTTTCCACTGCAAAACAAACATGTTGCATTTTTCTCATCTGGTGTACCACTTAGTATAAAGCTCATCTCAGATAATACGCAGGAGTGGAATGTGTGTTCATCTTCTCTAGATTCATCTTGAAACAGTTGTCAAGGGTGTTTAACTTTGCAACAAAGCTTCATCTTCTTATTCTGGACACTGCTTAAAGTTTTGACAAAGTTGCCTTAACTACCATTGCATTTTTCTTATCTTTATTCTCATTCATGTCTTTTCTGATTTTCTTAATTTTGCAATCCTTCTTAGCTGCAATACATACAAACTTACAAATGGAATCATTGTAAAAATAACAAAATCTCACTAATTGCACCTCAAAATGTAAAAAAATTACCAACATTTCGATAATCGTGTTTTATACTCATTATACTGCTATTATATATAATTAATGAAAATAAAAATAAGAAAACAGGAAAATTCAATAAATTTTATTTTGCCTCGTACGCAGTAAATTAAATAATGAAAGAATGTAAATATATATTTTCTTTCACCAAATTCAATTACTGACCAGATAATGAAACTTTATTGCCATTCTAGTTTATTACCAATAAATATCCTCTGTATGTAGTAATAATAATGAATGTAAGGCAATTCCAATGGAAATTGTGGATTTGTGTCTGAATATTGCAAATTAAGAATAGTGGATTATATGAGATATTAGTCCAATAATTACAGAAAACCATGAAAGATTAAAAAAATATAAATATCTAAAAACATAAAATGATAAAATTTAAATAAAGCTAATCTTTCATATAAACATGAATATCAATATATTACAAATAATATAATAAAATCACTTGTGAACTTTAAATATATTGTTATACATATTTTTTTTCAATGAAAGAAACCCTAATTTAAACACATATAAATTAAAATTAAGTACTGTTCAAATTAAAATCTTTTAAAAAGCATGAAACAATCTGCGCAGCAATCTCCAATATGGATCAGTAAATTGAAATTATATAATATTTCAACTTTTATCAGCATTATCTAAAACGGTTTTTTTTAATATGATGATAGTTTCAGAAATCATCTACTATAAAAAATATAACATGTACTATATTTTTAAAGAGATATTGAAAAAGTAAAAGACACTCGTCCTAAATCGTAATAATTTTATTTCATCGTCTTCATGCACGCAGATGATTAATAAACATAACGTAAAAAAATTATATATATATATATATATATATATATATATATATATATATCCTTAAGGATAAAAAAATAATTCTGCTTCTTACGTAGTAAATTAGAACGTCCAAAATATGTAAATGATTATTTTACCTCATAAAATTAAATAATTGAATACAATATGAAAATGTTTGTGACTTTTCTTCTTGAATGATTCTATCTCTCCAGAAAAGAAATTAAAATTATCATAAGCATTTTCGATTTTTTGCAAGTGCATTTTAAGTATATATTATACATTAATATTCCCAGAATATATAAGTTATTTCTTCAATTATAAGAAAAAAGATTATAGATGATTATGAAAAGTATTTTGGGTGAAAAGCTAATCCAATCTTAACACATATCAATTTAAAATAAATTCCGGTTAAAATGGATTTTTGTAATATAAAAATATATTAATGCAGTACTTATAAACGCATATTGATGACTTTTTTTTAATTTATCAAAATCATAAATGATTAAAGAATCCTATCATTTATTGTACTTTCAAAACGGTAGTTTCAAATTGACTGTAAGCAGTTCCTTAATCGATAACTTTTCATTTCTGCATAGAAACGGATATTTTTTTTAAAAATTAATAAAGTTACTAGGATAGTTTGTTTGGCATATTTAATTGCTGCATACATTTATTCGCTGGACACATATTCCTCTGTGATTTTATTTTCTTACAGAGAAACATATCCGGTTTATATATTGAAAAACAGTGTACGGCCATTGTTAAATATTTTTTAATTGGTAGGTGATTTTATTTTCTTGCAGAGAAACATACCCCGTTTATCTATTGAAAAAGGGTGTACGACCGTTGATAAATATTTTTTAATTGGTAGGTGATTTTATTTTCTTGCAGAGAAACATATCTCGTTTATATACTGAAAAAGTGTGTACGGTCGTTGATAAATATTTTTTAATTGGTTATATAGAACAGACATTGTAAATACTTATTCCTAGAATGCATAAAATATTTGTTATATTATATCATAAGAAATGTATATGTATAAAAATAATAATAAATGCAAAATTAAATTACATAAAAAAAACGTATACACTTAAAGCTGCAAAAGCAAAGTTGCAAATGATAAACTGCATTGTATATTAAATTTCAAAACTATAAGAATTGCATCAATAAATGATGAAAATGAAATTTGTAAAACTATACAAATCACATCACAACAGATTTTTACAGTTAACAGCAACAAATATTATATATGTGTTGGAAAAATGAAATAAAATATCTCAGCAAGGATTGTCAGTGGAGGTTCGTGACAAAGTTATCTAATTAGCCAACATTGAGGTTTTCGTGTTCAAACTCATTGCGATTGAAAATCGTAAAATATTTCATAATAATTGTATGTTTTGAAAAATAGCAACAACAAAAAAAAGGCAATTTGCCAAAACGTGACTCCCCTGCACCCCACACACATCCAAATAAAAAAAACTTCAGATGATATCGTGTAAGATGAGGCGCCTACATATAGCCACGAAAGTCACAAACTGGGTAAAATAGCCTTGATATTTTATTAAGTTTTTCACCAACCTAAACTATCAAGTCTTAGTGACATATTTTATTTAATGTTTACAATGCATTTAAAATTTTTTTATCATTAAAGCGCCGTAATTGAATTATATATTTCGATCATTGTCACCATTTATTCAAACCATTTCTACAGTTTTGAAATTTATTATACAATACACATATGCATATGTATATATAGATAGATAGATAGAGAGATAGATACATAGAGAGAGAGAGAGAGAAATGTATGTCTCTGTGTGTGTGTGGCCACTGGTATAATTGTACTAGCAATAAGGGCTTGTATTTAATTTCCACATACAATGTAACTTGCTTAATAGGATAAATATGTTCCAGAATCCTTTATTAATAAAACACATGTTGGAAACTGGAGTGTCAAATAATAATGCGCATTTGCATCGCTTAAATTTCATAGTGTTCACCTGTCATTTCTATGTAAGGACTTCACCACAGAGATGTAACGACTCGAATAAATTATCAATTGAAAGAAAATCGTGAAAGCGATATGTCTCCTCTTGAATTGCTTGCATTGTTTATCTACTGGTTAATTTTTTTCTGTCTTATGCCTTATTCCCTGCATGCCTCATACACCTCTGTGTTTTGGGAAAAAAACAACTGCATGATATTGCTAAATTAGTATAAAAAATATGAGATTTGATATTTATTTAAAACATTTTATTGGATATGTATTTAACTTGTACGAAAATATATGTCTTCAGTTTACATCATTTGGATTGTGAAATGAAATGTGTTTATACCAACTATATACAGCAATACTATATCACTAGAATATGAAATATATTGATTTAATGTAATGTAAAATTATATATATATATATAGGCTGCAACATTAAGTAGATGTTAAAGAAAACAACACTTACACATATTTGTGCGTGTAAAGAAGAATCAGAATTTCAAAAGAAAATTTATGAACAACATTTCACATTAATCTTCAAGATTTATTTACATTCTATCAGACTGTTGGAATAAAACACCTCTTTGCATATATTTAAATTTGCGTGTACTTGAAATAGAAAACATACTAGGGCGCATTCTTTATTCGAGTTAATTTTTCACATCTTATAGCTTTTCGAATATAAATGTTCATGTGATTCAAAATGTCAAGTGCGTTTATTTTTTTAAGATTATATTACTTTATATTATATTATATTATATTACATTAATCTTTTTGTTTTAAAATTGGAATTATGAAATAATTATTTCAAATATAGTTTCTGATGATAAAAACAAAACTTGTACATAATCAGCGAAATTATTTTTTAAATTCGAGTATATTTCTTTACATGTATATATGTAAAGCAGAGAATTAAATATTTGTATTTAAATATTTTTATTTAAAGAGTTTTGCTAGATTAATCGAAAAATTGATAAGAAGATCAAATTATAATATTAAACATTAAAACTGAAGAAATGAATAAATCGTGTTATGAAAGTATTATGATGAGTCTATTCACTATTAAATAAAATAAATGAATAAATACATAAATGAAAACTATTGTACTCAGAAACACAGTATCGTTTTCGATATGGAATGTATTAATGCGTACTATTAATTTAAATACCAATATGTATATAAAAACAGAATTCGATGATTTCACCTTAACCCTTTTTATCATGACGGTACTTATAAGTACCACTTTAACCCCTTCGCGAAGAGCGTCTTTTACAGAATTTTTAATCTGTTACCACCGGTTTTTCAAATGAGAAATTTTCACCTAATTGAATCGCAAAAATGCTATGATTAGATAAGGAAAACTTTACAAAAAAAAAAAAAAACTGGTGGGAATAATCGAGGATTCTGAGCATCTAAAAAGTAGCTGGAAAATTAATTCAGGATATAAAGGGTTAAGCGAAATATCTCATCGAATATGAAAAAATTCAAGTTATCACTTAACGTATTATAATATGATGGAAAACATATTGCTTAGTCACACTGTGTTTACACAAAAAATAAACTTTCGAACTTATGAAAATTCCCGTTACATTATTTCAAATTAATATGTTTTTCTCACTTCCAAATTGTATATTATTTGTTTTGTCTTTTAAATTAGCAAGCAGTGTTCAAAATGTATTTCTAGTAAATAAAATAATCTGCGAATATTCAGTAACTTTTGTAATACTTTCAAAATGTTGTGAAAAAAATAGGAGTTTGCTAATTTTTAAATAAAAGACGAATGAAGACAATTTCACATTTAATGTTGATTAAAAACTTTCGTATATATATATATATATATATATATATATATACAAGTATATTTCTGAAATACAAGTACATTTCTTTGTAAATTATTATAAAAAAATATAAAGATTTAAATTCGAGAAGTTCTTGATGGAAAAATGTTAAACAACGTATTAATAAGTGCTTATTTTAAACAATTTCCAGTTGCAATGTGATGTTAAATTTAAAGGATAATGCGATCATTTACCCGTTTCATTTCGCTGTTAACATTCACCGCGGGATGACCCAATCGACTATGGAAGATTTCCGAAAAGATACCTCGACTACAGAGGTCCCCTAGCAGAAAATAATAATAATTAAAAACAAAACTTAATTAAAAGACATAAAAGGGCTGGATGTAGACGTACCCGATGCAGCGATTGGACGGTCCGACTGTCCCGTCTGTCTACCACGCCTATGAAAGACTACGAAAAAGATATTTAAAATCGATATGATAATTCAATAAGTCTATTTGTTTTTAAGCTCTTAGATTACATTCTTTACGTACTCCGATTCATTTTAAACTGTAATCTCTCTTGAAATCTACAAAACACAGAATAAATTAATATAAAATTCAAGAAACAATTTTATGTGCAACATTCATTCAAGATTACTACCTAGAACTGAAGTCACTGGAAAAAATAAGAAAAACACTTTTCCTATTTTTGCGGATGTAGCTTTTCGAACAAGCGCAATATGAAACGTTTAGGTTAATTCCACGATAAATTCCATTCAAGTAGTTTTATTTTACTTAAAAGAGAATTGATACCTGATACGCTATATTGCCAATGATGAGCGGTCACTTGCAATTTTAGACGTTTTGTTAAATATCTAGAAAGATACATGAAGAATTATCCTGAAACTTCAGCAGTGTAAACAACATTATACACGTCATATATGTCCGTAAAGATTTTTTTCCCGAAACCCTATAAGGGGCCGTCAACAAATTGAAGAAACACGAATATATTTTGATAACCCTGTACCCTGTAAAAACTAATTTCGCAAAAGCGTTGAAACGGTAGCACATGCTTAGGAGGCATCTTTTAATAATCTAGGTTCATTTTTATGAGGATATCACGTATACTCGTGGAGAAATTAAGGTTTTTATAAAAACAATCCCAAATTTTACCAAGTTTTTTGCTTATAATTTTTAGAGTTCTTAGTATAAAAGAATGTTATTTTCAGGAACGATGACACACAACGTTATATACATTACTTTGCAATCAGAATTAAAAAATAATAAATATTGGATGAAAATGAGCAGGTTCACTAAATATTGTGTTACTGCGCATGCGCGAGTTCAATCAAAATAATCTGTACATAATATTTTAGCTAAATGTATAGACCAACTTTTGTGAAAGTCTCAAAAACATAGCTTGAAAATTTTGATAGTAACTGTCGATAGAATAAGCTCAAAATTTGCTGTTCCCAAAAGGAAGCAAAAAGATGAGGGGCGGTAAACAAATATACAAGAGATACTCTTCATTCTTATTATGTCAACTTTCATAAGCTAGTATATTTGGATACAACCCCTCATCTTTTTGCTTCCTTTTGGGAACAGTGAATTTCGAGCTTATTCTATCGACAGTTACTATCAGAATTTTCAAGCTATATTTTTGAGACATTCACAAAAGTTGGTCTATACATTTAGCTAATATATTATGCACAGTATATTTTGATTAAATGTGCGCATGCGTAGTGAAAAAATAGTTGGTGAAGCTGCTCATTTCTCATCCAATATTTATTATTTTTAATTCTGATTTCAAGGTATTGTACATAATACTGTGTGTCATTGTTCCTGAAAAGAACATTATTTTATATTAAGAACTCTGAAAATTATAAGCGAAACACTTGGTAAAATTTAGGATTGTTTTTATAAAAACCTTAACTTCTCCACGAGTATACGTGATATCCTCATAAAACTGAACCAAGATTATTAAAAGATGCTTCCTAAGCATGTGCTGCCGTTTCAACGCCTTTGGAATATTAGTTTTTACAGGGTTATCCAAAATATATTCGTTTCTCTTCAATTTGTTGATGGACCCTTATGGGGTTTCGGAAAAAAATCTTTGCGGACATATATGACGTGTATAATGTTGTTTACACTGCTGAAGTTTCAGGATAATTTTTCATGTATCTTTCCAGATATTTAACAAAACGTCTAAAATCGCAAATCACCGGTCATCATTGGCCTAATAGTGTACATCATAGAGTTTAAGGTCTGCTTCTGTCAATAGGTAGGCATATTAAAGATTAAAAACGCTCTACTGAAGAGAACTGTTTACAAAACAAACCTGAAAACTTAAATTACAGATTAGAACAGAATAAATTCATCCTATTGAGAAATGGGTGAAAAGTGGCAGGATTGAAGCATTCTGTCGTTTTGGCTTTTGTTCGATATCCTTAACAAAGCACCTTCTTCCGAAGCGAAACTTTTGCTCAATTAATTTCATATTACAATTGAAAAAATATGTAGTAATTAAAATTTAAGAAAAATAAAGATAAAAAAAACCCAAAAGAATAATCTTTAATATAATGAAATGCGTTCATTTTTTAAATCACGCGGCAGGCTCGTATTGCAGTTAGAAATTAAGAAATAAAATTTAAAAACTAAAATAGAATTCATAGTATATTGGGATGCAAAATACCTTTTAATCAATTTAACTTAAATATATTAATTTTATACACAACATAAAGCACAATTTAGTTTAGAACCAAGGTGTGGATCCCATATTTTCTCATTGGGATTTACGATTCCTCTGTGACAATAATATGATCAAATAACATTTATCTGTTGGTGTCAGAAAATATCTATGATGAATAATGATGCTTTATTGTCAAGGGGCATCGAAGATATTTCTCTTTGATACGTCTATCCTTTGTTAAAGTTTTCGGGAATTTTATTTTGTCTAAAATATTTATATTATTGAGAATATTTTCAAAAACTCTTGAGGAATGTTTCAGTTTATTAAACTTGCATAAGATGAACATAATTTATTTTATTATAATTCGACACAGATACACATGCATATAAATTAGTGATCCCGATGCGATACGTATTTCAGTTATACGTTTCACCGATATACGTATAATACGTGGGTATGAAATACGTATACCTTAAACTATACGTTTCAACGTATCCGGATACGTATGATCGTATATATGATACTCATAATTTCTGAGTATACGTATATTTCAAGTATACGTATTAACTTTTAATATCAATGGACCTCATCAGTACGTGCTGAACGAAGAACAAACTGGAAATCGGTGAAGTTACCTTGGAAATTTGCATAATATGGTTTATAATATGTTCAAAAATAATGTAACTCGCGTAGTGTCCAATCCATAAAACAAAAGAAACTATGTGCGGGTGTTATAAACCTGCGAAAAGTAGCTTCGAAGCTGTCCGCTATTCATAGGAAAACATTTCATAATTAATAGCTTTGTGTTGAGAAAAAAAAACCCAACCAAAACCTAAACTGATGAGAAAAGGTTCCGATTTTTTTTTGCACGCACCCGTTACCTGCACAGGAACCGCAAGGCGAATAAAACCAGGGCCGTCGTGGTTCTTTGATCAAGGAATCACGATGGTCTCGGTAAACCGCGAGAATGCAGTACTCTAGCGGGTGTTTTTTAATGTTTTGATCCGCAGACCAGCAAGGAGAAAAGTATATTTTTCCAAGTAAAAATGAAAGCCGTTAAAACGACGAGAGCCTAAAACGAGAAGTGGTTCCATCTAAAGCGCATGCGTCAGAAATTACATTTTCTTAGAATTCAGAGTGTGCATCCATAGAAAGATTACCATTTTTGGGGGTAACTCGCTTGCAATTTATCAAACAGTTGAAGTGAGAAAGAAAATGTACGACTACAATATTTGGCAATTAATCGCTTTCAATTTTGCGTTTTAGGTATATTTGTTTGTTTTTATTTTGAAAGATGCAATAGCTATGTTAAACATCATTTTATAATTTATAATAATTGAGTTGGTGTTTCAGTGTACTTAGCAAACATTTCATAAATTTTATTTTTCTTATTAAATTATTAATAATCATTTGTAATATATATTATATTTCAAAGCATGTAGCATATATTTAAAAATCATACGAAGAAACACTAACACCTGTTTAAAAGAAAATTTATTAGATATTTTTATGTTTATACATTGTTTCATTAAATCTGAGCGAGACAGTTTATACTAAGTGTTATTCATATCTATTTAGTACATATGTATATAGAATTTTACTGTGAATATTCAGTCCTGATTACAAAACTGCGGTATGAGTTCAAATATTATTTCAATTTAAATTTCAGCAAACAATATGACACAGAATGCAAGATTTTCGGTTATACATTTAAAATACATTGCAATTCGTTTAACTTTCATATTTAACGTTTATGCGTGTAACAACCGGCGTTCCGTACATAGGCTGTAACGTATATACTGTTTCCTATAATACCTATAACCGCCTAGGCCGTATCATATCTGTCCAAAATCCAGCCCGCGTAATACGTAGCATACATATACTCGTATAAACGTTTAATAGGGAGCATTAATATAAATACATATGGGCAATCTTCACTTCAAATTTTGACTTAAAAATATTCTTTTTTTACTAAACTTTTAATATTTTAGGACTTAAGGATATTTTGTATGCTTTATCAAGAATTTAAGTTCAATGGTAACGCGACAGAATTTCAGGTTTCTAAAAAATAACAAGGGGAATGAGGTATATACCTCTCAAGAGTGTGAAAATGAATAATTTTGTGATTTCCAATTTTATATCTGAAATGTACTTTCTATCTTTAAAAAAATCTTTAAAGATACCTCAGGTACCTTGAGGTATAATATAAAAAATACTTTGAGGTATCTTTAAAGATACCTCATTAAATGTTTTTTTTTAAGTAAAAAAAAAAAAAAATCAGTTCAATTTTCCCATTTTGGTAGTTAATTCTAAAAACACTAATAATAATCATATTTGATATTTAAATGAAAGAAAAACTTAAATACTTACTACGGAGTATAAATTAAATGTTTATCAATATTGGAATTATCTCTTGGTCAAGAGAATGTATGAGTTATTCATTTTTAATTCAGATTTAAATACATATATATCTTGCATCAATTTAATATAACTCCTGAAATGTCATTGCATATATGGAACCAAATATTATACAGGTGTTAACTGACTTTACGTATTTTGCTAACATCATGCAAATATTCGAGATAAGTATATTTTAAGGAAATGTTATATACCATGTGTGCCAAAAGTTCGTTAAAATATTCAAAATTCATTTTAAAAAAATGATGCTAAAAAATTGCGATTTGCATGAATGGAATTAGAAGAGATCGGATTTTTTTTTTCTAATTTTTTTTTTTGTAAAAAACTCGTTTCAGAGAAGCGTTTGACAACCTTCAGTATCACAGCACATGAAACAGAACCTTTTCTGCAGCACATGAAACAAAGTTGCCGTGCAGAATTTTCGCAATGCGCCAGTTGCCGATTCCCCAGTCTTGTAAAAGAGTTTAACCAATAGCGTTTGGTCTTATAAGAAAAGCATACTGCTGGCATCGAATGAAGAATCTGTGTGCATTAAGGGTTTTTACTGGCATCCTTATGTATATAAATCTGCTTCATATTATGCATGCAGCGCCATGTGTTGGTATTTTTAAACCGTTTATTGTTGTTTTAAAAAATTTGATCTCCCTCTAATCCTAATCCTGCAAACTGCATTTTTTAGCATCATTTGTTTCTTTTTAATTAATTTCTAAAGTTTTAACGAACTTTTGGCGTCCAGGTACATTTCTATTTTAAGATTGTTTTCAGCGCATTTATATACTTAATCGCATTAATTTCATTTGATATCAAATGCAGATGAAAAAATATATATAATTACATGTGTTCTTCTCAAATTAAATTCAGTTTTGTTTAAATTCTGATTTTACAAAAGAATATTTTAATATTATATTTTAACTTTAAGTATTTTAGCTGTATATACCGCTGTACATGTATATAATTGTGAATACTTTTTTTTCAGACACAGTTATTAATATAGCTTTAAAAAAATATTTTTTATCAAAACTCTATTCTTTTAAATTTAAATTGGGCAATCGCTTTAATAATAAACATTGCGCAGTTTTTACAAAACAAGCAAAATATATTTTAATAATTAATTAAAATTCAAGATTATCGATTTAAAAAAAAACATACATTAGATTATTTTCTATTTCAAAAGTTTCATATTTTATTATTCATATCTGTCATTAACATGCTTAAATTTATCCATAGCAATTAATAAACAAGAACAAAAAAATCATGCGTCAAGTATAGATTATTAAACACCTCCCGACACCGTCAGAATACCATAAAAATTTTCCCCGTTTAATAAGGTAAAAGATGATGTCTAAGTAAACACGATCAAGGTCAAACCGGGCGGGAGGCCTACCTTTTGGCATAAGCTCAACTTGTCTAAGTAAACAATTTAGTAAACGCATGACGCATTTGAAATCCCAATGTCAGGAATTACCGTCAATAGTCGGAAAATCATTCGAATTATTTTGTGCAACCCTGCATAAGATCTATAGATTTGTATATATATATATATATATATATATATATATATATATAAAGAACATAGTATTTTACATTTTACTTCAATTAGGAAACTCATACAATAGTTGAAAATTTCCTTAAAGAAAATACCGCCAATAAACAGAAATGTACTCGTGATCTCTTGAGCAAACCCTGAATAGGATCTTTACCATTTATATACACCCAGTAATATGCGAAAAAAAAAGTAATTACATTAAAAAAACCGTACCACATCTGAAACGCACTACCAACAATTATTATTGAGAGAGAGAACAGTAACCGAATTATTTTGTGTGCCCCTGTAAAGGAACGATGAATGCTACACTGTAAAAAAAAATTTCGCACAATTTCAGTAGATGTACCGTACATTAACGGTACTTGTACCGTTTTCACTCTTTACGGTATGAGTCCGTACTTCAAAGGTATATTAAGTGTAAAAAAACCGTATATGTGCTATTTCGATTATAAGCAGTTTTTATACCGTAAAATGATTGTTTTCAGTAAAAAGTCGCTATTTATACCGTAAAATAATTATTTTTCATTAAGGAAAAAGCTGGTAGCTCCCGCCTAGGTGTACGGCAACCTCTGAAGTGATGCTCTTGCTCTTGTTACGTAATGCGTGCAGGCCTCAGGAGAGGGGGGGGGGTGCATCCGGTAAATATACTTTAAATATTTTACGGTACATATACCGTCCAGTTAAATTATGGTAAATATATTGGTCACAAAGTTGCCAGTATATGTACCGTAATTGTTGACCAAAATTTTTTACAGTGTATGCATACTTTATTTTATAGTTAGCATCTTGCAGTGCACCTCACTGCTATATAGAAATTTCGATATGTTTGAAACAGTGTAACATTATTAAAGCACACCGCAAACGATTTTTCTCTAGATACCGTAATGTAACGGTATTCATTTGAGTGTCACTCGAAATGGACGATGAATGCTATGCGAACCATATTCAATTCTAAATATCTTGCAGTGTGCTTAGTAATATATATATATATATATATATATATATATATATATATATATATATATATATATATATATATATATATATATATATATATATGTCGCTTTCAATATGTTTGAGATAGTCCAGCATCATTTAAATACACCGTAAACGATTTTTCCCCATATACCGTAATGCAACTGAATTCTTTTGAGTGTCTCTGTAAATGAAGTAACTGTAAATGCTACACATTTCATTTTCAATACCGAGCAAGCTATAGCAAACTCCAATATCATATACATATATACTGGATGGTAAACCGGGTATATTTACTCCAGTTACAGCACGGGCAGACGATACAGTGCAGACAGACAAACAGAATTCTAATTCTTAAACACTTTTCAAATATGTTGGAAAGTGTTAAAGAGATTATCTGTAACAGCGGCTCCCAACCTGGAGTACACGCACCCTTGGGGTAGGTTGTGGGACAGTTCGGGGTACGTGAAAATTACATATCCAATGGCGGATAACGCAAAAAATTATAATTTAAAGAGATAAACAAAGTTTTAATTTTTTTGTTTAATAAGAGAGACTTGTGTAAAAGTAATATAGGCTATTCGCTTAAAATGAAGGAAAATACCTAATTTAATACTTGATTAATCATTTTTTGCCATTATCTCTGCGCACTCCTAAAAACATTTTGCGATTTGTTATGTGTCCCTTCTTTTCTGTTGTTGTTCTTTTCTTTCTAATAATTCTAGAAATATCAAGAAAAAAACGTGAATCGTATCAGGGCTTCTGGTTTCGAGAATTTCATGTAAAACCCATTTGGGTACTTACGTATTATCCGGGCCAGGAGATAGATCGCCAAAAATGGTTGTCAATTGCCAATCTTGTTTATCGTTGCCAATAATGTGCAAAACAGTAATTTCATATTTTTAAATACATAAAATTGTTTGCAATGGTAAATAATATAAAATAAATAAATAAATAACATATATAAGCAATAAAAAATAACTAACCAAAAACTGTAAACTATAATAAAATAATAAACTATAAATTATTCTAGAAAACTATACACTATAATAAATAAATAAGCTATGTATATACTTATAAAAAAATAAGGGTTACTGTAATTAGTATAATTGGCGCCATGCTTGGCTCAGCTTTATCTGACCTGCCCCGGATAATATGTAAGTACCCCCCATTTGAAAGCATATCTTCATTTTAGTATTCGACTGCTCAGAATTAGCATAAACTCATAAAAGTGTATTAATGGAGGTTAGGTAACTTCAACCCTTCTTTGTGAATAATTGTTTTAAAATTTCTAGCTAAGATTTAGTGGTTTGAGTGACTTTATGTCGATATTGTGTTGTAGTACAAAATGGATAAGTGGTTGAAAATTGGAATTATTTAGAGATCTGCATCTAACATTAGTAACTAGCATAAGAACATTGCTAATGAACGCAAACAAATTATTTGAAACTGGTTTATATGAGGAGGGAGTACGCATAAATGGAATGTCCAAGCGAGGTATACATGAGAGAAAAAAGTCTGTTGACCTCTGATCTATAAGATCATTTTCACCTTTCCTGCAATTCGTGAATACTGAAATTCTACTAATTGTCACTAAAATACGTTTTTAAGAACCATTTCCTATCATTAGCAGAAGTTAGCAACGTCATCATCGTAAACGTAAATGTGGTTTATCATGGAACAAGATAAAATTTTGCCCTACGCCTTGACTCCGGAAAGAAGCATACATTTGAAATCGATTTATCTGCATTTGAATATTGAAAAAGGAATTGTAATAAAAGGATATTATTTTTACAAGTACAATTAAAAATAGTTTTATTTAAAATTAAATTGAGCAAGGTAAAATATTATACTTTTCTATTTCAAGATTTTCTATTTCAAGATTTTCTTTTTTATTGGTATATTTAATTATATCACGTTCATGTAAAATGAAATATAGACCAAATCATGACATTTAGATGATTCCTTCTTCATTCAAATATAGATTTTCTTCAAATATGGATTATCCAAATAATGTTTTTACATTATATTTACTTTAATTATTTTAGTTTTATTAGTACTTTTATATTAGTGAATAAAATTGGAAATTTTAAAGAAATATTTTAGAGGTGATTATGAATATTAATTACAGTGTAAATGCATATATTGTTTCTACAATAATATTTGGTACTTTTCGGTTAGCCGGGCGCCAGTGATATACTATATACATGTATATATACACACACACACATACATATACACATATCTTCATACATATATATATCTATACATGCACATATATATATACATATATGTATGTATATATATATAGATATGTATATACATATGTATTTATATATGTACATATATCACTGGCGCCCGGCTAACCGAAAAGTACCTAATATTTTTATCACTATTTATAATGATAAATATCGTTCACTGAAATTTGCTGCTTTTTGTTTCATATTAATAGGGCATTTTCTTTTGATCAAAGATATTACACACACACACACACACACACACACACATATATATATATATATATATATATATATATATATATATTAAGAAAATGTTAAAATATTTTTGACTAAAATACATAAATCATTCAAATCCAATATCCTTACTCTTCAAACGGATAAAAAAAATATGTATATTTCAAAACTTTCATGCCGAATGGCTAAATGGCTTGTTTTGAGCACTGAAAATATTACATATTACATCATTTTTAATTTTCAGGTAAACCAAAATTCTACTGATTAGATCTGAAATACATTTTTAAATTTACTGAAATTAGCGATAGTTCTGTCTCAGAAAAAATATCCCTTTCCCTTTCAAAATTTGATCAGTTTGTTTTGCGTATTCATATATTTGAACATATTATTTTTATATGAAATACAGACCAAAACTGTAAATTTAAATGATCTATTTTCAATGCAAATGCACTTTTACTTCAAAATCTAATTTTTCAAAATAACAGTTTAAATTACACTTTTCAATTATTGAAAAAAGAAAAAGAAGCAATATTTTGTTTGTAATTTAAACATGCGTATAAATGCTAAATACATTTATTTTTTATAATAATATAAACCTCGCGTTTTTTTTTCTTCAAAAGTCAATACTTTTTTTTAATGATTAATAAATAAACTGCCTATTGCCTAATGCATCATTTTATTTTTAAAATAAATATATTTTATAAAAAGTTTCAGTGATCTTGTATTTGAAATAAAAAATAGACCCTTTGATCTATATCTAATTATGCGTATTTTTTACAATAGTGTTAGGATACATTTTATTTAGAAAAATAATTAAATTTGAATTTTCTTTTTCATAAAGGGGATGGATTTTCGCATTCATTAGGCATTTTGCTAGTTGAAAATTTTCATTTTATCTGACGAAAATTTATCTATCAAACCTTTTAAAAATTCTTACGTATAATAAATTCTCAAATATCAGTGATTACTAAAAGAATGCTTTTCTATAACCATTGAATGTCATCATGTTTAGTCATAATCATCGTCGTAAACGTAAATGTGGATCTCTTTTATGTTGCAGTATATATTTTGCTTATCCATAGAAACATTTAATTCAAATTTAATGAATTTGAATTTAGAAAAGTACTGGTAATATTTTCCATTATTTATAGAAGTAAATTTTAAATCCCCCAATTTAAAATTAGGAAATAAGCAGGAGCGAAGACATTGCATTTTATTTTCTCAATGTTTCAGGACATTAGTATTATTTCATTATTCGCTTAATTATTCTTTTTTTTTCTCATTATCCATTTATTCTCTATCATTTGAATTTAGAAAAATACTGGTAATATTTTACATTATTTATAGAAGTAAATTTTAAATCCCCCAATTTAAAATTGGGAATAAGCAGGAGCTGAACACATTGCATTTTATTTTTTCAATGTTTCAGGACATTACTATTATTTCATTATTCACTTAATTATTCATTTTTTTTTCATTATCCATTTATTCTCTATCATTTGAATTTAGAAAAATACTGGTAATATTTTACATTATTTATAGAAGTAAATTTTAAATCCCCCAATTTAAAATTGGGAACAAGCAGGAGCTGAACACATTGCATTTTATTTTTTCAATGTTTCAGGACATTAGTATTATTTCATTATTCACTTAATTATTCATTTTTTTTTCATTATCCATTTATTCTCTATCATTTGAATTTAGAAAAATACTGGTAATATTTTACATTATTTATAGAAGTAAATTTTAAATCCCCCAATTTAAAATTGGGAACAAGCAGGAGCTGAACACATTGCATTTTATTTTTTCAATGTTTCAGGACATTAGTATTATTTCATTATTCACTTAATTATTCATTTTTTTTCATTATCCGTGTATTCTCTATCATTTGAATTTAGAAAAATACTGGTAATATTTTACATTATTTATAGACGTAAATTTTAAATCCCCCAATTTAAAATTGGGAATAAGCAGGAGCTGAACACATTGCATTTTATTTTTTCAATGTTTCAGGACATTAGTATTATTTCATTATTCACTCAATTATTCCTTTTTTTTTTCATTATCAATGTATTCTCTATTATTTTGCATTTCCTTATTCATTTATTTATTCCTTTATTATTCCTTGTATATTTTTTTTCATTACTCTTTTATTATTTCGTTTTCCAAATTATCTTCTGAATACCTACAATAAATATATTTGTTCCCTTATCCCGTCAGAACACGCGCGCCTTTCCATTACGTTACTACACGCGCGGAATAAATTTTACCCCAATGGGTGTGTCATTTTCCCCACGGCTAGATTATAAAAAATATATATATGTTTTTTTTAATTAACTGTAAATCAATAAAGGGCATAATTTGACTTAAAATAAAAAGTTATTTTATATTTAAAGCAAAAAACAAAAACATAAAATCTCGCACTAAGATTTTTTTCTGCATATCTTTACATACAAAGCTTTTACGATCCAAATTCAACCATGAAAATACAAAAAAGTATAAAACTGATATATAGAAACTGTATGTGTAAGAGTTGTTACGTTTAAAAGAAAAATTATATTATTATTTACTCACTATATTCTTTACATAAACATTTGCATTAACATTTCACTATCATTATATGTTACGTTATAACACGCGTGGGGTAAATTTCCTCCCACGTGGCATTTTTATAAAAAAAGAATGGAAAATACACAACCGGAGATAAATTCTTTCTGACCACATCTTGATATCATTCATCTTGAAAGGTACTATAAAGCACAGAATGATCACAAACTATTTTCACACATTTTTAAGTAATAGTTGCAAGCTGGGGGTAGATTTTATCCCAGCGCGTGTGCTGACGGGTTATTCAATGCATTATAGTCATTGATGTAGGTTTAATTTAAACATAATTATTCCCTGTTATGTTAAATTTAAATATTAATGGTGGAACTAAAATCTTTCTAAATGAACGCAAGATCTTTTTGAAATAAATAGCTTTTAAATGAAAGAATTGTTTTATTATTATAATGTGACAGATGCATGAAAATGTTACTTTTTTTTATAGATTATAAATGTATAGAAGCATGAGCTTAGAGGATATTCTTTGCAGAAGTATGTAAATAAAGCCGAATGTAATTCAGAGGAACTAAAACAAATCAATCCACAACAGTGAGTTAAACCATAATTTCGCAAATAGTATAGTTAATTCCGATATATTTTCTATAGTTATATATGTAGAAATTTGAAAAGTTAGGGGTTTCCAATGATAATTATATAATATATACAAAATATCCATATAATTGAAATATTTACTTTTTAATTGAAGAAAAATATTATTTTTTATTCGTACATTTTAATTTAATGAAATAATATTATTTTTTTTAAATATTGTACTATTTGCATGGTAATGCTAAAAAATTCAAAGAGTTAGTTGTAAACTGAAAAATCTAAAGAAGCTTTAATACGTACGTTTTATCAACATATCATGAGAATTGTATTAATTTAATTATTTAAATAATTTTCTAATTAACTTTTCAAAAAAAAAAGATTTGCGATTTGAATAAATGTCTATATATTTAACTTGTATAATATTAGTCTAACATTTTATTGATATAGATACTTTTATTAAATTTCATAGTGTTCTTGATCTTCAGAATGATAAATTCGCTATTTCCAAGATTGCTTTTTGTATGACGGACAGTCTTATATCTTCAATCCTACACTGTCCAATTCATTTTCAACATTACCTCCTTTGATATTTAAATTTTCTTATTATGAATAGATTTTCGGGAAAAAAATTAATGTCGTCAGCTGTAACCTTGATCATAATCGAAAAAGCAAATGTGTATTTTTATGGCGAAATTTATAAAGTAAACGCCGTCTTCCAGAGACGGCGTAAATTTTAATTCGATTTAACTGAATTTGGATGTAGGAAATTACGTTTAATAGTCTTATATTAATTCTAGAAGTGCATTTAATTTATACTGAGTAAAAATGCAGACAATATATTTTTTATTTAAAGTATTATTCTGCCTGTTTTTATACTTTGTTCACATTCAATTTGTGAGCATCAAAAGGAATTTTGAATATTTTTCTAAAATGTTTCCTCATTAAGTTTGTATGTAATTGTTATTTTTTGATGAATTTTTTTAAGTACGTTCCACTGAGCAATTTCAATCATACTTAAATAGTACAAATTGAAAATTTGTAAAATAACATTTATTTTTCTTAATAGTTAATTTTTTATGAAGCCTAGTAGATAAGTGGTCAGCGCTCGCGCTACCATGCTACAGGTCCATCCTCCGAAGAGAATAAGGTTCACTGAATGTATCATTTTTTCGGGGTCGATGAAATGAGTATCAAAATTGCTTTGTAACTATACCCGCGTTAGGTTTACCATCCTATGAGGGTCATAATCTGTATCAACACATGACCCATGTGTCATAGCCCATGGTCAAGTCAACAATGTTGGGCATTGTAGGGAAACTTCTCTAAGGATTGTATTGATACACAATGTAGTTATTTTAAATAACGCCTTCTTATTTATTCACATTTTAAAATAAATACACATGTTCTTTATTTATATATTAGCATTGAATATAGTTTTACGTTTAAATTTCTATAAATAAAATAGGAGATAACCTGAAGAGTGACTTTGAGATACTAAAACAATATATCTAGATCTCTGTAAACATATATAAAAAACAACCTTTATACTATTTAAATACCCAAAGTGTAGAAAGATAATACATTAAAAAGTTGATGACATCAAATCCAGGACAAATAGTCAATCTTCATTAATTGGTGTTTAATTACAATGTAGATATACGTATACTCTAAAATTATATAAAACAACTCTAAATATATAAAACAACATTTGTTTTATAATAAATAGAGGAAAGTATATTCAACTAAGTAAATTGTATCCAATGGATGGAGTATCATAGTTGAGATTTTTTCCAACAGAGCGAAAATATGCCGGGACCAGGACTCGAACCTGGGTACTTTGGTTTGCCCTACCAACGCTCTCCATACTGAGCTATCCTTACGATATCCTGTGCTGGCTCCTGGGGTATTTATTCTTCTATTTTAAGGAAAAAATAGGAATTGCCAGAAATTCACTCTTTTGTAAATTTAAAAATAAACATAAAATATTAATTTACACATTTTATTAAAATTAAAGTATATCAAAGTTTCAATGTCGTTGGTCTTCAAACAGAATAACTATATCATATTTAGGTACAAGAAAATTTACACGTATTTCCTAATTATGATATTAATAAACATTATATTAAAATAAATAATTTTTTTTTCAAAACAATGTACGAGATCATTTGCAAATTTGGGAAATTTTAATAATTATGTATTTATTACAACGCAATTTCATTGATGTTTCAAAATCTGATTTTGCAAAGCATTATTTTAAAATTAATTAAAAAGTTAATCCATACATTTTATTAAAATAAAATATATATTAAAACTGTATATTCTTTCTTTATAAACAAACAAAAAAAATTATAATTTTTAAAAAATTGAATGTATTTTCTTATTGTAATATTAAAATAATATTATCTTTTAAGAAATATATATAATAAAATATAGTGTCAGTTAAAATACAGTCTTATTCTTCAAACGACATACGTAATCGTTTGCCTTTTTGAAAATTATATTTTGAATTACAACGTTCATCCTCTTCAAGATATTAAAAGAAATTTAACCGTAAAAAGACTTGCAGCTTTCGTATGTTTAGTAGATACTCAAATTCAACTGATTGCTAATAGAATATGCTTTTGGGGCCATATAATGCCATTAGCGGTACTCATGATCATCATCGTAAAACTAAATGAGATTTTTTTTATTTTATGGTAGAAGATACTCTTTGCTTGGTAAATGGCTTCTGCAATAAGAAGCGTAAACTTTAATTCCATTTAATATATTTGAATTTATATAAAGTAAATATTTTACATACCTCTGAAAGTACATTTTAAAGGTGCCTTATTATAAATTGGAGAAAAATTCAATACATTGCTATACTTTTTATTTAAAAAAAAATTCTAAGCGTGTTCTTTATTAGGTTCATTCAAAGGTGTCGGAAGACCATTTTAAATGCCTCTAAGAAAATGAAATGTCATTTATTTGCAGTAAAATAATAAATCTATGCATAGATTAAAAAAAAAGTTATTTAAATTATCACTAAGAAAAATGACACTTTCAAATCTGAGTAAATCGATGTTTTCATTTTGTTATGAAACTTTTTATTTCGTATATGACGACTCAATGCTTTCAATTCTGAAATACTCAGTATATTGAAAGATGAACATACTCAAAACTGAGCACATAGAGGTCAGTTCATATTCATTTTTGAAACATGGACGTATTCAAAAATGAGCACATAGAAGTCAGTTCATACTCATTTTTGAAACATGGACATACTCAAATATGAGCACATGATGTTTTATTGTTGAATGTGTGCATGTTTTTAGAATTGAGTATATATAAGTTTCAAACTTGAGTAATTTTGAGTCGGAGCCATTTTGACTATGCGACATACTCAGATTTGAGTATTTTTTGCTCAGTTTTGAAAATGTCGTTTTTAGAGTGATTGTGCGTAAAAACAAATTCAAATTCTGTATAGTGTGTACTTGTATAATAGCATGTTTTTTTACTGAAATAAGTAGCATTTAATTAAATTATATTTTTCTTAGAACAGACATACAGGGATCCCAAACCAATGGTTTTTCGAAAGCCATTCATTTCATACAAAAAATCCTCTTTTTAGATATTTGATGGAAAATTTGTTAGAAACCTACTCCGACAATTATTTCTATTGCATTTGTTTTAAGTCCCGACCAAGGAAATTATTCATAGGCATTATTAGTTTCCAAAAAAGGAGCAGTGAGAGCCATGTATATATGTATATAGATATTACGAACAGTGGCGGCTCGTCTATTGGCGCTCATGAGCACGTGAACCTACAAAAAAATGAAGAAAATATATATTAACAAATTAAATAAAATAATTAAAGAACACATATTTATTTTTTTCCCATTTGCAGAATAAAGACCGGTCCACCGGTACCAACCCCGGTCAAATGACCGGTGTTGGTATGCTTAATGTTAAACATTTTAAAGGGGATATTGCTTCTAATCTATATTTGTTTACCGAGTTATAGTTTAATTAATTCTATGACTATCTTCTTTCAACATTTTTTACATTCATAATGTTTATATATTTATTCTGTCTGATTATTAGAAGAGATTTTTCTACTATTATAGTCTTTAATTATTCTGTATCAATATTTGTCAAAATTGTATGCGAACAGTCATGTAAAAACGTATTTTAAATTCTCTTCCACTGAGATTTTTAATTACAAAAAGAATGAAAGATGGAATACTATTAAGTATAATAAAAAACATATTGTATTTTACTGCATCATTGTACTAAGCAATTTACCATTAATTAGTTCAAGCTGATATACAAAAGATAATTTTTTTCTTCCTATAATACATCAGTCTTTGTAGTCCCGCAGTGGCACGGACGGTTAAGCTCGGCTCTCGTAAGATCGCCGAAAGCCAAGCAGCATCGACCAAGGTCAGTATTTGGAAGGGTGCATCGTCTATCCTCTCTCGTCTGCCACTGCTGTGGGACCGTGTACGTTAATGGGAGCTGGTGCACGTAAAATCTGTTCGTGACTCCAATGTCCTCCAAGTTTAGTATAAGCGTTACCTCTGGGGGTGCCAATCCAGGTGCAGGTCTCCCATCTGGAATTGGTTCAAAATTGAGAGACCAGCTCTAGAAGTCCAACCTCCCTTGAGGCTCTGGCACCCCTTCTTTCAGAGAAGTGCCTTGGCACTTTCTCTGACACGCCAACAACAACATCAGTCTTTGTATCCAGTTGAAAATTATTAGTGATTTACAGATTTAAGCATTACCATTATATCCGATTCAATACCTATGAACAGGTATTTACCTGAAAAATATAAATATTAAGTACTAATTTTTACTTCCAGGGTATTTAAACTCTGTTACAAAACTGTTTTATTTTTGTTTGTTTCAATAAATGATACTTTCCTCGAAATAAATCATACATTAAAGTAGCTGCTCACTTTCTCTTTTAATCAGCGTTTTAATTACATTGAAAATGGAAACAAATTAATATTCAACAGAAACATCTTCAATTAAATTTCAAAGTCTTCTTAGTAATTCAAAAAGTTACAAAAAATATATAAATTATTTTCGAATTACAGTATTAGGCTTAGTTTAAATATATTAAATACTTACATATTTTATTTTTACAAGTATACACATCTCGATACGTTATGTACTAGATTTCGCATGAATTATTTGAACATTAACGAATTCCAAAATCATTTATAAGGATTAAATTAATCGAAGCTCCAAAGATGTTTTCATCATTTGATGGTTTAATTATTTTTTATTCTTACAAAAATGAAACAAATTCGCATTTCGTTTAGCAACTTCACTTTTTCATTTAAATTTAATTTAACTTAAGCGTATACAATAATGCATCATGTTTTGGTATGTGTCTACGATCTTGTAGTATATAGAATAAATCTGTATTGCTTTTGAAATAGTATCAAAGCGATAAATTACATTTCAATTTGAAGTTGCGTTAAAGTAGTACATTTTGACTGCCTCTTTCAATGTTAAATATATATATTGCGAAATTATTTCTGCATATGCACTGCGTTATGTAATGTTCTTGAACTAATTTTTCAAGTGATTTTCGCTTCAATTCCTTATAAGAATTTTCCCGCTTAGATTATTTTGAAAAGACATTTCAAACTTTTAAAACGGTAAAACACACTGGCATAAAGTGCATCGGAAGATGCTGATTAAAACATATATTAAATAATAAAATAAATTTTTATGTTTTAGAGATCTTCTATGAATAAAAATTATTTCCGATTATTCTTGAGTATGCATTATTTTAATAAACAAAGAAAGCTGACGAAATGTATTTAAAAATTTATATTTTCATACAAAAAGAAATTCCTTTATATTTTAAGTGAAGACCAATTTAATGTAAGAGATTCTATGAAGATGAACAAGAAATAAGAAAATTTAAAGGATATTTACAAGAAAATTGTATGGTGTTGATTGTAATGCAACTCTGAGATAAAAACTAGCCAAATGTGCCAATCCCCAAACTTTCTTCTATCTCATTCATGTTAAAACTTCAATAATCATAAAATATTAAACTATGCATTTTAGAAACAAAAAACTGAGTCGATAACATATGTGTTATTTATATTTTCGGTTACAGTTTAAGTGTTTTGTCAATACATTTTTAAAAGTGTGGGGGTGGAGGGGGAGGAATTTTGTAATGAAAGCTAATCAACGCAATACATAAAATACGTCAAAATTTTTGTTTACTGCAAATTTGGAAATTAAACCTAGTTTGGGAAATTAAGTGATTGGATATGATTTCTTTTCCACAGTTACCGTGCCCATCCCGAAATTGGAACAAAATTCGTTTCACAACGCCACCTTCGGTAGTTTTTTGTCCAAAATTTTATACAAACCTCGGCCTATGGTATTGCATCTAATTATGGAATTTAGTCAAAAAATATTTATAACTTGTTTATTTAAACTTTAAAAAATCGAGAAATCGCAGAAAAATCTATATCATAGCGCCCCCTTCTAGGAAATATCCCCATTTTCAGCAGGGAAAGTACATCCATAGTGAAAAACATATGTATGCAGTTTGGTTCAATCCTATGCATAATCCCATACACTTTCCGGTGACACAAAAATTGCTATCACAGCACCCTGTACTGGCGGAATATCCCCAAATTCAACTAGAACCTGCTGGTCATAGGTAAAATATATATGTGAAATTGGTTCATTTATATACATAATTTATACACTTTTCGGTATTACAAGATTGCAAATGGCAAAAACGAAAATCAATCACAGCGTCCCTTACCATAGAATAAACCCAATATCCATACATTCGTCTGGAACCTGCTGGCCATAGACAAAAACATACATGTGAAATTTGGTTCAATTATATTCATAACTTCGTACACTTTTCGTCGATACAAAGCGGACAGATAGACACGGACACACGGGCAGACAGACATTTTGTAAAAAAAAAAAAAAAAAAAAAAATGGTGACCGCTATTTACTGACCGCTAAAACGTGTAAATCCGTCGAAAACTGGAAGTCAAAAAATTTTTTGATTGCAATACTTTCTTCTATTTTAGACAGAAGAAAGTAATAAATGCAGGAAATAAATAACAATATTATCGCACTAATGCTCAAATTACTAACAAGTTCTGTTAGATGTTTTTTAAACAATTTAATGGATTTTTAATTGTTATGTCTTACATATAATTACAAATTTACTTCATTTTAGTACCACTATATCGGAACGGTAATCTGCACCTATTTTTTCATTTTTAATTTATGTCATTAAATAAGACGAAGTGATAGTAAAAGTGAATTTCTTCGGAAATAGTAGTAAAAAAATTCAAAAAAGCATATGAATTCTGTATTACAAAGCATAATATTATTTCCCGTAAATTAGTTACGTTGTCCGTTACAAAAATAATTCGTATTTAAAGAAATTAGCAGAAGTATTTTGTAAGAGACAAAAATTCCCAAAATCATATCTAAAAAAATCGTTTAATCATAAATCAATTATGAAAATATATAGAAGCCGATTAAATGAGTAAAAGTCAATTTGTTTGTGATGTTTTTCACAGATTACTCAATAATGGGACTGAGATATTGTCCTAAAATATTTAAAATTGATTTTTTTTATAAGATTAACTCTTGAAATGTTTCGTCTACTTCTTTTGTACTATGGAAAAAAAGAAAACATTGAATATTCCATGTGCCGAGAATACATTGAAATAATCAATGTATATTCACTGGAGGCATTGACGTCAGAAGATATTTATCTGTTCCGAAGAGACCATTGCCTATCGAACGCATAAAAGTCGCCATAATACAGCACCAAGATGCACTATGTGTCCAAAAATCACTGAACCCTGTCAATTTTAGATGTTTAGTCGAATACCCAAAACAATTTTAAAGAACATGTTTGAATTTTTATTTTTCATCGAAATCGCTTTCACGAAGGCAGTTAGGAAGCCCAGGCGAAATTTAATTTAAAAAAAATTGTGTCCCTGTAAAATAAAGTTCTTGAAATGATCTGTATCTATAGCATAGGACTACGTGGATATAGTACAATATCTGTGTTCATTTGTGTATGAATACCACATATACATATTTATGGAGATACAAAGATTTTAAAAAAATCAGGAAATGTCTGAATCGTTTTTGTATATAGCATGCAAGGGATTCAACCAAACTTAACTCCACTTTAAAGAAACTTGACAATACAGTAGAAATAATATACTATAATTAGAATATAAATATGCTATATATTTGATTAATTATGAGCATTTGTAGGGGAAAATTAAATACAATTTACTATTTTCATATATTTTTATATTATTGTATTTTTGTATCTTATATTTTATAATGAATTTCTTATGAAAAAGTTATCACAAAATATCTCTATATTTCATAATTCATTCATTGATTTGTATATATATATATATATATATATATATACAAATCAATTATTGATATAATAACTTATCTTAGAAATACTTCCCGTTAAGATTTTGGAGAAAGTCCTTCTATCCATTAAAAACGCCGATTGCTTATTGATTCACTGGAATAATATTATCGTTAAATCATTGTTTTCTTTATATTTTCTTTCATCCAATGTCTAATATTGCACAATCTATAAAAGTGCTTTCACGATAGCCTTATGTATAAGCAAAAGAAAGAAATATATGAGTTTCTAACACAGCTATTGAATCCTCTAAAATTAATTTGATCAACAACACTTATTACTATAATTTACCTTTGTATTAAATCTCCGAAATAGTTCATTAAAATGTTCATATGTTCATCACTAACACTTTTTTGATATTCTTTCACTAAAAAACACATTTGTAAGAAATGATTTAATTTTTTTTCTTTTAAATCTTTTTTGTCTCATATAATACATTACACAATCTATTAACGTGGTTTCACGAAAAACACATGCATCAGTGAAAGAAAGTTATTAGAGATATACAATAAAATTCAACTTTTAACACGCAATATCGAACTGTAGCTCAATAAACAGACGTACATTTCATGAGTAACTTGGACTCGCATCTACAGTGTCAGTAAAAATTAAAATTATTATATCCCCCAAAGACATGAAACTGAATAAAAAACCCAAATGACAGACAATAACACACCGAAAGCTCATCACGCACGAGCAACCAATACGATTAAGCCCGAAGTGATGCACTATGGAACAGTAAATCAACCCAGAAAGGAGAGATGATGATTGAAAAATCGTTGACAAAGGAGTTACCAAATCTATGAATACGAAATGACTCGAAAAGATGCACTTACTTTTTCTAACCTCATTATTTTTCCATTTTATAATAGCATTAGCTTCAAAATAGCTCATATTTTAAGAAACTGGGATTTTAAAGTTGTTTTTAAGCCAGTTAATAAACTAACTTTTTCACCGTTAAAGGATAAAATTCCACATTAAGATTTCTTGGATATTTACAATATCCAATATCAATGTGATTTGTACTATGTGGAACAGACTAAACGACAACTCCGTTGAACACAGACACTATGTTAAGAAAAAGGAATTACAAAAATCCTCTATTGCTTGTCATTGTTGGAGGGAGGGACATAATTTTAACTTTGATTCAGCCACTATTATTAAAAAATGCAATACTCCTTTAGATTTATACTTTTTCGAGGCAGTTTATATTCATAGATTTGGTAACGCCTTGGTCAACTATTTTTCAAGCATACCTTACATCTCACCATTCTGGGTTTATTTACTGTGTCATAGTACATCACTTCCGGCTTAATCTTATAGGTTGCTCGTGCGTGATGAGCTTTCGGTTTGTTATTGTCTGTCATTTGGGTTTTTGATTCAGTTTCATGTCTTTGGGGGGATATAATCATTTTTATTTTTACTTATACTGATGATGTGAATCCAAGTTACTCATGAAACGTACGTCTGTTTATTGAGCTGCAGTTCGATATTGTGTGTTAAACGCTGAATTTTAATGAATGTTTATCCACACAAGATTTTCTTCATAGATATTAGAGATACCAAGGATAAAAAGGACGAAAACGGCAAAAGTCGATATTTTCAAAACATAACATGGAAGACAGTAGGAACTGGTGCAGTACTTTACAATGTTCACCTCCCTTCTAATTTTCTGAAGTTTGTTTCATAAAACAAAACAAACAGACTAGCTGATTACAATGATGGATGTATTTATTTAAAATTGTGATTGTCGAAACTTGTGTTCTGCAAATTTGCTTTTCTCGCAGAGCAACCTTGAATTATTAATTTTCTTATGTTATTGCGCTTTTTCGAGAAACGCGGAACTCTGTAAGAATTTTTTTATTGCCCTAAACAGGTAAAAATAAAATCAAATACAAAAGAATCTTAAGATTGAAAAAATGAAAATTATTATTTTATTATTTTTAGAGTATTACTCAACGAAATAATTCTACAAGTCAGAAAACTGTACTGGCGTGAAAAGACGAATTTCCTATATAACAAATTCATATAAAAAATAACGTGGTATATTTATGATAATTTGACTGATTTCACCTAATTTATTTTAAATAAAATCCGTTTTGAATCTGATCAATAAATTGCAAAAAATCGTTTTACATTATCAAAGTAATTAACCTTCTATGAATACAACATTTTAATAAACTAATGTATGTACTATTTTAATAACTTCTATTTAAATAAAGTGTTTGGGATGTTAACAACTAAAAAAAATTAAGTTTTAGCTAATTTAATTTGGTTCCAGTTATGAAAACGTTATTATTTTGTGAATAAGCCGTAAAAAGGAATTTAAACTTTCATATGATTCGTTTAAAAATAATTAAGATTTTATTCTAAAGATGTCACATTTAATTAGATAACATTAATTAGATTAGATAACATTTATATATATATATTATTTAGTAAAAAAAAATTCTTTTAACTTAGTACTCCTGAAAAGGTTAAAGAAAGTTATTAGTATAATTAAATTATGCTTTCTAAATACATAAATGCAGCATATAGTTAAATAAAAACCGATTATGAAGTTTAATTTAATAACTTTTATACCATTATTTGTGTAAGTAATTATAATTATAAGTATTTTCTTTGTTTTAACAAATTGAGAGAGCTAAAAAACTAAATGAAATGTACTAAGAGGAAATCCATTTATGAAAATAAAATTATTTACTGTGATTAAAAATACAGCCTTCTAATTACGTAATATATTGTTCTGTTCACACAACTCAAAAAAGAAAAAGTGTGTTTTGAGTTGTTTTTATTTGTAAATTCTTCATATTAAATTTATGATAACACAAACAGGATTAAAAGTTTTCAAATACCGGGTGGTTATAATATTAATAATTATCTCTATTTGGAGCTGTCTGTAGCTTGAAGGACTAAATTGGATGAAACCAAAATCGGTGCACTTACTAATAGGGAAGGGGGAAGAAGAATGGAACAATAGAAAAATAAATTCAATAATCGCCGATATAATATCGCCGCCAGATGGCACTTTTGAGTGTGAAATGTAATGTGTAATGCAAGAAAAAAGAATTAAGGCGTACAACCTAATGAAAAAACGAATTTATTGGAAAGTACCACAGTGAATGTGGTTACGATTTTCCATGGCGGTGCCGATCAAGTTCAGGTGCCACATGGCGATGGTGCTGGAGTACAAAATCCAGGCGGTGCACAACGCACTCAGCTGAGGAACGTAACGCATCAGGAGTGATGTTTCCTACATGTTGTGATATATGATCTTTTAAGTCATTCAGGTTTTCGACACCTCCACGGTGCCCAACTAGCCCATTAAATTTAGGGTTTGATAGCTAAGAAATTCATAATGAACTGAAAATTTCAGAATTAGCTCTTTATGACAAGTAAAAGAAAACTTAAAAGTCTCAGAAGTTCTCATGTGTGTTTCTATCCAAAATGGCCGATCAAAGATGGCCGCTAAGACTTTTTTGCATCGTCCAATGTTTTTTTTTCCATTTCTAAGTCATATATCAATATTTTTTTTTACTTCTGAAAAATTCTGTGACCTGTACTTACATTCTGTTTTAATGTATACATAGGGCATGACTAAAGCAGGGGCACTCGGGGCATGTGCCCCGAGCCCCCGTGTCAGATAAGGCCTCAAAAATTAAAAAGAATACAATAAAATTGCTAAAAAAAACTCTCTGTTGAGGTTTTTTAATGGTCTTGTAAAAGAACCTTAAGGTGTAGGGGTCCCGCAAAGAGATGCCTGCCCAGGCCTCAGTCGATTAGTTGAGCCCTGTACCTAGTTTTTATCAAAATAAAAGCTACGAATGAGTCGTACATTCATTTATTTGCCGTCAAATTAATAGAATTTCATTGCCCTTAGCCTGTTTTGCCTCGTACTTAAGAAACTATTGACAAGTCATCTGTATGTGTGTAATCCTATTTGTGAGGATTATTTTAAAAATTTTGTTTTAAAAAATGACAGATATTCCATTTTTCTATATAGAAATGTTTGTCAGAGGACTGTGATGGAAAAAAAAGAAAGAAAGTTAGAACAACTTTAAATTATTTATTACAAGGCACAAAAATTTAAATTCAAAGTAAAAGTACAAAAAAACATTATAGTAATGCTTGTAATAAATAAGCTAATAATCTTATTTATTAGCTAGTTTATTAAGTTTGGTTAATAAACTTAAAACAAAATTACCAGAATGCCACTCATTCAAAGTCGTAACCGTTATCGTCGTCTTCAAATCCGTTAATAGGACGAACTGAATTTGTGCATGTTTCTCCTAAGAAAGAGGTACAAAACCTAGAACAAGGGAGAACTCCCTTCTTGCACTGACATCTTTCATCACAGTCCCTTGCAGCAGTTATTTTGCAATCACAAGAGATAAGCAGCAGAAGATCTTCTGGTGCTGCGGGAAGTGTTGAAGGTAATGGGTTTAATCTGCCTTCTTTCATGAACCATCCCCATTCAGTAGGATCTAGGTTGTTTCCCAGCCACTGTTGGACTTGAAGAGAAACACGAAGTGAATGCTGCGAAGTTGCTACACTTGTTGGTGGAAGAACGGCCAGGTTAAATTTTGATGCGAGATTTTTGGTTACTTCTTTTTTGTAACAGATATATCGCAACTCATCCAGAGAGTCAACTTTCTCTCCCCCAAAAAGGATTTTTATGAATATCTCCCCAATTTCAATTACCTTTAGGGGTTTAAGTTGAGGACTGTTGAATAAGGAAATCAAAGAAAGCAGCTCATGGTTTTTCTTTATCAATTTAAAAGCTGAGGATTTCCCCTTCCTAAAAATTGCTGATGTGGTATCACATCCAGTTGCTGCATGTAGGAAGAGAATGGAATCCTTCATTGGGCCAAGTGATTTTTGAATTTTAAATATGTTATTGCATTTTTGTTCGTGAGGTCGTAGAAAGAAGAGTGGTTTTCCTGGGTTACCTCGTGCAAAGAGAATGGTCAACAGATCTGTGTCAGTACCAACTGTTGTGACTAATCTAGAATTGGTCTTACTTGAATTAATTGCTGTAGTACAGATTAGTGCATCATCATCATCATCATTATCCGCCTGTAGGACAGTTATTCCTTCGGCCTGGAAGTAGCCCATGACCATTCGAATAAGGCTAGCCTTATCCCCGGAGTTCCGTAAAAAAACAGCTTGTTTGGTGGTGGCCACTATGTTTTCGGCAAAAGCAATAGTTGCAGACATTTTCGACATCAACCTTCTTTGCCTCTCCACACTTTTAGTTGATAAGGCACAAGTGTATCCATCAAAACAACTGCTTCACATGGAGAGAAGTATTTCTGGACAAATCTAACATATTTGAGGCATATATCTCTGTAGGTGTCGGACTCATTCCAAACCAATGCATGCAAAAGAAATCCGCCATCTACAATAAACGAGCAAGTTGGTGGAGGTTCAACACAAGGCGCAGTTGTTTCCATGATATCAGCTAAAGTTGATTTAACATTCTTCCTCATTGAAACTTCATCAAAGAGGGAGGGAGGTTAAAGAGCCAATTCGTATTTGAGGTAATCTCGTAGACTTTCATTTGACTTGTGTGCAGCAGCAATCCTGGTAAACAACTGTAGAGGATTGAATATCACAGTTGAATTCCTTATTATCAATGTGTTATTTGTTGCCGAAATTGGTATAACTCTCTTTTTCCGTTGAAGTTTAATTTTCCCAAATGAACATCCTATGATTGAAGTCAGTAAATTTGCACCAACTTTCTTTACATTGTCACAGTTTGTTTTATCATCAGCAACCAATCCACTAGCTATATTCATCAACAAGCTATATTCATCTTATTCTTATCTGCATTTTTTATTGAAAAAATGCCTGTGTGTGAAAATGTAGGTGAAAACTCCAAAGGAAAAAACGATTTTTATTTTTTTAAATAATTTCAGTTTAAATAAATCGTATTACCGTACATTTATAATTTCTTTATTTTATAAACCTAAGGTCATATCCAAATTAGTATACTTGCTGACTGCATTGGTTTCCTTAGAAGCGAAAAATATTCACTTTTGACGTAAATATGCAGAAAAACATCTAACAAGGCGCAATTATTTGGTGACCACAGTTGATCCGCCATTTTGGATGGAAGCCGACATCTAATTTTTTGAGACTTTTCAGGATCCATTCTATACATATCCAGGAGCTAATCCTGAAAATTTTAACTCATTATGAATTTCTTAGCTATCGACCTCCTTTTTCGTCTAAATTTACTGGGCTAAACGGCGTTTTCACCGAGAGTCCCCATCGCGCCATCTGTTGGCGATTATTGCAACTGTTTATTTTATCGTTCCATCATCCTTCCCCCTTCTCGAATAGTAGGTGTACCGATTTTGGTTTCATTCAGGTTATTCCTTCAAGCTACAGACAGCTCCGATTAGAGATAATTATATTATAACGACCCTGTATATTGTAAATCCCCCTCTTCTATGTTATTTTTTACTACACTTAATTGAATAATTTACTATAAATAACTATACATAAAATATTCTAACTCCTGATCGAAAAAGATATGAATAACTTCGTGTCAGATTGTAGTTTTCCGTGCATTACTATTATCCATTAATTAAAAAAAGTTAATTTATCTCCCTTTTCAATATTCAAAACACAAATGTATTTTTCAAGTAAGTAAGCGTTCGAGAAAGCATTACGTTAATTAAATTTGGCCTTTTTACTTCAGAAACTTAATTTATAGCTATGTACACAAAGATGACAGCTATGAAATTCGTAATTTTCTAACAGTCAGTTATGTACATAAGCATAATTATAAATAGCTTTTCAGTGTTATAGAAATGAGGATAAAAACTGTTACCTGAAATTTATTAAGTGGAAATCCATTTAAGAAAATTAAATTATTCTAGGACTTACAAAGCTTATAAATGGAATTACTTAAAATATATTATGTTATTTAAATTAGCATCTTAAAATTGCACAACGTGATTATTAAAATGCATTCATTTGTCTTGTTTTTGCTGTTAACTTTGGGATGCATAATATAGAATATATAGTAAGCTATAAACATATTACAAAAAATAAAAATAAACAGTTTTAAAATACAGGGTAAGTCAAAATGAATATAGCGATTGCAAACGGCTATAACTATTTAATGGAAAAGAATTTAACCGCATGATTAACACAGAATGTAGACGGAACTTCAAAATTTTATATATATCCGTCATAGATGTTCTATGTGACTTCCCTTAGTCACACGGGCAAAATCTAGGCGGTAGTCCATTTCGCGCCATACATTCTGAAGCATTTGTTCAGTCACGGACGCAAGCGCATTACAAATGCGTACTTTGAGATCTTCAATTGTTTTGGGCATGGGAGGCACATCATATCTCATGGGAGGCGCATCATATGTGGTCTTTCACATAACCCCATAGTTCGGTCGAAGTGGAGATGCCGACGATGACTTCTGTTCTTGGCGACCGAGAACTCCGGATTTCATACCATGCGATTTTTTTCTATGGGATTATGTGAAAGGTGTGCCTCCCATGCCCAAAACAATTGAAGAACTCAAAGTACGCATTTGTAATGCGCTTGCGTCGGAGACTGAACAAATGCTTCAGAACGTATGGCGTGAAATGGACTACCGCTTAAATGTTGTCCGTGTGACCAAGGGAAGTCACATAGAACATCTATGACGTATATATACAAAGTTTTGAAGTTCCGTCTACATTCTGTGTTAATCTTGTCCATAAATTCTTTTCCATTAAATATTTATAGTCGTTTGTAATCGCTATATTCATTTTGACTTACCCTGTATATAATTTTTGTTTCTATATAAAATATGTTTTTTACTTGTCTATCTTTTTATCCGTGTAATTCTATAACTACGTATCACACATATCCATTTATCTGTCTATCTATCTTCCTTCTTTCATTTCCATCTATTTGTCTACCTATAAATCATTTGATTTAAGATGAACTGTGTAAACTTTTTCGAGATTTTTTCTGCGCTCGTTTATCAAACGTTTTCGGTACTTTTCGGTTAGCTGGGCGCCAGTGATATACATACATGTATATATACACACAAACACATATACAGGGTGATTCATAAAAGATGGGCAGAACTTTAAGGGGTTATAGTACACTTAAAGACAAATAATATTAAATAGGAGACTAAGGGTCCCAGACGTATTCCCAAGGAGATAGGGGGCATTAAAGTTTAGGGTCCGAAATTTCAAATGATTATAAAACATGGAAAAATTGGTCGATTCGTTTGCGGTTTTTGCAAAAAATTTTCTTTATGCCAGTATTTTCTTGAAATAAAATTTTAAAGTTCAATTTCAAAAAATGCCGATAGGGGGCGCTTTAGACTTTGGAGTAACAAACAACTATTTTTTAACGTTATTTTTTGTATTTCTTTAAATGATTTCGAAAGCTTAGACTTAAACTTAAATTTTGATCTAAAAATCTGAGTCCTAACGAGTAGTTAAGTAGCGTAAACTGAAATTTGAAATTTGAAACCCTTCTCCCCCCAGAACAAAAATCAGTTATTCCCGATCTTTGTGTCGTAGATTAGGCTCTAACTACTGCCGCGTTTTGCTAAAATTATTCTTTATGTCAGTATTTTCTTGAAAATAAATTTTAAAGAAAATTTTCAAAAAATTCCGATAGAGGGCGCTTTAGACTTTGGAGTAACGAACAACTATTTTATACCGTTATTTTTTGTGTCTCATTAAATGCTTTCTAAAGCTTAGACTTAAATTTTCAGCCCAAAATCTGAATCGTTAGACGTGGTTAAGTTTCTGGGGAGAGGGGTTTGAAATTTCTACTCCTGAGCACAGTTCAGTTTACCATGTCCACACATTGTGTGCTGTGATACGAGGTAAAAAGACACAAATTAGGATTATGTTACGAAAGCATATTTATTAACATGTAATCACAATAAATGTTCAAAATTGTGACCACCAGAGGTTATGCACGCAGAACAACGGCGACGAATGGAAAGGCGAACATTCGCGAAAACATCAGGCTTTTCGAGCACTTCCCCTACAGCGGCGGAAAGTCTGGCGACCACTTCCTCGGGGGATTCAATGGGTGTCTCATACATAAGAGCCTTCAATCGTCCCCAAAAAAAGAAATCGAGGGGTGAAAGATCTGGCGAGCGAGCAGGCCAAGCAACAGGACCACCTCGACCAATCCATCTGTTCGGAAATGTGATGTCCAGATAGTTGCGGACGTCTCGTACGTAATGGGCTGGCGCTCCATCGTGCTGGAACCACATGACCCGCCGGATGCGTGGAGGAACAACGTTTAACAGGTCTGGCAGCACATGTTGCAGAAATGTGAGGTATGTTTTACCGTTGAGGCGTTCAGGAAGAAGGTACGGTCTGATTAGGTGGTCTCCGAGGATTCCTGCCCAAACATTGATGGAAAAGCGTCTCTGATGAGCATGTGGATACGTAGCATGTGGATTGACATCCGCCCTTACATGTGCATTGTGTGTGTTAAATGTACCTTCACGTGTGAAGGTACATTCATCGGTGAAAAGCACAGTTCGTCCAAAATGTGGATTTAGCGGGTTCTGCTGCAGAAACCAGCGGGCGAATTCAATACGATTTGGATAATCCCCTGGAGACAGTTTCTGGACTCGTTGCACATGAAACGGGAGCAAATGTTCATCCTTCAGTACCCTCCAAGTCGTGGACTGTGAGGTATCCACCTGGCTAGCCACTGTTCGTGTACTTGTACTTGGCTGCGCCGCTACTACATCCAGAATGGCTTCTGCAACAACTACTGATTCGTCCTTTTTTGCACGACCTGCATTCGACCGGGAAGCGAGAAATGATCCCGTCTCACACAACTGTCTGTGCAAGCGCTCGAAAGTTTTGCGGTTAGGCAACCGCCTGTTAGGAAATCGCTCTCCGTACATTCGTTGTGCCTCTGCACCATTTCCATCTGCCGCTCCGTAAATTAAATGCATCTCAGCCTTTTCCTTATTCGTGAAGGGCACCATCTTCCGATTCATTACTACAGCGACTTACACTTGACTCACCGTTCAGTGGTTTTTATGCCTGAATCGTGTCGAAATTTTGCATACGTGTTCTTCTTCTTCCCCATTTGACATTTGCATACTTTCTGTTTCCTTCTTCACCCGGTGACTAGCGTCAGGAATGGAGTTTTAACGTTTGCATGAGCGACGTTTCCAACTGTGCCAGTGCCTTTATGAGTGAATTCCGACTATGCAGTCCTTGACGAAAGTTGTATTTTTGCCTCGTATCACAGCACAGAATCGTTGGGCATGGTTAAGTAGTGCAAACTGAACTATGTTCAGAAGTTGAAATTTGAACCCCCTCCCCTCGCTACTGAACCACGCTCAGCGATTCGGATTTTGAGCTGAAAATTTAAGTTTAAGTCTAAGCTTTAGAAAGCATTTAATGAGACACAAAAAATAACGGTATAAAATAGTTGTTCGTTACTCCAAAGTCTAAAGCGCCCTCTATCGGAATTTTTTGAAAATTTTCTTTAAAATTTATTTTCAAGAAAATACTGACATAAAGAATAATTTTAGCAAAACGCGGCAGTAGTTAGAGCCTAATCTACGACACAAAGATCGGGAATAACTGATTTTTGTTCTGGGGGGAGAAGGGTTTCAAATTTCAAATTTCAGTTTACGCTACTTAACTACTCGTTAGGACTCAGATTTTTAGATCAAAATTTAAGTTTAAGTCTAAGCTTTCGAAATCATTTAAAGAAATACAAAAAATAACGTTAAAAAATAGTTGTTTGTTACTCCAAAGTCTGAAGCGCCCCCTATCGGCATTTTTTGAAATTGAACTTTAAAATTTTATTTCAAGAAAATACTGGCATAAAGAAAATTTTTTGCAAAAACCGCAAACGAATCGACCAATTTTTCCATGTTTTATAATCATTTGAAATTTCGGACCCTAAACTTTAATGCCCCCTATCTCCTTGGGAATACGTCTGGGACCCTTAGTCTCCTATTTAATATTATTTGTCTTTAAGTGTACTATAACCCCTTAAAGTTCTGCCCATCTTTTATGAATCACCCTGTATATACACATATCTACATATACATATATATACAAACACATATATATACATATATGTATGTATATACATATATATGTATTTACATATGTATTTATATATGTACATATATCACTGGTGCCCGGCTAACCGAAAAGTATCAAGTTTTCCTTTAGACTTTTCTCAAATCCAAACACGTAATTTTGTTATTATATTTATGAAGTAATTTTTATTCATGAAGAGTGTTTCTTTTGTTTTTATAAAGGTAAAATTTTTTTCAGAAACTGACGTCAAATTTGGCATTTTATGTGTCCATTGTCCATTAACACAAATGGCAGGTAAAAATGATAGCTACCTGGTCACAGAGTTGTCCATTAAAACATAAGATGTAAAACATTTAAAGGAAAAAAATGCACAGAACGACATTAGTAATGTTTTTACATTTTGTGCTTTACGATATAAAAATTACACTGTGAATGTGTCTAAAAGATTCGTTAATTCAACGAATATTGTTTACAGGGAAGATCAACCAAATGATTATTAACAAAATGACATATAATATATTAGGTTCATCTTGGCGCGTGCGAAAGTCGCAGGCAAATTGACACGGCTTAGGATTTTAAATCGGTTATCTTTGGAATTGGCACTGATGATGGAGCTTTAGGGGCTCCGAAACAGCTTTTTGCCAATATATATAATTTTAATTTGTGCTATTTCACGTTGTACATTTATTTTTAATATAGCGACACAAAGTTTAATCCACCTTTTTAAATATTAGGTTATGTATAAGAAATGATATATCTTCCTAAAGTTGTGCGCATATGAAAACATTCGAATGTTTAATACATACTGCAGACAATATAGAATTTCCTTTCTCTGAAAAAATCCAACATCTAGTTTTTTTAAATACATTTAATCCCTTTGAATGTTAATGGAAACTAAAAATAAAGCAAAACAAGTTGGAAACTGTACGTTAAATGTTACAAATGAGGTGCGTTCGTTTCGTGCTAAAACCAGTTTTACAATGTAAGAAATCATCGTTATTATTTCAGTGAAATAAATTTATATCGTCTGCTAGGAACGAAATGAGGAAGACTTTTTTTTTTCTTATTACGTATGCCATGTTTACAGATGTTTCTTTTTTTCGACTCCAGACAGCGCTGTAAATTCACCATGGAGATCTTGCTTTGCGAATGATTACCTGCATGGTTAATATTTCAATGACTCACGCTGAAAGAATATTTTGTTTATTTACTTTAATGGATTGAGATATTCGGCTGTTAACCTAATTTTCGCAGAAGTTATCTCAGAATCGATATATTTTTTAATCTAACTCCTCCCTCAAGCAAACAATTTTTTGAACGATCTTTCTAAAAACGTAACTTTTATGCAATTTTATTCGAAAAAATAATTTTTAATAAAAATGGCCGCTTGGCATATGGAGAAAGACGTGGTTAGCCGGTATTTATTTTCCTCAGTCACATGACATCCGCTTTTATTATTTAGATTATGTATGATTGGATTTAATAGAATAAAAAATTTTTATTAATATCTTTTTAAGTTGTGATTCGATTTTCATAAAATTTGAAATGACTCGACAAATTTCTGCAACAGTTATATAGATTGAATTTCAAACCATTTGGTTGGGTATGTTTTTTGCTCTGTTATATGCGGACAGACGGACAGACAAACAGACAAATAGACCAAACGACGACTATAGGTGCTATGTATTTATATAATTACGAACGCACCTAAAAAAAAGGTTATTGAAAAAGAAATTGAATAAATGATTTACATTAAATTTAGATAAAGCTAACAAGGAATTCCAATAAAAAGTTCAGTATTATTTCATCACGTGTTTTAAAGTAATGGAATATCTAATAAACATAAAGTTTCACTTCCACGCATTTATATATTTATTTTCTGCGCTATAATAACTTTAGAAAATATAATATTTCTATCCTAAAACAAAATAACTAACGCTGTCACCGCAGTAAATGAACTTTTTGTGGCCGGAAGTATTAACCGTGTAATATTATGAAAACTAGTGCAGATAAAATATGAAAATTGGTAGTATTATAGGAATGTTCGATAAACGCGTAGGTTTCAATACTAAAAATTATTTTAAGAGCTATTTATTGCGGGGTGCAGTATGTAACTATTTTTACAATTTGACTAAATTTTTGGGTGTTTTTAAAAATTAAATTCACATTTTCATTATTTCAATAGAGATTTATTTCATATTTAGAAATGGTCATACTTTAAATTGTAAAACAGTTGAAAGAATAATATTTCATTTCACTTTAAAAACTATTTAAAACAGAATGAAAACTCTAAAATAATAATTAAATGATTACGTGTTAAAAGTAGGTAATTGGAAAAAATAAAATCATAAAAATGCATTTAGACGTGAATGTATTTATTTACAGGCAACATTTAAAAACTTTAATAATAAATAAATGATCACATGTAAAAACAGGATAAGGGGAAAAATTTGTCATGAAAATTGTATTTAGGCGTGAATATTAAAAAAGAAAGGAAACCATAAAATGAATAAATTGTTACATGCGGAACGCATTTAATGGTGCAAATTTCGTCATATATTGAAAAAACGATTTTGTTAGGGACGATATTCATATGACGCCACAGTGGGAATAGTAGCGTCGCTAGCAAGTATGTTTATATATTTCGTCACTTGATATACAGAAAATACAAATCATTTGATTTACAAATATAACTTGAAATACAGAACAGGTAAATAAATGCATGCGCAAAATACTTTAGATTTATTTTGTACGAATTATTATTCGATAAATATATATTAGATAGTTCGTATATAATTATTAATTTAAATAAACAATTTACATTTAAAAAATAACATGAAAAGTATGCGTGAGGGTCCATTAAAATATTGAAAATCACTCATGCATAAGCTATACTCATTCTTCAAAATTATTTATACAGAGTATAGACTAAGTAGCATTTATATTTCGTTTACAGGAACACACAAAAGTATTCCATTGCATTAATATCAATGTTTAAAAATCGTTTACTGTGCATTTTAATGAAATTGATATAAATTACTGAGCTGCACTTGAGCATGTTTTCTTTAGCCCCTAGACCACCGAGCAAAAGGGCAAATTTGTAATGTTGTTTTCTCTTTTAATGCTAAAAAACATATGAATTTTCAAACTTGATATAAAAAAACTTAATCACGTATATGAGTATAACCCTTAACAGTATTAATCATTACTCAATGTTTTAAAACTGCATTATATTTGTAGAATTGTTTTAATTAAAATATGCTTCTATTGCAGTGAAACCTACAGCATAGTAAACGGATATATCAGTTCACGGCAGTGAGAAGGTTAGATTTATTTAGTGCGTAGAATAGTTCCTTTATTTATAGAGAAACTCAAAATATTCGGTTACAAAATTGACTGAACTGCTTGATTTAAATTTTAAGCTATGATATGCATTTAAAATGTTTGTTTTTAGAGTATTATGAGGTGTGCATTTCATATACAGGGTTTGGCCGATTTTGTTTTCAGAAAACTTTTAGAGACGAATTGTATCCGTCAAATGCTGGCATGTTCTCAACACAAAAAATACCTATAAGTTTTTCTGTTTCAATATCTATGCCATCTGAATTGATAAGAAATTAATGACTTGCGATCTGAGAAATTAAGTAAAAACTTAAACAAATATACCCATAAATTATCAGTTTAATGATTGTTCATGTAATTTTTATCCGTTATTTAAAAAAATTAACATTAAAGTATTAGAAAATTCGGAGATATTTAAACTTATAGTTCATTACACTCAAATATCCCATAAATTATCGGGGCACAATGGAATATTTGATGCAATATTTTGGCCAAAAGGTATAAATTAAAATATGCTCAACAATATTGTAAAAAGCATATTTTATAATAACTGACTAACTGGTGCGTCGATCTATTTCTATTTTAGGATCATTAATCATATCCGTCGGCTCCAAGCCTCAGTTGAAGAGAAGGTTTTTTTTTTTTTTTTTTTGTGAGAAGACTTATTTTTTTGTTATAGCTTTTTTATTGTGTTTAAATGTACACTATGGCATGTGCATTTAAATAAATTTACGTTTCATATAATAAAAAATAAATAAATTGAAAATGGGTTAGTTAATTTTTTTAGATCAAATTTATTGAAATATATTTATTGAAATATATTTATTGAAATATATTTATTGAAATACATTTATTGAAATGTATTATCCAATATATTCAAAACTTTTTTAAACCTGTGTCGGGGTTTGTAGGACCATTTTTCAATTATAATTTTATTTGTCAGCATTTTGAAAGGAAATATTTTGAACACAAATTTCCGCATATTGTTGCCATTTTTAGATATCGTTGTTTTTGGGAAGGACTGCAAAACTAGTACAAACACTCAAAAACAAGCATATGTATACTATAGAGACTCAACTTTGCTAAATACTAAATGCAAGTAATATATATATATTATATACATTGGTTTATATAAATAATAAAACATTTATGTGTAGTAAAAATAACCATATTTAATTAAACATTAATTGTAAATAAAACAAACTTAATTGTAAATAAAACAAACTTATCAACAATTACTTTCCTCTTATAAACAGTACATAATTAAATAAGCGTTGTATATGTTTTATTTTTTAAATAAATGCATACATTTATGTATGTATAACTCTAAGTGTATTTACTAACAGTAAGTTGGCAGCAATGGTTTTAACTTTAAAATACTTAAAAATAATTTTGTCCAGGAGTTTGCCTGAAATACGCCACTGTGCGGCGCTCAGTTAAGTATAATCCTAAATTTTGAAGTTATAACGTTTCTCGAAACTGGTTGTTTATGAAAATCATGTTTTTCAGAAAACTTAATTAAATTATTTATTTCTCAATAATCTCTAGAAATATTCATTTCAAATTTTTAAAATCGTGTAGTTTTATTAATGTGTACCTTCCTTAATTTCAACATTAGAACTTCTATTCTCTCTTTAAATTTTTTAAATAGAAATTTTCGATTACTTCGATAGACACTTTCGGTTTGTAAACTGAAACGAAAACAGCCAAAACGACACTTCCAATGATCAATAAGAAGAAAAGGAACACTGCTTTGTATAGCGAATTAAACAGTCATTCAAATTAATTAACAGAAAATCTTTATATTTGCCGAAAATTGGCTATGTAAACGATGATTAAGTATGCGTGCTTTCACATTTTAATTTTTGACATGTTAGATAAAAAGGGAAAATTCCTATAAAGTGTTAAATAGTATTAAACATTACAAATTACGGACCAGAATTTTTTTCATGTTGTGTAAATCTATATTTTAAACATTTGAAATTAATAGGAAACTGCAAAGGCATACATTATAATTAATATACAATTAATTTTAGGGTATTAATTTGATGAACACGTTGAAGTAGTAAAAACATACGCAATTCTGGAGTTTCAATTATTTTGCGATGAGAAAAAGAAAAATCTATACTTGAGTAGCTTGATTTTCTTACAATCAATGCCGAGCCTCAACCGTTTGTCCTAGAGCAATGGAATTTGGAAGACATGTTCTTTACACAATGTAGGCACCCAATAAGAAAGGATTTTTGAAAATTCACATCGTGAGGGGATTAAATGGAGGGACGAAAGTTTTAGATAGTTTCGTTTTTTTAGCTTATCTCAGTAGAAATTTTAAGTAGGAGCATGAAATTCGGGATAACAATTTTACTAAAGAATAGTTAAACATGTATTTCAGGCGATTTTAGAAATTCAACCACTAAGTGGGTTAAATGGGGGGTTGAAAATTTTTGGTGATTTCACATTTTCACCATATTTCATCACCACTTTTAGGTAAGAGCATTAAATTCAAGATAACAAATTTACTAAAAAAATAGTTAAACAGGTTTTCCAACGATTTTAGAAATTCAACCACTAAGGGGGTTAAATGGGGGGGGGGGTCTAAAGTTATAGGTCATTTTGCCTATTCGCCATATCTCAACAACAGTTTAAGTTACAAGCGCGAAATTCAGGATAACAAATGTACTAAATGTTAGTTCAACACTTATTTCAGTGATTTTAAAAATTCAACCACTAAGGGAGTCAAATGAAGGGTCGAAAGTTTTTAGTCATTTTGCGTTTTCGCTATATCTCAGCAGCAATTTTAGGTAGGAATGTGAAATTCAGGATAACAAATCTACTGAAAAAATAATTAAACATGTGACAGAAATTCTTCTTGAACATTTTTTAGCATTACAGGCGTGAGTCATCGGATGGTGGATAAATGCGATGCGGAAATCTACTCGGCTTATTGATTCTACTTCATAAATCTTGTTTTGTAAATAACCCCATAGAAATAAATCTAGGGGATTTAGATCCGGCGATCGAGGAGGCCATTCTACCAAGCAGTCATATAATGGTCCACGTAACAGATCTACATACTTTGTACCTGTTAAAGTGTCAAAAAAAAAGAAGGGCCTCACTAACGCTCCCTTCCAGATGCCACACCAAACGCTATGAGACCATCGTATTTGATGCTTGTCGGGTCGTATGCCATCCGGATTTTGCACAGACCAGAAGTGTCTATTCTGCCTATTCACAATACCAGTTCTTGAAAACGTGCACTCATCTGTCCAAAAAATGCCATTAAGAAACTAACGAGTGTGTTATAATGAAATTGATAAAATCGAACCGTCTATTTTCATCTCCTGTCAAAAACCCTTGTACCAATTGCGGTCGATAAGGATGTGCTCCAAGTATATTTAAAACGTGCCATGCATGGGATTTTGAGCAGACACAACCTTCACTAATATCCCTAACACTACACTGTGGATATGCAACATCATATCCCAAAATCTCCACGTCAGAGACATGCATACTTGAGCTTCCAGATCGAGGATATTTTTTAACGCTACCCGTTTCTCGTAAGCGCTTTACAACATTTAAATTCGTGTTTTTAGATGGATGGCTATCATTTGGAAATTTAATTGCGTATTGCCTTGCAGCCTCACGTCCATTCCGATTATACTGCCCATAAAGTAATATCATTTCTACGTACTGTTCCGTGGTGTACATTTAAACTACAATCATTGACAAATCAACTAAATACATCTGGTGTAAGTCTCTTTTATTCAGCAATGAAGGGTTTTCGTCATTTTTTGTCTACCACTCGGTACACAGTGAGTGAAATTGGCATGGGAACCTACAATTCCCGCAGTACTGCCTACTGCTTTGACATTAAAAGGGTAGGGAAAATTCAAAACGCAATTTCGTCTTCAAATAATTGTGGTCGTTGGGTTAAATCAAGTGATCACACTTTGAGTTAATAGTTGGATCGTTAATGTGAAGTAAAATCGACTAATCTTAGTTTTATTTCAGTTTTCGGAAACTCAAGGAAAGCCTACTTTCAATGTTATAGCGGCTTAATGGTCCGCCCAAAGTGATAGTAACGCGTTTTGTATTACAACTAACTCCAGGAAACACAACATAACAGCGTGAATTTGCCCAGCCTTGAGAGATTGTATAAGGGATATAACCATGCATACTCGACAGATTTCCTCTACGATTAAAACTGACCGAGTAATAGCTGTTTAAAGTTGGAGTACATTTTTTGCTGCGAAATAGGGGTCATTCACAAATGTAGTAGAAATATAAATAATCGTCAGATATATCAAAAACATAGTTAAGAGCAAAATTAACATTGCAATCTAATATAAATGTGAAATTTATAATTATTCTGACATATTAAGGCAAAATATACAATTTGTACTGAACATATAAGAGGACAAAAATAACAGAATTTTTGTTAAATAAAAGGATGAAAAGTAACAACCTCAATTCTTTATAAAATGATACAGATTTTAAAATGCTGTTAGATTACATTTTTTTTCAAACTTTGGGTTGTGCCATGTTTTTTAGCTTTTGAAAATTGATTTTTATGTATTTTTCAGCGCTGAATCCGAAAATGACTTTTATTATAAACCATCACGTCAGGAGTTTCCTTAAATCGCAAATTTCAAAGTTAAAATTGATCCCAAACCCCATCGGACCCCTGAGCTGTTTAGCTGTAAGAAACCCAGTATAAGCGAAAAAATTAAATAAATTATTGAATTAAATAAAAGTAAACTGAATAAAAAAGTCGTACATCTATTTTATAGTATCCTATTTTTCGCTGTTTTTTAACCTTGAAATTTAGGATTTGCGAAATCTCCTGACATGATGGTTAAAAGTGAAGGTAATTTTTTTTATTCAGCGTTAAAAAATACATAAAACCTAATTATAAAAGTTAAAAAACACAATCATCGCAGGTTTATGTTATCTAATCTAAGAATCTCTCTTAAACTTGTTGACGGTAGTCTATCCGAATTTTTTTGTGTTATCCTCTAATATAAATATGTATAAGATGGTAAGCGTCGAAAATCATAATAATATTACATTGTCATCGGATTCAAGCCAATATGTAAAATTTAACTTCAATCGGCCATTTGAAAATGAATTAAAGTTCGAGTACAAATTTTAAACTGGAAAGACGATCTTGCAAGTTAAATAAAACCTTAAGAAAATTACATAATTTTTGTTAAAAGAAATCATAGCCTCAAAACCTTAAAAAATAAAACATATGTTAAAATACAATTATTTTAACTAATCTGAAACTTAACTAATAAAAGTTAACTGAATCGTAATAGTTGTACGATTTCTTTCAAAGCGCAGATACCTTGAAATAAGTTTAAGTACTTTATATACGACCCTTGAAAGAATGGCCAAAATCATCTGTTTTGAGAGGCAAAATAAGTCATGCATTTCAAAGTTTCATAACTTGGTCAATTGTAATATTAGATGAATGGGGACCGTATAAAAATTTAAATTTCGTAATTTTTTAATAAATGTTTTTCTTGACCTAAAACGCTTTAAAAATAATTTTTTATCTTATTTAAACATCTTTTGTAACTGTAAGTATGCATCTAGGACCAACGGTTGCGAAAATAAAGGTCGGTTAGGTTATACGTGTACACCCTATATGTTACATTCAATGACCGCTTTTCAACTCTCGGAATAAGTATTTGAAAAGTAAAACGAGTCAGTTTTTCAAGCCATCTAGAGAAATACTGAATTATATATTCATTACCTTGTAGTAAAAACTCTGGTCAGTGATTATTTTGAACAATTAAAAAATGCGATATAATTCAGTGAAAAAATAGATTCGTGTTCATATCTTTAAAAAATTATACATATCTTCTGAAAACGCTTGTTTTTATATATTGTTTCTTCACTTTCCAAATATTTTTATAATTTAATTTCTTCTGTTGATATGTCTAGTATAAGTGCTTCAACATTTTAACTGTTATATTGCTTATAGAAAATATCTTGCTGTTGTAACAACGAATTAAAAAAATACTTGTGTCATAAAACGTACGACGCGCACCCGATTTATAAAAAAAATACACGCATAAACCTATGAATGTAACCATATATTAAAGATTAATTTAGTTTATTTTCCATTTTTGTTTAATTTCGTACATTTTTATCAATAACAAAAATAAATAATTTAATAAACACGGGATATTTTGTATAATTATTTACAAAATAATTGGAGTATAGTAGGGAAAAAACTCGCAAAAAGCGGTCAAAAAATTGTTAAACTGCGTTTATCTCTAATCTTGATATAGTTTCTGTTGATGAAATCAGTACTTAACTGCAAAATCTACCTGTGCCTGTAGGCCGAGCCGTCAGCGATTACTTTTTTATTTGTTCTGCAAAATATGTTTTAGTTTATTTAAAATTAAACTTATAGCAGAAAAAATATAGAAAAATGCTTTATAAATAATATAATTATTAGCTTTTACTAAGCAATTTTGACTATTATATGCGTCACAAAATTTCATATTTTATTGAATGAAAGAATGTCAATAACTATTTTTGGGGGATATTTCCAGCCTATGGTGTTGATTGTGTTTATTTGAATTTCTCAAATGAAAACAAAATATTTCACCTGATCTAGTTTTGACAGGATATGTACTTTTTCTCAAACAAAATATACTTAAATAATAAACATAATTTTAATTTAATAAAATTCGAAAATACGTTCCTTTATTCTGTCTCTGTGTCCTCTATAAGAAGAGTTTTGAGAATCTCGAGACATAGATGTTTTAAAGATTTCTTTCGTGGGAAAAATATATATTTTAATAAAATTTATTTTTCATGTCTAGGTTTTTCAATTTTGAAAAATACCTGCATAGTAAACATAAAAACACTAAAATTTGCAAAAAATATGTGTTGTTGCTTTATGTTTATCGTTATCGGAATCAAATAAACACATGCAAAATTTTATCAAAATATTAAATTTAAATATAATTTCCCATGAATACATGACTAGAAATTTTTACCCTTCCAGCATGACTGGAATTTTTCAATAAATAAATTAAAATATTCATAAAAATACAAAAAACTAAGTATTATTTACAGAGAATGTGTTATATTTTTTTTATGCAAAATCGAAATATATTTTTTGTCACAGTTTTTTAAATTAAGGTCATTGTTGTTAAAAACGACGTGATTCAGAATAACTGTACACACAGGTTCACATACGATCAGTGGATTTCGTTTCAACCTTAGCTAAAAAATACAACTATATTTTTCCTTTCTATCTCATGCCCGATGATGACCGATGAGTTTGCTGGTGCATTTGTGCATTTTAACTTAATTAAAAGAAACTATTGAACGGTATAATTTTTTTTTATTTTTAAGATGAAATGCGGATGCGTGCCCTCGTGGAAAGTCTATCGAAATTAATGACATTTAAAGGGTTAAATACAGAGGTAGCACAAAGCGCGCCATGGTCTGCGGCACATCAAATCTTTCTAATATTTATGCGTATAATTATAAACAATTACAAACAGAGAATATTATATATTTTCGTTCGTGGTTATATTATATTTTTGTAAATTAAAAGATATTTGTCCTTTTTTACAGTGTACTACATAAACAAATACTAATTTGCGGAATGTCTATAACTTAGTAACTGAATTTTTCCTGTATTTCGTAACGTTTTTGTAATAGAAACGCTACCTCTGAAGTTTTTTACTAGGCGACGCTGCCATATACCTCATTGTGTTGCGCCCGACGCTAACGAAAAAGAAAGGCTACCGCGGTGCTTTACGCCTATATTTTTTTACAGAGCGTGGGAGTAACGTGATGCTCGAATCCACCAATGCAGGTGTACGAAAAGAGCATCACGTCACTCTAGCGGTCTGCGAGGCTAACGAAAAAGACAGGCTACCGCGGTGCATTCCACTTATCTTTTTTTACAGACCGCTAGAGTGACGTAATGCGTTTTTCGTACACCTGCATTGGTGCATTCGAGCATCACGTGACTCCGGCAGTCTGTAAAAAAAGATACGCGTAAAGCACCGCGGTAGCCTTTCTTTTTCGTTAGCCTCGAGCGGTCTGTAAAAAAAAGATAAGTGGAATGATGCACCGCGGTAGCCTGTCTCTTACGTTAGCCTGAGTTGCGCGTAACTGATTTACTATACGTAGACACCAAGTTCATGTTTGTAGCTAACTTGGCTCACCAATCATTTGTGGCAAAACTTAATAAAATAATCACCACACATTTTATCTATATTGATTTATTTCTGCAAACACTTTCAATTTCGGGAAAAAAAATTTTATTTATTTATTTTTTTCAAGTTTCTTCTGGTTTATCCCCTGAGTTCTCAGCTGGAGCCCTGTATCTGGTTGAGTACCATAATTTACCCTACCAAATACGCGGATTGGCTTGAGAATTGCTGAATTTAAATATTTCGGGTTTGGTTTGGTTTCGGGTTAGGTTTTGATTGTTTGGAGTCGAGCTTGGGTTGGCGGATTTTTCAAAAGAAAGTCCTTAATATTTGTTAAATGAAACACGCTATATATTTGAATAAAATGAAAGTTTATGGGCTCATTTTTATACAAAAATGATAAAATTTATATTAAAGGTTTAATTGTAGAGTACCTTTCAATAACATTTTTAACACTTTCCAACCTAGTTGACAAGTGTTTATGACTTCGGTTTGTCTGCCGTTTGGCCGTCTGCCGTCTGTCCGTGCTCTAAATCCCGTAAATATGCTCGGATTGCTCTGCAAATTTTATATGTTATTGTCGTCATCTATAGCATGTTCCCTATTTCAACGGAAGTGTGTAGCGCTTATAGTTTTTTTACAGGGACACTCAAAAGAATTCCGTTACATGACGGTCTATGGGGAAAAATCATTTGCGATTTATTTTAATGACGTTACACAATTTCAAACACGTTGTAATTGATATATATCACTAAGGTGCATTACAAGAAGCGTAATATGGAATAGGGTGTGCATAGCACTTATAGTTACTTTACAGGGACAGTCAAAAGAATTCCGTTACATTACGTCTATGGAGAAAAATCGTCTGCGGTTTATTTAAATGATCTTTCACTCTTTTAAACGCATTGAAATTTATGTATATCACTAAGGTGCATTACAAGAGGCTTACTACTGAATATTGTGTGTATAGCAGTCATCGTTCATTTACAGGGACACGCAAAAGAATTCTGTACTGTTTGTCAACAATAATTCTTGGAAGTGCGTTTTAAGTTGCTGAACGCGATTTTAAATTTAACTCTATTTTTGTCTATTACTTGGTGTGTATAAATTATGTAGATCATATACAGGGCAGCAGGAAAGTTTGTGAGCACATTTCCGTTTATTGGCAGAAACTCCAGAAGGAGAATATTAAACTGTGTTACGCGTTTCCTAACTAAACTAAAATTTAGCATCCTATGTAGTATATATACAAATCTATAGATCATATACAGGGCTGAATAAAAGTATTCGGAAATTTTTCCGAATATTGTATATGTTGGAAATTCCTGAAATTACGTTTTTAAATATGTTATGCGTTTTCCAAATTGTTTACTTAGATGTTATATTTCATCTTATTAAACGGTAGTGATTTGTAAAATTATTTTGGAAGCGTTCGAAAGTGTTACATAATCTATGCTTTACGCAAGATTTTTCATTCTGGTTTAAATATAGATTGATTTCTTTCACTTCGAGTTTGGGTGTTGTTCTTCGGCTTCAGATTGGATTTTGGGTTAACTTTGAGCAGAAATTTCGGGGGTTTATGTACGATACAATGTTGCAAGTGGGCTATTTTTTAATTCAGATTGCTTGATTGGCACCAGTTTTTTGAAATGGTATAATGCACCTTTTTTCCGCCTTTTTTAATATATTATTGAATAAGACGAATTTTACTTTCTCCAAAAACTGGTGGTAATCAAGAAAACTGCATTAATAAAAAGTGGGCCATTGACAACACTTGTACGATGTGTGCGCAACGGGACCAATTTGTGAGTAATGAGTGAGCTCGAAACCACTGGGGTCGTCTGATGCCTTAAAAGACCTATTCCTGATTGAGTACGCTGATCGGCGTGCTTAAGTTAACGAAAATTATTTTTAAAATTTCCTGTGGAATATTCTGTGCTACTCCTTTTCCGACAGTTTTATGGCGCAGCTTGTCCTCAATGGGACCTTGCGCCATTAAACCTTATACAACCAACCAACCAACCTTTTCCGACAGATTGAAAAAAAAGTGGGGATGGCTTAGGTTTTTTTTTTTTTTTTTTAACATTTAGACTAGAATATTTTTTTTAAAAAATCACTGTTTATTTTTTCAACAATTTCATCTCGAAACTTGATGGCGTGAAAGTACTGTCAAAATGACGAATTTGCGCCTCGCTCTTCTCACATCATATCTGCTCATAACCCAAGGCTGACACAGTCGCAGTGTAATAGTTAAGAGAGATCGAAAGCTAAATTTGTTTCATGCCGTAATTTAAAAACGTGATAAAACAGTTAAAATAACAAATTGACACCCCATTCTACTTATATCGTACAAAGATATCAGGAGACAGATTCAAAAGTTTGTATTGTACAAGTCAAGATATATGATGTGTTAAATTATTTTACCGTAAATCGATAGCGTGATAGTTCCTGCAAAATCACCATTTGTCGCCTTAAAGTTAAATGGCGGCCATATTTAATTTTCGTCTGTATAATAAGATTAATTATTAAAGTAATCGCGATTTGAATTAGTTCAGATTGAATTAAACCTGAAAAAAATTGTAAAGGATAATTACTTTTTTTCAATTTCAATCATGATTAGATTCATTATGATTAAATTTCGTATGATTGAACGTTTAGTCGATTCATAAATTGACTAAGAAATTAATCGATTAATGCTAATCTTGATTAATGATGTGTCTTAAACGTTCAGGATTATGGCCACATTGAATTAACTACAGAAAATGGAACACATGAGATCTCGAATCCGCTATCAAATATATGTTGATTAGTGCCAAGATAGCATACACAATATTGCACATACTACTATATTTGGATACAACCCCTCATATTTTGCTTCCGTTTGGGAACAACAGATTTCGAGCTTATTCTATCAACGGTAATTTTCAGAATTTTCAAGCTATGATTTTGAGACATTCACAAAAGTTGCACTATATACTTAGCTAATACATTATGCATATTATTTTTTGATTGCCTTCGCGCATGCTCAGTGAAACATTTTTTAGTAAACCTGCTCATTTTTCATCCAATTTTTATTATTTTTTTAATTTTTATTGCAGAGTATTATGTACAATGTTGTTTGTCATATTTTCTGAAAAGAACTTTTTTTAATATTAAGAACTCTGCGAATTATAAGCAAAAAACTAGGCGAAATTTGGGACTGTTTTTATAAAAACCTTAATTTCTCTACGAGTATCCATGCTATCCTCATAAAAATGAAAACAGTATATTACAATAAGTTACTTATTAATAATCTCGAGTTTGAACGCGTCTGCTACATTAGTTTTTACAGGGTTATCCAAAAGATATTCGTTCTTTTTCAATTTGTTGACAGTCGCCTATGGGGTTTCGTGAAAAAATCTTCACGGAAATATATAACCTATACTATACTGTTTACTAACCTGCAGTTTCAGGTTAATTCCTCATGTATGTTTCTAGATAGTTAACAAAACGTCTAAAATTACAAGTGACCGGTCACATTTGGCAATATAGTGCATACATAAAATGGATTATTAAATCTAAAGTTTAAACATTAAATGTTATATAGAAATTGCGCATGCATTCTTATTACATTATTTTTAAAAAAATCAATTTTCTTACCTATTGTGGATTTTTGTTTTTATGCTTTTCCGAATTTTCCCAATTTTAGTTTTCTGACACACAAAATATTCAGATATTTGGAGCAGCTGTTCGGATGTCATAAAATCTGTTTTATTCTATTTTCCCTTCTCAATTTTTAAAGTGCTTTTGAATAACGGGATGAAAAAATATTTGAAAATCACTTTAATATAGATTACCTGCGCTCTTTTCCAGTACATTCTACTATCCTAAGGGAAATATTTTCACTCAAGAAACATTAAAATATTGAATATTGAACTTTTTGAATTTCTAAATTTATTTTTTTTTTTAAATTGTGTAGCGTAGTTGAAACCTCGTGATTTTATTTTAAATAGTAGTAAATAGCCAAATCATTTAATCCATTAAAAGGACATTAATCATGTAATTTAACACCGCACTGCAATTTTCACTAGTTGTTTATCCGACTTCTAACAAAGGTAGATTTACAATTCGTAAATATGTATATATATTTAAATGCATGTACCCTCATAACTTTTGAATGGATGCTCTGATTCTGATTTTTTTGTTGATTTTCTTGGAAATGACAGTTTCTGTAGTAATCCCATTATAAAATTTATCGAAAGCTAAATACGACACATTTATCTATTTGTCAATTTTCTTCTTACTGTTCTGATTTTCTGACTTTCTAATTATCTGTATATTTTATCTATACAGGATGTCCCAAAAACATTGATCTTGGCTTTTATGCCTCAAATATGGATCATAGACATAAATTAAAAATTACAAGGTTAAATTAAAAAAATGTACATAATTTTATTAAATCGATTAAAATTTTAATGTGATTATATTTGAAGAAAAACAAAATTTAAATTTTTATACGACCCCCGTACAAAAACTTTCCAATGAGTGAAATGTGCCTCATACACTAATAAGGTTATGAACAATATTTTAGCATTTTTTCATAAAATGTCACATATGTGCAGAGATGCATCATAACCAAATAAAATATTACTCTTGTCTTTAGTTTTATTTACAAATTTACAAAACTATGCTTCTTGAAAAATATCTTGCAATTTTACAGGATGGAACATGGAAATGTCACAGTCAATGAACATTAAAACCGCTGAAAAATGTTCTTATATGCAAATATCTGCCTATGATCGTTTCGTCACATAATTGCAAGCTTTGTAATCTGTGCGTAAAATTATTATTTCTACACAATTTAGATACTTTTATACCAATAATTTTGAACAATTATTTTTTATTTTTGCAATCATTGTTTTCTTTTGTAATTTGCGCGCTGGCAGTGCGTCTTTTATACGATGGCGGTATGAAAATTTTAATTTTGTATTTCTTTGAATTTATTCCCGTGAAAATTTTAATAGATTTCATAAAATTCCGCCCATTTTTTATGTAGCTTTGTAATTTGTAATATGTATATGATCAATATTTAAGGACTAAAAGCCGAGGTCAATGTTTTTGGGACACCTGTACATATGTATATATATATATATAGTATCCCTGTTTTTCAATCTTGTCCAATGATTGATTGGCACAATTTTTGGCATTAAGCTGGTGTCAATTACAGAAAACAATCATTCTTTGCTCATAATGTGGTTTCCCTGCCCTTGAAAAAGTGAATTACATTATAAGCCTACATTTGTGTATTTACTTTTGTTTCACTTTTTGAATGAATAACACTTCATTTATTAGGACTATGTTTTATAATTTGTAATTTGACAGTGCTATATGGTATAGTAATTTCATTGTATATGGTCAGTTGCTTCTGTTTCAATGGTTAATTTTTGCAATAAGTTTATATATATATATATATATATATATATATATATTTAGGGGGGAGGTGTGGGTTTGTGTAAAAAAAGTACTTAAAGTAGGAATAAGTAATTTATTGGTTATTAAAATGTATGAAATTAAAATTTATATAAATATAGTTATATATACTGTTATATACATATTTTCAATAGTCTAATACTTCCATGGAATTCATAATATTCCAAATATGTAAGCGTATATTTTTTCTATTGAAATACTTTGAAGAATCAAAAACTGTATTGCATAAAAATATGGGAATTTAAACTTGAGCAGATAGCTTACAAATATGTTAAGTATTCGAAATACACGTTCATTTTAAATTAAATTTCATTCGCCTTAAATTTCATTTCCTGAGAGGGAAAATAATAAATTCAAAACATTTCCGTAAAGGTTGCTTGCTACATTCTTTTAAAATAAAACTTTGTTAAACTTAAAAGTATCGTAAAATATCTTCCAGTTTACTGCGAGAGAACGTATTTTTGCAATTTTGCACATTTTTCTGGGTAGCCATTGACTTGAAGATTTTAAATTTCTAGCAGAATTGTGAGTATTTTCTATAGAGGAAAAAATTATTTACTTATACATACTTTGCGCTTGCTTAAAGTACAATACAAGTAAAATTTATTATGTAAATGTTGTGTTGTACTTTAGATTATATTTTAAAGATTCATATAAATAGTCGATAGAATGCAGCCTATAATTGTGTTTCCTTACACAAAAATAACAATATTTCTATAAATTCTGAAATCTGCAATTAATTATGATTAAATAAATATTATATGTATTATAGCGTATATTTGGTAATTTATAAAATATATTTATAAAATAATTACATGTCAGTAATTAAAAGGAACTCATCTCTTAAACTTACGATTCTGACTTTAAAGGAGCCAGAGATGTTTAAAATTACGGTAAAATGAATTTATTTAACAATGCCGTACAGTGCATTGGATAGAATATTTTCCCAAATTACGGTCATAAGAGCCAAATTACGGTCAAATTACGGTGATTATGTTGAGCTGCATAGACAGGCGACACTTTGGGAGGTCAAAACATTAATCTCAGTTATGTCGAAACACTATTTTTTAGCGGTTTTGTCATGATAAACGTTTATACAAGTTAATAGATTTACATGTTTTTTAAATAACGAAAATTAAATTCTCTACAAACTATGCAAAAAAAATGTTTAAGTTATGACAAATAATATGATCATTATACATCAGTATAAATATTATATATCAATATAAATATCATTCTAAAAATGATCATTATATTTTTTATATATATATATTTTTAATTTGATTTTGCTTGAGTTAGAATCGATAAACTTTGGAGTAAGCTGTGTAAAGAACTGAATTCTATAAAAAGTTGTTTTGAGAACATTTAATTTAAGTCATTTTCAGCATTTATTCACTACTAAAAAGCAGATTTTTTTAATCTAAGAAAAATATATTATTACCACGAACAAAAATATGTATTAACCTCTTCTGATTTATTAATGATTCCAAAAAGCATTCTTTATCTTTGGAGACTCCAGAAATCAGTATATTTTGAAGATTTAAAGAAGCATTAAAAAAATTACTTTTCCTGCTATTGATTTTCGGTAACGTTTTCGTGTAGTTTTTATAGTGTAAAGGCGGAATATTTGACGAAACAAGATGCTTTGCGATTCATGTCGGAAAAGAGAGCCCTCAATGTAATATACTAGTTTATCAGCTATTTTCATGGGTTAGAAGTTACTTTTATACATCTACACAGCAGGGGAAGGTTCCTCTTATTTTGTGTACAAAAAATGTCACTTTTTTATATACATTAACAAGTAAATTAGCGGAATGTAATTATGCATACATTTACCGTCCTTCTACTAAACCTCTAACAAGAAGAAAACAGAATCATCTTTAAATGAATAGGAAAATAAACTACAACACATTACAGAAAAACTAGAATCGTGTGAATTTAAATTATGTTTTCCATAACAATTTCATATCAAATATCTTAAAATATTAAAGAAATGGGGTGAATTACTACATTGCGCATGTTTATACAAATATGCACACAATTAGAAAAAAATTACATTGATAAATGTCGTTACAATCTTGCTTCAAGCGACATTTTATTTATTTATTTTTAATTCTTTTTACATACACGTATCAGAAATGTATTAGAAAATATGAGCAAAATAGAATTATCAACTAACTGTTTTTATGTTAACCTAAAATATTTTCTATTTAAAAATGGAAAAAAATAGTGCATTAATTTTTTAATAGGATTATGTTTTGCTTGGAAAGATTTTACTCAATCGTATTACTTACTATCGAGTTACTTACACATTTTGAAATAATTGTACTGTAAATATTTGAAAATAATTTAATTTTCCCTTTTCATGAATTTCAGAAATTTATGTGGAAATCTATTTATTTACTGTTACATAATGTGAAATATTTCTTCAAGTATAAATACATTATTTTCTTTCATTCATTCCCGTTATCTAAACTATTATGGACGTCTAGAGTTAATTAAATTTGCTTTAAAAAATCCTTATTTTGTTTTACGAATGTTATTAAATGTAATCACGTTAACATAATAAATATGATTAACATGAAGTGTAAAATAATTAATGATAAGAATAATGCAGATCCTCTTTAATTATACTCATAAGAGAAGTGTATAAAATTTTTATCAACGTTAATCTTTTCAGACGAGCATGGAGCTTTAAAGTTAATAAAATATCAAATTTTCTTATTTTTATTTTCAAATTTAAATAAATGTAAATCTGAGGTAATGTAAAGTGACTTTAACATTTTTTTTTGAAAAGTATTTCACTATGTATTACTTTTTAGTGAGAGGTAATCGCAAATAATTATTTACGAATTTTAATCACAGTTATACAATTTACAATGTGTCTTATTCAAAAGTTATAAAGCTGTTAAAATTGTCATTTATAGGATTCATCTTCATTCTTTGGTTTCGATGAATAAAACATTGCTCAAGATAGAATAGATCGTTAGTTAAATTTATCCATATGTACAACCCTTGGTAAAAAGTTTTCGATCAGTGTTATCAAGTTTATGATTTTTGCATTTCGAAGCACATATTTCGCGATTCATGAGCATAGGGGCGTTTTACAATATACCAAATAAAAGAACACGTATTAAAATATAAATGAAAAATAAATTATATGTGACAATCATATAATTTATAATTTATAATTATACTGCAGGCGAAAAAGCTTCCTCGTGAGAAAAAAATATTCAATCAAGACGGAAGTTGGAAAATAGTAATTGATCACTGAGGAAACACGTTTGAAATTTGCATATTGAAGACAGATAAGAGTGCCTGCGCATGCGTACAATATCTGAATCCTATTTAAAAGAAGAAATCTTCCAGCAGCGAGATGCAAAGCAGCTCTGAAGTGCTGGACAATGGCTCGTGTGAAAAACCTGTCTCGCGATTTAAAACCGCATGATAAAATTGTTGCAAGAGGGAAATTCACAAAGGAAAGAGGATGTTTCATTAAATTTTGGTCAAAGTACGGTATGCGATATTAGGAAAAAATATCAGTTGAATAACAGCGTGGAAAATTTACCTCGAAGTGGACGTCCACGAATGACAACTCCTAGGGAGGACAGAAAACTTGTGGAAATAGCGAAAAGAGAGCGGCTAGCAACCTCAAAACAACTCAATGCCGAATGGTCCATTTATAACGTAAAAGTATGTGACCGAACTGTACGTAATCGTCTAAATGCTGCAGGATTTAAATTCTGTAAAGCTAAAACGAAACCTTACTTGACAAAGAAGAATAGAAAAGAGCGCTTGCAATGGTGTAAAAAACATGTACACTGGCCATTTGATAAATGAAATAAAGTTATTTTTAGCGATGAATCTCGCATATCTCTCGGAACAGGCGATGACTCTGGAACATTTGTTTGGAGAAGAGTTGGTGAAAAGTTCAATGATAAGTGTGTCATAAGAGGACTAAATTTTCACCTGCATTTACAGTTTGGAGTTGTATGACATCACAAGGCGTCGGCAAGTTGTGTATTGTGTTACGTATAGTAAATTCTGATGTTTACATTGACATTTTAGAGATTTTTTTAATTCCCAGCATCGATCGATGGTTCGGGGATCAAAATGACTTCTTATTTCAATATGACAACGCAGCTCTCCATCGCACCAAATCAGTGAAGAAATTTCTACAAAATGTAGGTAATAATCCAATTTAAACCATGACTTGGCCACCCAATAATCCGGATTTTAATCCCATCGGAAATCTGCGGAATATATTAAAAAGAAAAATCAATTTTTGAAGGATCACAAATGCCATAGAACTACGTAAAGCTGTAAGGGAATGCTGGTGTGAAATTACTCCCAATGAGTGTAAAAAGCTTATTGAGTCCATTCCACGAAAAATTTCGGCTGTCATCCGAGCTAAAGGTGCTATTTACTAAATATTGATTACAGTGATCGGTTATTTTTTTCAAAATCAAAGCGTGATTGGATAATTTTTTCTTTGGTTTTTAAATTTCAATCACCATTTTTCTGTTTATAAATTGATGTATAATGATTTTTCTTTATTGCATATTGTTGTTCATTATATATAATACAAATGTATTATCGCTAATAATCGTTTAATTTTTATTCAGTGAGAATAAATAATCCTTTCTTACAAAAAATGGTAGTGTTGGTGTAATGATCGGAAACTTTATGCCAAGGGTTGTACTCGACTGTATGTTTATGAATAAGGGATCGACAACTTTGCGGCCACACCCAATTCTCATGTGCTTGCCACGTATTAATAAATTTGCATGTATAAATGTGTGTTAAGTACAGTGATTAACAAATGTGGTTGCCAGGTCACCACTGGGTACCAGGTTTTTTGAACTTTAAAGAAAAATACATTTTTGACTTTTATTTTTAATTTGGCCAAAATAATAAAATCAGAATTATTTGACAAATTTCGACCGGAAAATAAACAAAAAAAATATTTTTAATATTAATAATAATTTTTTTTAAATATTTTTTTCCTACTTCACTATTTACCGATGCCCCCCTCATCAGATGTAGATTTTGTAGCATTCAACTATCTTGTCATTTGAAGCATTCAGAAATCAGCATTTACCGAACATGCCGGTTAGTTCAATCTTTACAGTATTTCTTATTTTTTTCGCCCAGAGACATGGAAGTTTCTTTAGAAAACATAGTTTATATTATCTTTCTAAATTATGTACTAGTCTATTTACTACAGACTCGAATTTTCTGCTGGCAACCTGATTTTATCAAATTTGCAAAGCCCTGGTTAAGCACACGTGTAAAACATATATTATGCCTATCTTGATGTAAATGAAAAAGAACGTTGAGGATTTCATCCACGGAAGGAAATTCCAAAATACCCCTCTGAAGATTTTGTAATTTTTGCAAAATAGTATCAGAAGAATGTGTTCTGGCCAAACTTGAGCCCAAATATTGAAAAATTTTTACATTAAAATAATTTTATTACTTTGGGATATTACTGTGTTGCTATATAACTGAATTGGTTACATTAGCGAGGAAATTCCATCCAGTTAGCGTAAGGTAATCACCTTGGCGTAAGTGGCTTCTACTTGGCATCAAATTTGAAAAATTTAATTAATTGTAATTTCTAATTAATTGTATTATCTCATTCCAAATCGATTAAAATAAAGAAAATGCTAAATGATTTAAAAACTGTTTCAATAATGGTTATTCCTACACACCAAAGTATAATTAAACACTCCAACTCCTTAAAATCAGCAAAATACAAAACATTCAGTTTATTATTTTCCTGTGACCTTTTTATCTTTTTTTCTCTGTGGAATATAAAAACTTGATACTTATAAATACTAGATACTTATGAATAATAAAGATTTATTATCCTTCGCTACCGTAAATCTAGCTGTTTTTTCTTTAAAAAAACAAAAACACGTATAAAAGGACAAATTGCATCTGTCTTTGATTTCAACAATGAGATATTTAATTAATTTTATTATTTTTAAAAGAATGAACAATGATGGTTTTATTCTATCAAAATGTGTTTTCTACTTTCAATACGCAAGAATGTAATCCACATCATGACGATTTATTATTTTCTCATTATTATTATTTATAATTTAGATGGCGTATAAGCTTTCTTTCTTTTAACAACGTCAGGTTCAGTTCATAAGAAAGAAAATTTCTCATACATTAATAAACTTATACTCTTTCGTTTGAAAAAAATGATCAACAAAGGATTTTATCTGGGATGTTTGTGTAATGAATTAATTATTTTTAATTTTGAAATCAGCTAAATGAAAAAGCAAATTAAAGCATTTATATAATTGCTTGTTAGACATATATTTTTTACAGCGAATTTGTTTATTTTTATTAATTATTTATTTGTAACAATTAATTTTAACCAATTTTAACAATTTAATATTACCTGCAATAGCTAATAATTTAATTAAATGGAAATATTAGAATTATTTAATATTAACATAGGCAATTATTACAAATTTAAACTTATGTAAATTTTTTCAAACATAATTACAGAAGATTTTCAAGATTTATATTTGACAGGCGACACTCATATATTTATTTTTTTATTAATTGAAATGCATTTAATGGTCATATCTCATAAATACACCGAATTAAAAAAATTAAATCTTTTTTTTAGAAACGGCAATAAATACAGAATGTATTTTGCAACCTAATGTGTACGTTCTAAATGTTTTTTTGGGGTAATTTCCTGGTTTTTTTTATATATATTTTTATTTTATCAGATTTTGAAAACAATGGCGAGCGCTAAAAGAAATCGCTTAGTACATTTTACAAAATAGCTAGCAATTTATATTTATGTACATATTATATATATACATATACATATTATATATAATTGCAGGGTTGGATAAAATGAACTCAGTGGATGCATGTTACACTAGTGTACCAATTCTATAAATATAAAATCTTTAGTTACACTTTTATAATTTTTTAGTCAAAGAAATTTTATAGCCAGAATCTTAGTATTTTGTGCCAGTGTCTTAATGTGTAAAGTTTATATTTTTTTTCTCCCGATTTGATATATACAATAACATATTTCAGATAAAATAATTTTTTTGCCGACGATTTATAAGATATTAATAAATAAATTGAGCAATAAATATGTTTTACTGTACTAGACTCATGTATAAAGAAAGACGTAAAAAAACGATAATTTTTTTTTAGAAAGTCTCGTAACCTTTGTAAATTTGAATTTATATCATATTAATAAAAAACCTGAATAATATGTGATATAGCCCGGAGGATAGGTGGTTGAATTTGAAATTAATTAGGGGCCACTTGGAAATTGTTTTAACCCCTTTAATTTACGTCTTTAAGAAACATACTAAGTTTCCCACCCCCCCTCATGTACTATGTCAGCTTTATCCGCTATGTACAGATTGATAAAACATTACCTATACAAATGTTTTAGAGCTTAAAATTCTCAGTAAAATGAGTTCCCACATTTAATATATTTAGTGAACATTATGCTCACAACTCTATTTCAAAGTTTTGCCTAAATTGCTAATCTAGACCTTGAAGCCGGAACAGACTTTATATACACATATTTTATTTGATTTATTGAGGTCTAAACGATACTTTTTAAATTATTTCATGGCTTTAATTTGAAGCTTTAGCTGCTACGAGCTAATTAATAACTAAAACAGTTCATTTTTTTCGTGATTTTAAGCATAAGCATATTTTTAATTTATAATAATAAATTATGGAAAATGTTGTTTGTTATTTCCGATATTGTATTTGAAATCTGGAGTAGTGTTTAATATGACATAGTATTATTATTTAGAGCGAATAAAAGTACGTACATATTAGAATTAAGGAGGTTGACTATAAAGTGGGAGGACATGGGGTGGGGGGAGGGGGACAAATGAGACAACAGGAGTGTTGTTTCTAGCGGTAATTCAATGTCAAGAAATAGCAAGATTTTAAATTTCAGTAAATTTCAAATTATTATGATGGTTTTAATAAAAATGAATTTTATAGATTATCATACGCAGGTATATGAGAATTTTAATTTAAATTCATAAAGTTAAAAAGCTTCTAAATCTTGAAGAAAAGTCTTCATGATCTTTACGTAAACAAATTTCGTTCTTTTAAAACTAAGGTTGGGGATGGCTATAACTATTGCGAAATTAAATATAAAACAGCTGACATTCATGTATATTTTTTTTCGATAACTACTGAAGTGATTTTAATATATTTTGTAATAATTTTGGCAAGACTATACCATAAATTGATCCTTTGGCAAAATATAAAAATAAAAAATAAAATTCATATGTTAATTAAGAAAACAGTTTTTTTTTTTCAAAATCGCTTACTTATTGCATTTTTTTTTTTTAAATTCTTTCAGAAACGATCAATTTATAAATTAATCATTGGATACGAAAACCAGAAAAATATTGTTACGCCATTAAGTTTTGATCGTTTTGTAGGTTTTAAATCTGCACGTCGTATCCAACAAAGTTATACGTCTGTAAATTTAAAACATGCCGTAAAACTCTTTTTCTTAAATATAATAAGTAAATTTAATTTTAAAAATGGAAAACTCATCACAATATGTAGTTGGCGAAGATATCGACCTCTCGGTAATAATGAAGGTATGCACTACTTCCAAAAGCATTTTCTTTTTCAAGCCTGGAAGAATGGCAGAAAAAGGCAGAAGATGCTTTTTTATTTTTAAGCAACTCTGAACGTTATTCCACAAATAAGAAACAACATTTTGTTTCTCCACCCATCCAGTGATTGCGATATTACATCCGCTCATTTTAGACTAGGAAAGAAAACAATTGTCCAAGTTCTAAATACAATTATGCCGCATCAAGTTGTGAACATTTTCCGTGATGAAAATCCTTGCCCTGATGACATCATTGAAGCAATGGGAGAAAGGCCAACGAATAAAGAATTAGATTTATTTGAGATTTTACCTTTTTGAGAAATCACTTATAAATAACCATAAAAATCACTGATTTTTAATTTATGGTATCTGCCCCTCACTTTAGAAACTGCATGTGAACACCCTCTCCGGGACTACTTACAAATTCAACTTTGGAGTAGATTTGCGAAATAAAATTTGGATTGGGGTTAAAAAATCATGGTTTGTTACCAGTTACCACACAATGTACCAGGTTCTGCAGCACTTCTTTGTATGATAAGCTTCAAGTGTAAAACAGGGTGTACTTTGGCCTGCAGCAGTGGGAAAGCTGGTATCAATTTCCTACAAAATGCTACCACTGCAACGGACAAGCATATACCAATTCTCCTGAAAATGGTGTCACAACTACTAACTCAGCCAACCAGGAGGTCGATATCGATATCATGATGAAGAAGGTAATTTCAGAAGAAATTGAATTATTGGAGGTAGAGTGTGAACCGATGGAAGTGGAAGAAAACGACAATGAACAAACTGCGCTTGATATTTACGACACACCTTCAAGATCTAAAAAAAATAAATTGATATAAAAGTTTACTGAGTATAATATTACTTCAGTTATGTTAAATAATAAATACTTTATATGAATGTTGTTTTTTATATCTCTCTCAAACATTGCTGAAGCTTTCGCGTCATGTTTTCCTCATTTAACCTTTTGATTATGAGGATGAGATAGATGTATTCCCAGCCACTAATTCTTTATTCTATTCGCACTACTTTTTTCAAAAATAATCTCTGTCATACACTTATACAAAGATATTTTCACAAGAAATTTACCTTTTTTTTTTCTTTTTGTAAATTGAGGTACGAGTTAATATAAAAATAGTCACCAGTCTTATCCCGTAATCATCAAAATATCCAATATAACGTCCTACAATAATTACAAAAACATCGTGAAGGCCAGAATAATTAAAAAAAATACATGTATATAAAAATTGGAGGCAGGGTGGACTGTTCAAGGTCTTGATTAGCGATTTAGCAAAACTTTGAAACAGAGTTGTGAGCTTAATGTTCAACAAAGATAAGAGTGAGTACTTTACTCAGAATTTTAAGCTCTACAACATTTGTATAATCAATGTTTTTGATAGTGTTGATTGTTTTGAGATCATTTTATGGTAATTAAAATAAAACGTGTTTTTTTTACTATAAATCTGTTCATAACAGCTAAAACTCACCTAATACAAGGAAGGAAACTTAGTATGTTAATTAAAGAACTCAACTAAAGAGTTCAAAACAATGTTCAGATTTCACCTAATTAATTCCGAATCTGGCCCGATTTTTAGTCCCTAACAACTGGACTAATAATGAAGGGGTTAAAATTAATACTTACTACATAAATTTTCATAAGTTCTGTTTTTTAGATATTTTGAAATCACAGTTTGAATTTTATAATAAATATTTTTTAATTCAAAATGAATTTTCAAATATAATCTTAGATTTCGCTAATAACGTCTCTGAAACTGTTTAAGAGATTGTAATTGTGTTATGTTTTAGTTACTTATGTTTTATTCTACTTTATTTTCCCCTTTTATGTAGATATATACATATTTCTGATTGTTTATCATTTATTGTAAAACTCAAATTTAAATAAAAAAATTATCTTCAAAACTCAGCCAATATTTTATTTTTAAAAAGAAGATTAAAGAAAACAGAATTTTAACAATAAATAAATAAAAAAAATGTATGGATTTTCTAAAGTTCAAATTTACTTTGAAACCACGCAGTATTTGTTTTATTTATTTTGAAACAAGAGAAAATATCTTGCTATATCTTGCTATATAACCTTTATAAATATATTAAATACTATCAATCTTGTACGAAAAAATCTTTTTATCCTTATACAATTTTACCTTTAAAACAAAAAATTCCTTTTCATGGTATAATATGTTCGACGTTAGCAAGAATTGTATATAAAAACATAGTTTTATTTATGTGAAAATTTAATTTAACAATTAAAAGAATAGTTGTTTTATAACATGTACATGTATAATACTTTCGACTTTAGCAAGAAGTTTTTTTAAGTGGGAAGTTTATTTAAGTGGGGAAATGTTTTCACAATTAAAAGAATGGTTGTATTTTTTCAAGGAAGGAGAAAACGATTGTGAAATTGTATTTTTAAAGTCTTTATTTGTCGCTGTTTTTTCTTTATGATTTACATTAAACAAAAATCTTACAGAATAGTTTCATAAGAAATTATCATTAAATTTGAAGTGTGCTTCGGCTTTTTGTTTTACAATCCATATCTGTTTATTTTATTAGGTTTCTTGCACATTTTTACCTAGAATAAATGTAACCTATTAAAAAGACGCCTTTTTTCATATAATTTAATATACGATATTTTAAGTATCATAATGTAATGAACATTACAAAAAAGTTTTTTATTATACATTATCTGTAATCATCTCTCATGACACTAATTAAATTTCTTATACTGTTCATTTAAAAGTCCAGTTTGGTGGCTTTAAAAATGAAATGTGTATACGCATTGAGTAAACATATATGCTATTATTACACATACAAATCTCTGATTATGTACAAACGTGTCAATAAAAAATCAATATGCAAACCTGTATTGTGAAATTACTGGTTAGAAATAAAATAATTATTAAAATCATGAAACTGATTATGTTTTTTTTTTTACATAACTGGCAGTTAAAGATTTTCACACTAGCAACAATTTTTAATTTAACTCTTAATTTGTATTGTTATTATTATTATAACCATTATTACAATTACTTTAATTACTATTTTTATTTTAAGTCGGAATTCTTTCTGCACTGCAATTAATAACGAATTTTGAAAAAGAAAATCTTCAGTATTACACAGCATTGTGTGAAATTTTGCTGATGTATTGTTTTGCTGGGATATATATTTTTGAAGGGATTGATGTTCGAAAGACCTTTGTTAGATTGTAAAAGGAAGTTTTCAGTAATTTAGAGACAATCATCATCTCCATTTTGACTGTCGTCTTTCATTAGATTTAATGACTGAGACATTTGAAGTTAGGTCAGTGTGTATTTGGTACCTTCTTCTCGAATTCAGCTTAATAATTTGAAAGTGGATGTAATTTAAAAGCATCCTGTAACTGGATTACATAGATTAGCAGGAAACTGGATGGGATGAGTAGACACTTCTGGATTGAGAAGCTCTGCTCAATTTGTTAAATTTTTAATTCCGGAATCTATGCAACAGTTTTTAAATGTGATTGAAAATTGTCGTTTATACAGGCAGCTAATATCATGCCAATTGCCTATCTCGCATTCACCGTTCCAGATTTGGCAATTTCATTTTTTATGTCTGCAACAGCTACTTCTTCTAATCAGTGGCGGTAATTTACTTTGACATTTTTTATTATACCTCGTTTTATTGATGAAGTAAAGTTATTAGAAAAAAGGCAGAATTTATACTTTTACGTTTGATAAATTTGCTGTAACCTAAATACGCAGCACAATTATGTACACGCACAGTTATATTTGTTTTCTGTTGCTCATATATTCATTGAAATCCATAAGCCACTTAAAAATGGACTTCTTAGTTACCCAGCAGAAGCTTGTACTTTGATACATGGAATACCTTTTTTCAAAATTTTAAAACGACGACTGCTTTACAAATTTTCGAATTATTAAAGTAGCGTTATTTACAATAAATCCGCATGCTAACGGGCTAATTTTCACCACTTTTTCTGATTTGTAAATGTCACTATATTTAATAACAGGAAGTTTGCAATTAAGTAACGCAAAGATTGATATTCGGGAATAATGTTCTTATAGGTATACAGGAAAGTGAGTTAAGCACGCATGTGCAAATCCATTCGTTTCTGTAGAGGTGACATTACAGCAAAATAAATTTGAAAATCGTTCTTTAAATTTCTTTTAACCTTTACAGTTTTCAGTTTTATGTGCCATGATACGATTCTGTAGCATCTGGTATAAAAAGGAGTTTCGTCGGTATTAGAAAATATCATCTGACGTATATTTCTTCAATCTGAACTCGCTTCAAATCCTTGTATTTACGGGGTCTGTGAAAGTTCTCTGGCCTTACCTTGAAAAATAGTTCTTGATTTGACATCTGCAAAAATTATATGTCTATATAACTCTATATTCGAATTTTTGCCTAGAAATTTGCTAATTGGGACAGCTATTTATCACAAATGGTTATAGCACTGGAACACATGATAAAGTGCAATAATAAATTATTTGGATTCTTTTTTATTTTTTTAAGTTGTAACAAAAGAAAGAAGACTGTGAAAAAAGATTAACTGTTTTTTTTTTTTTTTTTTTTTTTTTTTTTTTGAAGGTGTGCACAGGGCAAAAATCCTAACCTTTCTATCGAAAAACTGCTTTTCGACACAGGCTGAACTTTCATGTTTATGCAGCAGTAAAAAAAAAAATCATGACTGATTTTTACTTCTCCCCATCTCTGTTTTCGCAAAACTGATATGACAACTCTTTGTAAGCATTCAAAAAAGTCTCGACATTGAAAATTTCGTTACTGTGATTTTCCTTAACCCTTTGAATACTGAAGTCTAAAAATGCATTAGCATTCAAAATACAGCAAACGCCTCAATGGCGAAATATGCTGCGATAATTTTTCTCCCCTCTTATCCTACCTGCCTACTTGTCAGCAGCATAACAAAAAGGCAGATATTTTCGGAAAGGGAACCTCCCTAAACTCATTAGTACGAAAGACTCCCCACCCATTAAATGCAAGAATCTCCTACTTTGTGACAAGAGTTGGATATTTCGGAGGGGTAAATAATGGAACGACCTGTTTTTTTAAGCGCTCGGGTGGTTTGGCAGTAGTGTGCTTGGCCGGACATCTCGGGTGGTTTAGTATCGAAAGGGTTATAGTGAATACTTTTATAATGACCAAACAAAGATTACTTTTAATCAATCCAAATAATATTTGTTAAACTGAAAATTTGTTAAAGTGCTATTCTTTGTAACGATATTTTAATTTTACAATAGTTTATATAAATAAGCTACACTCGTCTCACTAAATTAAAGTACACTGATATCTAAATAATAAAATGTATGAGCAAAATGGAAAACTTTGTCGAAAATAATGTTTATCTTTTGATACCAATTAGCTGTTGATAACTACACCAAAGAAGTTTAATATAACCATTCGATTACGCCTTAAAAATCGTATGCTTACTGATGATTGATCTTTTTGGAAAAAGTAGAAGTGGATACAATTTTCTAAAACGATATTGTTTCATTTTATTGAGTATATTTTTCTATGTTTTTCATTGTGTTTGTTTGCAAAAGTCATTGAATTGTAAATTGAATAAAAAGGGGAATAGAACAGGATGAATTTAGAACTAATCAAAGTATTGCCCAAAGGTTTTCAAAAAATATTTTAAAGAAATGATTTTGGTGTCATTCACTGCACTTATGTTTGGATTACGATATTTAGACTGATAAAGAATGAGGAATATTTTTTTTTATAATAATGCTGAAGATTGCTTCGAGATGTTTGCACCAGTTGAAACAACTTACACTGAAAACTCTGTTTATATATATTTAAACTCCAACGCTTAATGTACTTTCTTACCAGTGTTTGGAATATGCAGTTAAAATGTTAAACAATCGACTGTATTTTTTTCTCAGATTAGCATGTATTTATTTGGAGTTTATTACACGAGGATTGTATACATCTGATTAAATGGTGGCCGATTTTATGGCAATAGAAATTTAATTGAAATTGCCACCTAGGAGTGTGCTAAAGTAATTTTATCAAATTGCATAATGATTAATGAAAATTGATAATGAAGTTGGTACGCTAAGAAAAGGCGCAATGATTTTCAGATATTGAAGCCGTATAATAACACATACTTTGTCGAAAGTCCATATATCTATCCTCATACATTTATTTATCATATTATTTATATATATATAACATTTTGAAAAGACGTTTTGGTGTATAGTAATGAGAGGATGGCTTTTATCCAGTACCTAAATTTTTCTACGCTTAACTGACAGATTATTTTCACATTTTATATGTCGAGAGGCAGAAACAGCCGAGTATTATTGAGAGGCAAAAAGCAGACAGTGACCGACAGATAGACAAGTACAAAGACGAAAATAAATTCATACAATAAATTTATAGATCTGTAAGTTTTATTTACACTTAATTCAACTGATAAATTAAAATAGCATAAATCATATTTATTTTGACTAAACTTTAAAATATAAATTACAATTAGAATAAGACAATATTGTGCAGAATAATCTAAATATTTTACAGGTAAAATGTCTTATAATATTAAAATATTATTACTGTTATTATATTAAAGTATTTTCTGATTATTGTATTATTATTTTTTCTTTTTGTTGGAATAAATTATGTATAATTATATTTAATCACTATTTATATTTAATTTCGTTTATAAATATCTGAAAAATAGATTCTATGATAGAAAGTAAATGTTTTATATTTACATTTTTCCATTGTAAAGAGTAATACTTACGTAATCCGTTTTTTCTGTTTTTAATTAACTTGCAAAAGGAATTTAAAGCTATATATCTATTCTTGCATAATAGAAATAGCTTAATTTAAGTTTAAATATTTTTTCCCTTCATTCATTCAGATTACTAAAACTATGGGTGTCAAGCGTTAAATGAATTTACTTAACAAAGGCCTTTGTTTCATATAATCTCCTTGACAAATTTAAATGTGATTATTTTAAAGCGTTAAATAACTCTTAATATAAAAGAAGAAAGTTTTCAATTATACAGGTCACAGAAGCGTGTAAGCATTTATCAACGTTAATCTGTGAAACCGATTTCGTATTGTGAAATCTCATAAAAAATATATATATTTATTGTTAAATTATTATTACATCACATATTTAATTAAACTATTCGAATAAATGATAAAAGTAGAATGAGTTTTTATTTTTTAAAACTGAGATGTAAATACTTGGAGCTATTGTAAGCACACAAAATACCCAACAATGAGTACATTTTGCTTATTAACATATAGTATTTTGTATCAGTGCAGTATAATTTTAGAATGAAAGTATGCTGGAAATAAATTCACTAACGTGACGTGAACTACAATGAAGCCGATTTTGTCACCGTTTGAGTCAGGATAGAGGCACATTGAAGCCAGTGGGTAGCAAGCTGACCACAAAAGGCGGACATTGGGTGAATGTTCAATACCAACGTGCACTGTAAAAAAAATGGGTCGATCTACTAAAAAAAGTTTAGTTTTTTTTTCTAACTGATCTTTGGAAATTACTAAAATTTTTTTAGTATATTTGTATTCCACAGATTTTTTTAGTAACCTTTACTAAAAATCGGAATCATTGCTAGCTGTTTTTGCCGAAACGTCAATGAAGGCTTACTGTTGAGACCCGAAAAGTTTTTGGTTTCTGTCTGTCTGTTTGTCTGTCTGTCTGTCTGTTCCGCGATAACTGCCGTAAAAATGATCCGATTAGGTTAATTTTTGGTGGGTATGTTGGTGAGATACCCGGAATTAGCTGTATAGTTTTTGGTTAAATTTGGTTCACTCGTTCGAAAAATAGAGAATATTTCTTTTTAAATCATAATGCTTTCCTATGGGACTGCAGACCAAATTTCATTTTTAACTGAAATGGAAATCGCATATTTGAATAATGGATTTCAACGTAAAATTATGGATGTTGATTTTCGATATGGAGGTATTAAATATATCCAATAATTTTGAAAAATTGACGATACATTTATTAGAATTGAGATATTAATTGTTTAAATGATTGGAAATTTTTTTGCATCTGTTCCGGAAATATAAAACTTTTATTTTCATGTTTTTTACAAATTTTAAAATGCATTTTTTTTTTACTTTTCTCTTTAATTTATCAGTTGCCTAGCAACGATATTTCAAAGAAGATAAAAATAATAAAAGCAACACGCACTATTTTGTTCCAATAATTTATTAGCAAAATAAATTATTTTTGTATTCTATTGACATAAATGAAGAATTTATTTTAATACAAGTTTTTTTTTAATCTAAAAAGTTGCATGAATAAGAAGTTCATAAGAATTTCAGAATATCATTGCATAAACCGTGTTTAATTTAACGTTTCTAATTTCTGAAACCTCCGAAGAATTGTATATACCTGTAAATATGTATGCAATAGAAAAAAAATAAATTGCGGATTGTAAGATGCTAAATAATATGAAAAGTGAGATTAGAAAACAGTGACTTGAGCTGACGTTGAGGCTCCTGATCTGCAGATTTACTAGTTTAGTAATGTTGCTAGCTGTTTTATAGTAATTCTTACAGATTATCTTGTAACTGAGTAAGAATACAAAACATTTTTTAGTCATTTAGTACCAATTTTTAGTACCGGTTACTAAAAAAATCTGTGAAATACAAATATACTAAAACATTTTAGTAACCTGAGAATTTCTTTTTACAGTGTGGACCTGAGAGAGTGACTGTGGATAGTGTTCAGTGTTTTAAGTGTTCGAGAACGATAATTCGAGTCATGTCCGCTTCAAAATCTACGTTCGAAAGTACTTTTCTTTAGAAATAAAGCCAAAACTGACTGATGTTGAAAAAATCCCAGTCACTTGAGTCAGGATTGAGCGTTACTGTAAGGAAATCGTTTCTGAAATTCTCAAATATCAGTTCATAAGTTGGATTCCCTGGGAATATATGCTTTTACTTACCCATCATACGTAGTACAGGGTAAGTCTTGTAATCGTTTTGAAAATCGAAAATTTTTTTTGACGGATTTACACGTTTCAGACACTGGAGATTCCGAAACACATATTTTTAGACAAAAAATTTGCCGTCCGTCTGTGTGTCTGTGTGTCTGTAAACGCTCTATCTCCCGAAAAAATTGAGATAGAGACTTGCAATTTGGTATGTACTTAGTATGTAATAATGGGAAGAAGCCTATTTCATTTCAATAACCTCGATTAAACGGAACTATTTTTTTCGGACTCTCGAAATAATCGTTCTGATAAAAGATATATAAAAATTTTCGAAATTGTTTATTTTAAGAAATGAATATAAAAGACAATAAAAAAACATAAATTTTACATCAAGCATGAAGTCGATCGGATAATGACTTGCCGAGATATTTGGAATCCTATCTACCACACCCTCCGATTTTTCATGGCCCTGTATTTCATCCAAATTTCACTTTAAAGATATATTTTAATTGGAAATTTGACGCTTAATAAGATGCAATAAACCGCTAGTTAATAGGATTATTATTTTTGGAGTTATAAGGAAAAACCTCTTTCAAGCGATTCAGTAATCGAGCCTTTAAAGTTTATGACGTCATCAAGCCACGATTTTATTTGAATTGCAATGCATTTTATAAGTAGTTTACACATTTTTATTTTAATATTTTACATTATGCATATTCATGATGGGTAAGTATTACGGTGGCCCCCCAACGACTAGTTTTATGGTCCCTACTAAGCTTTCTATATTAATATTTATATTAATATTATCTATATTTCTGTAATCCTTTAAGACTGGGAACCATACGAACGTGTCGAATATTTCCAGTAAATCAGTCACTATTACCCCTGTTAGACCTTCGTAACTGAAAATACGGCAAAATTATAAACTTCGATTTAGTGGTAAGTCAGTCAAAATGTTTGGGAACATACCAAATATTGTAATAAAATAATCTACGATCAATCTGTGGATTTATTATAGGATTTGGTACTTACGTATTATCTGTGTCAGGAGATTGATCGCCAAAAATGGTTTCCAAGTACCAATCTTGTTTATCGTTGCCAATCATGTTTTCAAACACAGTAATTTAGCATTATCAATTAACATTGTTAAAAATGGTAATTAATATAAAATAAATAAAATGTAATATATGTTTATTAAATTTATAACATCGTTAAAAATAGTAAATAACATTATTTTAGTAAAATTAATAAATGGTAAATAACATAGCAAATAAGAAAGAATAATAAATAATATAAGAAATGGTAAATAATATAGCATATTCTAGAAAGTTAATTTTGTTAAACTTACTACGTATAGAAAAGACCCCTATTTAAAAAAGTAGATTATTCCCAGGCACGTACCATGTAGCAAGAAAAATAAATATAAGGGTTAATATAATTAGTAATATTGGCTCCATGCCTGGCGCAGTTGGCTTAAAACTGGCACGGATAATACGTAAGTACCTAGGATTTATATAATGTTCAACAAACACAACGAAAAACATAGAAAAATATACTCAATAAAATGAAACAAAACAGTTATCTTCTCTCTACTTCAACATAAATTCATTACTTTATTTCACTTAAGTCCTTCTATAAGACAAATGATACATTTTTAAATACAATATTAAGAGCAATTTAAACATTTCTGAAGTTTTACATAAAATATCACTTTTATTTAAAATCTATTAAAGATATTGTATATTAATCTACATAAAAACTAAATATCAAAAATATTAAAGCTTCTAAAACGGAAAAAGTACCTATGAGGTATTAATGAACTAGACCGCTTCTACGTATACTGTGAGAGCATGTCAGAAAAAGTAATAAATTCTTCATTTCCAGTAACACGATTATGCGAAGAACAATTCACTTCTAATACTACTTTTTTGAGTTCTTAAAAGAAAGATCTTCGTGATCATGAAACAAAATATATATTTAAAAGTGATAAAACAAAATACAAGTAGAAATGTAAATAAATTAAAACGAGAATAAATTAAGGTATCAAATCGAAAATAAATTAGGATCAGAAAGGAAAATATTTTATTACATTCGTTTAGTAGAATACAAATATAAAAAATCCTACAAAAAAACAACATTTTTTTTGCTAATTATCATATAAGACATATAGTGTAATAAATAGACTTATAATAAATAATATTTGCTCATAAATATTATGCATGAATTAAGATGTAAGGCCTGGCTATAAACATATTAAAATTTGAAATTGTATTTATATTTTCAAACACCAAATTGTGAGGGAGGAAAATATTTGTTTTTATGCACAGGTACCAAATTTCAAACCATTTCTTGAAAAATTTTCGGAAGTTTAATTATTTAAAGCTTTGATTGTCTAATGTTAAAACTTTTTTGTTTTTCTTTTATTTATATTTTCTGAAATAATATTTTTTTTTAGTTTGACTAAAACTTTTTTTTTTGACATAAAAGTAAGAATCTGAAGTTTTAATATAATTTTAAAGTTTAAATATAATTAATACCAATATAAGAATATTTTTCTTAGAAATCGTATAAAGTAATGATTTGATGTTGAATTTATTAAATTGTTGTTACAATGAACACAATTACTATTATGAAATCGTACTTTTTAGATTTTCACTCCTCTTCCACTGAAGGGACAAATCCTTTAAATTTAAGATAAAAGTACTTCCTTCTGGATGATATGAAATTTCATATGCACATATAAATATTTTAGCTATGTTTTCTGTAAATGCATACAATTTCAGTAAGGTTTATGAAATTCATTAAAAGTGCGTATTAGTAATATATTGTATCAAATACATACGTACCCGCTTGTTTACTCATGCAGAATACGCTTTAAACTCGTACTTTAAGAAAAGAATATGGTTTAAAAACTTTTCAAAACAAAAGAATATTAGAAAAAAAAAGCTGTAAATGGCTTCATACAGCTTCATGTCATCATATTCAATGTTTTCGATATTCCGGACACTAATAGCTAAGGCAATGAATTATACTACAGAGAGCAAAGAAACCGACTCAGTCTGACATGTGCGCAATATACGCAACTGAAGGGTTTTATCCGGAAAACAGAGCAAGCTCCTTACACAAGAAACAGAAAAAAGGGACGACGATATGAAAGTATAATGCTATGTTGTTTATTGTATTAAAATATACTGACCGGAAAAAATACAGCAGAAAATTTTATATAATATAATTAAATTTTTTTTAAGGTACCTTTCCTATTTACTATTATCTCATCTAGCTACCTAACTGTGCCTTTTGAGCTGGTTAGAGAGGCCTGAATATTATAACAGTATGCGCACTTCAGGAATTAGGCAACATCTACAAATTAAATATTGCGAGAAAATATGTTTGTAATACAAATAAAATCATTAAAACTATTACTTTAAATTGTCGTACACTGTGTTCAATTATAATATGATTGCACAATCAGTATGATTGAGATTAATCTACGAAAACATTTGCTTCATCACACTTGATTCTCTACATCTACATTAATATCCTGATTTGTTTCCCCAAAACAATATATAACATCAGACCAGAAAAAAAGTTACATTGGTGATTTTATTTATTAAGACATTTATTAAGTTCCATACTAAATTTCAATTGAATGTCTCTTTTTTTTTTTCTAAAAACAGTGAACACCGTAACTTTCCGATATTGAAATTACACTTATCAATTATAATACGTCATCATTTAATCATCTCTTTTAATACTCATTTCAAATGGCAAAACTCATATTTATATTGGCCAATGCTAAATAGAACAATGCTAAATAATGAACTCCTATTATAGTTAATTAGTCTAATATTTATATATACAGGGTAGTTATAATATAAGTATCTCTATTTGGAACTGTCTGTAGCTCGAAGGAATAACCCGAATGAAACCAAAATCGGTACACATACTATTTATTCGAGAAAGGGGAAGAAGAATGTAACAATAAAAAAAAAATAATTGCAGTAATCACTGACAGATGGCGCTACTGAGTGTGAAATGTATTGTGTAATACACGGACAAAGAATTAAGACATCAAACCGGATGGCACATGTAATTTATTGGAAAAATGTAACAGTGAATGTGGTTATGCTTTCGCATGGCGGTGCCAATCATGTTCAAGTTCCAAATGACCATTGTGCTGGAGGGCTCAATCCAGGCGATTCACGACGTGCTCATCTGCGGAATGTAACACATCAGGAGTGATTTTTCGCACATGTTGTGATATGCGGTAAAGTCATTGAGGTTTGTGACACCTCCACAGTACACAATATTACACATTACATTTCACACTCAAAAGCGCCATCTGTCGGAAATTATTGCAATTATTTTTTTATTGTTCTATTCTTCTTCCTCTTCTCGAATAATAAGTACACCGATTTTGGTTTCATTCTGGTTATTCCTTCCAGCTACAGACAGCTCCAAATAGAGATACTTATTTTATAACCACCCGGTATTTTAAATATATATTAAAATTAGAATAGTTTTTTTTTCAAAATCTACGGATGATGCACTCTTAGAAATGGATACTCAAATATCACGAAATTTGCTTCGTTTTTGACGAAACTGTTTCCTGGGAAATGCTCCGAGCGAACCTTTCGTCAAATCGAGTAAATTTCTTTCCTCAAAAAACGGACGAAATTTATTTCGTCAAATTTCTTGTTCGAAAGAAATTGCAAAAAAGATTGCTGTTGTCGCCATCTATTGACAATTTTTGAAGCATCTATAATTGACAGCGTTAAAAAGGAAACTTCACAAGTCTTCAAACGGTTTCGATCTCACTATCTTCTGTGTGGGAGACCGCTGCTTTGCGTCTTACGCCAGAAGGACAACGAATGAATTCGATTTAAAAATGTATCAATGGAATGTCGATGTGTGTTTACATTTTGAGAAGTATTTTTATCGGTGCTGTTATAATTTCTGCATATGTTAATTAATAAGGCTAGATTATTATTATTCTTATGGTTTTTCTATGGTTAATAAATAATTAGAGTACGAATTAATTAATATAATTTATTACAGAAATTTCCTTTGATCAATGATAATTAGAATCTGGTCTAATTAATTTGTTGGTCAGAAATAATAAATTTTAAAGTGTATATTGGAGAAGAGTTCATCAATTTTAGATAATATTTTAACACGTTACTGCTTATAGAGGGGAAAGAGATTTTTAAATTTGATTGTTATATGAATATATTTTTTAAATAAAAAAGAGCTCCTAAAATTTTGATTTTTTTTAACTATTGGGAAAATGGTTGTTACTTTCGGTCGAAAATGGACCAAAGGATGTTCGCCTTTTACTATTTTAACCGTTTTTAATGAAATTCTGCAACTTTAGAAAAATGTATCTTTGAATAAGCAATAGAAATGCATAAAATCACTACAAAAATGTTCAAGTTACAAAAAGAATAGAAACAACCTATCAGATATGGAAAATAAAGTAGAAATTTAGTAATTTCATGTTATAGCGGCCTCCAAGGATGAAATATTTTTGTTTCTGTTCTCATTAATATATTGTAAATTTGGTACTTTAATGTAATTTTTTTTGAACGATTTTGTAACAACAAAAATAATCTGGCCGGGGATGGGGAAACATTTTTGTCAAATATTTCAGATTTTCCATTTTATTGAAAATCACTTAATTTTGAGACGAAATGATTGTCAAAAATGACGAAATATAGCTCAAGAATTGCGGAATCGTCAAAGGTGAGAGTTTTATTCTTGACAGCGTGGAAACAGTTTCGTCAAGATACTTGAGGATTCGCGTTTCGTCAAAAACCACGTGAGTCTGTGACGAAATGATTGTTAAAAATAACGAAATCAGGCCTGAAGATTGCGGAATCGTCAAAATTGAGTGCTTTATTTCTGAGAGTGTGGAATGTTATATTCTTTTTCCTCAAAATGTAAAATCACCACTCATTTTACAAGAATTTTTTCACATTTTTAGTTCACTACCCCATACTTATAAATGTAATTAGAGCTAAGAATGTTTTTGTTTTTTTCATTGAAAACGACTTGCATACTAAAGCGTCTAGAAAAGACTAGCTATTGTTTTAGATCAAAGGGTGATTAGAGATAAAAACATATGGATTACAGAAAATAACTGTACATTTTTTTCAGCGACAGTATAGGCATTATTTCTCTTTGTTCATAAAGCGTTATTACCAACAAATTATATAAGTATCTCACCTGTTAAGATTCCAAAATTAAAACTTATATTTATATTTTAAATCCATTCGGATTTTTTAAAAGTAATTAAAAAATATATGTAAAGTCTAGAGTTTCATTCAATATATATTATATTCCTCTTGTAATCGCATTATTATTATTTTTTTTATTTAATGATACAAACTTTTCCCGAAAATAAGACCATTTATATAAAATCATATCGGAATTGGAATTAAGAAAATCTTTAACAGTCCAAGGGGCGACTGAATTTTTTTTAATTAAAAGATGATAGTATTTAAAAAAAATGTAGTATTAATTGCTGTAACGAAAAAGGGTTAGTGGAAATAGAGTAAAACGTTTTCATCATCCACAAATTTAAAATATTTTTATTTTATTTAAAATAAATAAAAATAAATAAATAAAACTATTCTATTTTTAATAAATTTTAACATTGCACAATATAGCATATGAATTTTGCCATTTAAAATTAGTTTTAAAATGAATGATTATATGAACAATTATTAAAGTCGATAAGTATAATTACAATATTGGAACGTTATGGTGTTGAATATTCTTAGATAAAATAAAAAAGACATTCAAATGAAATTTAGTATGAAACGTCATAAAAGAATTAATAAATAAAATGATCAATGTAACATTTTTTATGCTCGAGGTAACAAATAAGGATGTTGGTGTAGAGAATCAATGGTGATGATGCAAATGTTTGCATAGATTAATCGCCAATATACTGATAATATAATCACATTTCCTTATCAGTAACACGCGTTGTGTATTGAGAAACAGAAAGTCTGTTAAAATTTGTTGAAGAGTGTCATTTGTTCTAAACCAAAAACATTCGAAATAGTATATATATCTTTATATAATAATAATCCGTATTTAGTTTTTCATTCCCTTTTATATATGCAAATGCCTTAATACTTGTCAAGTTCATTTTTTAATTGTGATAGATATATTAATATAATAATCATATTAATATATAAATAAGGGAATATTTTATGCTAGTCTGCAATCCTAATATATGCACTCTATTGGAGAATAATTTACCTTTTGTGATTACAAGACGAAATGTGCAGAGTATTGAAATGGAATCCTTTAACATATGATATAATAAAAATATGCTTAATTTATTTCTAAAATACGAAATATTGTTTTCTTTATTTGATCCTTTCTTTAATATTTCATATACATATGTTATTAGAATTTAAATGTATACAAGTTTTTATATTTAAACTGTATAATTTTTAGAAATTTAAAAAATAATAATACTTTCTCAGTTTAGAACATATAATGCATAAATATTCTGCGCACATTTAAAGCTTATTGGGCAATATGGTTTTCTTCATGTTCAGGATAATTTACCTTCTTTTAGTAAAAAAGTTAGTTATAAACGTATAAAACAAACTTTCAATGTTTTTTTTTATCAGTTATACTACGACTAAAAAGTATCGTACTTGTTTCCTATAAACGGGTACTTTATTCATAAATTATTCAGTGATCGAAAACAATAGATAGTGTAACAATCAGTTTGTTAGTTACTTCCGTGCAAAAATAATGAAAACTACATATAATAAATCTAACTCTTGAAACATTAAAAAATATATATTTTGGACAATATATTGCATGTAAAAATCTTAAACAATGTGGTTATCCTTGATTTCGGAATTAATTTTTTCTTGTTTTATTAAAACAGTTAGGTAATTATTTACATTTATATATAAATGTGTAATAGAAAAACGGCACTGCTTTAAGCCAGGTCTTTTTGTACGTAATAGAAAACTTCAGTAGAATACCACAAATAAAGAGCAGCGATAAACAGGCTATAAAATTTGGATTGGTAGAGACGCATTTCGATAAATATGATCTGGCTGATAATATGAGTTTATAATGTATGGTTTTTCGATTTATCTCCAAGCTAATGTTTTTTAAAACGTTTTATTACTGTTATTTTTTTTTTCAATTATTTTAAATATAATCTAAAGTACCTGTTTTTTAACATTTATTAATACTTTTAGAATGTTTTGAACATATCTTCAAATTTAAGTAATAATAATAATAATAAAGTTACAATTTTAGATCTATATTGCATGTAAATAATTTTCTCAGTTTGATGTCATAATATAGTTATTCGCTTTTCTTAATTAAATTTTCCCTTTTTACTAAAATCGTTGAACAATTATTTGTTTTAGGTTAAATATCTTACTATCAGAAATATAAATGCTCATCCCATTTCTCTGAAAGTAATGTTAAAGGTAGCTTAGCTAGGAATATCACGGCATCTCAAAAGAAAATTAACTGTCAAAATTTTGCATGTGTATTTTTTAGATTTATATGTGTTTTTATGTTTTTCAGACAGTTGTTATTTCGTAGACAGTTTTATTTTACTGCAGAAAAATATACATATTTCATAAGTTTTTAACAAAATATCTGTTTATATGTATTTACTTATTTCACAACATATGAAACAGTACTATTACCAGCACTTATTCTGATCCCATTATGAATCTGTATTTTACAGCTTTCCAATTGTAGAAAAGAAATTACTCTCTTTAAAAAAAAATATTTCTCGTCATATTGGAGAGTAGAAATATAAAGTATTTTAAGATTACTGGAAATAGCGAATATAGCTTCATATTTTAGTTCCTTAACCGATGAAAGCATTTAACTTACATGAATGGGAAAGAGATACACCATACGAGAAAATGATAAGGAAAATATCTCGGAGCTCACATGATAGCAAATTATGATCAATTTGATACTTTTTATATTACACATATGCCATATTGAGCTAAAAAAATAAATGATTGCATAAACTTATAAAATAATACATTTTTATTAAATAACTCATAATTTGAATATATACTTTCGTTTTTTTATAATTATAAACTTGTAAAATATTAAACTTTTAACAGAATGCTTAACGTTCAAAACATTGCAGTATAAACTTTTGCAGTATCAGTATATACACATTTCATTATTTATTTAACAGTTTTCATTTATTTGCACATATAGCTTACACAATATTTATAACAGTGTCATAGTTCTTAAACATACATTTTTCCCTTTTGTATTTGAAAACACTGAAATATTTAAAATATTATCTCCCTTCCTTATCTTGAATGATGAAGGGGATAAGACCTGTCATAATTTTTAACACATTCTGATATATTCTCATATTTATGTTTTCTGATTTCTGAAATTATTTAACACACATGGTGATATAGATATTGGATCTGAGAAAATGATATATGAAGTTCATATGTTAAAGAAAGGTGATTAATTGGATTAATTTTATGTTTTGCTGTATCGAGTCTAATAAATGAAAGGCATAAACATTTATGTGATGTTTTAGAAAGTTGAACGGAATTTTAGAACAATCTATTTTTTTAGTCTTTTTTGGTAATTTTTGATATAAAAAGGCAAATATTGAACTAAAGATATTTTACTTTATTTTGTAATTTAGGATATATAATAAAAATGAAACACCTTACGTGATTTATATTTTATCATTGTGATTTACTACGACCCACGCATATCTTGTTTCGAAACTGTTTTTAAAAGCATTACGTATAACATAATACATGTCTTATTAATTTTTAAATAGAATATCTGTTTTTATTTATTTACATATATAGCTGTTACATTCTATAAAAAACTATGCTACAGCACGGTTCTTTATTTAATTTTTTAACCCTGCTAAAATAATACATAATCCAGGTTTAAAAAATTTGCTTTCATTCGTTATCCTGGAGGAAGAGTTGTAAATATCTATTCGGATTATTCGACACAAATGATTTCAACACATATATCAGTTCATAGATCCATGAAATTATTTAACACGTAACAAGCGATGGAGAGCCAGGATCTGGGAAAATGATGTATAGAAAAAACTTCTGAGTTCATAGGAATAAGAAATGTTCATAAATTAAATTGCTCTTATGTTTTGCCGTATTAATAATAATAAAAAAAATGCACAAAATCTTATGCAATATAATGCATATTTTAACAGAAGAAATTAGTTTATCAGTTTTAGCTGTACTTTATCTACATTTTTTGAAATGAAAATGACGTACTACACATTTTTCAGATTAATTGATCGTGCATATAAAATTGGCATTTCTATATAATGGTATTTGTATAAGTGTTTTGATACGTAGTGTATTCGGTATTAAAGTTTCCAATAAGTAGATCTGAAAACAACTGCTATAATATTATTAAATTTAAATATTAGATATATATTTCTAATTAGAAAATAGAAAAGATTAAAATAAGATATGAATTTATCTTATTATTATTTTGTTTCATTAAATACACTTCTGAAAGAAAACAAAAATGCTTTTTTTAAAACGAACTCTGATCATGTAAGGTCTGTTTTTGTTAAAAAAATAATAATAACTTCACTCATTTACACGTAATTTAACAATTCCTTAGTTCACGACAAAAACTGACTGAATAATACCTGCTAGGATTTGAAACCTTTTTTTTTAATTTTTTGCCTTTTTGTGAAATGGAAGTAATCAATTTTAGAGTAAAAGAACTATGGATAATCAATTGTTATGTTTCCGTTTTACGTTATACTGAAATATATGAAATGCGTAATACTTTAATTTAATTAATGCACGTATAAAGAACATTAAATAACTTTTGCTAAAATATATACTTTTGCTTTGCTTGTATGATATAAAATTACACTAGTTAATTTGTTTTCCTACTTTATCTTGGTGGATGAAGAGGAAAGATTATTTCCGATTATATGACACAGTAATATCTCCTTATATATAAGTTTTCTAATACAACAAATAACATACAAAATTGGATACAGATATAGCATCTGTAAAAATATAATATGGAACATTATTTTGTAGCTCATATCATACGGAATAATGTTAAATTGGATTATTTTATAATTTTCTATATGGAACTAAGGAATAAATAATGAAAGGCATAAACTTTTATGTAACATAATCAAAATTTGCACAGAATAACAAAAAGTGTAACATTTTTAGTCATGTTTTAATTCTGTATTTTTTAGATGAAAATGCATGTTTTAAAAATCAATGTCAGGTCATTTTTAACTAGTGTAATTTAATATCATACGATCAAAGAATAAGTATATATTTTCGCAAAAGTTATTTAATGTTCCTTGTGCGTTAGTCCAGTAGAAATAGCATTTTACCTTACAAAAATTCGGGTAGTTCTGATTTTCGGGTATGTTGTAAAGGTTGACCCTCTAATAAAAAAAAACAAGTTTTCGACCTTCTAGACCTTGTGCGTTTTTCACAATATTGAAAAAACAAATATTTTTCGGCACATTTTTCGATTTTTCTTAAATAACTCAATTTTAATGCATCTTACTGACAATTTTAATGCATCTTAGCACTGTTACCATTTTGTAGAGCATAAAATTCTCTACAACATGCAGTATTCAGGTTTGTAAATTGTCCAAATAGTGGCTAAGATACGGAGCCGGGAAAATAGGATAAAATTTGCAAATAATGCAGAAATCCACTAAAGACGTTAGTTTATGCTTAGGAACCTACTTTTAGTGCGTTTTAGAGACAAAATCACTTTCACCATTTTGTAGAACATAAAATTTTCTACAACATGCAGTATTCATGTTTGTAAATTGTCCAAATAGGGGGTAATATACGGAGCCGGGAAAATAGGGTTATATTTGGTAAAAAAATGTAAAAATCCACAAATGACGTTAGGTTTTGCTTAATAACCTACTTTTAGTGCGTCTTAGAGACAAAATCACTTTCAACATTTTGTAGAGCATAAAATTGTCTACAACATGCAGTATTCATATTTGTAAATTGTCCAAATAGGGGGTAAGATACGGAGCCGGGAAAATAGGGTTAAATTTTGAAAAATGTAAAAATCCACAAATGACGTTAGTTTTTTCTTAATAACCTACTTAAAACTCTAAAAAGTTGATTATGACAATTTTGTTTCTAAAATGCACAAAAAGTGGGTTATTAAGCACAAACTAACGTCATTTGTGGATTTTTACATTTTTTCCAAATTTAACCCTTTTCCCGGCTCCGTATCTTACCCCCTATTTGGACAATTTACAAACCTGAATACTGCATGTTCTAGAGAATTTTATGCTCTACAAAATGGTAACAGTGCTTTTTTCTGTAAAATGCACTAAAATTGAGTTATGTAAGAAAAATCGAAAAAAGTGCCGAAAAATATTGGTTTTTTCAATATTGTGAAAAACGCACAAGGTCTAGGAGGTCGAAAACTTGGTTTTTTTATTAGAGGGTCAACCTTTACAGCATACCCAAAAATCAGAACTACCCGAATTTTTGTAAGGCAAGGTCCTTTTTTGCGCTATTTCTACTGGACTACGTGTATTTATTAAATTAAATATTACAGTTACATAATATTATTACATCTAAAACAATTACGAATCAAGTTTCTAAAAAATATTATTTTAAATGTCTTTCAAACAAGTATTGTTCCAAAAACACTATTATTATATATATTAGAATACATATTGCATTAATTTTTAACAGAATATCTGCTTTATATATTTATATATATATATATATAGTTATCAAAATTCAGGGTGATTATAAAAAACTATCCCGATATGTGAGTCCTTAACTATCATACCGTTCACAGAAACTGAATGAAATTTTGGTTTAAAGCATTATGAGGTATGCGCTCAAGAATCATATAAAAAAACAGTTAAATTCTAACAGATAATGTTACAGTGACAAAATTTCGAAAATTTCAAATGGCAACACCTACTTTTTTTTATTGGATTGTGATCTTCATAGTGAAAAACCATAAAAAGCGTTGGAACGGTACCTGTAGCACGAAAATCGCCGGCTCTAGACAGACTGAGAAGAATAGTGAAAACAATCAATAAGGACAGAGAAGCAACAGAAAACAAAACATTTTATTGTGTTTCATATATTTTCCATTTCACACACGATGACACCTTACATGCGGCAGATGGTGGATAGCACTGAACAATAACTAAGAATTAATAAAAATAAAATTAACAGATTAAAGGAATTAAAGTTACAAAAAGAAAAAAGAAAACTATATACGCAACATATACAAATATTAAATGAATCTAATGAAGGGTTTATTAAATGATACAAGATGTTACAAAAAAGAGGCGTGATAAACAATGTTCTACTATGAAAAACAGTATAGAAAATTTAAATATACAAATATCATAAACATATTAAAGAAATAAAAGTTATATATATATATAAATATATATACACAATTGTAAAATAAATCTAATAGGGACTTTAAATGATACATGATCTTATAAAAAATGTTTTAAGTGACAAACATTGTTTTAAAAATTAAACACAATGATGAAAAATAGGATAGTAGATTTAAATAACTAAAATTTAATAAGAATAAAATAAACAGTTTATGGAAATTAATATTACAAAAATGAAAATAATACAATATATACAAATATTAAATGCCAGTAGAACTTTTTTTATTCTGCACAAAGTGTGACGAGCAATGACGTAGAAATATTTAGTGTGAAAAATGTGGTTGAATTGTTTTACAGTTTTACTTTCTTCTATCTTTAGAAGAAGAAAGTATTGAATTCCTCAAAATTTTCGACTTCCGGTTTTCGACGTTTTAGAACGACGTTTTAGAAAATGTCTGTCTGTGACTCTGTGACTCTGTCTGTCTGTATGTGACAAAAATTTTGTGGGCTCTCTATCTCAAGAACTAATGCTCTGAATTTAATAAAACTTTATATTCCGTTAGTCCCTGTTATAAATTGGTGCTGATTAGTTTTTGGTAAAAATCACCCAGCAGGTGGCGTTGCTACGCAACTATTTCGCGATTTTTGCAATAGCTCTATCTCAAGAACTAATGCTCGGAATTTAATAAAACTTTATATCCAGTTAGACTCTGATATAAATTGATGCTGATTAGTTTTTGGCAAAAATCGTTTAGCAGGTGGCGCTGCTATGCAGCATTTTTTGCGATTTCCCCAATAGCTCTATCTCAAGAACTAATGCTCGGAATTTAATAAAACTTTATATTCAGTTAGTCTCTGATATAAATTGGTGCTGATTAGTTTTTGGTAAAAATCGCCTAGCAAGTGGCGTTGCTATGCAGCATTTTTCGCGATTTCCGCAATAGCTCTATCTCAAGTACTAATGCTCAGAATTAAATAAAACTTTATATTCAGTTAGTCTCTGATATAAATTGGTGCTGATTAGTTTTTGGTAAAAATAGTGCAGCAGGTGGCGCTGCTATGCACCATTTTGAAGGATTTACACGATTTTAGTGATAGTCATATCTCAAGAAATAATGCACGGTATTTAATAAAACTTGAGCTTCAGTTAGACATTGATATAAATTGGTGCTGATTCTTTTTAGTGTATGCGAAACCTGTGTGAGATAGAAGAAAGCTTTCAGATTTAACACATCCGACTAGTTTGATATCTGGTGCAGTTATTGACAATTGTAAGCGGCAATGTCTGACAATGTCTGGCTCTGCATTTAACTGGTTTTTGTATTTTGTTTTCATGCTTGTGTAAGAGGAGAATCCAACTTCACACAGATAAGTAGTTGAGAATGGGAGTAAAATTAATTTTGTTCTGTTTGTCAAGATTTGTCAGTAAATATAGCAAGTAATGGAGTACAAAATACCTCATTTTAAACATCGTAAAGAGTGAAGTGAAAGAAAATTATCAATTTGAGACACACATACCTCATTACCTGGTTACTAAGCAAAAAAGAACTACATATAACCATATGGATAGTCTCAGCTCCAAAGAACAAAACTGTTCCCCCTTTTGTTCGGCAAGCAGAGGTAACAGCAATCGCATGCCTTTGCTCTTTCGATTCACGTTTTGCATTCGATTCAGAATGCTATTTCATGTAGCTTATTTTGCATCGAATTTTTTAAACACATTAAATACAGAAACATAATATAAAGTAGTTCAAACCAAAAATATTATATAGAAAATGGATACATCTATAATTCAAATTTTTATATGATTTTAAAATATATATTAGAGTATTTTTAACGCAGTGTTAAATGTATTTATTTTTGACACACACACGCACACACACACACATACAAATTCCTACATACTTTCTAAAAATTTTCCATTGCAATATGCTAATTTCTTTCATATTTTGTTTATTTTCCTGGAACGCCGCGGAGCCCCTGAAAAGTATAGGCGGAGCCCCAAGGGCTCCGCGAAGCACACTTTGGGACCCTCTGGTCTAGAAAATTACAGAAAAACAACTATAAATGCAAACAGAAAAAAAATCTGTAAATAAAGTGATTCCAAATAAATAAGAATCCAAATGTTAAAACATAAAGACCTAGTAACGAGTAAATAGAAAAGTGTTGCCAGCAAGAATATTACTTCATTTGGTGGCTTAGTACTTGAGTTTAGCAGCAAGTGTCAATGGGGAACATCTACAACTTCGTGCGATGTGTTGATATACACTGCAGCTGAGATTCGAAAATGTTGAGCAAAACAAATTTTGATCAAAAGAAGCAATTTTCGGCCACGTAAATTTCAGAATGGCACCTTTTTACCCCCCTGAATTAGCGTAGTGTCGGTTTTCGCTACAAACCACTGATTTTTTGTATCGCGCTACTCACTACACTATTGTTCAAAATTTTAGCTAGCTACACTTCAAACTACTGTAGAAAAATTGCGACTACTGTAGTTTTGCTACTTGTAGCAAGCTACTTCGGACCACTGGTTGTGACGTTAGATGAAAAAAGATAATTTTCATTTGTAAAATATCAATTTTAAATTCGGAGTATTTCTACATCACTGTATTTCTATTTCGTAAAAATGATAATTAAAAAATACTTTACAAATATATCATTTGCAATAAAATATAAAATGATATTATCGGTACATTAAAAAATATATTTCATATTTTCTTTCTCGAACGATCACCTTACATATTTCTATCGAAAATGAAATACAAACATTCAAACACCAACGAATATTGAACAAGAACAATACTTAAAAGAAAAAAACAATAAAAATATTTCGAAAATTTCCTCGTAACGGAAGATAGCGTAATAAATTTTAAACTCAAATTCTTTGAATAAATTATATTAGTTTTAGAAGTAGCACATATATAAATCACAGATGATTATCTGATGGAATGCTACAGAGTGATCAATTAAATTATTTGAATTTAAGTCTGACTGCATTGGATTTACCACTATATTGCTGTTAATTGATTAATATGAGTATTTTAAATTATCCGAGACGTATAGTATTTATTTTGCACCTATGACTCTAAGGATCTGATATGATAATTTATACTTAGAAAATTTTATTAGACAAATTATCAATTAATTATAGAAAAGAAAAAGTTGCGTTGTGAATTATTTTTGAAGTTCGGATCCTCTTTGAGCCAATTACAATCATCAAAGGTTACCTGCAGAGAGTTATGTAACATTAAATATATAATGGCTTATTTTAAAACCTAGATTGTAATATTAAAGAAAACATTTCCTAAAATAAAAGACTTAATATTAATTCAATAAATTAAGTAAACAAAAGGAAAACTGACTAAAATTAATTGAATATAAAATTGAGTTTATTTACAAGGTAATTATAAGCATATGATTAAAAACAAATATAAATGTTTTAAAAAAATAAAAATATTCAATCCTAGTTGAGAACTGTATTCTCAACATTTATTTTCTGAGAATTACAGTTTATCTTACTGAATTAACAAATTCGATTTTGAAAGGCAGAGTTCCATACCCTAGAAGTATTTATTTGATTAGCCTTTTTATGTTTAGATCGGGGTAGGATCTTCATACACACGTAAATTCGCATTATTAAAAGAATATAGCTTAATTAAATAAAATGGAACAATGGTGAAGGAAGATTGTTTGTTACCTTATATTACTAGATAACGTTGACAGCAGGAGGTAATGGCTGACGCGTTTTCGCTTTTTCTTAGCGCGTACATTTCCATCTATTGGCACACACACTCAAAATCTGTTTTTTTAGTTAGAGAGCAGTCAACCTTCTACTTTTCCATCTTTTTTGAATCTCTACTCTCAAGAAAAATCACATTCTTTTCGTGGAGCAAAAAAAAAAGGGATGGAACCATTTTTCCCTTTTCACATAAAATTAAGGCCTTATACGTTTTAACTTCTTGAAAATTTGCATGTTTCGGCCATACCTCTGATTTTAGAGAGATGACCATTGGCATGCGGGAGAAATTTGGTACTCCCCTTGAGTGTTTCATAGGTCCGTCGGTACAATAGCGATTCCTCTTGACGCCGTGCTGTGTCTGGGAGGTAAAGATGCTTTGACTTGTGAGGTCTTCGTGCCTATTTAAGCTCTCATAAATAAATGTGTCATATTATTGTTCTGACAATTTTCTCCATGACATTTTTATTAGGTGTAGTTAAATCATTCGTGGGAACGGAAAACCAAATATTTCCTTGACTGCCGTGGTTCACTTTGTTCCATAATTATCTATCTGTATGCGCTGATCCTAAAATGGATCATTAATTTGTATTGTTCACTGTTCACTGATTAAAATGATACCAAATACTCTGTTAATATGCAGAAAAAAAACCAAATACTTTTTTTTTTTATAGTGTGTGCTAGTTTAGATCTAGATGGTGGTATTTCTCACCATCATCTCTTCCCCCGACATTAGAAAAAAAAAGGTCCACAGTATCTTTTTTTTTATATATATATATAGCCACAAAGTACTCGATGAAAGTCCATCGTCGTATTATATTGAAGATCAAAACTGAAAATGTTCACATGGAAAAGTCTAGGAACTTGGGATAAGCTGGGGTGTCACTAGGTTTGGAGTGTAAGTAGGTTTGCAACACCAGAAAAAAGTTTTACACATTGGTGAAATAAAGCGTAATCAAAAGTTCACTGTTGAAAAATCTGATGAAAGACATGACTTCTTCAGCAAGTTATCATGTGTAGTTGGTTTCAATTTCCATTGTTCCAAAAACATTTATTAAAATTTTGAGTTTTAATATGTCCAAATCCAAATAAAGCAGGAAAATTTGAATAAGCCAAATAATAAAATAAAATGCCCGAGAGAAGAAAGAAAAAAAAAATTAATTTTCTTTTCCACTCTTATATTTTTAGTTATTACATACATATAAATTGGCAAATCTTTTATTTTAATTATTACAGGCTAATTAGGTACCCATACGTTGAAACACAATATACAGAATCATTTAAAACAAATACTCAATATAATCAGTAAACTGTATGCATTGTATAATTAATACCATACATTAAAAATATATATATATATATTATATCAAAAACATAGAGAGAAAATAGATATACATAATCTCACATGAAATGTCTCTCTTGAGCAAAAAGGCAAACATCTTTATTTTATTTTATATAATATACATAAAGAAAATGTTATGTGAAAAAAACATCTTATCATTCTTACTAAAACAATTTTGTTTTGGGATCTTATAAAAGGATGACTTTTCTGAATGAAAGATATTTTCAATAATATATTTTCATAAAAGAAACAGGTCTAAAAAATGAATTTTCCTCTTTCCTTTGCTACCAAAATTTTAATTATCCGTTGGTAAAATCAAAACAAGTACAATTTCACTGCCCGGCTCCTAGAATGAACAAGGTTGAAAGAGAACGAAGAAAAGAAAAAGAAGAAAAAAAAAATCTCCTCTCTTTCCTATCGATCCATCAAATTGCTAAGGGGAAGGATTCCAAATGACAGTTACTGAGCTCACCTGTGGAAAAACTGACCCCCCCCCCTTTTTTTTTTTTTTTTTTTTTTTTTTTACATTCGTATCCAGGTGTACACAAGGGAAGATTTGCGAAATGCATGTACTAGCGATCGTTGCTATCCCTCAGGTGTATGATTACTAAACTCCTGGATTTTCGACTCTACAAAAAGGGGTGAAATGTGTTAATTGCACGTGTAATTGGTGAAAGGTAGTGCAGCTATGATTTACAGCTAGGAATTATGATTTATGTTGTTAAAAATAAAAATTATACTGTGTGGTTAAAAAAAAAAGTCGTGTATACCCGGCTTGGATTTAAAAATAAATGGGGTATGTAATTAAATCTGTATATCTGCTTAATATTTTCTATAAAAAAAAAAAAATCGGTACACGTGTAACGTGGTCAAATCCGTTTGCATCGCACTATCTTCTCGTCAATTTATATATTTACTTATTTATTTATATTGTGTATAAAAACGTAATGTATTATAATATATATATATTTTTAATATAATATTGATTTTCTAGTTATAATTTAAGTTAGCGAGAACAAGCGAGCGTTGCTTTGCACAAACGAAAATGTGCATGCAATTGTAAAATATTTATTTAATTATTTATTCTTCTTATTATTATTATTTTAAAATATATTAACGTGTAAATATACATATTTAAGGAATCGAAAGCGAGCGTTCGCTTTTCTTTTCTCTTATTTTTTTTTTGTTTTATAAAATATTACATATAATAGTTAGAAAAAAAAAAGATTAAACAAATTCTTTTTTTTTGTAAAGTTTGGAAATTTAGTTAATTAGAAATATCTCAGCTAAATGCATTATTAGATGCTCTGCGCAGATAGTCTCAATTTCGCCTGCAAAAACGAGACTTTAACATCCAATAAATTGCTGAAATGATCATTGACATGTATCCAACACCTTTTTATTATTATTATTTTTTAAGTATGAAATAATTTACCTAAATATTTAAGGTATAAATTAAACATCCAATTTATGTTTTGTAATAATTGAAACGTTCAATGGTATTTTTTTTTTATTTTTTATTTTTTTTTTTATTTTTTTTTTTTTTAATTATCTGAAATGTTAATCCTTAGGGACAACTAATATATTTTTTTTTTACTTGTTTGTTTTATAATATGAAATCGTACGATTATTCTAAAATTAAAATTGAAACGCGTTGTTCTAACCAAGTTATAGATTATATCAAATATTAAACTAAAATAATTTTGTAAAATCTGACCGATTTTTTTTTGTTATAATAATTCAAGTGGATTCGTCAATCCGTGGCTTTAAGCAAAGGATGAATTATTATAAATATTGGTCAATATAAAATGTTGTATTATTATTATTTATATTTGTGTCGCCGAGTGAATAGATGTTGACTTGTAATTTTAAATCGATTAGTTATATGTTTTGTGCTACATATAAAGACTTTTATTTTCACTTTTAGTAGAGGGGGTAAGGTTATATATTAATTTTTTTTTGTTTTGTTATATAAATTAGTATAAAATGGGTTTGAAAGGGTGATACCCTGGCAAGGCTGCCTCTGTTTTTATTTTTACCGTAATTATTATTATTTTTTATTTAACGTGCATGTTTGTTCATAACTCCCTCTGACGAGCCAAATCCCTCAGTAGTACACTGTGTAGCAAAGAAAAAAAAACTTGCAGTATCCTCCCTAAATGATCTTTTTTTTTTTTTTTTTTTTTTTTTTTTTTTTTTTTTTTTAATAGTAACCTGTCCTCAATGTACTGTAAATAAACAATAATGGAAAATTATAAAATGTGTACTAAACTAAAGAAAAATAAGACATCTATAAACGATAAAAATTTAAAATAAATATATACATATTGCCTCGACAGCAATAAAAGAGAAAAAAATTTCTCGCTTCCCTATCTAGGAATTTATGTGCATAGTCTGTGATTCCACTTTCGTTGGTGAGAATAATTTATTTATGTGGCGTTTAATAGTCGCTTTATCTGGGAATGCAATTTCCTTTAATAGGTAATTGTTATTCCTAAGCTTCCTTACCACCTCGAATGGTCCCAAGAATTTTGGCTGAAGTACACCTGGTTTACCCACGACTTTTAAGTAGCATTCTTGTCCCGTTTGTAGAAATTTTACTTTTTGGACTGGAGTACTGTCGATGTACTCCGCCATCATTTTTTTTTGGTTTTGTAAGGCTAATTTCTTTATTTCCTCAATATGTTGGACTCTATTTTTAACGTAGGTTTTGACAATTATGTCTTGGTCAGGCAAGTGTATGGAAAAAGGAGTTCTTATTTCTCTACCGAAAAATAGAAGTGCCGGAGAAAATCCCGTAGCTCTGTGCGGCGTACTGTTATAATTAATTTTAAAAAAATCAATCCTGGTATCCCATTCTAAAGAGTTTTTACACATAGCCACAATTGAATTTTTTAATATTTTATTACTGATTTCACAGAGCCCATTACTGCGTGGATTATTCACGGACGTAAAATCTAGGTCTATGTTAAGAGAATCCATGTATTCTTTGAATAAATCAGAGTGAAAATACCGGCCATTATCCAATTTTATGGATCGCGCCAATCCGAAATTACTAAAATAGCGATTCAATACATTTAGAAGTGTTTGTGATTCACAATTGCGAACCGGTACAGCCTCCAAGAATCTTGATGTGGAATCAATAATCATAAATACAAATTTATTTTTGCGTAGCGTCATTGGAAGCAAACCAATTAAATCTATATGCAAAACTGATCCGATTTCTTTATCTTTGATTATTTTTTGTGTGGGAACTTTAATAGTTTGATGTTGTTTAGTCGTGTTACATGGTATACATTTAGTACAATAATTCTTTACATCCCTGTACATCCCGTACCAGTAGAATCTAGCTTTTATTATTTGATAAATTTTAAAAAATCCGAAATGTGGTTTATGAGCTTCCTGTATTATTTCAGCTTTAAGTTTATCCGGAGCAATTAACAGTTCATTTGTATCAGAGCCTGGCTTTAATATTAATATTTCTTTTTGATTGAGAGTGAATTTTTTTGTGGTTTTGTTTTGTTTGTCAGTTTTAATTTTGTTTATTATTTTATTTAATTTTTCGTCTTCTAATTGTTGTAGTTTAATGTTTTCATCTGATAGAGCTTTGTTTACCGTAAACAATGAATTTTGCAATTTTTCTCTTGAAATTATATTATTAATGTTCCTCGAAACATAATCAGCAGGATTTTTAGATCCCTCGATATGCTGAAAAGAGTAGTTAAAAGGGGACAAATTGTCCAACCACCTTGCTACAATGTCTGGTTGCTTTTCCAAATTTAAAAAATACGTTAGCGCTTTGGAGTCTGTATAAATATTAAATTTTCTCCCTGCGAGAATATGCTTGAAATACATCACCGCTTCATGAACCGCCAGTAGTTCGAGTTTGAAACTGGGGTAGTTCTTTTCGGGATCCCTTAATTTTCGCCCAAAATGTTCAATTGGCAGCTGTTCTCCGTCGTATTATTGTGCTAAAATTCCAGAAATAGCTGTTTTAGAAGCGTCTGTGATTAAAATGAAATCTTTTGAGAAATCCGGGGGTTTTAATGTGGGATTTTTAACTATCGCTGCTTGGATTTCTTTGAAAGCATTTTCTTCTATGTCAGACCATTTAAATTTCACTTTGTCTTTAGTAAGATTAATTAATGGGTCAACTATTTTAGAATAGTCTTTAATAAGCGATCTAAAATAATTCGAAAGACCAAGTAGAGATTTAACTCCCTTCTTATTTTTAGGTTTAACTAAATTTTGAATTTTATCTATGTTTCTTTTTGAAGGAAAGTATCCTTCGCTGTTTAGGGTGAAACCGAGAAATTCGATTTCTGACATACAGACTTGTATTTTAGTAGGCTCAATAGTTAAATTATTTTCAATAAAAGCTTTAAGGACTTTGTCTAACAGATCTAACATTTCTTCGAGTGAGTCGGCTGCTAGGATCACATCGTCAATAAAATAAGCGACTTGATCTTCATTAAAGTGGCCCAACACTTTATCAATTAATTCTGCAAACACCGCAGTACTGAGTCGCGTTCCGAAAGGCAATCTTAAAAAGGAGAATTTACCGTGCTCCGTTATGAAAGCTAATTTTTCAGTGTCTTCTTCACGTAAATTTATTTGGAAAAACGCACTGTGTAGATCCAGTACTGTATAATATTTTTTTCCACTCATTCTCCACAGAATCTCTTTAATTTCGGGTATGGGGTACGCATAATTTTGAAGTATTTCATTTAAAAGTCTATAATCGACCGCCATACGATATTTAACTTCATTAGCCTGTTCGTTTTTCTGCAAAGATTTTTTTTTTAACGAAAATAACAGGGAAAGCGTAATCAGAGTTGGATTTACGAATGATATTTGCTCTCAAAAGTTTTTCAATTTCTTTTTTAGCATACTCCTTAACATTGTGTGCAGTTTTGTATGGTTTAGTCTGCAGAGGATAATTATGTATTAAATTAAATCTTGGGACGACTAATGAAGATTGTCCGAGTGTATCGTAATTCTTAGAAAAGGCATGTGCATTATTTAGAAGTATTTTTTTTAATTTTTCTGCTGTGTCCGAGTCTAAATGTTGTAAATTAAAGTCGTCTGATCTAAGTTCTGCTTTTCTCCGTTCACGAACTTGCTCTAAATTCAGATTATTAATGTGCACTACCTGCTTCGTTACTTCTTGACCCTCAGTGTCAACTGATTTTATTTCAAAATGTTTAGAAATTTTGCCAATGTTCATTCCCTCTGTTAAGATTAATTTTTGTTGTGATTTGTTAGTGATTATTATATGAATTTTATTATCCTTGGCAATTTCGTGAATTGATGTTTTATAATAAATTTTCATATTATGTTTAATCGGTTCCAAGAGTATTGTATTTGTAGTTGCGAATTTATCTGGATCTAATAGTAATGCAACAATTTTTTTTTCGCCTGGTAGTAACTCCGTTGTCTGTGTTAGTTTTGCTGTAACAAAATTTTTGTGCGAGATACGTTTTTTTTTCTTTTTGCGTATTGTTTCTTTATTTTGATTCTCATTAGAGTTAGCAGTTAAGTTACTTATCAGACTTTGAGGTTCATTTTCTAGAAATTGAAGTGCAATGTTTTTGTTTTTTAATTTCATGGTTTTATCTTCAAAATCTAGGATAATATTATTTGTTTTGAGGAAATCGAATCCCAATAGCATATTGTAGTTCCGACCAAAATCTTGAGTTGTAACATAGAATGCCCCCGATACAAAAACGTTTTCCAATTTGAAAGTTAATTTAATGCACTTCTAATTCGGTAAACCCTATGATGGAATGCTACAGAGTGATCAATTAAATTATTTGAATTTAAGTCTGACTGCATAGGATTTACCACTATATTGCTGTTAATTGATTAATATGAGTATTTTAAATTATCCGAGACGTATAGTATTTATTTTGCACCTATGACTCTAAGGATCTGATATGATAATTTATACTTAGAAAATTTTATTAGACAAATTATCAATTAATTATAGAAAAGAAAAAGTTGCGTTGTGAATTATTTTTGAAGTTCGGATCCTCTTTGAGCCAATTACAATCATCAAAGGTTACCTGCAGAGAGTTATGTAACATTAAATATATAATGGCTTATTTTAAAACCTAGATTGTAATATTAAAGAAAACATTTCCTAAAATAAAAGACTTAATATTAATTCAATAAATTAAGTAAACAAAAGGAAAACTGACTAAAATTAATTGAATATAAAATTGAGTTTATTTACAAGGTAATTATAAGCATATGATTAAAAACAAATATAAATGTTTTAAAAAAATAAAAATATTCAATCCTAGTTGAGAACTGTATTCTCAACATTTATTTTCTGAGAATTACAGTTTATCTTACTGAATTAACAAATTCGATTTTGAAAGGCAGAGTTCCATACCCTAGAAGTATTTATTTGATTAGCCTTTTTATGTTTAGATCGGGGTAGGATCTTCATACACACGTAAATTCGTATTATTAAAAGAATATAGCTTAATTAAATAAAATGGAACAATGGTGAAGGAAGATTGTTTGTTACCTTATATTACTAGATAACGTTGACAGCAGGAGGTAATGGCTGACGCGTTTTCGCTTTTTCTTAGCGCGTACATTTCCATCTATTGGCACACACACTCAAAATCTGTTTTTTTAGTTAGAGAGCAGTCAACCTTCTACTTTTCCATCTTTTTTGAATCTCTACTCTCAAGAAAAATCACATTCTTTTCGTGGAGCAAAAAAAAAGGGATGGAACCATTTTTCCCTTTTCACATAAAATTAAGGCCTTATACGTTTTAACTTCTTGAAAATTTGCATGTTTCGGCCATACCTCTGATTTTAGAGAGATGACCATTGGCATGCGGGAGAAATTTTTTTACTCCCCTTGAGTGTTTCATAGGTCCGTCGGTACAATAGCGATTCCTCTTGACGCCGTGCTGTGTCTGGGAGGTAAAGATGCTTTGACTTGTGAGGTCTTCGTGCCTATTTAAGCTCTCATAAATAAATGTGTCATATTATTGTTCTGACAATTTTCTCCATGACATTTTTATTAGGTGTAGTTAAATCATTCGTGGGAACGGAAAACCAAATATTTCCTTGACTGCCGTGGTTCACTTTGTTCCATAATTATCTATCTGTATGCGCTGATCCTAAAATGGATCATTAATTTGTATTGTTCACTGTTCACTGATTAAAATGATACCAAATACTCTGTTAATATGCAGAAAAAAAACCAAATACTTTTTTTTTTTATAGTGTGTGCTAGTTTAGATCTAGATGGTGGTATTTCTCACCATCATTATCTTTACTATATTTTGTGCTACTTCTAGTGTTTATGCTTTGCGGTGTGTATACATATATATATCGATGAGATTTATGATATGTAAACTGTACTTATAAAAGCATATTAAATTTTATTTATTAATAGATGTTATTTCTTTATCAGAAATAATATGCATAATAAACACAGAATTGGAAAAGGAATATATTATGAAATTTCTGTTTCAATAAAAAAAAATTCAATGTTATGTTATTAAATTAAATATAAACTAGGTGTTTTCACAAGATTAAAAACTACAAAAGGATGAGTGTTATGTGCATAAAATTGTATTCCAGTAATGTCCGATACTTTATTGAGATAATGATTTGTTTCGGTTGTGTTTTGCTTAGTCATAATGTAACCATCATGTTTATGACAATTTTTAATATTTACTTATTCGTATTAGATCGTATTCTGAAAACCAATAGACAAAGTACAAATGTTTGAAAACTGAATAATAATAGTCAGAAAATAATTGTGTAACGTAAAAACATCCTTGTAATTTTCTAGAAAAAGCAAAGGCTGCTTATGGAGCCACATAAGAAGGAAAGTGTGGAATTAGCCTCGATTGGTTGGTTGATTTTATGTCTCCCGATTATCTACTCGAGGGATATAGAGAGCAGAACCTCTCAGCCACGGAATTAGCGAGTATCTGGAAAACATTTCCAGGTACAGGATCAAAAGAGCAACTACTAACTAATAGAACGTTCTCGATACAGTATAAATGATTGGGTTACATGTAAAAATAGCCTTATTAGACGCTCTGAAAGTTATTGTTTTTATGTTATCACTATCTTAAATGTGCTACGAGTTGCATGTCCAAATGTGGCATTATGCCGCAGATGCACATTTACTAATAAAAGTAAGAAATGTAAAAAACATACACTTTATTTTAATATATAAGTTAAATGTGCGGAATATTGGTACCATCGGAACACATGCAGCATTACTGCGGATCGTGGACTCATTGTGTTGCACATATCGCCCTACAACTGTAAAAAAAAAGTTCCCTTACATTATTGTGTTATTCATACAGATTTCTTGGTAATTCCGCTGTTTTTCGCTAAGTGATGCTCATCGCTTAATGCGAGCCACTTTACAATACCTAGACATTACGTTTCTGAGCATAGCTGTCATCGTTTTGACGTTAATGGGGGTAGGGTGATGCGAAAAGCTATTTTGAGTATATATTTTTAATATATGAGCTGTATTTTTTAATTAAAATTTTTATTTGCTTCTAATTCATTACCATCTATGTATTTAAAACGAAAAGCGCATTATGTCAAATCCACATGAAAGTCGTCTCTTTGTGCGTGCGTCAAAAATTTTTTGAAGGCTTCTACCCTCAGAAACGGGAAAACTGATTGATTAACCCAACCCTCACTTCTAAAGTCTAGGAGGATTGAAAAGGGTTGGTTGAAAACAGATGAAGGCGTACCATTGCACTGAAAGCATAGACCTTCTAATTTATTTTTGCTCTGAGGTTGAAAGCAAAAGCTTTTTTTTTTAAGAACTCGTGTTTAACTACTAAATGTGCATATTTTTTCGCAAAATTTTAAAGGAAGCTTGGATGCAGTTATATTTGTAACCAATTGAAAGGTCAGAGAGTTCGGATGATGAGAACTTTTTTTTAATTGCTATTTTAAACTAGCCGACGCGACGCGAAAACAAACAAAACGGCGAGTAGAAAACATTTCGTTTAGAACTAGATAACAATATTTTTTCACGAAATTTTGACACGGGCGGTAAAACCGTTTTATTTATCACCCATAAAGGTTTCAAAGAGTTTGGACAAAAAAAACTTTTAATTTTAAAACTATGAAACGACCCTGGGTAAAAAAAAAAAAAAAAAAAAAAAACAAGAAAATCAGCGCTTTTATCACAAAATATCAATAATTTTTCACGAATTTTTCATTTTAAAATATAATTTCCTACAAAATCGAGTTAAAGATATAAAATAATAAAAATTTGATTTTTTAAAATTTATTTACTATCTCGGGCCCGGGCAACGCCGGACGGAGGTCAGCTAGTTACAGATATTAAAAGGGGAAAAAAATACAAACGTTCAAACTTTTTATTACAGTTGACGCAGAAGGTGGTGTAACCTAACAAATTCTATGACTGTAATATTAAGATAAAATGGTGCTATAAATTTTATACTGTAGTCCTCCAAATAAATTAGTAAAATTCTGATTAACGGACACTTAAATAACAGAAATTTTATCCATGATTTGGAAGGGAAAGCATACAGATATTTATGTGTTGTGAATAGAAAAACGTAATTGCTGATGTATGCTTTTCGGAATTGTTGTTATGAGAGTTTTGATGCATTAGTTTAAGAACTAAGTAATATACAGGGTGATTTTTTAAATCCTGTTTCAGCTTAAATAACAGGTGAACCAAGTTACTGAAAGTCATAATGTGATGGTGTTGTAAAATGAGTATGCGCTACGTGTTGAAAAATGATCTTTAACTAAATCAAATGTAGATCACTAAATAGCCTATCTCTCTCTGAAATCTATAATAAATATATAAACTCAAAAAGTAAATGCTGCATTTAATAGTTGAGTAAAAAAAAATGAAATATATATACTATCAATACTACGTGTGGAGTTACAAATTAAATCAAATTTCAACTATGCATCTTCTAATTATTTCACACAAATGCTTATAATTTATCAATTATTTAATATATTGATTTTCTATTTGCAATATAATATGTATACTGCACTTTGTGTCAAGTTTTGTAAAAATTGTGTGATATATGGTTAAAAAAATCCCTGACGGCTCAGCCTACAGGCACAGGTAGATTTCGAAGACGCAGACCGTGGGGCGCCTGTTTGTCGGGAATTGCGGAAGAAATGACCTTTTTGTGATGATGCGGCAGTTGGAACTGCCTACTTTGAAACCTAACTTGTTTGCAAGCAAAGCCAGCAGGGATTTTTTTTTTTTTTTTTTTTTTTTTTTTTGCTATAAGAGTTGGAAACTTGTCAATATAAAAGTTTTAGATAATATTAAGAGGATTTATAATAAATTTAAGCGTATTTGCAATCTTGGGAATTGACGAAGTTATGAATATTTTTCTTCTAAACCCCCCCTCCCCCCCCCCTTAAGGCAATTTTTAATTATATCAAAAATCTGTCATACATAAATTTTCGGCCCTTCTCCTAGAAGTAATAATAACTTCAAACGGATTCGATACGTATCATAATTAAGAAATTATGGAGGGGAGGTTTCTGTTTTCACAAAAAAGCCACCCCATCCCCCCCCCCTTAGTTCGATGTTGCCCATTAACGAACTTGACCGAGATTTTATGCCCCTTGATTTTATGTATCAGTTTCGAAATGATGCGGGAGTTGAAACCGCCTACTTCAAAAAATAACTTGTTTGCAGGCGGAGCCGGCAGGGATCTTTTCGTTTTTAATTTTTTTTGCTATAACGATTGGTCCTATAAACACTTGTCAATATAACAGTTTTAGATAATATTAAGAAGATTAATAATAAATTTACGCGGATTTGTTATCTTGTGAATTGACGAAGCTATATTTTTTTTTCATCTAAAACCCCCCTTCCCCCCCCCCCTTGGAGCCATTTTTAATTATATCAAAAATCTGTCATACATAAATTTTCGGCCCTTTTCCTAGAAGTAATAATAACTTTAAACGGATTCGATACGTATAATAATTAAGAAATTATGAGCTTTTTTTCTGTTTTCACAAAAAGCCCCCCATTCCCCCCCCCCTCTCTTGGAAAGATTTTGCCCATTAACGAACTTGACCGAGATTTTATTCCCCTTGATTTTATGTATCAGTTTGAAAGAGATTTATGCAGAATTTTTCCAGTTATCGTGTCCATAAAAAAGTGACATAGATAGATAGATAGATAGATAGATAGATAAAGTTTTGAACTGGGGGGGGGGTGGTTTTGGGTTCTGTGAGTCATGATCGGCGTAGATATGCAAAAATTTTTCAAAATTTCCAACTCAGGTGAGAATGTAATAGGTAGCATTTCTTACGAAATCTACCTAAAACCAGCATTTATGTACAAAACACATACGTTGTAGTTTTGAATTAATATATATATATATATATATATATATATATATAATATATATATATATATATAATATATATATATATATATATATACATATTATCTTAATAAAATTAATATCGTGCTAATATGTTAAAATTATATCTCAAATCATAATCTTAAAATTATTTATTTTCATTTTAAGGGGACGGATCACCTTTAAAATGGTCAAAAATTCAATTTCAAGGTTTTGATGTCAGTAAATAGTGCATTTTATTCTGAGTAAAAAGGTACCAATGTTTTTTAGAGGCGATAATTAGTGACGAAGATATAAAGTAAAACGCAATCGTCTTTCTTTGTTTTTGAATGGAGAGTGAAAACTTTAAATGCATTTAATTCACAACAATGATTTTCAAACTTGCGCGCACGATTTCTCCAAAAATAATTTAGATAGAACCTCAATTTTTTTTTAACTTATTAATATTGTAATAATGAACAAAATGAACTAGAATCTTTTAATTTGGTCAATAAATTGAAAAATAATTAACTGTAATTCATCGAAAAGCGCATTCAAAATGCGTTCAAAATCGTGCGCGTAAGTTTGAAAATCATTGTTGTGAATTAAATGCATTTAAAGTTTTCACTCTCCATTCAAAAACAAAGAAAGACGATTGCGTTTTACTTTATATCTTTGTCACTAATTATCGCCTCTGAAAAACATTGGTACCTTTTTACTCAGAATAAAATGCACTATTTACTGACATCAAGACCTTGAAATTGAAATTTTGACCATTTTAAAGGTGATCTATCCCCTTAATATTAGTATTGTGCAGTTCTAAAATAAATGCCTTACAAATATAGTACACGCGCTGTATAATAATTTGTTATAGCTACGGGTTATTTCGAGGTTTTTATAATAAATTATCATATAATTTTTTTTGTTATCAATTTCCCTAATTTCTGCTTATAAATAAATGTTCACTGAAAATATAAGGTAAAACATCTTTCTACAAACCCGGAGTTCAATTCATCAGATATTTTTCCAGATATTCTACAAAACGTCTAAAATTTAGAGTGCCATGTAATATTTAGCTAATTAATGTATTTTAATAATAACTGTTAATTGGGAAGATAGTCTCGTTCAAGTCAATAATACTCGTATATCAAAAGTGCTTAACGATCCTAATGTCTAAAATTAGAAAGTATTAATGTATTTTTCCGGTATTTTCTTAATATTTAAATACTAATCTTAGTCTGTTTATTACAAGAGGCGACGCGTACAGGAAAACAGAGAGATTGACAAATATTAATTTGAATTGTCGTTTAATACATCAATATGGTTAATTTCGAGGTAGAAGTCATCAAAAATTTATTACATAAAAATAAAAGTGTCCAGTTAATCTGATGCCATCCAGCTCACGGTATATTCACACTAATTGTATATTATACTCTTATTTCAATGAATAATGCCATTCAAAAAATAAAGAAATCGACAATAAATTAAGGGAGAGGGTTAGCCTCCCTTGCCGCCACTTTATACTTAACCAATAAATCCACAAAGCTAATCAAGGAAGCGCCTTATCACAATGAACCTATATACAAAATCGGAAGCAAATATCATATTTCTGCTTGAAAGACCCATTTGCCTAAATTAAGGGGGGATTAGCCCGCCGTTCCCCCCTTTGTACTTAACCAATGAACCTCCTATACTAATCAGGGAAGCGCATAATCACAATGAACCTATATACAAATTGTGAAGCAAATCGGATATTTCTGCATGAAAAACCCCTATATTTAAATTAAGTGGGGTTTAGCCCCTGTTTCCCTTTTATCATTAACCAATTATACCTAAAAACTAATCAGGAAATTTCCTTATCACAATGAACCTACATACAAAATTTGAAGCAAATTGGATAATTCTGTATGAAAAAACCTATTTATCTAAATTAAGGGGGTCACGGTGGGAGATTTACTGATTCTAGCTGGCCAAAAGTCAATTTAAAAAAAAATTCCTAGCATAATATATATTTTACTTGATATTGCTTAATAGTTGGGGTGTTGTACCCTGCGAATGGTTTTGATATAAATATAATTGTATGGTCCAGAGACTAATACAATGATGGTGTTTCTTATTTTATGAATGAATCACGTTTTTTGAGTATACAGTGAAATACGTTTAACACAAAACTGTGGGGACCGAATTTTTTTTTCGTGTTAAAAGAATTTCGTGTTAACAGATTCATAAAAAAAGGACAAAACTCACCAACATTTTCGATGTCGCGAAATTTTATTTCGATTTCCAGTTAAACTATACTAGTAGGTTACATCGATTAGAATAAAAAACAAGCAAAAATATTATTGTTTTTTGGGGAAAAAATCAGACATATTTTTTTGAAGTGTCTTTTTCAGAACCATATTGTCCACAAATTGTTCGAGATCATCCATTGTTTTATTCATCTCTCCATTCGAATGCGCATCTAAATAACTGCGCATACTTTTAATCCTTTTCTGCATTTCTGAAGTAGAGGGGACAGGAACTGCATCATTGATTCCGTTGTCAGATTCATCGTCGGAATCTACAAAGGTGGAATCATTTGGATTATAAACGATCTCCAAAATGTCTGTGTCTGTCAGAATCGGTGCTGTAGACACATCATCATCGACTGCAACATATTCATTTAATGATATTGTAGGACAGTCTAGTAATGTTGAGACTTTTCCAAACATTTCATTAAATGTCGACTCAATCTCAATATCGGCTGATTCTTCAGGTGCCAATGAATTTAACACTTTGGAGACTCCCGCATGGCGAAAACAATTTTCAATTGTCGTAGGCTTCACTAAATTCCATGCTGAGCGCAACATATGTAATGCATCCAATAAATTAATGGAGAAATCATCTTTTGCTTCGATCGCGACTAAATATTTGCGAAGCAATTGCTTTCGATAATTTAATATCAAATTTTGTATAATGTCTTGATCACATGGTTGTAAAACACTTGTGGTATTTGGAGGCAGAAAGATAAGCTTTATATAGAGGTATATAGAGGTGTGCTGGACAGTTATCAATGATAAGCGCGAATTTAAGCTTTTCTCCTAAAAATCGCTTACCCAATTTGATAAGCCAATCATTGAAAATAGTGGCCACCATCCATGCTTTTTTATTTGCCGTATATTCAACTGGTAATGTTCTTACATTTTTAAAACACCGCGGTTTTAAACTTTTACCAATGACAAATAAGGGTAGTTTTTCAGATCCATCCGAATTGCATCCCACCAATACTGTAATTCTTTCTTTAGAGATTTTTCCTCCTGAACACGACTGTCCTTTAAACGATAAAGTTTTATTGGGTAAGCATCGGTAAAATAAGCCAGTTTCGTCGGCGTTGAAGACATTTTTTGGGTCATATTCTTCAAGTATTGAAGGCAACGTAGATTGCAACCATTCTATGGTCATAGTTGGTAAAACGTTATTAGCTTCACCACAAACATTTTTTAACACAATGCCGTTCCTTTTGAAACGTTCCAACCAGCCTGGATTTGCCGAAAATTCAATACGCATTTGTTTTGCCAGTTCATCTGCTTTTCCCAGCAATAAAGGACCTGATATAGGAGCATTCTGAGATCTAGCTTGTTTGAACCAAATATGCAAAGCTGTCTCTAAATCTTCGTGCTTAGCAGTTCTCATGCGTTTTCTCTCTGGTTCAAACATACTGCGCTCAAACATTAACGTAATGTTATCTCTGTTTTTTATTATCGTTGATAAAGTAGAATTGGCAATGCCAAACTCTTTGCAGATTTCTGTTTTCGTCCTGCTTTTTTCATCAACTGCATTAAGCAGCTTCATCTTCATTTTAAGCGAAATAGAGGTTTGTTTTCGTACCGATTTCTCAGCCAATGTGCTCATAAAACATAAGCTAATTTACAAAACACACAAAATTCACTGATTTTCACACAAAATTCAAGGTTTTAACACAAAATTCACGAATTTCAACTCAAACTAACCGACTTTGGAAACGAACTGAAAAGCAGTACTAATCCTGAAATGCCTGAGAATTTCTTATTACCAAACTCCCGACATTCCTTTCTTCGGGCGAGAAAAGCACAAGCAAACTGGGTTCCCACAATCGGCAATTCTTTGGTACAGATAAGGATTCTATTCATTGGCAGTGTTTCTTTCAGGCATCCCTCCTGGAGGGCAGCGCACCCCCGAAGCAAATCCACCGCAGAAAATCGGAGCCTAAGTTTTTTTAACATTTTATTTAATCTGCCCTATCCAAACCCCTCAAATGCCCCTCCCCCCCCCCCGAAGCAAATTGTCTGAAAGAAACACTGTTTATTGGGGGTGGGGATAGCAATGATGGATGATGACCACTGGGAGAAAAAGAGAGGGGAAAAGGTCGTGAAGGAAGAAGAACCGATTCCCGGAAGTTAAACAATTGCATAAATAAATTCTACAGAGACGTAGCAAACATGCCACTGAAGCTCGAAAGCGGATTCTTTTCGTGTTAAACGATTTTTGTTTCGTGTTAAAAGAAAAAAAATGCATTAAATTGCATAGTACACTGCCCGGACCGCCATATCGTTTCGAGTTAACCGATTTTTCATGTTAAGCGTTTTCGTGTTAAACGTGTTTCACTGTAATTGTTTAATCTGTTATTTCAAGTAGAATAAAAAATAGTGCTATATTATGGACGCTTCCGAACTAAATATGGATTTGTTTTATCGGATTTATGCACATAAATTTTCAACAGATCAATTGTTAATTCATATTTAATGTCGCAAAAAAAACTTTAATTTTTCATTTTTTAAATAGAAAAAGTTATATTAAAAAGCAAGATAAAGATATCTTTTGGGTACCATTAAATAGTTTAGATTATTACATTTTCGATAATTTTTTGTTTGTCTGCATCTATCTGCATCCCTAGGTTTTAGAATTGTTTTTACCTTATTAAGTCTAAATTAATATTTTTTGAAATTTTAGTTCAAGTACCATTTTTTTTTATCAAAGTCACCAGGGTTTAAGTCAATCACACAAATAAACTTTTGAACCATTATACAGCAGCAACACGCTCCGAAAAGGTGAATTCCGTTGAAAATGTTCTGTTTATACAGGAAAATTACAATGAAGAACACATGATGTTTTGCAAGCGCAAAAGTTTAAATGTATGGCCCAATTTGGCCGAAAGTTGTCAAATGTATGTCGGTCTCATGACAGATTCATATAAAATATAATACATGCCGGCAAATTTTGAGTGGTATCGAAATTGGCTCAGAAAATTCTCGAAATTCACTTTGGATATGGAAAACATAATGTAAAACTTTCTCCATTGTGTCTTATGACTCCCACTATTTACATAAAGTTCTGCTATGTACAGATAAGTATAAGTATACAATTACATACATTCACACACAGATATATATATATATATATATATAGAATGCCCTTCTGTCCATTTTGGTCATTAATCATAAGAAACTGCTGAGGTAACGAATAAACATTTCTGTGCCTGTAGACTTAATTACGCAAGAAAGTTCTTGAGAAAATCATCTAACCAGGAAATTCTTTTATATAATATTGTTGACTTCAAATACTTTCCTAACAAATAAAATTACAAAATAAAAATTAAAACAACTCTTTTTTTTTAAAGACAGTCATTGCGTTGTTAATTTTTCAAGATAGAAGAAAAGGCTCTATATTCTGAGAGCCAGAATGAAGAATTTTCAGATGATGAAGTGTTGAATTTAATTTCTAAGTAATTTTACTTTAAGCTGTCGATTGTTTGTCTTGTATCTGAATTTCTAATAGATTATTAGAAAAAATATTTTTTTTAATGATTTGTAGTATTATAATAGAAAAATAATTTTATCACTTTAAGTCCCTTTCTGTTAACAAAGTATCATTAAGATTATCAATACGTACCTATTACGTAATTAGAATAACTCATTTACAAACTGTCTTAACGCTTTAATCGTGTTTTACCTAATTGAATGATACATAAAATGCATCAAATACATATTTCAGAGTTTTAATGTCTCAAATTAATCAATTTCCAATTCAAAATAACCATCTCCGAAGAAACTTTGATTTAAAACGTAATAAATTTTGTTTAAATGAGTTTAATATATCATTTATTTAAATAAAACATAGCGTTCAAGTGAAATAAATTGAAAAATAATTTTGTCCAATTAGAATCGATAAATCTCCTACCCTGGGGTGCATCCCCCTACACCCCCCCTTTATACTTAATCAATGAACACACAAAACAAATCGGAGAAGCGCCTTATCATTAACACAGTTAAAACGATAATGTAAATGAATAAAATGAATATTTGTTAATTTGTATAGTTAAAGAAATAGCCAAAATTCCTTTTTTTTCATTATTTGTAATATATGAAAATTATTTTAGTACACGAAATCTTTAAACTGTGAAATCACATTACATTAAATAAATCAGGCAATAAAATCTAAATCTTATGCTGGAGGATTTATACTTGATTTGATCAAGAATTAGATTAAATATTATATATATTGAAAATTATAATTTAAAATAATACGAAAATCTGTATTTAGGCTAATTTGTTTCCAGTTTAGTTTACATATTTTTTTCAATTCACAATTACGCATACTCTAAAATAGAAGCAGCCCACCTAAGCTTATTTTACTTATGTAACGTTTTGCGTCATTATAGAAGAATTTTATTATAATGAACTGTGAAAGATCCTATTTTTGTGCAAAAAAGCTGCTGTACATTATAAGTTTGATATATTTTTTACATTAATTCCTTCAACATTTTTTCTAACTTTAGATTTTGAAACATAAAAATTACTTTTTGCTTTTTAAACTTATGCAATACAAAAGGCTACGCTCTATATAAAATGCATGAATGGTTCTAGAAATTCTTATCCGACCTGTTCATATAACTTCATCAGGAGTCATTTAGCATTCTACTTTATCTTTTTATGAACTCTAGCCACCAGAATGGGCTTAGTTAGACAGCTTGATTTTGCAACTAAAAGAATCTCATTCAGGTAAATCTTCCCGAAATTTTATTTTTCTCTATACTCTTTATTTTTTATTTTTTTCCGGTACAAAATTTCTAGTATATTTTCTTAATAAAATCACTACATGCACGCATACATATGTTGTTTTCGAGCCGTCTAAGAAACGTTGCTAAATCCTTTTTTGTAAGGATTCTATGTTCCAGATAACATGTAACGATTCTTTTTCAAGTAATTTTGGAAAAATCCAAAAATATTTTAACAGTCATATGTACAGTTTAAAAAAAGCGGTATGTTCGAAGATGAATGTAAGAACAAAACGTATTCCAAATCAGAGGCTTAGTAAATGAAAGGACACATTGGATCCAAACTCTCTAATATAAACAATGGAGCGACTTGACTTTTGTAATACGGGCCGTTTGAAAGAATTTTACTTTTTCGTTTTAAATGTTTAATAATACTCTCGAAGAAGATAATTCTACATACATTGAAACTGTGCATGAATATGGACAGGATACATGTTATAATGCTTTATGAAATCAGATTTGAAATTGAGAGAACATGGATATAATGTTTCTTTTTAAAATTTTTAATCGACTTCTCAGCTTTTTTTTAATATCAGAAACTCTGACCTAAGTAGATTTCAAAGATCATATACGTAAAATATATTTAATTTATCTTCTCTCTGACAAATTGAATTCTGGAAAATGAAATTACTTGTTACAATTGTTCTTCAAAATTATTCATTTTTGTATATTTTACAAGAAGTTTTAAACATATTTCTCCTACATTCTTGCAGGTTTGTGTGCGGTGGAGGCTTTATTATAAGTGAATGCTTCATTGAGAGTACAGAAATATATTATATGAGCTATCTGACAATGCGTGTTTTCTAAATATGCCACTATTCCAGCTCTTTGAATTTATTTTTGCGCCCTCAAAAAATTGTAACACGTTTAGAGAGAGAAGTATAATATACTAACGAATATATTTCCAAATGATACAAATTACTCCTAAAAATAATACGACTTGTCAAAAGAAATTCCGCGAAACATCCTGTATAAAGAATAATTGATCATTTTTATTCTAACTTCCTATATATTTAGACTAAAACAATCGTCATCTTTATACGACTTTTAAATGGGTTTGGGCTCAAAGATATTCCTTTCGTAGTAAACAAAAATATTACATCTGAACATATTTATATGTATATTAAAATCATTAAAATTACAGACATTACGACATCCGAAACGTCCAATTTTAATATGTTATTTAATATTTTATGTAATTGTAATGTAATGTCTGTAATTTTAATGATTTTAATATAGATATTCATTTCGTTAAAAATGTCTCATTAATAAATATGGTTGCAAATAATTTATAATTTTCGTAAATGTTTATATTTCTTGCTCTCACGTTAGATATTTAAATTATGGAATTTAAAAGAGATATATCATAATTAAATGACTACATATACGGATGTTCATTTTTATTGTTGACTAGCAGCTAATTCCTAAACCGTCTGTTTAACAGGTTTATTTACAATGTAAAAAATGTCAAAATAATTATTTAAATTTATAAAATTTATAATTTATTGTCTCCTTGGGTCCTGAAAGTTATATTTAAAAAACTGCATCTGAGCTCTTACAATTAAAACAGTAAAAACTGTCATTCTTCTGCGTTTAAAACGTACCAAATTATCATAGAAACTATAGTTGCATATTATGTGAAATAAAAGTGATCTGAATGGAGCGAGTTCATTTCACTTTATTGTAATTCAGTATAGTTTATAATTGATAGTAATTATTACTTTCTATTTTATTATAATGCCTATTTTCAAAGATTTCTTTAATACAATATATATATATATATATATATATATATATATATATATATATATATATATATATATATATATATAAATTATATATATATAACCATATATATTATATATATAAATTATATATATATAACCATATATATTATATATATATATATTATATATATATAAATGTTATATATATATATATATATAACATTATATATGTATAATTTATATATATTATATATATATAAATTATATATATATAATATAAATTATTGATATATTTTTTACATTAATTCCTTCAACCTTTTTTCTAACTTTAGATTTTGAAAATTATATATATATAATTTATATATATTATATATATATAAATTATATATATATATTATAAATTATTGATATATTTTTTACAATTATTCCTTCAACCTTTTTTCTAACTTTAGATTTTGAATCATAAAAATTACTTTTTGCTTTTTAAACTTATGCAATACAAAAGGCTACGCTCTATATAAAATTTATGAATGGTTCTAGAAATTCTTATCCGACCTATATATACCTATATATACCTTATATATACAGTTGAGAACTTCATAGTACATTGAATTTCATTTCTCAATATATTGCATAAATTCGCTGCTGATGCACCATCGAAATTTATTACCTGTTTTTGATATTTTGTCCAATGTTCTCAATGCTTTCAGCACTTACCAACTAGCGATATAACATTCAGATCTAGTAAAGTTACAGAATCATAAAAATCATTCTAAAACAATTTTTTTGGCAATTTGCATGAACTTTATATAATATATATAATATATATAATATAAATTATATATATATATAAATAATTATATATATATATAAATTATATATATATAATTATATATATATATATATAACCAATGTGAAAGCGTACTTTGACACAATTTATCAAAAACCATATTTTGTTACATTTTGTAAGGTTCACAAATTAATGCAACTGTTTTATCAAATGATTTTTCCGCCCTTCCTTTAGGGTAATGGTGCATGCATTGAGAAAAGAACTCACTTTCTCGAAAATATTCATTTAAGTTATTCTTTCAAAATGTCTTTCCACTTGTCACCATAAATGCTTCCAATTAATTTAAATATTTCTGTGCAAAGCCCGGAAGCTCTTAAATGTTAAATATAATCTTAAATATTTGTTATTATAAAAATTAAAATCTAATTTTCCTAATTTGGACAGAATTCAAATTTGCATGTAACGTAATTAAACGTTGACTGACTGAAATATGTCAAAGAGACAAATGTAATAAATATAAGGGTTATTATTGTTATTATTATAATTATTTGAGTAAGAGCCAATATTACAGTTGAGAACTTCATAGTACATTGAATTTCATTTCTCAATATATTGCATAAATTCGCTGCTGATGCACCATCGAAATTTATTACCTGTTTTTGATATTTTGCCCAATGTTCTCAAAGATTTCAGCACTTACCAACTAGCGATATAACATTCAGATCTAGTAAAGTTACAGAATCATAAAAATCATTCTAAAACAATTTTTTTGGCAATATGCATGAACTTTATTGATTATGAGCAAGTGGACAATATTAATAATTTTCATGGCTTTTCATATTTTCCTTTGTCATTCGAATTCGCAATTTTTCTGTGGTATAGCAATGAAAAAAAATGTTTTAATTTTTTTGGAAGACCCTGTATTAGAACTACAGCAGTCGTCATGTACAATAAATACCACCCTCCATTCAAATGATGAACATTACTCCAATTCTAAAAGTCTCATAATAATTTTGAATGTACCAAAATTCCTGGATTATTACTTTCTACAATTCTGCTATAGTGGATACTTTTGAGGGGTTGTCTACATACTGAAATTGCATCAAAATTTAAATTTTCAGCACTAATAAAAATTTTCAAAGGATAATGTTTTTGGAATTCATTTTCGAAAAATGTGCTTATGTACCTAAGGATGTTTTACAGAAATCGATTTCTTGGAATCTGGCAAAACATTTGGCAAAATAGTTTTTTAATTAAGTTTAAAAAACTACCTGCATTTCAGTCTGTTTATCACCAATTAAAATTGAATTTAACTTTAGTAATTCCAATCCTTGTATCTTCATAAATTCTAACAACATGTCGGAATAACCTGCTTGGTATCCAAAGATACGATTTCCCACATAATCCGATTATGATGTTAAAATTAAGTATTACTAACGAAAATGTTAACTTCCTATACAATTTCTGTCTGTAGACGACCTCTCTGGAAATTTTCGCTATATCAGGATTCTAGAAAAATTATAAACAATGAGTTTGGTGCAAATATATTTATTCTACGATTTCTACCATTGAAGTATTCACCACTGTTTGAAATTTTTAGAGTCCTACTGTAAAAAAAAAAATATAAAATAATAATAATAATAATAATAATAATAATAATAATAACTCGATATTTCAGGATATATTTTTGAAAGAATATTCTGAGAAAAACTCAGATGTATAATAAAAGTACAGTGCTTTTTCACTTTAAAAAATATTTTATCTGTGTTTTAGAAAACTAAAAATTCCATGTGTCGCTTTGCTTATTTTCTTCTTTTTATCCAAAAATACAAAAAATAAAAGCACATGTCTGTGTATTTTATCTAAGAAAAACCATGACAAAGTAACTTATTTCGCGCCAGAAATATCTACCATTAAATTCTCATTTCTCGCTAACTTGGACCAGTGCCATGGTTTAGCACGCTGATAAAATCCGCACGACACATTGAAACAACTCCAGTAATCATACAATGTTGTGTGTATTTTCTCTGACAGAATGTGGTTGAGATATTGGTATTGCTAGATGATAAATGGTTTACATTTAGCAGTATATTTCTGGATTGCCTTAGATAAACTCAATGCAGATATTTTAATATGATGAAATATTTGACCGATATCATACAAAATGTACAGAGAAATAGTGGAATATGATTGATTGAATGAGATTTATCAGAGTGAAAGTGTAAAATAAGGAGGGTGAATACAATGCTGACTTTAAGAAAATTATTATTTAGTGTTATCTCTTTTATGTAACGACAAAATATTATCCCTGCATAACTTGATAGCAAATTACATCGGAAATATCTGTTTATTAGTTTTTTTATTATTATTATTATTTCGTAATGTCCGTTTTCCTAATTTTGTAATATTTCCTTTGTAAGATAAAATTCTTCTATTGATATTAAATTTTTCCTCAGATAACAAATTCTTAAAAAATTACATTTCAAAAGTTGAAATGTAAAACCTTTATTTCAGTAATACAGTATACAGTTGAACATTTTAAAACTTTATATGATAAATGATAATTTATTTTGAGTATATACATTTTTTAAAACTAAAATCACGTGTTAGATGAGGTTGTGGTGAACTAAAACTTTTAACCCCTTGAAGGGCTGTGAGACATAATATATCCCACTTAATTTCAATTCCAAACTGCCACATTTACACCAGAATTTTGAATAAAATTTTCATTTTAAAATTACGTGAAAAAAAGCTTTGCTTATTAATTAAATTTGTTTGTAAATGCTGGTGTCAATCAATCAATTCAACATCTCTACATCTTGCAACAGAAATGCTTTGAACCTGAAAAGTTTAAATATTAAAACGCATCGACAAATTATAAAAAATAAAGATAAAAAATCGGAAGATAATTTGACACTAATATATTTGACTCTAATTTTTAAACGGCAGTTGAGAACAGCCCTTATTAAAATATTAGTAATTGCTTTATAAGTTGCAGTAAAATGTAGAATTAAATTAACGAAGAAATACCATTCATGTTATTTTTTAAAAAAATTACATGTATTAAGAACTTTTATTTTCAAAATATGGCAAAACAGCAGATGTCTTAAGATTGACATCGCATAAAGTATGATTTTGTAAAGCGATTTATAAGCTGCATAAATGAAATAATTGTGTTATCTGGTTATAAATATTATAACTGAGTGAAATATTCTTTAAAAACTATTTTTTTAAGAGATGCATTAAATGGCTTGTAATATTCAAAGGTTGTGTATGGCGAATTTCTGAAAAAAAAATTGATAGATCAAAAGTACCATAAGAATTTTGGTAATTAAGAAAGTGTGAAGATTGATGATAAGCAGCAATTTTGTAATAAAAATATAGTTTTCTCAATTGGCAACCTTGATTTATTGTCGTTCTTTGTTCTATATTTTTTCTATACACACTGTCATTGTTGTGAATTTTATTTTAATTTTAACGCATTATATATTATACTTTATCTAAAATACGTAAACGATCATTTTTCATATTTTTTTATGATTTTTGTTTTATTTGTAATTTTTTTATGAACATTTTTTAAAAATCTTAATTCATTTGAGAATATTTGAACATTTCTGTTTTTCGTTAAGAAACATTGAGCCAATGAGGAAAAAAGAACATGAATTAAGTTTTAAAACATACAAGAAAAATTTTCATGGTATAAATACAACTAATAATCAAATTTGGCTAAGATGCTTTAGACTCACGCAGAAAAAAAATTTAATCGGTTAAAAAAAGGAAAAAAGTCGCGAAATTTAGGGGATTTTTCCCTTTAATGGCAACCTAGCTATTGATTTAAGTTATTTGTTTGGCGCAGTCTTGAAAATCGCGCCAACTAAAAAGTCACCAAACTTTTGTTTACATGTTTGCGTGAGTGTAAAGCATCAGTTCCTCAAATTTATAAAACGATGTAATAAGAAAAAAAATAATAACGAATAATTGAAACGTATAATAGATCATGAATACTTCACTATCTTACTTAAAAATTCTTACTTTTTCGATAGAAAGTCTACGTAAATAACGTTATTTTTATTTTATTTATTTTTCTGATACGCATTTTATTAATAGCCGTCTATTATATTATTTGTATAAACAAATCCAACAACTGGCTTTCCTAATCGATAAGTTCTATTCATGTTTTGTGTTACATGCATTAAACATAATAATATTGGGCTGTCCGGAAAGTTTGTGCCCTTTTGGAGAATTATTTCGTAACGGAAAATTCGATCATTTAATTATTAGATATGAATTCCGATAGCTTATGTATAATAATAATTAACGGGACGAATTTTTAGTACGAATTAATTTTCCCAAACGGCACGAATTTTCCGGATAACCCAATACCAGGCTGAAAGTGATTTTTTGCTGTAGTCACATATTTCTATCAGTGCGTGTTCAGTTCTTGAAATTATTTCTGGAAGTGTTTAGATGAGATGGTCCTTATTGCAGGAGACACAGCTTTTCCAACCTTAGATTATCACTTAAAACGAAGTACTTATGAAAAAACTTTCACATAGTTTTTAATTTTACTCCCGTTGCAAAATTTCTTAAAATTTCCCATACAGATGTCACGAAAGTGTAAAACATGAAACTGGGTCATTAAACCAATGGAAGCAATAAAAATTATATTTCAAAATAAAATCCTGCATGTTTAAAAAAAGTAATGAGTGCCCCATGAGATATTTCCGCAATGAGTGTTCCCCGGAATGAAAACAGCTCTCAAATAACTCGTTGGAAAAAGTGTGTCGACGCTCAATGGTTTTATTTGGAAGAATTTTAATTGTTTGTATCGATATCTTCAATACATAGACTTTACTGAATTTGGTCTCATTACTTTTTATACAAACTCTGTATATATTTTTTTGTTCAGATGTTTAGTTATTAATTTGAAATCAATATTACTTAGAATCAATTTTTAGATTTTCAAATAAATTTTATTTAAAAGTGTACACTGCAGTAGTTTCTCGCATCGTAATTTTAACATGTCAAATGGAAATTCAAGTAAACATATTTCCTCTTTTTTTAAATTCATGCTGTTAATACAATATTAGAAAACTTCAGATAAATAACTACTCATGAACCGTGGAATATAGTAGAAATATGTTCACTCTCAGCACATCAAATATATTTTTTGATTCTTTAAAATATTATCGATTAATTTTAACAAAATGCGTGTCGGAAATTTTAACATATTTTTTCTCTTATCTCTGAGGAATTTAAATTTAAGGAAATGAAATTCAATCTAAAATGATGATACAACTTTGAAAGTTGGGTGTCTTCTAAGATGTAAACTAGATTTTAAAGTCTTAGATTCTTAAACAGAAAAAAAAATACTTTATTTTATCTTTTTCAAGATGAAATAAATTGTGTTAAAAATGTGTGAATGTAACAAGTTTTTAAAAGACTCATTCAAATGGAACACAAAGCAGTTTTTGAAAAAAATCAATGTTTAGATGATGTGTCAAGTTAAATATAACAGTTTCACTTTCAGTCAGGAAAAATGAAATGCATTAAATATATTTCCACTTTTCATAAATAATGTTTATAATTTGATGTTAGATGTAAAACTTTCAGCTAAGTAACTACTCACGAAAGTTTCGTAATAAGTTTCTATCCCAAAACATAAAAAAATATAATATGAAAACTCACTGATCATAGTAATATTTAAGAATTAGATGTAGATGTTTTGTATTAACAGATGTGGATATTTAGCAGTGAAAGTTAAACAAAGTTTTTTTTATTAATATTAGATTAATAGCAAAAAGTCATGCAATGTGCACTGAATATGTAAACAAAAAAATTTTACAAAATTATTCGAAATAAACAGTATTTTAAATTGATTTTAACATGGTATTTATATTGAATATTTTTTAATGCATCATTCGGCAGACATTTCCTTCATTACGGTACGATATATAAATCGCACACACTCTCAGAAAAAACTGTAAATTTATGAGCATTTGCCCTTCAATTTTCACGGGCAACAGCCTTATTTGATGAAAAACGGTCTGATCCACTAAATAAGCGGCCTTATCCCTTAGATACTTAGAAAATTAAGAGCAGTTCACATATTTTTACAGTTCTAGGCCATATGTTAGCAAAAATAAGGTACGACCCCATACATTGTCCTCCGCTAGGGTGTAACCCTTCATTTTACCAGCGTTTCGAAAATTTTAACCCGCTAAACAGCGATTCTGTGATGATTATCTAACGTGCTACGTGCTACGGAACAGTAAGCACAGTGTTATTTTGTTTTAAAGTGCATTATATCCTGTGCATTATAATGCTGTATTAATCTGCCCCGTAAACTTACGGGCTGCACAAAATGATGGGCATGGACTTTTTTTTTACGCGGTATGACTGGAATCTCTGCTGCAGTAATTTTACTGCAATTTTTTTAACAGTGCATTTATGTCGTTGTATTTTTATTTTATATGTATTGAAAATTTATATTTCGAAATTGGAATATTCAATATATTTTTTAATGTATCAGACAGCAGACATTTTCTTCATTACGGTACGATATATAAATCACACATTTATGTCGTTGCATTTTTAGTTTATATGTACTGAAAATTTATATTTTAAAATTGGAATATTGAATATATTTTTTAATGCATCATTCGGCAGACATTTCCTTCATTACGGTACGATATATAAATCGCATATTTATGCCGTTGTATTTCTATTTTATATGTACTGAAAATTTATATTTTGAAATTGGAATATTGAATATATTTTTTAATGCATCATTCGACAGACATTTCCTTCATTACGGTACGATATATAAATCGCACATTTATGACGTTGTATTTTTATTTTATATGTACTGAAAATTTATACTTTGAAATTGGAATATTGAATACATTTTTTAATGCATCATTCGGCAGACATTTCCTTCATTACGGTACGATATATAAATCGCACATTTATGTTGTTGCATTTTTATTTTATATGTACTGAAAATTTATATTTTGAAATTGGAATATTGAATATATTTTTTAATGCATCATTCGGCAGACATTTCCTTTATTAAGGTACGATATATAAATCGCACATTTATGTCGTTGTATTTTTATTTTATATGTACTGAAAATTTATATTTTAAAATTGGAATATTCAATATATTTTTTAATGCATCAGACAGCAGACATTTCCTGCATTACGGTACGATATATAACTCACACATTTATGTCGTTGCATTACTATTTTATATGTACTGAAAATTTATATTTTGAAATTGGAATATTGAATACATTTTTTAATGCATCATTCGGCAGACATTTCCTTCATTACGGTACGATATATAAATCGCACATTTATGTCGTTGCATTTTTATTTTATATGTACTGAAAATTTATATTTTAAAATTGAAATATCACAGAGGTAAATAACATTTTCGAAAATATTGTCTTTCTCAAATGGAATCTTGAAAACATCTGTGTCCCTTTGATTCTTAAAAATCTACTTACGTGAAAGAACGTTTTCTAAAATAAAGAAATAGTAGAATTCCTGAATATTCCGAAATTGAATTCATCGCTTTTATTTAAGTCAATTTTCTTCACATGCGTATTATGTACCCTCTTGATGTTGGATTGGATATTATTTTTACATTTATTCGAGAAAACCATAACTAACATGAGAAGTATCAAAGGTGTATAGCTTTGTAACAATTCGTATTTACAATATTTCTTCAAAGAAGTATTTAATGCTATAATTAAAATAACGAATTAATTGTATTATTATATAATATATAATTATATATTATAATATATATTTAATATATATTGTATATTTATAATATATAATATATAATATATATATATTATATATTATTATTATTATATAATAATGCTATAGTTATAATAATAACAACTTTAACAATAATTTTATAGATGCAAAATTTTTCTCGGATAGAGTAAAAGGAATCATATTAATTTGAGAGAAAACATTTTAAAATACTTTCAGCCACCGCCCCCTGAATACTAGGCCTGCGCGCTGAAAAAAATGGCGGCTGCCGCAGGTGGAATCGTTTGCACAGTCCCTCGAACTTCAACACCAATAATATCTAAAAGTTATCTTTGACTTATTTGATCTCCGAAAAACAAGGCGAAGAAAACTTTTAGAATTTATTGGTGTGGAATTTCGGGGGACCGTTCAAATGCTGAAAAAAAAATCGGCCTGCGACAGCCGCCATTGATGTCAGCGCTCAGGCCTAGTATTCAGGGGGCGGTGTTTCAGCTCAGAGTTACATATCAGTAGTAATCAAACATAAACTTTTTTTTTACATGTTTTGGTTTGCTTGATCGTCCTTACGCGCTTTAAATTTCGTAAATAAACTTGGATTTGCAACATACTGATATATATGCGTTTGAAGTTTATTATGTAGTGTTCCTATTTGAAGATGACGTTGTAGCTATTATAATTCGTTTATAGATACACAAAAAATAATGCTGTTACATTACATTGTATGAGGAGAAATTATTTCACTGTAATGTTGCTATCATACTTGAGATATAATACAATTATATGTATTCCGAGGTGTATTTCAGCATGCTTTCCATAGAATAAGGAGCAAATAGCATTTATAGTTAGTATAAAACGACGCTGAAAAAAATTCCATGATATTATGATCAATAGGAAAATATTAATTGCAGTCAATTTCAATAGATGGCAATCTTTTTCAAACATAATGAAAATGATATGCATTCAGTTAAAGTGTGGTGCACTAAAATGCTTTCTATACTAGTTTAATGTACTAAAATGCTTTCTAAATTAGTCTTCTAGTTTGTACCATTTATCGTTCATTTAACCCCACGGAAGATGAGACTAGTTGCTTGCCCTTCCATGCATGTCAACTTTCGGACGCCGTGAGAAAGCAAGAGCCGTCGTGGAGCCTACCATATGACCTAGAGACCGACTCTCCTTCTGGGGTTTCGGCGACGAAGTCGCTGGGTGTCCTCGGCGGTTCATCAGGTGTCTGTCCCATGCGGAAGTTTCCCCTGATGTGGGGTTACTGTCGTAACGACCTGTGTCGTCGACACTTGGTAAATTGGCTTGGAGTGGGGAGAGGCCCTGGGCCGGTCGCAGCGCCGTAGCCAGACAAAGCTTCTGGCGCAATATAAGTCCATTAGAGACTTGGGCGCAACGGTCAGGATGCGCCGGGCGCCCGTCATGGCGCCTGGTGGCACAGCGTACTTTTATCGTTCATTTACGTAGACATACAAAATACTTCTGTTACAGGACTAATTATTAGCCATTATTTCTGAAAGTGCGTTTATTTGTTGTAGTATGCGTTTTAATTTTAACTTAATTTTATATTAAGTGGCGTGTTACATCTAATCGCACACAGATGACTTAAATTAATAGGTAATATTAATTCACAAGCATAAACAATAATATTTTGTTACTTCTTCTTATCCCTATGATGTTAATTCCATACGGTTTTAAATTCCCCCTTCTTCTTTATTAATAGCCCTACCAGTGGCTGAGAGGTTCTGCTCTCAAATCTTGCAGACGGGAGCTGCTGGGTGCAAACCCCTGTCACGCTCGGCGACCTAACCATTCAGAATTTTCCATGGTTTTCTTCGAAAAATACGTTAATACTTATACGATCACCTAGAAAGACCCCCATGGAGGGCACTACCCCCATCGGCCTATATTTAGTGCAGATAATCGGTCGTAACAACCAACCTTCTTTATTAATAAACTTTCTCTTAATTATGTGATTAATTTAGATTACAAGTTATTTAAACACTATGTTCTCCGATTCTAGAGAAATAAATGAAATAATAATGTTTTTCTATCGTTAAACGCGAAACTCCCAATCTTTAGTCATCGCGTTTAGTCAACTACATTTTCATTTTAAAATAATAAAAGAAGGATTTCGGCTACTGATACATCTGCTCCACTTTTAGAGTTCGTTTTTATTTGTATGTATATTTATCTCTATATCATATTTGCTAAATGTAGCCGTTCTTTTGTTATTTTGACTGTCTATGTACTTATCACAGGGTTCCTAAAATTGTTTACCAGTGTGCAGTTGGCATTATTTCAGTTCTACAAGTTAAAAATTTATCGAAATAATTTATAGGTATCATCATAAGTAAATATATAACTGCTAAATTGTGTTTCACATTCTCTCAACAAATTGGGTGCGCCAATAAGTTAGAATGAAAATTGGTGATGAGTGATTTTTATCATTCTCTCTGGCACTGGCGGCTCATTGGGGCTGTTCACCGACGAATATCAGGCGGCGCGCGGGCGATGGAGATCAAAATATGGAGTAAGTCTTTACTATGAATGTATGCATAGTGAAATTGAAAGACCTGCGTTCATTATCATTGATTTGACATTTGAATAATTTGCGTCTTTTATTAATGATATTTTGTTGAAATTTAGAAGTGAACTTTTTGGCCAAACGGTTAGAGCACTGCTCTTGATTCTGGAGGTTGCGGGTTCAATTCCCCTAAATTTCTATTTGATTTTTCTATTTTTTTCATTTAAAAAATGTTTTATCGGTTACTTTGTATTTTTAATGATTAATGGAATATATTTTATAAAAGTAAAATTTGATATTATTAACAATAAACTTATTTAATTAAATGCGACAAATTCAGCTATTTCACGATTAAAATTTTACATTACAGTGTCTTTTAATATTTAAACATTATTATTTTTTTTCTTTTAACAAATGTAAAATAAGTAATGAAAGAATAATCAATTTGCACGAATTTTGCCAGGTTTCTATACTGCGTACTTCAACAGTGAATTTTTAGTACGAATAGAATGCACAGCATATTTTACAATGTAAAAAATATTATAAAAATAAAATGTGAAATATATACATTATTTAAACTAGAAATATCAGTACCTATTTTTGTAAAGAGTTAAAATACATGTGGCTTATTGTAGCATTTGTTTCTCGTGTTTTATGATGTTTATTGCAATATAATAAATAATGCAATTTACATCAAAACATGAATTTCAAGAAAAATATATTTTTAGAAATTAATAATTATGTTTCAGCAATATTGTTATCGAAAAATATATTTTAATAAAATGTTTAAAAGCTTATTTATCAAATTTATTACAAAGATTTTATTTTACTATTACAAATAAAGAAATAAATCTTTTAACATATTTGTATCACGATCTTGATTTATTAACATTCTATTTATCCCAAAAAATATAAAGCAACTGATAAATCATTTTAAATTAATAAAAGTAGGAAAAAAAATTGAAATAAATGGCGAGCATGGACTCTGTATCCATACCTTCCAGGTTCATCTGTGTAGGACAACCCAAACGTCAGTAAAGTACGTAACAATTTTTGGTACTCTTCGGTTAGCCGGGCGCCAGTAAAAAAATATAAAAATATACACACACACACACACATATATATATATATCTACATACATGTTTGTGTATATATGTATGTGTATATATATATTTATATTTGTATCACTGGCACCCGGCTAACCGAAAAGTACCCTTTTTTGCGAGAGAGTTTACATTAATTTTATTGAAACCAATACTGTGTTTCAGGAATTCGGTAATCCGAACGTACTCTCGATTATTATTTAAAGACGCACTGGTTATAGGAAATTAAACTTTATTTTATTATATGCATTGTTTTGTACAATACATATATTTATATAACTGCTGTCAACTAAACTAATATATCAGTTTTAGTAGGTGCTGCAGTTTTAGAGACATATAAGTTGACAGCAGTTATGTAACTATATGATGTATATATATATATATATATATATATATATATATATATATACATATATATATATATACACATCATACTTTTGTATTATATTATTTTTATGTTGGATCATAAGGTTTAAAAAACAAAGGTACTTCCCTATTATTCCGTCGACCACTTTTTATAACAAAAATTAACGCCAAACTGTAAGATTAAACGCCAAAAATGCAGTCCCATTTACTTGATGTCAGAAGCATACGTGTTTGTTATGTTATCAAGTGGTTTTTTATTCGACATTTGCGTGTATTTTTCATTATGTTTTACTGATTTATTAGTTATTTCATTAATTAAAATAACAATTTTGTCCTTAAATTCTTATATTTTATTTATTTATTTTGATAATCTAATGGCAACGTTCTCTTGTTTATTTGGCCTTAATATTGGGCGATAGTTTTTTGTTATGACAGGTGGTCGACGGAATAATAGAGAAGTACCAAAAATCATTTTAGAATGTTAAAAAGTTGAAAATTTTTAGATATCCGATCATGCTGCTACAGTTGTATCAATCAACCTACCAAACCAAGTAAAACTATAAACCCAAAAATCCAATCACGTAATCAACCCACCCACAGATTGTTTCTGGGTCGATCGCGTGCAGCGCGGGCGAAAAATTTGCGGCTTATGAACGCTGATCGGGCTAAATCAGATCACGTGATACTTTCATAAATATTTTGGATTTTTTCTGAGTAAATATAGGCATTTTTGCCTATTACGACTGCTATTGATTTGGAAAGATAAGGATATGTAGTCGTTGTTTTTACCTGTTCGGAACTATAAAAGCATGAAATAATTAAATTATTACAAATTTTTGCTCTGATAAGACGTACTCCATACGCAAATCTTCTTGGCCCGCGCGCCGCCTTATCTTCGGTTCTGAACAAAGAAATTAACACGCTACTTGGTTTGGATCACTCTGTGGTAATGCTCCAGGATTTGGGTGAATATCAAGATTTCTCCTCACAATATATGCCTTTGAAAAGAAAGTCATATTATTTTTAATTTATTGCATTTAGTTCTTCAAGCTTTCATACAGGTATCAAGACATCTTCAAAGAATCCGGGCTTTAATTAAATAGGTATAACTCCATACATCGATATTCAGTAAATGCAATACGAACAATATCAACTCCAAAATATCCACACCATATTGCCCTCTTTCGGTATGAGTTGCGTAGTGTGTGTTTCACTGTGTTATACATTTTCAAGCTAATCTATATTTTAGAATCTTTAATTGGTGCTTGTAGAGCGTATATAATGCGCTATACAATTTTCTAAAGAATTCGAAAGCATTACCGATTATAAACGCCAATTTCTGGAATTGACGGAGGTATTATTTATAATGAACTGCCGTATTATTTATAAAAATCTTTATTTAGATATACCTGTAATAAACTGCAAAAAAAAATTAAATTTCTTAATAATATTTGGAGGATGTTGCAAACTGTTTGTTAATCTAACTCTGTTCCACAATTTTTCGTTAATTTTTTTAAATACTTTTACGTACATTGATTTTCAACATTCATAGTTGTAATAGGAAAGGAAAAAAAGTATTTATAGTTGAATATGACAAAATTATAACATTAGAAAAAAACAAAACAAATGAAATTGGATCTTAATATACTTCATTTAAATTCAAGTAATTATATTTAAAACAACTACAATTTTCGAATTATCAGTTTCAGTTGTCTAATTTTCCGACGTTTTGTGAAAACGATTAAAAGTTCTCATTCGTTAACAGAAAAAAATATATTCTTTATGGAATTATTTGTTTGCTAAAATGCCGTGCACTTCTTTTGTTATGTTTTTTTATTTTTTGCTTTACTTTGTGGAAATTAAAAAAAGTGTTATTTTAAATATCAAATGTGGTTAAAGCTAAATTCGCTGTATCACTATTTTTAACTTTGTAATGTATCCATTCTTTTATAAAATATTTTTTTCTTAAGCTTCATTAATTATATTTTTCGTCTGCATTAACTATTACCGAACATATAAAAAATATTGTATAATGAAACATGTTCAATTATCGTTAATTCTTGCATATGCATTCAGTAATAATGAAAACATCTTAACAATGTAAAAGCTTTTAAAAGCATTATTTAGAAACTGAATTCTTTAATCGCAGTAATTTTGGTAATGAAAGTAGTTTGACGAGTGAGTTTCGGTGTAGTCAGTGTGAGAAGCAGGTACATATGAAGTAAAGATCGTTAAAGGTTAAAAGTGGGAAATATACATTAATTATAGAACATCTTCTATTGTAAAATTTAGAGACAGTTAAGATGTCTGGTTAATCTGAGAATCTAAAATCCAACCTTGTGAAATCTTTACCAATGTTTGCCACGTATGTTGCTTTGCTGTTTTTGACAACTTTAATCGTCTAATAGAGACAATTAGGTTCCACGATTAGACACCTCTTTCCGATTAATTTCTAAAATTATGAAGATTGTAATTTAAATTTTTTTTCTTCTTAGTTTTACCGGTAATAATATTTACGAATTATTTTCCAAGCGGAAAAAAACATGCACTTGTATTTTATTTTTACATATGGTTAAGTTTCTGTTGTATTTTTTTTAATTCTCGTTCCGGATACAACGTCAAGTAATTTTTTCGCGTTGTTTTAGAATGCAGCGACGGAATAAGAATATACTATAGATGTTAAAGGAATTTTTCATACATCATTTGGTGTGGTTTTATGTATTCCATCTTCCGTTTACAATAATAACGCATTTTGCTAAGAATTAAGTAACACTGGAAAATATTTAAAAGGTAACAGAATTCGAGGATATTTCGTGATTTTTATTTATCTATCTGCAGTGTTATATAAGGGTTAAATTTAATATCATAATTTATATGGATATTTATTTGATAGAGCAATTCACAACAGTGTTGTATTTTTAAAATTGGCTTCCTATAAAGCTTAAGTAAAAACATTATGAATTTTATTGCATGTGCCGAGCTCTTTATTACGCCTTTATTTTTGCAGTAATGTTATTATGGAGTTATAAAATTAGAAGTTCATGACAAACGCAGCTGTCAAATAAAGTACTTATGAGATATATTTCCAGTTATCATACTTCAAACAGAAATATAGAAATATATTTTATTATAAGTCTTAAATATCTAAAAATAATAAGCATGTTTGCAGTTCTTTACCTAACAAATCCATCTAATAGTTTTCTTTCAAAACACATACGTTTAGAACATATATTAATATTTTAAAACAAATAAAATAGATCATACTAAAACCCCTTACAGTAGTTTACTTTTAAAAACATAGATAACATTTTAAAAACTAGATTGGTTGGTTGGTTGAATGGAGTTTTATGGCACAAAGTCCTTTTAGGGACATGCTGCGCCAAAATAAGTGATTTACAACAAAAATTATGTTTAAAAATTTAAGATTTAAAATTGAATTGAAACATTGTCATAAAAACAAGATGAATGAAAATAACACAGTTAAATGAAAAGAGTAATATGATGATAAATGCGTAATTAAAATCATTCAGTGAAAATTTAACACATTGTCTATGAGCGACAAAAACAAGTTTTCTCAATTAAAATATATACAAACTCTAAACTAGCAGTTGGTAAAATGTCCAAAGTTTTTTGCAGAAATATATTTACTTAAACTATAGATTATCAAAAGAAACATAATTAAAATCACGTAGGTTCGAATACCTGAAAAACAGTATTATCTTTATTTGAGTCATAAGTGTAAGAATCTGATTCCATAGCTTCTTCCGCATAGTGCAGCAGCTGTTTGGAATCCTTTGTAGTAAGAACTACTTTTTAGTAAGAAGTGATGAATCAAGACAAGATTTCTTGTTTTTTCTCTTCACAGTTTTCCAATGTGAAGAGGCTTGGATTGAGGTTTTCTTTCTCTTTTTCTGTGCATATGATTTTTGTTTTGCTTTTTGTGTAGGGTAAACAGGTTTTTCCAGTTTGTTTGCAGATGAAACAGAAGTTTGACCTGACGAATGTTCGGTTGATTTTTTAGATTGACGATTACAATATTTTATTTTCACAGGTTCTGATGATAGTGACCAAAGTTCTCAGACACAGCCTTTTTAATAGTGAAGCAGCACCATTACCGGTTTGCTTCTTTATAGTGCTGGTTAGTGTAATAGATGAATCATTTTGTGGTAAAGAGAATTCAGTTTGGGTGCTTATATGTCTTAATGATTTCAATTGTTGCTTGAATAAACAAGAATAAGAAACTCCTACAGATGGTGTTCTGAATTCAATAAGTTTTTGACAGCAAGAGTCTTTTTCTAACCGATCCAGTTTGGACATGAGCGAGCGTATGCTGCCTGGTGACCCTTGCAGTTTATACAGCGTCTGGATTTTTCACACGAGTTAATCTCATGGCTGACTTCTGAACACCGTGAACATGTAACAGATCCCGAACAGGTAGTTTTACTGTGTCCATAACACTGGTATTTAAAGCAACGGAGAGCGTCAGAAATATAAGGCCGTACGGGGCAGCTCAGGTATGCAGCTTTAATTCTAGTTGGTAGAGTAGAGCTATTGAAAGTCATAATAATGTGCTTTGTAGGAAGCACTTGCTCAGTCTGACGAATATTGATACGGCGTATGTCCAAAACATTTTGATTTTTTAAATTATGTAATAGTTCATCTTTTGTAGAAATTAAAAGTTCTGATTCTGATATTACACCGCGGCTCGTATTTAGAGTTTGATGGGTCTGAACAGAAACAGAAAAAGAACCTAGTTTTATGCAATTTGAGAGAAATTCTGAGGGACTCGCTGAAGAAGCATCCACCAGCAAATTCCCACACTGCATTTTATTAAGCGAATGACCATCTCCAAAAATGAAAGAAAGCCGAGACGTAGACAAAAACACAACAACTTATTTTAACTATAAAAAGGCAATTTTTCAGTGAAGCAGACGATCAAAATTAAGCTCAATTTTGTTAAGAGTGAGAGGGGATCCTTTCCTCAAAGACTCATTAAATCCAAACACTTAACTGAAATCTAAAGTGGCCTCATTGTTCGTTCTGTGAGAACCTAAGAGAATCACTTTAACTCACTATAAAATATTATTATAATTACTCAACAATTACAATAAAATCGAACCCTGTGAATTCCAATAATCCTTTATTTGAAATACGAAGCTTATCAAGCTGGCGAATCTCACAGCAGTAGATACTATCCGAAACAGTTAATGGGAAACTCAGCTTGAACACAATACGTCGAGAACTTGAACTCCAAGGAAGCAGGATGTGTTTAAATTCAAAATTAAAGTATTTAAACGTTTATATGCGCTTCTAATTTATCACATATACCACGCATTATATATAGCAACTAAACAATCCCAGGTATTTAATTATCATATCATTTCTAAAAATTACCAAGACAATCATATTCTCTGACATTTGCACATACTGTGAGAAACATAGAGAAATACCAGAATAACTTTCCTTTTAGCAACTTTATAGTCGATTAATAGAAGTAAAATCAGCTTCACCAATTATAACTGGCAAATGCAACTGCTACACTTAAGAGTCTTCCATTCTGTAACCTCCATACAACTCATCATATGACATCGGAAAGCAATTTCTGGATTTCAGATAACTTTATGAATTTTGGAATCCCGGATATTTAATACAGTACTGTATTATTTGTGCATGGATGAAAGATTTTTTTTTTAATTTTAAGTACTTCGTAAAAATTGTATTGAACTACGCCAATTACTGCAATATTAATTTAACTACTTATTATTAAAAAAAATAATTTCAATTGCAATTTGAAATACCAACATTTTGCAGCTCTTTCAGAATTATTTTAATTAACGCTAATTGACAACCCGGAAAATAATTATCCAAGCATAAGTATGTGTGTTGGTAAATGCATTAAATTTTATACACGATAATCGTTTGATATATAACTTAAATATTTTCGTTTAAATTAAACTATTTTCCCAATCACTTAATTTTTCAACGAAAGAGTACACATGTAGCATTAGTGATTTCTTAAGTTGTACAATGGAAATTTAACGTTTATTATTATAATCGCTGCAATATGCTTATTTACAATAGCTTAGTTATAAATCAGTGAAAGAGTTCTTAACGATAACTATGTAAGAGTGATGCTTATTGTTGAAAATAGCTTAATTTCGATGCTGCTTTATTGGCATTTTCAGAATAAATATTATAGCGAGGGTAAATTGTACGCATTTTTGTCATTAAAGAGCATAATAAGACATTTTGTGCACAGTTTTAACATGTCCAGTATTCTAAATGTGAATTAATGTTAAATGCTTAAATAGAAATAAAAAAAGATAAAACAGCTTATTTTTTTTAAATAAATAATTTGACAGAACACCATATTTTTTAACAGTTTATAAGGAGGCTTAGTAATTAATCCTAATCCAAATAATATTATAAATGTGATTGTGTGTATGGTTGTTTAGCTGAAGTAAACGTCAAAACGGATGATGTAATGGCTCTGTATCTTTGCATATAGATGGATTATAACGCAGAAATGAACATACGTAGGCTCGCTTTGGTTTACTTTCTTCAAATATTTTTCAAATATTAATTCAAATATTTCATTATTTCCATACAGAAAAAATGGAAATTGTTTTCGTATAAAATTTTAAAATAGTAACATTTACTATTTCGATACTAATACTTTATCGTTGCCAACACTAAACGAAAACCCGGAATAATAATTTTTACTCAACAATTTATTTTCAATTGAAAAATATCCACGAGAAAAATGAAAATGGAAAAAATGATATATAAAATCCGGTTTTGGTATGTATGTATGTTCCTTATACAAATCTACAAATTTTGTCCGATTTGAACGAAACTTGATGTACATATGCTTTAGAACACGAGTAAAATTACCCTCAACTTAAAAAAATTATCAGATCATTCTTTGCTTCTGTTTTTAACCATCTCACATAGTTTATCATTACAAAAATCTATTTTTCTTTTCAATTTCTAAGGTAATTTATTTCCCGTTGCTATTAAAAGAAACTGCGTTTTGACAATACAAACTCAGTATAAACAAATACAAACTCGGATTCACTCACTATGATTTGAAATTCGAAACTGACGTAATTCTGTGTAAATAATGTGATTTTTTCGCATATTGAAAAAATTACTATAAGTGCATTTAACTCTTTCAGGGGCAAAGTACTCATGTTGCAAAATATTGAAATGACTGATTGGTACCAAGAATCACGAAAAAAAGTATTTTAAAATAAGTAAAAGTTTTAATTCGTGTACCTTATCAATGCAAAATTTGATTATAAAATTCGGTGTCATTGGGGGATTTTGGGATTAAAATTAAGTGGTATTTATAATATACCGGTGCCCTTTAAGGGATTAAATGACATTGTACATTTATTTTAATGTATTTGGATGTACAAATAACTAACTTAGCTGCTAATTTCACAAAGGTAAATTGCTTCCAGTGGTTTGTTAATATTAAACTAAATTTTCTAAAAATTAAAAACATAATTTTCAATTTATTCAAACTTTATGATTCAATTTATTCTACATAACGAAAAATAGTCTGTCAAATATTGACATTATAAATCATTGCATCGTAACTTTTTCAGCTTTAGCTTCAACCAAAGAGGCATACTTAAGTTCCTTGGATTTAGGTGGACAATAATTGTCCACTATTAATAAAAATTGGATTTAAAGAAAACAGTATAGTATTTTCCATTATTCTTTAAAGTTTGGTGCTAAAATGAAAGGGATTAAAAATAAAATTGTTTATAAGGAAAAAATGGTGTAATTCTTTTCATGTAAAACATTCATTTTAATTAAAAAAACTACTATATTTTTTATAAGTTCAACAAAGTGGCGTCATTTACATTTCACCAGCATTAAAATTATTGTCCAATTCTTAAAGGAACAATATATTTTTGAGAAATAATATTTTGCATCAAAAATCACATAATTTCAAAACGCAATTTTAGAAAATTCTGTTTAAATTTCATTGTAAATGTAATTTCTTTGTTAAATTTAGTATTTAATAATATTAATGTTTAAAATTTTTCTATAAGTAAAGTAGTATTGGATATCTTTAAGCGCTTTCATGTTTTAAATAGATAATGTGTATGAGACGTCGCGCACTCATGTAGAGGCGTACATTTCTCAAATAATTGAAGGCGAAAAGCAATAATTCTTGCAGAGTTAGTAATTCATAATGGATTATTTCCTACCCGTAATATAATATATTATAACTACTTGAAAATTATGAGAAATTTAGTGAAACTTCAAAAATTTAGCTCAACGTTTTGCATACTTTAAGTTGAGTATAGACACGCAATAAACCAAGTTGTTGACAAACATGCACATTATCTATAAATATAAATGCATATTTGTCCATGATTCATGAAATGAAATGATTTGTTTTAACTAGACAAGTATCAGTTCATAGGAAAAACTATCCCCGGTGAATGCGTCGTCATATTTTAAATCATGTGCCGGTTTGCATTCAGAAAATATTAGTGTATTTTAGCAATTACACAAACTAGCCTAATTTCCACAGAACGTATAGGTAGTCAAATCATAAGTTTAATATCCTTTTACCGTACAATCTTCCAGAATTGTAAATTCCGATAAAACTTAATAAATATATTTAAGCCGATGTAAAAGATGTTACATATTCAATTTTCATTGGAGAATAGGATTTGCCTTTGACATCGTTCACGTGAAATTAAAAGAAGAGTCGATGCCACTAATTAAACAAGTTTTTTAAAGGCACCATGATTATGGAAAAGCGCAAGATAAAAAACCAATAAGAAATACAGGTATTACCAGTTATCTTTCTCTGATACTTCGATAATTTCTTATAATTTTAAAATATCTAAATCTACAGTTAAATACAGGGTAATTTTTGCCCCTCATTGGAATCCTGTCAAATTTCGAAAGTCCCATAATCCTAAGCTAAAATACAACAATCAGTATGACTATATTTATCCATAATTTGGGTGATTTTTTCAGATACTTTTCGTCATTGAAATAAATAAGCAACTCTATTGCTTAACAGATAAACATTTAGGCTTTGAAAGTCTTTGGAGCGTGGTAATCATTTTGATCTTGTTGGTCGAACTACAGCTGTTAAAGTGTAGCACTGTGAAAAAGAATACAATAAATATATGAGTGTTAAAAGGTATTTTTACTACTTATATTATTTATTGCTGCATATTTATTTTTAAACTTTTATGCTCCACCACGTTTTAATTAATAAAAAAAAAACTGATAACTTCAATTTTCTTTAAGATGTGAAGTGTTTTGGAATATAGACATAATTTATGTTGACTTTTAGATTACTCTAATCAAATAAAAGTCATATCTAAAGTGACATGTTAATTTAACAAATTTCCTGAAAAATATTTACTTCGATAATCATTTTTAAAAACATTGTTCGAAACGAAACTTAAATTAAATCAATTTTAATGAACGGAATAAATGTAAAATAGAATAAATAGAAATGTTAAAATTGAATAACAAAGAAAAAATGTATTCCACACTTGATCTTAGTGAAATAGTATGAAATTTCAAGCTCATGAAAAAAATTTAAATAACCATATATATATATACAAAAATCTGCAAATTGTGATTATCAGAAGTATGTCTACTATAAAATGTGATGAGGAGTTTTTAAATTGTATATGTTTCTTTGCTCAATAATGCATTAATTTTCTTTAAATGTTACGTGAACAAAGTCACGGGTAACAGCTTAGTTATAAATAAACTATAAGATGAATATAAAAAATACAACATTTTAACAACTATTAAATATTTCTCACACGTTATTACTGATTCAATTATTTAATTTTCATTAAAGTTTGATTTTAGGTAGTCGTTCTGACTTTGCAAATGATTTATTTCTTTACTATATTTATTCAAAATATTCCAAAACCTTGTATGAAATAAGTGAAATGAACTAAATAAATGAATTCATTCATTGTATTATTTTCGGTATTCAAAAGAAAATATTAACATTCTGGGTATAATTCTCTTTCTTTCAAAGACATTGTCAAATATATAAAATCTCTTCCAATACCATTAAATTTATTTTTATTCCAAATAATATAATTTCCGAGAGAAATAAAAATGAATAATCAAAGGATAAATTTATTTCGTCTGTTACGACAATGTATTGAATACACAAGTTTAAATTCTGTAAAACATTTTTGAAATAATTAGTAATTGTTCAAGATTTAAATAAATATGTTTGTACAGGTATTGTTTTTTAATTATAAAATGGATTTTTTTATTGACAAATCATTATAGATACATTACTGATAAACATAAACTATACTTTTCACAGCAAAAATTAAGGTTAAGAATTTTTTATTGCATATTTATTTTTTCGTTACAAGTTTTTCGTAGTATATTATATTTTTTTATTTGATTTTTAGCGGATTGGTGAGTTCTGCGGCGATGTTTAGATATTCGTAAAAAGAATTCGGTTTTAAAATTTTAGCCTAATGTAGTAAATTTAGCCCTTCGCCCTTTTTTGCATTTTTAGCGATTTTTAATGGGGATTTTGAAAGAGATTTCTAGTATTTTTTCGCTTGCCACGACAATTTCTTGCCCAACACGAAAGAATTCCGGTTAGAATGTTTAAGCCCAGTATAGTATATTTTGTTCTGTGCAATTTTTGAATTTTAGCGGTTTTAGTTTTACGGTGATTTTTAGACATTCGTAAAAGTCCTGTATTATTATTTTAGCCCAATATAGTAAATTTTTCTACTGCGAATATTGCAAATTTGGCGATTATTTTATGCGATGTAGCTGTACTTTGCGTTCTGCTGCGCTTTTCTTTTCTCATTAGTAAAATGAACGCGGTTTCAAACTTCAGACCCAATATAGTAAGTTTTGTCGTCTTTTTAATAAAGCTTATTGGGACTTAGTGCATCTATTTTTGAATTTTTCGAAATTTTTTTAATACGGTTTTAGAGATTTTCCCTATTTCATGCGATATTTTGATGGATTCGGCCAACGTCAGGCGGATCAGCTGGTAAGTTAATATTAATCTACTATAAAAAATAAATTCATATTTGAAATTTAGTAGTACTTATTAAATATCTATGATTTTTATATATTATTTGTTTTAATTTACAAATTAAATTTAGCTTTGACTTTTGAAATTAGTAAGATATTTGGTATATATTTACCAGTGTTAAATAAATCACTACGAAAGTCTTTACATTTGTAAATGAGCTTTATATATTATAAATTATAAAAGTTTATTTTATTTAAAATAATCAAACTAGATGAATTAAAGAACTTCAATTAAGAATGAGCTGTTTTTTCACTGAGTAATATAAAAATTCGTCTCATTTATTTTGTCAATTACGATTAAACATTGTGTAAATTTAAGTTTTTTAAATATTGTTGTACAATCAGAAAAATAATAATGTATGTTTTACTATAATAAAGGACATTTGACTAATACTTATGGAATAAGTATTTTATAAGAATTCTTATCAGAATACGTATTAGCAATTTAAGCATACATTAGTTAGGTATGCCATTGATTGGTTTACTTTTCTCTATTCTACAACAATTATTGAGATTTTTTATCATAAGCAAATTTAAATCCCTCTAAAATTTAATTTTTAATTTTACAATATCATAAATTAAGCATTTTTGTACCGCAGCTTTCAAGTATGCCCTTTTTTTCGGCTGATAGGTAAGCTGCAGCGAATTGTGTTGAAATCATTATATTTCAATATCCAATATTTTCTAGGAAAATGCGAAATAAAACCATTGGTATTATATCCTAAACCCACAAATGCCTATTTCAGAAATAGCTCCAAAATTGACAACTACCAAACACAGTCATACTCAGAAATATTTACATTCCATGTACCTACAAAGTAATGTCTACCGGAAAATAAATAGAATAAAATATTACGCATAAAAATAAAACCGTGGAAAATAACAAAAAAGAGTGCATTGTTTCGAGAGCCAACAATATTTTTTTCAAAATAAAGTTGTTTAAGTGCGACTTTGAAGCGGTTAGAAAAAAATTAAAGGAAAACGTATCGCTTCCATTTCGGCATTAGGCAGAATTCCAGAATACATTATCATCCAAACTGTTAGTGCAGTATATCTCATGCATTTGTGACCTATTTACATTTCAACAAAGTAATTATGGTACTTTAACAAATTAACCCTAGTTTCTAAAAATCTATTATAATTATGGTAACTAGAATATATCAATGAATTAGCTCTCCGAAGATCATACTCATAAAATGTATAAGGAAGTGATTGATGAGAACGAGAATGAAACTAAAAAAAAATAGCTTCTTTAATAATATAATAGAGAAAACAACACAGCTTTCACAGACAGAATATAGAATATAATGATGTTATTTATTAGCTTGTTTGGTATACACAGACAACTGGTGAACGAAACAATTAATTAGCATGACTTTTATGCACACAAGAAAAGGAATAATGTCTCTGCATAGACATTCCACTATTATTTCCCCATTTGATTAGTACCGTAAATAAATTAGCAGCTGTAACTAGAAAACAACTGTTTTGATATTGCTCTAAAGAACCACAACCACATGCACCTAATTTTTCTTTGAACTGAAAATATGACATTGTGCATATTTCCATTAACCAAATTAATTTTCAATAGGCATTTTTCCATTAAATAATCAAGAACTTTAATTGTCATTGTAGTTCATATTTGATTAATGATTCTTTTCTTTCTGACACTTGTATTCTAAATAACAGTACTTTATTTTCTAAAGAATTCATGTTAAGTTAAAACGAAAAATTATTGTTCTATCGAGAAGATATTTATAGAGGAACAAATAGGACAAAAATATTATTTCGCTTTGAAATGAATATTTTTTTTCTCTACTTTTACCTCCGTATATCGACTGTGGTATAAATTTCAGAGACGAATATATATATATATATATATATATATATATATAGTATAAATAGTTAATTTCTTCGTATGAAACAGTTTGAAATTATACATTCCCAAAATTTCCCATTTCTTGCATCTCATTAAAGAAAATAAACTTTAAAAAAAATATTTTTTTTTAACTTTTTGTTTAAAAATATTATGTATCATGAGGTATTCATTTATTTTTCGTTTGTACATAGTAAATAAAAATATAGCTGAATACAAATTCTAATTAAGACAAGTAATGTTTTTAAAATAACTTTTATGACATTTATTATGTACTTATTCATACTAAATGTTGAAAAAAAATATCCGTTATACAATTGAAAATATTGTAATTACTCACATTAAAAATGTTTAACTAAATTATTTTATTTACATATTTACTAGCATTAAATATTTTTTTTTAATATTTAAGTGTGATACATATGTTACATGTACAAACGAAATGTGCCCAAATTACATATTGCAGCCTTAATTATTTGACTTCATGATAAGTATGAAGAAACGTGGTTTAATTTAAAGATATCAAATCCTTTGCGGTTTATATTATTAAGAAATTATAATTCTGTGTAATTAAATAAAATCATAAAAATAATCATAAAAAGGTAATTTAAACACAAGTATGAAGTTTTAGTCATTGTTTAAAATAATTATCATAAGCTGACTGAATGTGGATAAAATAAGTAATCAACAGTATTGGAATTTTTTTATAAAATAGTTATGTGGAAATATATCTATCATGCGAAAAAGTACCCATATTCACTCAACAATATACTTTATTATAGCAGTGTTTTATGAATATACCAGTTTTAAGAAGAATAGCATTGAAGGATAAGAAACTGAAACGCAAAGTGTAAACATGTTATCTTTGTTTTCTCCATGGCTGCATCTCTTTGTCGCACCCTACTCCAACAAAAAAACATACATTGATTTCACTGTTTTCGAATATTGAATTGTGCATTAGATATACAGTCGAACTCTGTTATCGAGGATGAAGCAACAAAAACTTGCCTTCGTTACAACTCAGTTCTCGCAATATCCAAGATTTCACATGCAAAAATATTTGCAAAATGTAAAATAAATTAGTATTACTTATGTCTAAAAATAGTGGGTTAATGCATAGGAAGATAAAGTGGAAATCTATATATATATATATATATATATATATATATATATATATATATATATATTTCTCTTTTGTGGCGCGAAAACAAGGCTGACTTTTACAGTGACGTGATACATTAAGCAAATCAACCTTCTGATCAGGACTTTTTTTAGACAGCAAAACACAGCGAATATACTCATTGGTTCGTTTTACTGTGACGTGATGTTTGTTTACATTTTCTTAGCGTCATACATAGCATCTGCGTAGGGTTTTTCAAATACATTTTAAATAAATTTACGCCGTACTGTGCAATATTAAAGCAAAATGTATGCCTTGCTGCGGATCGAGTTTTAAAGCAATTGTATTTTGAAGAGAATTTTTTCATGAAGTTAAGATGATTTATGCCCATTGGTAGCACCAACTAATGCACTTTTAATTGTGTTTTCAACAACGTTTTAAATGTTTTAAAAAAATTATATGTTAAAATGGTTTATGATGGCACTTATTCTGGTTAGAGTTGCTGCAAAAAGTGGCAAGCGAGCGAAGCGAACTGGTACCGCGTAGTGGTCCCAATGCGAATTGCCTCGGAATTCACAAGGGTTGGCGAACGTTAGTGAAGCAGGGGACTGAGCCGCCTAGTTAGAATAAGTTTAATTTTAATGGTTTAGTTTATGAATTATTAATTTGAATATTACATTATATTATATAATGTTATTCATGGTCGTATAGTGGAAAGATATTAATAACATAGAATATTGTAAGTAACATAATTTTAAATAATGAGTTAAGAGAAAATATTACTTTAAATTAAATAAATCACTTATCACTATTGCTAGAAAAGAAATTAGAAACAAATTAACATATTAAATAAGCACAAAAAGATTTAAAGATATAAAAAAATTCTTGATGGACTATATAAGTTTATTAAGAATAAAACAAATAAATATGTAAGAAAAGGCAAATAATGAAATAATATTAAATTGAAATATTTAAATAATAAATGCAATGAAAATATATCTTGATTAATGAATTATTGTGTACACAGAATGGCTGTGTGTATTTATACACCCAATTTAATAATTTTTTCAAAGCGATTGCCATGCCAAGTCGTATATGCATTCACGTGCAAGTTGATCTTCTTGTATGAGATCTACCATTTGGTGTTAAAGCATCTGAAAATTGAATAATCACTTACTAGTGTTGTAATATTCGCTTTTATTGAAATTGTACTATTTTCACTTTTCATGATTAATTTCAATGTAGCATCAATTCAAACGTTACATACTAAAGTATAGTTCTTTGAAATTTTATCTAGTGCCAAAATTGCAGAGATAATTTTCATTAACTTTGTACATTTAATTGAACGACACATAATTCTATTTTTGTATGCAAGGAATTTAAACATATCCGACAATTGATGTATAAAATATGTATATATATAAATGACTCTTATATAGGGTTAATATATCTTTGGCATTTACTTTAGACATTTAAATCCCTTTAGTTCTACAAAAAAATGCCTTTATTTTGTAAAAGGAAAAAGATTTTTCGTATTAAAAGACTTTAGGAAATCCAATTTTTATCAAGTCAAGGTGTTAAAATACTCTTCTGTTCTTTTCAACGATCTTATGTAAATCCGACGAAATAAATTTTCTCTCCTCAGATTTAAAACTATTTAGATTATAACAGTATTATAAAAGTATTATCGCAACGAGAATATCAACAAAAGTATTGATTAGACTTTAACGTTAGTTTTAATACAAGAGAGCATTTAACAGCATTTAACGGCAGTATTTATAAACCACTCTAAATGACTGATTATAAACATTAGACTAACGCTTATGGTCTTTCCAATAAGTTGGTAATTTCACTTTGTGATTTAGTGAAATGTAAAAGTAAAATTAAAGTTAAAAAAATCAATCCATTAGAAATAAATAAAACGTAGGCTGGTGAGTGATATACAATATTTCGGCGTAAATTTTAAACGGTGTTTTTCTTTAAAAACACTATTTTATACAAAGCAACTGCAGATGAGGACAAAAACATAGACGAGAAAGAAGGTATACACCAGTATTTTTCAAAAAAAAAATGCACTTTTTAATCGCTCAAATAAGCAAGATGAATTTTTACGTAAGAATATAGTGGTGTTTATTACTTATTTCTAGAGGAAATTTTAAACGATTAAAGCTATTTCACATTGTCATATGTGAAATAGCTGATTTAATGCAGTTGAAATTTACCATTTCAAATTCATTTCAAGTTAATCGATGTAATTTCGTTGAAAGGGGCATTAGTGACAAATTGAGGGAATTTACTTCTGTACGTACAGTACTTTAATCTCAGTAAGATTGTAATATGACATTTTCAACTAAGGAAATGTAATTTATATCATGACAAAATAATAAATAAATAAAAACAATAATTAGGATACTTTAATTAGGGGACAGTAGTGTAATGTAATAAACAGATTCTTATCTTTATATCAATTTTGTAGCTTGTGACGTCATTTAATGTCCAGAAAATTAAACCCTGTGACTTTCTTAGCAATCCAGATTGCTGCTTCTACTAAATGCAGTTGTCCTCTAATTTTTATTTGCCCTCCTGTTGTTCACATGAGCAGTTTTATACAAAGGGAGAGTATTGAAATAAAAATTAGTGGACAGCGTTTCTCTGGCCAGAGTATATATAAAATTCCTTTAATTTATGATATAAATAAATTTTATTATGTACTTTAGAGTATTTGATTTATTTTGGTTGGTAAAATTGGTAAAAATAGGTTGTCGTTACATTTAAAATTCCTCCACAAGGTGAGTGCATGAGGTGAAGACAAGGAACAGTACTGACAATTTCATTATTTACCCTTTCAGACGCAGAGTAATTCTGGCCGCAAAATGGTGAAATGATTACTGGACACCAGAATTTACAAACGAATTTGTGAGGAAATAAATACTTGCTTTTCCTTCATTTTCATTACAAAAGCAAAACAAATTAAAATATTCTGGGTGCAGTTTTGTAGTTTGGATTTAAAATTAAGTGGTCACATTTGTGACTACATCCATGAAAGGGTTAAAATGCTATTGATGTAAAATTTACAGTTATTTTCTTCAAAATACCTTTTGAAAGTGTAGAGAGACATTACAAAATACATTTTATGCTAAACAACTATATAAATGACAAAATACACCATATAACCCCAAAGGACACAAATTACCTACTTATTGGAGAATCCACCTTATCTTTTATCCGCTAACAAAATGTCTCTACATGGACAACTTTAAATGTTTTCAATATTTAAATACATATAATAGAATAAATAAATATTAAAATGAAAGGTGCTATTGTGTTATGCATTATTAAACAGTATCAATCAAAGTTAATTACCAATCTAATTAAATATCACATACTATCCAGATAAATTATTTGCATTGATCATTAAAAATATATTTAAATTTACATGAAAAGTTTTTAAGATAACTTTAGGGCTGTGTGCTGTGTACGACATTGCACATAACGTATTACTTTTCAAATTTGGACAATAGACAACACTCAAATGATGCATTTATTTATAAGAACAATTAGTATTTTGTTAAAGTGGGATTTAACGAACGTGCAAAATGTCTTTCTTTAACATAAAATAACAGTACTGTTTCCGTCCAAACATAAAGTTATCATATGATACTTAACCAGGCGCCATCGTAAAGGAATTCTAGAAGAATTATTTTAGCTACAGGCAATTACATTCATCACATACGTAATTTAATCAATTTAACAATTGCCATATCTTCTTTAAGTAAAGCTTGGAAGTTTAATATAATTACTGAAGCCATTCGTAACTACCTAGCAAACTTTTTTTTTACAAGAAAAAATTCAGATATTTGATACAGAAGATACTTGTTGACTAAATTGAAATTGAAAGAATTGAAAACAAAGACCAAAGCATCGCTTCTCACTGGCATCAATATGTTAAATAACTTCAAGAAGTGGTTGACGATTAATTTACCTCTAAATTTTTAATAGGTATTGAAATTATACAAATTATCTTAAAAATTGTCACTGAAGCAAGTTTTTGTAATGAAGAAGATGAAGAAACGCCTGTTGAATGTAAATATAAAATTTAAATTATTAAAGCATTCAAAATAATTTAATGTTGAATGCATTTGTTAGTTGTTCCGAGAATTGAGTTTTAAGTATTTCAAATATATGAGCAATTTTGCGAACGAAATTCATTTTTTAAAAACTTTGTTCAAAGTCAAATTACGGTTTATTTATTTCTCGCATAATATAAGTGTTGGAAAGTAAAATATTTAATTATAAGCCTAAATTTTGATTAATTAAAAAACTTATTTAGTATAAATTAAACATTAAAAAATAGTAGCTAAGAAAATACTACTTTATAATGTAGATGTAACAACAGAGATAAGAATGATATATTTTTTTTTTATTTAAAAAAACAGTTAGTTTATTTTTTATTTAGTATTTGAAATTATATATTGCAATTTTTAATGTACAAAGATGCATATGCGGTAAAGGAATTCATGCCTTTTCAACTTACAGGGATATATTACTTACAGGGAATGCATTGAATTTTGTTTATTGGCTTCTTTTATTTTCTACCCCAATGCGCATATACATGCAATATAGTGATCCGGGCGCTAACGAATTTCTTATATCTGTGTGATTCATAAACAGTGTATTAGTTTAGTTTTTCTGGTAGTCTAAAAAAATAAGTGCAGTACCTTCATCACCTTTGTCATCAATATCAGTTCTTACTAGTACTGTGTTTTGAGATGCATGAAATTTCATTCGTGAATTCAGTTAAATGGTGCGTTTTTCAAGTGTGGTGTTTCTAATGCGCTGGATTGTACGAAATTCTGCGATCGATCCAGCAATATAGTCCCATCTCAGAGCACTAATGATGATTTATGCAGTACAATATCTGAGAAAGAACATGGGGAGATAGATGTCTGCGATCAATGAATATTAATTTAAAAAAATAGGCAGGACAAATAGAATTAAGAATAATCATAATTTGTATTTTGTATATTTTGAGATGCATGACAATTCATTCGTAAATTCAGTTAAATGGCGCATTTTCAAGTGCGGTGTTTCTAATGCGCTGGATTGTACGAAAATCTACGAGCGATCCAGCAATATAGTCACATCTCAAAGCACTAATGATGATTTATTCAATATCTGAGAAATATCACGTGGAGATAGATGTATGCGAGCAAATTAATTAAAAAATTAATTACAAAATATATGCATTACAAATAGAATTAAGAATCACCATAATTTGTATTTTTGGATATTTTTTCATTTTTTCATTCTCTTTTCATGTGCTAAAAAAAAAAAAAAAAAAAAAAAAAAAAAAAAAAACACGGTTAAAATCATAACACGCGTCTTTAGTAAATGCGATATTTAAAAATTCGCAAATTAATACATAATTTTACACACTGGAAAAAATCCATATATATAAGGGTGATTTCGTATGAAATTTCTGTTACTTTAAAAAGAAACTTCCTATTACTTACCCATCATACGTGGTATAGAGCAAGTCTTGTAATCGTTTTGAAAAAAAAAAGGATTTACATGTTTCAGACACTGAAGATTCCGAAAAACCTATCTTTAGAAAAAAAAAATTGCCGTCCGTCTGTGTGAGTGTGTGTGTCTGTAAACGCTCTATTTCCGGAACAAATTGAGATAGAGACTTGAAATTTGGTGTGTACTTAGTATGTAATAATGGTAAGACGCTTATTGAATTTCAGTAACCTCGATTATCAGAAACTATTTTTTTTTGGCCCTCGAGATATTTATTCTGATAAAAGGTATATAAAAATTTTCGAAATTGTTTATTTTAAAAAGTGCATCTAAAAAAAAAAAAAAAAAAAAAAAAAAAAACGTAAAGAAATAAAAAAAAAAAACGTAAAGAAATGAAGTGGATCGGATAATTAGTTGCCGATATATTTGTAATCATATTTCCCTACTCTTCGATTTTTCATGACCCTGTATTTCATTCAAATATATATTTTAATTGGAAATGAGGCGCATAATCTGACGCAGTAAACCGTTAGTTAATATGATTATCAATTTTGGAGTTGATGTTTCTTTTACGCAATTCAGTAATAGAGCATTTAATGTTTATGACGTCATCAAGCTACGATTTTATTCGAATTGCAATGCATTTTATAAATCGTTTACACATGCTTTATTTTCATATTTTATAACATGCATAACCATGATGGGTAAACGTTACGGTGGCCCCCAACGACTAGTTTTAATTGGAAATCGTAAATTTTCCTTGTATAAACAGAAAAATTAATTTTTATCCTTACTTGTTGAATGTAAATGTTCTTTCCCAAACAGACAAACGGTGGTTCTTTTTTAATTGAGAGAAAATAGAAAAATGACATTTAAAAATTCGTAATTGAAGTTTTGTCCAGTAACGAAGTCATTGGATTTGGCCAGTTAATCTAGGGTAAAGAGCATTCGTTGTCTAATGGCAGGAACCGAGATTGGAATCCGTACGAATCCAAGTCGATAAAAAAAACGGGTGTAATAATATTTAATACAAGTAGTTTTTCCGTGTAAAAAGCATAAGTATATATAATTATTATTTAGATTTTTTTTTTATTCCTCTGTTGCTCACATGTATTTTTAAAAACGAAATGTCTGTTATGAATAGCGGGAAATTTCCATCTTGAAAACGGGAGAATACAAAACTGTCGTTTCTTAAAAAAAAAAAAAAAAAAAAAAAAAAAAAAAAAAAAAAAAAAAAAAACGGAGAATAGACCGCAAATTTACTGCCCGTATATTTTTCGTTTTTTTTCATTGAATTTTATTTAGAGTACAATAGAATAAAGCGATTTAAAATAACAACTTTAAAAAATTACAATGGTCATTTTGCAATTATTGATTGTCAATTTTATAAAAAGAGAAAAAAAGTGCCAAAATATTAATAATGATCGTAACACAAATGAACAATATTTGTTTACGAAGATATTGAAACAGAAATTGTGATGTTTCAATAAAAGAAGAATACGAAATGTTCCATTAAGTGGGCATTTAATTAAAAAGACCGAAATGTAGCAGCCAATGCATAGAAATAACAATTTGAAATAAAGCACAAGTTGTCTTTCTTTGTAAATGATTGTCATGAAATATGTTTTTAATTCATAAATGGCTTATAGATTTATTTTGACTGATCATGTTCAACTTTAGAGCAATTTAAAATTGAGAGAAATTGAATTCCGGAAATGAAACTGGCAAAGAAAATTATAGCATTTTACCTTGAATCCCACTTATTTTCTTTTTAAACAAACTTAAGTTAAATATTTGCAAATGTATCATATTTCTTTACATTCAAGACTTTCATAAGGTTTCAAATTATTCTTTTCAATTTGAAAAGAAAATAAGTGGCAGTGTCAAACAGTCGCTCGAGATTTCTTAAAAAAATTCATAAGCATTCATTTGAAGCGTTTTCATGTGAAACGTTTTCCTAACTTCATGTAGTGGAAGATCGGGTAGCCACGGACACTTGGATAAATTGCAAATAAAAAACAAATGAATGAACTTTATTTTATACTTAAAATAAAATTACGAACTTCTTTAATGATTTTAATTAAACATTGCTAATAATATCGAATTATTTAACGAAATATACTGAAAAGAGTTTGGACTTATTTTTTTGGCGTCACAAAAAACGGCATGTAGCTTCGGACATATTAATCAGTGGTGTTCCAACCATTTTTTGGCCTTACAAACATCATAATTATAATAAAAATCCGGTGCATCTATATAAACACAATCTTAATGTCGAATAAAGATCATCTAAAATAAGATCTAATTAATCTAATTAATCTTTCTTAATAACCTGCAATAAAGTTTGACATAAGCAACGAAAATTTATTGACGAAAACAAAACACCCACTCACCACTAACTTACTCGGCGCCTACGTCGCAATTAAACTGTATTTGTTTCGACTCTAGAGGACGTTCATTTACAATAACTCTTTATTTACGCAACACTTTGAATTTCTTAGAAATTGAAATGTCCACTGTTACCCGCCGTCCGCCGCCATATATCTGATTTTTCAATATAAAGAGTGTTATATCCCAATGAAAGATTAGTGAAAGTATAATCTGTAACCTCAGATGGCGCCACTACACAGGCTCATTTTTTAACTCATGCATGAGGGTCAGGAATACGATACGTGAGTGTAGAAAGAATGTTCTTTGCAGCGGCTCGCTTTACCGCGATTTGTAAATATGTGTAATAAATATCTATATAGTTAAATATAAATGTCTGCTTGCTATACTACAATGAAGTAACATTATAAAATTATATCAAAATTTTTACTTTTTCATTCTATAAAATACTTGTAAAAAAAAATTTATTCTAGAAAACATTATCAAAGTTCAGGTAAAATAAATTTAATGTAGTTTATTTACAGATTGTTTGTGAGAAGTATAAAACTTTTCATTAAAAGGTAAATTCAAATACACTTAAAAGAAGAACTATATATTTTAGTATCATTCTGTCAAGCAATTCTTATTTAAAGTAACTTTTTTCTTTTTAAATAGATTTTGTTCAAACACGGTTCAGATTTTTATTGAGAACACTCACTAAACAAACTTATTTTTAAAAGAAAAGAGAGAGTAGTTTGACATTTACTTTTATTTTACAATGCAAAACATTGTTGTACAGAGCATTTTTCTAAGTCGTTTTTCCTGGTTCTCAGTTTTGATTTAAATAAATATGCTGCTTCTATGTGTTTCGTGAATTTGATTATGTTGTTTCAACTATTTTGGGGCACGTTTTGTTGTGGACTACTTATTTTGTAGAGTTTGGGAATATTTTATTATCTTTTTCTAAGTTTAGAATTACATTTATTGGGAAAAGCATAAGTTTTAAAGTTTTTATGGATAGTATTTTTTATGGCTGTGGTTTTTTTATTGTTATCTTTATATTTATATGTTTATATATTTCTTGTGATCATGTCGATTACCAAGCCCACGTTGATTGCTACCCTCAATAATCGCTACAAACCATGTCCAGTGGTTTACTGAAATGTATTCGTCAGATTGTTTAAAACATTGCATGCACTGTTTTTCATATCAGACAGACATTTTATGAGATGACTGTAAGCAGTGTTTTTGATATATCATGAGAGCCAAAAATAGAATTGATTAAAAAGTGGGGATCTTTATTACCGCTGATGATTAATTTAGAAAATTAGCTACAGACCACTCATTGCATACAATCGACTATGTGTAAAGTAGAGTGATACTGCAAAAACACTATTGTTCTAACAATTACATTCAAAGCCAGAAAGATTGAATAGTTTTGGAATATTGTATTATTTTTTTTTATAATTTTATAATTACATTTATTGAACAAAAAACTTTTAAAGTTTTTATGAATAGCCTTTTATATGGCTGTGTTTATTTTATTGTTTTCTTTATATTTATATGTTTAGGTGTTTTTATGTTCATTATAAGCATGTCGATTATCAAGCCCACGTTGTCTGCTACCATCTATAATCGCAACATAGCATGCCCAGTGGTTTACTGAACTATATTTGTCAGAATGTTTTCATAGCAGACAGACATTTTATGAGATAACAGTAAGCAGTGTTTTTCACATATCATGAAAGCCAAAAATAGAATTATTTAAAAAAGTGGGGATCTGGCAGGCGACGTCGTAGGAACATTACGGCTGACAATTATTTTGAAAAAGTGGCTACAGAGCACTCTTTGCATACAATCGGCTATGTGTAAAGTAGAGTGACATTGCATAAACACTATTGTTCTAACAATATCATTCAAAGCCGGAATGATGAAATTCTCTAATAAGTATTCATAATGTTAAATTTAGTATATCTGTTATATAAACTATGAAATGCAACTTACGTCAGTGTACTTTTACTAAAATTTTATCTGACATTTAGAAATTTTGAACTCTACTTAAGCACGATTTGCGTATTTGGGAATTTAAGTTTTAAGTATATCGCAAATAATAATTGAAAAATTTTTAAACTAAATATTAAAATTTTTAATAAAAATATTAACTATTTTCTCGAACTCCTGCTTAAGGAATAAAGCTGTTCTATGAAACGATTAGAAAACTATTAATGTATCAATTAAGTTTCTTAAAATTTTCTTACTTTACTTATGACAATAATAAAATTTAAATAAAAAGCTATAGGATTTTCTGCTTAAGTTTTCATTAATTTATTTTTTGATAATACTTTTATGATAACAGTTTTAATGTTTATTATATGATAGTAAAAACTACTTTATTTATATAAATTTAATTATAGTTTATTGTTTCAACTATTGGAAAATCTATCTTATAATGTGCATTATAGATGCTATCTAATGATTTCGATTTTCCGACATATATGTTGTTCCGCTTATTTCGAATAATCGGAAGTCTACTGTAATATAAGTATCTAAATATATCTGAAACTATTCCTATATCAACGGTTTTTACATTTATTCAAGAAAATATAGGTAATAATTATAAGTTTTAGGGGAAAAAAAGAAGGTTAGGTTAAACGCTTGTACATTTATTTACATTAAATATAATTTTTTAAAAGACATTTTCCTGCCTAAATCAGAATAAAGAAGTATGTCTAAAAATTAAACATTTTTTCTTCGGAAACAGTCAAACATATGTCTAAGATTTACTGCATAAAGAACTGAATCCTTACTATGAAACTTTTTATAAAATAAATTGATACTGGTTTTTCTTTGATGTCTTCGTGACCCTGTTTCTACTTTCTTCGTGATTTGTAGTTATTCTGTCATTGGACTATTTGAGTTAACTGTAGATTCTAAACTCAGTTAAAGAAGATGTTTTCGTGGCATCTAACTTAGATTTTCTTTTAAAATATATCGACAAAGTTTTAACATACAGCTTATGAAAGTTTTTTTTTTTTCAGATGTGAAAATAACACTTTTTTCGTGAAAAGTTAAATAAGAATTTTTTATATTATCTACATGTATAAAAATGTATGTATGATATATATTTAAAAAGTTATATAATTTTAAAACTGAAACAAATAAGATTTTTACTTTGTTTTGTAATAGTGTTAGAATTTAATATTTACTATCCAGTCTGTATATGTATTGAACTAAAATAACCAATAGAGTAACAACAGAAATATATACGTTAAAAGGACTGTTTAAATTTCGACGTTATTATTTTGAAATAGATATACAATACTCGAAATTTCATTGTATGAATGTAATCCTTTTAATAGTTATATAAAATATTTCATGCTACTTTGTCATGGAAGTATTTAATTGTATACGGAATTTGCAAAAGCCCGCAAAAATTTAATTTGGCACTTACGGCGTTGTACGTACAAAGAGGTACAAAGAGTAACGTTTGAAAACAATTCTGATACATGCTACTAGCTACTAAAAGATGAAACCACACTTGTTGCAAGTCAACTTCATATTCGGCAATATCTGATGCATGTGTTATTTTCGTGAACAGCGATTTTATGTAAGTTGCTTGAATAATGTTACTTCAAATGAGGCAGAGATGGGTAATGAAAAAAGTAGTTTGAAGTCTCCACCTGAGGTAATTTCACATATGGCATGCAATATCATCTCGCGGATTTTTGTCCGACCTATCATAGACCATGCGATGATATTTCATGTCTTATGTGAAGTGTTCTCAGATGGATTTTACAGGGTTCGGACGCTCTTAAGCCACGCCCAATTTTGTAAGGACTCTGCCACCAGTATAATTAAACGATCATGTTCTTTCTAATAGTATTCAAGATTTATTAGGTAGAAGATAGTTTTATGCGATAACTGGTGGAAGAGTCCTTACAAAATTGGGCGTGGCTTAAAAGCGTGCGAACCCTGTTTCAGACTTTTCTTTTCTTTACTACAGTAGTGGTATTTTTTTATTATTATTATTCTAACAAAAAACATAAAATCTAAACTAAAATAACGCATTCATCAACATTTGTCCACAATGAAGGTAGCGTGCACCAGTCTTGATAGATATCACATGATCTTGTAAGCTATATTTTGGGCTACCCTGTATATGGAACTAAATGATGTGACAAAAAATATGATTAGATTATGTTCATTTTTGAAAAAAAGCGGTAAAAGAAAAAAGGTTCTTAATAAAACATGTCAATTTTAGAGTGTGATTATAAAATAATATATATGTATTTCAAACTGTAATATAAAATGCACAACACGTTGTACAATGCTGAAACTGTTAACATATTTTGCTGTAAAAAATGATACATCAAAGTAAAATGGGCAAAGCACCGCAGGCGAGATTCCAGGAAACTCCTCTACAAGAATGGGCTTTACCCAAATAATAACTAGTTTTGGGCGTATAATAATTTTTTTTTGTTTACACGTGCACTATGCTTTGCCTACAATCTCTTCCTCTGAGCTTTATTCGTTATCGAAGTTAACAGTAAGTATCTTAAGTATAACCAAGTAGCATTGCTGTTTTGAATATGGCGATAAAAATGGAATGTATGATCTTGTACAGATTGTATGAAAATGAAATGCTTAAAATGGGATGTGCCATTATGCCAAAAAGCATTTAATTCAGATTGAAGCAACTTAAATGAACACATTTAAAAAATATACAGTTTTATATATATAAAAGTCTAAAAAAAAGACTGAAATGTGCTTTAATTTTTACCTGTTGGAGACACGTAGGAAATCTAAATTAAAAAATAAATAAATAAATAAGACAGAAGTTAAGATTATAGTGATGAGAAACGCCTTTATAAGTTTTAGTGCCAGGAAATTACGAAATTTCTCAAATTTCAAAATATAATAACTGGGAGACTTTTGGTTGTAGAAGATTGAATTTTTTACAGTTTCAGAGTCGAGAAAAAATATTCCTAAACATAACTAAAGGAAACATAATAATACTTTAAAAAGTATAACTTTTAAAAATTAATGTCAGAGCAATTTCGTCAACAAATTTATTTCCTACCTTACTTTGAACATAACTTTAATTTACACTACCTACCTATATTTAAAAGGTAAAAATGAAAGCACGTTTCAATCCTCTTGCGATAACCTGTATATAAAAAAAAAGTTTCTCCACTTGTGTAACAATTCTACAAAAAATGCGTTTTAAAAATATATTTATAAGAAAATAATATATCCTACTACGTTTTGTTTGAGAACGTATTTCTGTAAATCAGAGATTTTTTTTTGTTTTGTTAATTCCATTCACTAATTTAATGGCGGTGCTAAAAATATTTAAATTATACTAAAAATTACTGTAGGAAATGTTTAGCTACTATTTCGTAAATATATAACTACATAATTCAATAAACGAATAGATTGTCCTAAAATAAATTCAAAGAATCGATTTATAAATCAACTTTCTAAAATAAAAGCATTTTTGTATGTTCTGAGAAATATATCATTAAAAAGTAGTATATTTAAACGTTAAGAATTCCATGCATCCCAATTAAAGAGAATTACAAATAAAACATCAAATAAGTTAAAAATAAGCTGGCCCACATAGGAAAGTACCTCAGGTAAAATGGTTCATATAATTAAGTATCTTCTAGGCGCTGCCGATTCAGCAATATTCTGTGTTTCTATTGAATTAGATAAGGAAGTTTTTTCTAACTTCTAGAAATTTTCGTGTTAGTTTCTTTGAGATTGTTTAAACTTGTAACAATTAGAACACTTAATGTATTTAACTGGGGTAGTTTTGAATTTTATGTTATTATGTTGCGTTACATAAAAAAAAAACAGACACAATATACTCAAAATATATTAAAACTTTAACAAGGACTGGAACCAAAGAGTGGAATTTTACAGCAAGTTTGAAGATATTGCTTTTTTTATTTCTTCATATTAAATATTTGACATTTTGTATGTTGATTTATTTCTGTGATATATACTAGCAGTTGGTTTTGTGTTTACGGAATTATAAATTAGTACCAGTTTTATTAACCAAGTATTAAACTCTTAAAAATTGTTATCCACCACATAACAATTGTAATAAGAATAAAAATAAAACACAATTTTGAAATCATTTCAAATAATAATTTTGGAAATTATTACTTATTTCAAAATATATACTACTAGATGGAACTCGTCAAAACTTGAAGGAAAAAAATTATAATAACAATATGAGTAAAATAAACGTCTTTATTATTTTACAAGGGGATAGTATGAAAAAGTGTTTCAAAAATTTTATTTTAAAAGTTTTTTTTCCCTAGTGAAATACAGTAGTATTTTCTATGCAAACTCCAAACAAACAATCCGTAAAGAAGTGTGTAATGCAAATCAGTTTGAAATCACAGCTATATTCAGTACAGCAAGAAAGAAAATTTAAAAGACCCATGAAGTATCATACAAATAGTATATTTCTACGTCCATATCATATTTAGTAGATTAAAGAATAAAGTAAATAAAGCACACATCTCTCCCCTTGTGATAATGCAACCCAGTGAGCTCCTATGCGCATATGCATTGCATCTGCCCAAATGCACCGTCCATATTCAACGTTAATTTTTTTTTTTAATGTGTTTCAAAAAAATGTTTTAAAATGACCTCTTTAATCATTGTTCGTTTCAAATCCGTATCTTCTAAAACGTACCTATTGTTTTAAGCTAATCAATTTTTGTGTAAAGATTAAATAAAAAAAATGCACTCGTGACATCATAATTCACTTTTATATTTTAACAGAATAATAAGGCTACTATAATTTGTGTCTCGTGCTATAGCCAGTATACACGTCAGGACATATTGTCTTTATCATTATCTTTTTACGCGTGGAGGTTTTGCAATGGTACTCCATTGTGAAGTTTGGTATTTTTTTTTAGTTCAATATTTGAAAAAAGACATAATCATTAGATTTAAAATTTATATCAAGAAAAACACAATTTTTTACCTTTCAAACGCAGTTTGTCTAACAATTTTCTGATAAATACTTTTCGAGCTATTAATTTTTTCAGTAACTTCAAATGTTTCATTTTCCGAGATTAATCTGTGGCAACGATTAGCGAAAAAGCCAGTCGTCAGGGTTCTGCGTCATTTCGTCGCGCACAATTCATCGCGGAATAATTCATCGCGCACAACTCGTCGCAGCGTCAATTCGTCGCAGCGTCAATTCATCGCGGCTCAATTCGTCGCGACGTCAATTCGTCGCAGCGAAAACACACAATCCATCGCGGAACAATTCATCACGCACAATTCGTCGCAGCGTCAATTCGTCGCGGCGTCAATTCATCGCAGCGTCAATTCGTCGCGGCGTTAATTCGTCGCGGGCTCAATTCGTCGCGACGTCAATTCGTCGCAGCGAAAACGTCTTTGAAGACTATTATGATAAAAATAAAGATAATTCAGTAAAATTACTTAATGATAATTTGTTTTTTAGATTTAGAGAATTGTAACTAACATTTTACAGGCAATTTTGGAAGAATCTTTTTTCATATGTGATTTTTTGTGAATTTCCCTGATGAGAACATGAAGGTTTAATGAATTAGAACAACTCATTTCTTATTTAAATTAGAGATCGAATAAATGTTGCTTTAGATTACCAAAAAATGGCGTAAGATTTAGGATAAAATCACTCAGAGCATGAAAAAATGACGTGAGTCTTAAATCTGTAGATAAGATTGATTCGTAATATTACCATTTGCTAGGGATTTTCACTAGGGAGATGTGGTATGTAGTGTGAAAAGTACGTATCTTCAACAATAAATAAATTCAATAATATTTTCTAAATTTCAAGTCCATGTCCCTGTTACAACGAGGCTAGGAGAGGGCAGAGGAAGATTCTTTCCACAAACCAGTAGGGAAAGTTATATAACGGCTGTTCTCAATTCCAAACTGGCTACTTTATGACATAATTTTTAATTCATTTTTGTTCGGAAACACATGGAATTCGCTCGTGTTCTTATTCAGAAAGTTCGCAATCCAAAGACATTTTCCAGTTTTTAATGCAAGCAGAAGATCTTTCAGAAAATACTGACAAAGTTGACGTTTTGAACTAAATTTCCAAAGCCGCAGAACGAAGAATGAGATAAACATGTTGCCATGCGACACGAATCAATTATAACTCGATACGTAATCGAAAAAATATGGAAAATTCATTTTGACTCCAAATCCCTTTCACAATCAGGCAGGCCAATTTTAGGACGTTGCGTTTAAAAATGAGTCAGAAAACGCGTCAGATAGTTTCACATTATTCAGCAGGTCAGCTGAGAACCATCTTAATATGCGTTTAAAATAAATCCATTGCAGTTGAAATATATAAGGTACTCTTTGCTCATCAATAAAAAAAACAAAGACAAAAACTAGTTGGATATGCTAATCCCAAAACTTTCTTCTATCTCATACATGTTAATGCTTCAAAATTCGTCATCACACCGCCAAAAAAAATCAATATTTTTCGTCATTCTGTTGTACGTAAGCTGCTTGCGAATCGTCGGGTTACTTGGATGAGAGCAGCCGATGTATTATACTAAACTACGACAAGTCCTTCTTGGCCTGTACCGGCAGGAACAGATAGCCTCCCTATTGATTGCTTTTGAGATTTTAGCAAATTCTACTGAAAATACACGAAGCTAAAATGCGCGAACCCGAAGAGTCATTCCCAGTTCTCGTCAATATTGAATTTGAATTCGAATATCGCTAAATTAGACAGACACAGCCAAGTTGGCTTCATATATAACAACGTACTTTTGTCGCAAAATTTGGCGATATTTCACCAATTGTCGCCACGCTTGGCGAGAATTTGACGTTGGGGAATATAAATATATAGCGTTAAGCATGTAAGTGTTGAAACGATAGTTACAACAATGAAAAAAAATTGGCGAAACCATGTGACTGAAACTAATAAATTAAACCCGTTTAAGGAGGAATACTGCTGTATCGTTTCAAAATGTCAGCAGCCCTATAATTTCAAACTGCTATACCTCAGCCATTTTTTAAGGTAGTGGCAAATTAAAAAATGCTCTAGAATCCTTGGATCAAGACAGAACATTTAACGGAAAAAGTTTTTAGGCTTTCTAATTTTATTATTACAACTTTTTGAAATTGTAATCTTTAAATGGCTATCACAGCGCTTCTTTCAGACACAATATCTTCAAATTCAACTGGGACCTGCAGGCTATGGTCAAAAACATATACAAAAAATTGGTTCAGTTATCTGCATAACTTCATAAAATTTTCGATGATACCATAGTAAAAGTGGAACAAAAATCGCAATCACAGCGCCCTCTTCCGTCGAAATAGCCCCAAATTCAAGTAGGACCTGCTGGCCATAGCCAAAAGACAGAAAAAAAAAATTGGTTCAATTTTAAGCATAACTTCATACACATTTCGATGGTACAATGAGGATAGACAGATGAACGGACGGACAGACAGACAGACAGACAATTTGTAAAAACATCTTTTTCGGAATCTCTGACCCCTAAAACGTGTAAATCCGTCGAAAACCGGAAGTCGAAAAATATTTCGATTACAATACTTTCTTCTATAGAAGAAAGTAAAAAATCATAAATTGGAAACAATTCCTGAATACAACAAGCAGCATTAGCGGAAGAAAATAATTAAAATATAATAAAATTATGGTTTACTTTCTAACTAGGTGACCCACCCGGTGTTTTCCGTGCCCGTGATAATAACCATAAACAGAACTCAAGCTTCTATGACTCTTTTAAAAGAAGCTGCATAGAGGGGCCCAAGAAGGGGATTAATATTCAAAATTGGTAGTAGCTGAGGTCCGAGATATTTTTTTGTCGTTCAAGTAGTAGTTGGAAGTCCTATGTAGTTGTCAGACAAAAAAAAGCTAGTGAATCGGCCGATTTTTAAGGGAAGCTAACAAAGGGGGCTAACTGATTGTTTTGAGCTAAGATGAAAACATCTTAAAAGATCCTGGTACTTAGTGCTTTAGAACTTCAATTAGTCGGAATTAAACATAGGGTATAAATTAATCATTAGAACAAAATTTAATGAAATGCTTAAAAAAGGGCCCTATAGGCCCAATAAAAATATAAGCGTGGTGACCCGGGAAGAGTAATCCAAGGCTAAACTTTAGAGTCGCTTAGTAAGAGGGTGACGGAATTATGGGGGTGAAAAATGCATAGCACACAAAAAGTTCAAGGGGCTCGAGTCGGGCCCCAGGGTCCTAACTGGAATGTAGAAATGTAGGAATAACTAAATGGATAAAAAGCACCAACAACGAAAAAAAAAATCGGATTTAAAGGAGCAAGTTATTAAAAATTTAGGGAACAAAAACTTCAACGGTGCCCCTATACCGAGTCCCACGGGGGCCCGGGTCCTAACTGGAACATAGAAATGGAGAGAAAAGCCTAATGGAGAGAAGGCACCAAAAATGATGGAGATATCAGAAAAATGGGGCAAATTATTAATAACTTAGGGCACAAACATTTTAAGGTGCCCAGGGGGCCCGGGACTTGTCGGAGAAATTTTTTTGTCGTTCATATAGTAGCTGGAAGTCCAAAAAAGTTATCATAAAAAAACAAAAAACTAGCGGATCGCTCGATTTTTAAGAGAACTATATTAGAGGTCCCAAAAATGGCCAAATGATAGTTTTGAGTAAGGCTTTAAGAGGAAAACATCTTAAAAGACCCTATGCGTAGCGCTTTAGATCTTCAATTAGTCGAAATTAAGCATAGAGTATAAATTATTCATAAGTATAAAATTTGAAAGAAATGCTAAAAAAAGGGCCCTAGTGCCACAGTAAAAATATGAAGGTTTTGGCCCGGGAAAAGTTACTTATTGAGAGGGTGAAAAATGCATGGCGCACAAAAGGTACAAGTCAACACCGCATCGGGCCCCAGGGGGCCTGGGTCTTAACTGAAATGTAGAAATGGGCGGGGAATTTAATGGAGAAAGGCACACAGAAAGAAGGGTGATCAGATGAAAATGGGACAAGTTATTAACAATTTAGATGTAAAAATCTTAAAAGGGCCCTAGGGGCACCGGTTCTTAAAATATTAAAAATCTGAGCGTCAGGTCTGTAGGACCTACCTTGGAATATCTACACCCAAATTTGCAGACTTCTACGTTCGATAGATTTCGCTCGTCATCGCGCACACGTACACAGAACTGAGACAGACAAACACTTTCCTTTTATTAGTGCAGATGAAATAAATGAAAAAACTTGTAAAACCAAAATACTATTTAATGAAATTGCATTCATGCAGCAATCAGTTCAATTACAATCACAAAAAGTATTTTATGGTTACATCTCTCAATAATTTTTTTACTTCCTAATTCTTTCAAATATAAGGGAGAGGGGCGTTGTACCCGGTGTACACATATGTCAACTACTAATTTCTTTTTTAAATTTCTAGCATTTGTATTCGTCATTTTTTCATGATCTGGGTGATTTTATCCTAAATCCTTCGCCATTTTTTCGGTTATCTAAAGCAATATTTATTCTATCTCTAATTTAAATAAGAAATGACTCGCTCTTATTCATTAAACTTTCATGTTTACAATAAGGAAATTCCCCAAAAAATCCTCCGAAATTGCCTTTAAAATGTTAGTTATAATTCTGTATATCTAAAAACAGATTATCATTAAATAATTTTACTAAATTATCCTTATTTTTATCATAATAGCCTCCAAAGACATTTTCGCTGTGACGAATTGACGTCGCGACGAATTGAGCCCACGACGAATTGAGCCTGCGACGAATTGAGCCCGTGACGAATTGTGCGCGATGAATTGTTCCGCGATGAATTGTGCGTTTTCGCTGCGACGAATTGAGCTCGCGACGAATTAAGCTCGCGACGAATTGACGCTGCGACGAATTGTGCGCGATGAATTGTTCCGCGATGAAATGTGCGAGATGAATTGACGCGACACCAGTCGTCAGCAACACGTAGCTTTTTATTAAAGTTGATTAGGTGCTGTTAAACGTTTATATCTACCTATGTATGTCTTTAAAGGGCAGTCTCAACGTGTTTGAAGGTGTCGGGAGGGATTTCGATCATGCTTGTTTTAAAATTCTAAATCTTGTTTCATTTGTTTAATGCTTTATTGAAACATGTGTCCATTTTTTAGCAATTGGGTTTTGTTTAAACATTTAAAATTATCTTTTTTTTCTTTCCGGTTGCTACATTGTAAGAATTAAAAAAAATATATAACAAAGTATGGACTTAATGGACTGCAGTTTGACGGATCTTTTTAATCGTTACACTTTGAAGTTGTAGTTGATATTATTTAACATTCTTTCGATAAGAATCCTTACCATATCTTACACATAATTACACAGTGATACTCTACATAGATTTAGAATAAATAGGGTTTTTCGTTCAGTGAAATGACTGCTAATTTTAATATTAAACTTTTAGCTTTAAAATTGTGTTAAACATCTGACACATATGTATAATTTGAGTTTATTTAATATTTATTAATATTTTAACAATCTTCAAACAAATAGGTTCATACAATTCGTTGGTATATTTACTTTTTTTTATATGCATGGATGTATAACATTTAAAAGTATGCTCCAATTTTGATAAGTCGTTTTTTTTTCTGCTGATTGCATTGCTAATCTAAACATGATATGTTTAACTTTGTCTGTTTTTTTTCTTTGTTCACTCTCTTACTTTTAGTCATAAATCTAATTCATAAAAAATCTATATTCTTCATGAAATTTCAATACGATGTAAAGCATTAATATTTTACTTTAAAAAATAGTAGTCGTATTGTCCATGTGGTTTCACGTCAACACGTCAAACATTTTAATATAACATATTTTACTAACTGACCAAATATTGGAAACAAAAACATCTCATGTGAATTTGAATGACAATAAAGTGTTGTCGCAAAAACATTCTGTTGTGCTAAAGCACTTTCATTAAAATACGCCAACTGGTTTGCGATAAGGTGAGAAATCATCCACTGACGCAGGTTATTTTTGTTACATGACCAATTTGAGTAACAGAAGAGGAAATATATATAATCTACACCCCAACAGCAAGTCTTATCGGCTAGATTTTGGCCTTTTATAAAAATCATTGGTAAATGAACGGTAATCGCTTGGTGAGATTCACAGAATATCGTCTAGACAAAAACTAGCAATTTCTCTAGTTAATATGTAAGACAAACGTCGACAGGAAATGGGATTAACCTAAAAAATCAATTAATTGGCAAATTTTTCAAAGTATGACATCGGATGTCAACCCAGAATTGTCTAAAATTGAATCCCTTATCAGGAAGCATATTGTTTAATTCCTCGGTAACCTCCCACTTCCGAGATGACCAGGGGAATTTGTCATATGACTGAAATCCAACAACAAGCTGCGAAATATCTTTTCTCACAAACCCTCTCAAATGCTACTTTTTCACTTCCAAGGACATATCAGTTTTAAACGGACAGCGGAATGAAGTACAGGAAAAAAAATAATATTTTCCAAGAAATGTTCTTTTGGTGAGAATAAAAAATGCTTCAGTAAACATTAATGTCTTAAAAATTTGCTGATAGTATGATAAGTTTTGTAAAAGAAATCTATCAATTTTAAAGCGGTTTTTTTATACTTATTTATTGACATTTCCAATTAAAAATATACTTTGATAAACGAAACCTAATAAATTGAACTTATGTATATGAAAAAAGTACTTAAAAATACTTTGTTGATTTAGGTAACTAAACTGAAATAGATGAGATAATATTTGAAATTTAGAATATTACAGAAACAAACTAATAGGAAACTGTTTAGTAAATTTTATGGAAATTATTCAGGTAAAATTTTGGTAAATAAGAAAACAGAACACTAGAACCGTAAATAAATGAAATATGACATTTTAAAGAAAAGGTTTTGAGAACTTAAAAAAAATGTTATAATATAATTTGTCTTATAAAGAAGTATATCATCTTTTTTCTTCAGATAGAGGGAGATTTAATATTATGGATTTAAAAAGTTAAAACGTATGACCGAACAAAATATTCATTAAAATTATTTAGATATTAAAAGAAACAATAAACGCTATTTTTTCATACATATCCGTAGTATAATAAGAAGCTTTAAAGAAGAGGATTTTCAAAGGTAGGAGCAATGTGTTAAGTCAGTATATTTTTCATTGTAAGTTGTAAAAATTTTATAATTAAAATGTTGAAAATTCCTTTTAAATCAAATAATGAATATTGTTAAATGGAAATATTTTCCACTATAAGATGCAAAAATGTGTTTATATCGAGGCTGTAACTAATTAAAACGTAAGAAATTTTGTTTTGTTTTAATATTGCTGTTAAATGGTTTTTTAATGAAAATTACAATTAAATACGGTTAAAATTTTATATTGTATTTAATTATTTTTTGCAAGATGCAAAACTATTTATATATCAATAATAAAAGTAACTAAAAAGTAAGAACGTAATTTATAACATAAAATGTAATGATATTTGCATCTTACAATGGAGTATTAATTATAATTTAAATTTTAATAGCAATTTTTAAAATTTAATTGAAATTAGTTCTAATTTTTATTGCAAATTCATTTAACAGTAATTTTTCAAATTTAACTATAACATTTTTTTTTTTTACGTTTAAATTATTTATATAATCGATACGTAAATACTTTTCATTTTATAGTGTAAAATATTCTTGATTAGCAATATTTATTTTTTGAATTAACCCATTAAGCGCCGCTATATATATTAAACTATTTTTTATGGAACAGTTGTTTTTTCTTTATGAATAGGAAGTCTTTAAAGTATTTCTAAAGAAAAAAAATCAAATATTTAAGAAAAATAGCATGTTCCCAAAATGGGAGCAATGGCTCAAAATGGGGGTAAATTTTTTCAAAATTTTTACTTATGCCTCCGTGCATTTATGTCTGTTATTTCACTGTTCTTTAGCTATAAAAGCGGTAATATCATTCTGAAACTGATATTTTACGAATAATTCAGATAAATTAGTCCAACATCTACATTTATAATAAAAATAAAACATAAAATTACCGATTCCATAAGCATTTTCATTATCCATCTCTTTATTTTTCCCATTTACATAATTTCTGTCCTACTATTTTACATGAAAATGATGGAACATTTTTTATGCAGCATTATATTATTTTTTTTTGCGTTTTCTAAAAATGATTTTTTAACTTTTTTTTTTTTTTTTTTTTTTTTTTTTTTTTGCTTAATTTTTCCATATTCTGATTTGAAGATTCGTCTGAACTTTCATCTGAAATATCAAGTCTGTTTTTAATACTTTGTCCTTTTTAAACTCTAAATCAGATATTTCTTGATTGTCTGTTGATTTAGAATTTACGGAAAGTTCTACTTCGCCAAATATAACATGGGATAAATTGTCGCATAAATTATTTTCTATTACATATGTAATAGAAAATAATTTATGCGACATACATATGAGGAAGATATCTTCTTTGAATGTTGCAATACTGCAATCAGGAAAAAAAAAACGATTTCTGGAACAGCCGAAAAATCATCCAAATTAAAAAAATTGTTCAATCCTCGTCCATGTAAAAAAAATCAGAATAAAAAAATAATGTAATGATGAAAAATAGAGAGATGGATAATGAAAATGCTTATAGAACTGGTAATTTCATTTTGTTTTTTTTATTATAAATGTAAAAGTTGGACTAATTTATTTGAAATCTTCTTTAAATATTAGTTTCAGAATGATATTCCCTTTTATAGCTAATAAACTGAAAAATAAATACCATAAATGCACGGAGTCATATGTACAAGTTTTCAAAAACATTACCCCCATTAAGAGCCATTGCTCCCATTTTGGGAACAACTTATGCTTTCGGTAATTGTGATTGATCAATTATACATATTAATTCTGGATTGATGTTGTTTAATATAATACACTGATATAAACATATTTTAACTAAAAAATATAATTTTTATTATAGAGTTGTTTTTTTCTTTCGAGTACGGCCAAAAAGCTATTTTTCGCCTTTTTTAACTCATTGTAAAAAATAGAAAATTTTAATGAAACTTTAAAAAAAATTCAGAAGTCGTCTATTATATTCAAAATTCAAATAACATGAACCTATAAATAATATAATACAATCACTTGTTAACTTTAAATTAATGTCCCATAATGCTTAAAGTGATTAAAAACAAAAACATAACACAGAATATTTAAAATACCTGTTTTTAATGTAGATATGTAGATAACATATGTTTCATGCACAACTACCGGTGACATCTTCAGATCTTAATGATAAATACAAAATTCTCGCATATTTGAAAATAGTAAAACATATACCACGAGATCGCATGTCCAAAGTTAGTAGGTGCTTAATTTGGCTAAAACTGGGAAACGTGAAAAAAATTATTATTTATTTTTATTTTTATTGCTTTTCCATTTATCGATCATCACGTGCCAAATTTTAGCAAATTCAAAGGAAACGGTTTCGTTACAAATGCAATCTTTTCGCAAATATATTTTTTTAGATTCACGGATAATGGATGGGAAATAAGCTCTTGATTGAAAAATTATTTTACTGTTATTGAAATCTATCTGCAACTGCTCCTTACTATATTGTCTGGATAAAGCGGTGGTTCTTCTGCCATGTTTGATGTCTGCCATATGTTCTTTTATTCTTGTTTTAAATTTTCTGTTTGTCATTCCTATATGGTACTGTATTGTTCCATCTGCCTTGGTGAATGGGATTTCATAAACACCGGAAAGTTGGTTAGGTTCTAGTGGGTCTGTTTTTCTACATACTATGTTTTTTAATTTTGTGGAAGGTTTTGCAATAAGACAGATATTAAATTTTCTAAGTTTATATTTTAATCTTTCAAAGAATCCTGGAAAATATTGTAAAGTTGATATTTTTGAGTTTCGTTCATTAAAGGTTTTCTTCTTTTTATTATTCTCCATGCTTGTTATTAATTTATTGATGGTGCTGTCTTTGCATCCCTTATTTCTTGCGATGTCACGTATTTTATTTATTTCGTCATTTAATTGATTAGGGGTACAGACATTAAAAGCTCTTCTAATAAAATGTCGATATGTAGATAACATATGTATCATGCACAACTACCGGTAACATCTTCAGATCTAAACACAGGTATTTTAAATATTCTGTGTTATGTTTTTGTTTTTAATCACTTTAAGCATTATGGGATATTAATTTAAAGTTAACAAGTGATTGTATTATATTATTTATAACATTTCATCGATGCTGGATCGGAATGTCTTATACATTTGATAAAAGAATATTTTCGCATTTTAAATATGAAAGACTACGACTTGATCGCGAACTTTTGAAATTAAATTATCTTATAATATGCCGTAATTTGAACATTATTCCATCGTTTTTGAAGAATCGAAATAAATTTGCGAACTTGAACTTTTCTAGTCTTAATAGGCAATTTGAACAAAAAAGCTTGGCATTTTGTATTAGGAAGAAATACGCCTATATTAACTGTCTGCAAAAAAGAACTTTTGATTTATATTTTGAATTTGTGTCATCAACTCCGCCGTATATTTTTGATATCTTAATGCAAAGTCTAGAAAAATATAGATATGGCAAAAACATCTCGAAAGAAACAATACAATATCACAAAATTCAAAAACTTTGTAGTACTCAGAATAATCATGTTAAACGTAGTAGCAAACCAGTGGATTTTCTGAACTTATCTAACAAAACGTTAAATGAAAAGGAAATAAATGTACTGGAACATGGACCTAAATATATTTTTCTGACGAAACCTAATCTAAAATCTGTTATTACTGAACTGGAAACTGTGGTACAAACTTCACAAAGTGAATATAAAGAAGAAATACGCAACATTATGTACCACGAACTTAACAAATTAATAAAACGACCTACAAAACAATCTAAAGATGAATTAAACACCCTGAAGTCCCTAAAACTTGATCCAGAGATTATCTTGATTCAGACAGATAAATCCAATAAATTAGCTATATTAAATACAAATGACTATAAAAATAAAATGATGGAATGTATTAATAATATGAAATGTATAGAAGTCAAGAAGAACCCTCTCAACACAATTAACAAAAAAGTTACTGAATTAGTAAATGAAGGTAATTGGCCTGATAAAGTTGTAGTTAGAGTGAATAAATTAGCAGTAATCCCAACAATTGTAGGTAGTCTTAAAGATCACAAAGCAAATATGCCAATAAGACCAATAGTAACAAAATGCTCAGGCCCTACTTATTACATAAAGAAAGCATTTGTGATTTTGTTGAAAAATATATTACCTCCTTCAGATCATGCAATTAATTCCACGAATGAATTTATTCAACGTTTGGATAACATCCAGTATCCGAAGAAATATTCAATAGCAAGTCTAGATGTTATCTCTCTATACCCATCAGTGGACACCCAACAAGTCACTATAAGAATAAATAGCTGTATTGACAACCTAAGGAACATTAATGACAATATGAAAACAACATTAAAGAGTGCCCTTAATCTTATAGTTAACAATAACTATTTTATATTTGACAAGAAAATCTATAAGCAAAATAATGGGGCCCCGATGGGTTCCCCTATATCTGGACTTTTAGCTGAATTCATATTAAGACCTTTAGAAACCGATATTTATAATAAATTAGATTAAACCCCTCATACATGGCTCAGATACGTCGATGATATCTTCATAATTTGGCAACACATGGATACTTAATAGCTTTCTTGATCAGATCAATAGCCTTGATTTTATGATTAAATTCACTTTGGAAATTGAACAAAATAACACACTCCCTAATTTGGATGTGCTGCTAATCAGAACCCACTATGGAATTGAACGTACGGTATATAGAAAACCAATAGCTAATCCATCCATTATTCCTAATAACGCTCAAGCACCTTTTTCCTATAAAATTTCTGCCTTTCGACATTTTATTAGAAGAGCTTTTAATGTCTGTACCCCTAATCAATTAAATGATGAAATAAATAAAATACGTGACATCGCAAGAAATAATGGATACAAAGACAGCACCATCAATAAATTAATAACAAGCATGGAGAATAATAAAAAGAAGAAAACCTTTAATGAACGAAACTCAAAAATATCAACTTTACAATATTTTCCAGGATTCTTTGAAAGATTAAAATATAAACTTAGAAAATTTAATATCTGTCTTATTGCAAAACCTTCCACAAAATTAAAAAAACATAGTATGTAGAAAGACAGACCCACCAGAACCTAACCAACTTTCCGGTGTTTATGAAATCCCATTCACCAAGGCAGATGGAACAATACAGTGCTATATAGGAATGACAAACAGAAAATTTAAAACAAGAATAAAAGAACATATCGCAGACATCAAACATGGCAGAAGAACCACCGCTTTATCCAGACAATATAGTAAGGAGCAGTTGCAGATAGATTTCAATAACAGTAAAATAGTTTTTCAATCAAGAGCTTATTTCCCATCCGTTATCCGTGAATCTATAGAAATATATTTGCGAAAAGATTGCATTTGTAACGAAACCGTTTCCTTTGAATTTGCTAAAATTTGGCACGCGATGATCGATAAATGGAAAAAGCAATAAAAATAAAAATAAATAATAATTTTTTTCACGTTTCCCAGTTTTAGCCAAATTAAGCACCTACTAACTTTGGACATGCGATCTCGTGGTATATGTTTTACTATTTTCAAATATGCGAGAATTTTGTATTTATCATTAAGATCTGAAGATGTCACCGGTAGTTGTGCATGAAACATATGTTATCTACATATCTACATTAAAAACAGGTATTTTAAATATTCTGTGTTATGTTTTTGTTTTTAATCACTTTAAGCGTTATGGGACATTAATTTAACATGAACCTTTTAACAATATATAAAATACTCACTTTAGAAAAAAATCATAAAGCAATGTTCCCAAAATGGGAGCAATGGCGCTTAGTGGGTTAAAACAACAAAAACGAACCTTTAAACATTTGAATAATACAATTTTTACAACTTACAATGAAAAATACACTCACTTAACAATGCTCCTAGCTTTCTACACAGTTTATTATTCTTATTAGGTAATCGTCAAAAGATCATACGATATCGCACTGCACTCGTCAAAAGATTACCAAGTGACCAAATGATCGAAAACTAATAAGAAAAGTCTTTAAAATTGATTCAGCTGTAGGCGGTTTAGGGAGCGGACAAAATGCCCTTTCCGCAGACCCCGGAGTGTGAGTTCGCCAGGATGATTAATAGTCAGCTTAGGATATTTGGCCGAAGTTCAGCTTAGAATTATTTGCTGTTTGGGTAACGTATCATAATAAAACAGAATGGTTAAATTAATTCTCATATTTTTGAATAAAGATCTGTTTGTTAGGAGAATTTAAACAGAAAAATACGTATATCATCAAACACGAATAAAAATAGTTCTTTTGACAAAATCGAAGAGTCTTCTATCTATGTCCATCTACGTCCATAAGTGTCCATCTGTGTCAAATTCACTTGCACTCTGTTATAAATATCCGCTTTTATAAAGCAGATTGCCTTGATTGAGGACTATGGAATTATTTAATGATGAAAGAAAGATTCGTATTTTTTTATTCTAAACAACAAAATTCATTATATTTTTCCGGTGTGAAACTCGAAATACTTGTTCAAACAGCATTAAGTAATTTTAAATTTTCAAATAGATTACACAAAGTACCATCTTTCAAAAACAATTTAGCACGATTAGGTAGAACTATTTATATAAGCATAATTTGTCTATATCACTTTAATCTTCTATGTATATTTATTATCTCACTGTTCTATTAATATAATTACTTCCAATTTCGTATATTTATGTCTTTTGTTTGTTAATATTTTATGTATTACATTGAAAAATGTCTATTATTCATTTTTTCTATTTTTTTAATCAATTTTTTATTTATCGCTTTTTAATTTTGTAAAAGAAAACATAAAATATTTATCTCTAGCGTGAAAGAAAATCATTTGTGTTTGAAATAATATTTTTGGCGCCTTCCGTCAAAGCGAATGATTGTTCACAGATAGTCAACTTCACACAGAAAAAAAACACTCTTTTATATTAATATAAATTTATGTTCTTTTGTTCTTTTGTTCTTTTTATTATTTACTTGAACAAAATAATTTTTTTTAAACGTGAAAGCATTTTTATAAATATTTTTGTTCCATCGAATTTTTTGCATTATCTATAGAAAATAGAAGTGTGTGTGTGCATATAATAGGACCATTTGCCTAAATATAAATTCTGAGATATTTCGATTGCATGTTTAGATAGTTTTACATAATGTTCTTGCAAATGAATCACTTAATATTAAAATGGCATTAAAGAATTTAAAAAGAGTAACTTGATTTGTTAAGGCTGCTCTGATTAATCTGATATAAATTTTTATGATACTTACTCTCCTTATATGAATTTGTGGTTATTTAATAATTAAAAATATGTCATTGTCTTATAGTATTCTTCTCTAAAACAGAATGAATCTGAAATTTTCTGAAATGTTTAAAGTTTATAGTGTTAACCATGTTGTATGAAATGATTTAGTTTAATATTTTTTCCTAAATCAAACAAACCTGCATAAACACGAATGCATTTACGTACGCATCACGTGCTAAAATATATTAGCAAATATCAAATAACTTTATTTACTGATGACAAGCTTTTGATACTATGTTAACGTGCATTTAAATGTGTATACTCTGAAGCTATAAATATTTTTCATAAAGTATTTATTTATAAGCATATATATATATATATATATATATATATATACTTAAAAAAAACTTTTCAGTTTTATTTTTCAACTTATAGAAATGTTTGTTTATGCAGGAGAATCTGGTCTATAAAAGTTTTTTAAACATATAGAGATGTTTGTTTATACAGGTGAATTTAGTGTATGTCTTCCAGAAGTCTTTATCTATACGCTTTTGATGGAAGCATGAAATGTTTTACTTTAAAGAGAAACAATTGTATTTTGCCTATATTTCTCACATATATATATATTTTTTTTCAATTTACAAGTTTTGAGATATAAGCATCTTTACTATGAAGTTTTACAATTGTTTAATTGATTTTTTTTAAAATGTACTCCAAGTGCATATTCTTTATAAAGCATAAGAATAAAAAATACCAAATCAAATGAAATAATTTATATTTCCAAATTATCCTTTTTCCAATTATAATTATTTTATAATTACTAATTAAAGTCGCATTTAAGATTTTAAATAAAGAAATGAAAATTTCCCCACTTCAGCTGACATGAGTACTTATAAGAAATTTCTTATTGCAGAAACGTATATAAAATAATATTTCGCTGTATTTTAACTTTCGAATATTTTTCATTATTATATGAAGCACAAAACATACTTAATTTTGATTTCGTAGTTATATTCCTTTTATTAGCGTTAGTTAATAATTTGCTTTTTCTCTTTTTACTTACCCATCATACGTAGTATAGGGTAAGTCTTGTAATCGTTTTGAAAATCGAAATTTTTTTTTGACGGATTTACACGTTTCAGACACTGGAGATTCCGAAAAACATATTTTTAGAAAAAAAATTTTGCCGTCCGTCTGTGTGTCTGTGTGTCTGTGTGTGTGTGTGTGTCTGTAAACGCTCTATCTCCCGAAAAAATTGAGATAGAGACTTGCAATTTGGTATGTACTTAGTATGTAATAATGGGAAGAAGCCTATTTCATTTCAATAACCTCGATTAACCGGAACAATTTTTTTCGGACTCTCGAAATATTCGTTCTGATGAAAGGTATATAAAAATTTTCGAAATTGTTTATTTTAAGAAATGAATATAAAAGACAATAAAAAAACATAAATTTTGAATAAAGCATGAAGTCGATCGGATAATTAGTTGCCGAGATATTTGGAATCCTATTTCCCACACTCTTCGATTTTTCATGACCCTGTATTTCATCCAAATTTCACTTCAAAGATATATTTTAATTGGAAATTGGACGCTTAATCATATGCAATAAACTGCTAGTTAATAGGATTATTATTTTTGGAGTTATAAGGAAAAACCTCTTTCAAGCAATTCAGTAATCGAGCCTTTAAAGTTTGTGACGTCATCAAGCCACGATTTTATTTGAATTGCAATGCATTTTATAAGTAGTTTACACATTTTTATTTTAATATTTTACATTATGCATATCCATGATGGGTAAGTATTACGGTGGCCCCCAACGACTAGATTTGTTTATAATTGTTTCCAAGTAATTTGGAAAACAATTTTTTTGTTATAGCATGTTATAAATACATTATTTGCGAATTTACACATTTTAACAATTTTATATTGATGTTGAGATGTAAAACTTTTATCTACATTCATGAAAACTTTATTATCACGGATGTGAATCTAGTTTTAGGATTTCTTTTCGCAATCGTATGCCTTAATATGTTTCTTCCAAGAAAACGCGAAAAATGTTTAATGTAACATACATTTAAATGAAAATAATCTGTGTTTTTTAAGATGGTTCTGAAATTCCTTAATCAACAACACAAAATTTTCTGACTCATTTTTTAATGAAAAGAAAAAATTGGCAGGCATCACTATTGCAATGATTCAGAATCAAATAGCATTTTTCATTTTTTTTTAAATAAATCGCAGTGGAAATCATTCATATGACGTGACAACAAGTTTTTCCCATTTCTGGCACTGCCGCGTCCGGGACTCTGATCAAAATGCCGATTTTGGTGGTATTTTTGGAATGATCTTATGACTTTAACAGAACTTGAATAACGTCATTCGATTGCATAGTTTTTGAATAAGAACACCTATCAATTTCATGCGTTTTCGAGCAAAAATGAATTCGGAAATGTGTGAAAAAATATTGCCTTTGCATTTGAGAACTGCCTTAGCGTTTTACTATCTTTACTCTGTTCTTAGCGAGACATGAAATCTTAAAAATAGCCAACATGACAAATGTTTCTAGATCATCAGAATCACTAAAATCGCAATTTCAGAACTTTTTTTGCTTTTTAAATTTTCAATTTTGTAAAAACTGTTCTGTACAAGCATTTATGTCTATAAAATAACAGACATGTCAAATTTAAATTTCCTTCCATAACAATTCTGAATAAACTTTAATTTAGAACGTTTTCCGCTAATTTTATACCTTTAAATTTCGATTTTTTAATAAATATTTAAATAAACGTAATAAATTCAGAATTTGTAATAAATAAAAACGTTAGAAAATATTGAGGTATATTATGGACATTAGGGAAATCATCTGCAGTGGATTTTAATTACGTTATAGTATTTCAACTATACTGAAATCGATGTACATCACTGAAATGCACTACAATATGCTTACTATATAATATGCTATGAATAGCATTTATCAATACTTGCAGAGCCGCGTAAAACAATTCAATTACAGTACTGCTTGTCAGAAATGCTTGCTGGTAGTCCATTTGCAGATACCGCATGCATTTTTAAATAAATTTTTCCATTTATATGCTGTATGTACACATTTTATAGAACATTACAGGTCTGCAAAGTAATTTGTAATCATTACTGTCTATACGCATGAATAAATTAAGGGTTGTTTTTAATTGTGTTATCCATTTTCCAACTGAACTATATTTAGATTCTTAAGCGGTGTTTATCTTAACATAGTATAAAACAAAGTCGCTTTTTCTGTCCCTATATCCCTATGTACGCTTAAATCTTTAAAACTACGCAACGGATTTTGATGCGGTTTTTTTTAATAGATAGAGTGATTCAAGAGGAAGGTTTATATGTATAATAACATCCATTAAATAGTGGAGAAATACTGTTATTTTTGAGGTTTTTAATGTGATGTCGTAAATAATTTCATTTTTTCCGCTTATACATTGCAAACGCAGGCTGAACCCTACAAGATTTATCAAAATAATGTACTAATTATTGTACACATTAAAAAGGTCTACAGAAAACACAAAGAGATGAAGGTTTTCAAGGTTAACCCGAAGCAAAGCGAGGGAGGGCCGCTAGTAGAACATATAATAATATATATGTGGCATTTTGACTCAGATGAGATAGCACCAGATGTAATTTTCCATGAGAAAATGGCAGTTCGTTAAAGATATAGCATATTGCAGCCGATATTCACGATCATGGCGAGGTAGTGAGGCAATGAAATGAGTCCACAAAAGTTTCTCCAGTAAATCCAGCCAATTTCCAGACAAATAGTTTATTTAGAAGACAAGCGATGCAGAGACAATTCCCACAGGTATAAAACTTATAGCCCTCGGGCTTCACGATGGTTCACTTCATTGATTTAAAGATGTTAAATGGCCATATGAATCTTCAACGAGACGATAAACACCAGATACATATTTATTTACACTTTCAGATACGTCAAAAATCCTCTCCTCCGACGGATGCGAGCCAGTTTTGTTCACTCAGCGTAGACATACAAAAAACGACGTCACGAGCGCACAAACCAATGAGTATGAGGCGGCCTCCAGACCAGCGAATGAAATTAGAGGGAGAAGCTAAGACAGGAAAGAATCCCTCACTTGGCCGCGTATCAATTTTGAAGTGAAAAACCCAACGCGCGAAATCAGAAAATAAAATAATAATAATAAAAAGAAAATGGCTTTTAAAAACATTCGAAATGAGAACGCGTCTCGGAATTTTATAGATTGGGAAGCTGATAAAAGCTACGAACGAACTTAAAATTTTAGATTAAGATTTGGAATCAGATAATTATTAATATACGGATATTTACTTTCAAAAGGACATTAAATAGGAATAAATATTATTAAGAATTAAGAAAATACTGACTATGACAGAAGTTAGATTGATTTAAAAGATTAATGTGAATAAAATGGAAGGATACGAAGGAAATAATTTTTTTATATAACATATATATATATACAATGCAAGGTTACCTCAAATATTGTGCTTAATTACTATATGTGGATGGCAATTGTTGTAAATGCGTTTTAGTTTTATTATACGTATTTTACCAGAATGAAATTTTTACTTAATATGTGGAGTGTATAAAATTCTGTGGATAATATACAAGGCTGTACAAAATAATTCGAGTATATTCCCTTTTATTGGAGGAAATTTTTTAAGGTAACTTTTCATCTGCCAAATAAATTTTCGAACTGATCTAAATTTTAGCATACTATGTAGTATATATATATATATATATATATACTGGTGTACAGAAATTAAGGGGTAGTGAACAATTTCAGACGTTTCGTTGAATATCTTACTGAAACTCGTGAGGAAATGCCCGGAAAGTCCTTGAACTTTGAGGATGTAAAGAACATGTTTGACTTCATGTTTTTCAGTGAGGTTTTTGTTGCGAGGACAATTAGGAGGGACAATAATAATTTTAATAATAAAATAATATTTTTGATTACCCAAGTAACACAAAATGCTAAAAATGGTCTGTCACTGTAGCAAATTACTATGTAGGTCCTGTTCAACATTTGTGTGCATTTGTGTAAACATAGCACGGATATTCGTGAAGATGTTAACATTTCTGTGAAAAATTCAAAAGGTTTGTTTCATAGCATGCAGAATTTTCAGCCAAATTTATTGCCGCTTTCCAAAAAGTTCCAAAAATCATAGAACCTAGTATACTGTGATTAAAATATTAGGATTTTTGTCAAGTTTTTGGAAAACGATGTTGAATTTGTCTGAAAACTCTGCATGCTATAAAAAAACCTTTTCAATTTTTCACAGAAACGTTAACATCTTCACGAATATACGTGCTATGCTTACACAAATGCACACAAATGTTGAACAGAACCTACATAGTCATTTGCTACAGTGATGAGACCATTTTGAGCATTTTGTGTTACCTGAGTGATTAAAAATATTATTTTATTTTTAAAATTATTATTGCCCCCCCCCCCTAATTGTTCTCACTACAAAATATTCACTGAAAAACATGAAGTCCAGCATGTTTTTTACATCCTCAAAGTTCAAGGGCATTCCGGACATTTTCGCACGGGTTTCAGTAAGATATTCAACGAAATTCCTGAAATTGGTCACTGCCCCTTAATTTCTGGTCACCAGTGTACACACACACACACACACACACACACACACACACACACATACACACACATACATATATATATATATATATATATATATATATAACATATATAGGGCTGCACAAAAGAATTCTAGTCAATTTTCGATCGTGCACGATAATTGATGAAATTTGGCTTTGAAATGTAGTATGCTTTTTCTAAATTGGTATTTTTTGGTTTCATCTTGAACTTTGTTTAACAACGAAGATTTGCTACTGTATTATAGATGTGTTGGAAACTATTTCCAAACCTGTACAAGACTCGTTAATCGTTTTACTTGTTTAGAATTCGACTAATATATTAAACATGCGGAAAATGTGTTTAATATGTTTAATATGTGCTAATTATGTTTTAAAAAATCTTCACTAAAATAAATTTTAGGTGCAGTTTTGTTAAAATAAAATATATTATGTAAATTGAAAATATTAGCAAATGTATATACTGTGTTATGCTTTGATACATATTTTTATTTCGAATAAATCTATATTATAATGAGTGCATTTAGTTTTAAAATTCATTAATGTATTAACTTGCACTGAAAAAAAATATTTTATGGTATTCGTCAGCTAATGTATCCATAAAATATAAAACCAAATTTAAATATTTTTGAATATATGAATGTTTGCATAAATATACAATTATGTGGAATATATATTTAAGAAGGCTTTATGTATGTATTTATAAAATTAATTTTTTCAGTTGCGTTCAAGAAAGTTAAATAATATAAAACTTAAATGTTTGTGCTAATAATTTTTCCAACTATTTATTTTAATACATATATTCTCAGAACATTTTATTTTTAAAATATATAAGACCAAAACCAAATAAAATATTTTTTTCCAATTAATTATTTTCATTTCGAAATAAAATTGATTTCTAATACTGATTAAATGTAGTGCAGACCATAAAAATAAAACATCCCATACTGTTTAATCTCGAAATTGTCACAGAAAAATGGTTATATTTATTCGACTAGAAATGAGGTTTTCTTTCGATTTATGTTTAAAAAATAATATTAGTGGAATGTCTTTATAATCCAACTGTACGAAATGCCTAACTTTTCAAAAGGAACACATAATTTTTGCATCAAATTCGGACTTTTTTGGAAAAATCTACCTTAGGATATCAAACGAGAAATCATTCGACAGGGAACTCCGGAAATATGAAGGTTTAAAATTTGAAAATTTTAATATAACATTCATTTGGAACCGTTGCATAACAAATTACAATGAAGTTATCTTTTTACGTATAATTTAAAAAATCCTTCCGGCCTGTAGCTTTCCTATATCTTCGTTTTAAAATTTTAGCTAATGTTACACGAAAACAGCAAGCTAAAATACAAAGAAACCGTTTACAAAAGATTCGTTAATACTGAATTTGAATAAGAAATTCGCCAAATTATTGAGCAATAGCCAAATTGGCTTCATTTATGACTTATTTTAGTCTCCAAATTTGGCGATATTTCACCAAATGTCGCCAAGTTTGGCGAGAATTTGGTGGTAACGGATATGAATGTACAGTTCTATGCGTATGATTGGGAAAATGATTACAACAATGAAAGAAAATAATTTGCAAGAAATCGCGTTCACTAAGACTCATAAATTAATCGTTGGTTTTTTGTAATGTGCTGTCTTGTTTCAAAATGTCAGCCACCCTAGAATTTCAAACTGCTCTATCTCAGCCATTTTTTAAGATAGAGGTAAAACAAAAAAATGCTCTGGAATCCTTGTATCAAGGCCTATCACTTATTAAAAAATAATCTGAATTTTTAACTTTTTTGTATATTTATTTTAGTTTTAAAATTTTGAGTAGCGCCATCTTGAAACAAGATGGAGGACCAAGCTGGCCAACGAACTCGGTTGAGGCATTGGTGAACTTAATACACACAATTAGTTTCATTAAATATAATTTATAAATACGAGAGTTATCGTATGACATAGATCAGATATATATATATAAATCAACATTTGAACGGAGGGTGGTTTTGAGGTCTGGGGGTCATGATAGGTGAAAATATTTCGAAACTTTCCGTAATTCCTTTCCTCCGAACGGCTGCAATAGGTAGCTTTATACTTTTTTGTATTGAAAGCTACCTAAAAGTACTTGTGGGAATGATGAATGTGGGGGTAATTTCAGATTCACATATTTGATGCTTCTAAAAACTGATTTCTCGTAAAATATGCTTACGTTACAGTTTTAGGTAGCTTTCAATACAAAAAATTATAAAGCTACCTATTGCAGCCGTTCGAAGGAAAGCAGTTCCGGAAAATTTCGATATATTTTCACCGATCATGACCCCCAGACCCCAAAACCACCCTCCGTTCAAATGTTGATTTATATACATAGATATATTCATATATATATATAAAACCGCACAGCATGCACAGTCACAGTGACGTCATTGTGACGTCACTGTGAGTCACGTACGTCACGTCACATCTGTGACCAAAATTACACCACTTTGTAACGTCACACTGTGATCAAAATGTGAACGTCTTGAAGATCTAAAGAAAACTTAAAATAAACTTTAGAACATCTTATGGCATGAAGAAAATTACTTTTTGACAGCTTTAAAAATTTTTGTGACGTTGCAATGACGTCACTGCAAGTCACATAAGTCACGTAAAACCTATGACCAAAATGCCAACACTCTGTGACTTCACGGTGTGATCCGAGAGAGAATTTGGAAAAAAACTCATAAAATATAGAATTGAATTATGTCATGTAACTAAATCATTAATAAAAACATTGTCACACATTATTTAAATATATTGTATTTCCAAAATAAAATAATAAATAAATATTTGTCTACATATATGAGGCAGATATTTTTTTACAATTTTCATTGCCATTTTCATGAAATTTAACAAAATATACTATATAATACACAGGTAAAAATCCTTAAATAGAAATTTAGTAACGTAGGAAAGTTTTGGCGGAAAGTAATTCAGAAATAGATCTCCCATTCTAATAAAACTGTTAGCGATTTAGAGATTTGTTAGCATTTTAAATAGAAACATTTAATTTTTTTTCCTACCACCGCATAGAACTCATTTGCTAATTTTGTGATACTAAAAATATTTTAAAAATCTCCAATCTCTTATTATTTTGAGGGGCCACTCAACCCAATCATCAGCTTTCTGATTAAAAAGTGAGGACACCATTTTTGCGAGTTCGACATCGGGGGTGCTCGGGGTGACCGTCGCACGCGTTCAAGATTTTTCTTGTACTGAATATTTAAGGTGGTTCTCAACTGACCTGCTCCACAAAGCGAAGCTTTCTGACATAATTTCTGACTCATTTTTAAACGCAAAGGCATATAATTGGCAGGACTGACTATAGAAGCAATTTGGAATCGAAATAAGTTTTCCATTTTTTAAAAATAAATTACTTATCAAGTTATAAGCAATTCGTGTCACGTGACGACTGGTTTTTCCCTTTTCTTTCCCTGTTACGCCGGGTATTTGGTTCAAAACGCTGACTTTGACATTCTTTTCTGAAAGATCTTCTGATTTTACTAAAAAATGGAAAACGTCTTTCAATTACAGTGTTTCTGAATAAAAACAAAAGCCAATTTCATGCGTTTCCGAACCAAAACGAATTAAAAATATGTCATAAAGTATATGTCATTCCTATAGCAATTTATTCCAAAACTGGTCAGTGCTTAATAAGATATCACCTCTGTTAAATATATTGCTCTTTTCAATAGAGTGTAAAAAATGAAAAAATCGTATTTAGGAAATCTGATTGCAGAATAGTATTTATGTTTATGTCGTAATTATTTTATAAAGACTATTAAATCCAGTTTTATTTAAAATTTATGTTTACTTTGGACGCCTAAAACAAATGCAACTGATTAAAAATATATAAAAATTTAAATTTTCACAGCTTATTTCCAAGAATATTAAACTCTCTCATATAAAAACAGAATATTATAGTTTTATTAGAAGTTATTTGTCAGCCATATAAACTATAAAGCATTTGAATTGTCTTTATTTAACTGTTTTCTTTCTATTCTTTTTATGGAAACACCTGCTAGATGTTACTTTGTGGTAAACATAATTGCGCAGATCATGATCGCAGATGTTGAGGGCAGACGATTGTTTTCATCGGCGGATTAGAGTGTGTGGTGTTCTTTTAAGTTTGTGGAAGTATATTGTGGAATTTGTACCGTGAAAGTAAATTAACGTTTTAAAGTGAATCATCCATTTTAACCTATCCTTATGTCTAGCTGGGTGCATTATTAAGGTCTGCGTAATATTTGATATATCAGATCTATGAACACACCTAAGCTGGACACTTTGAAAATTAAAGCAGTGGATTTAAGTCTCATTTTTCAATGAAAAGGAAGCAGTCAACGACCATTAAAACTTAATCCCTAGAACTGGTGGTTTTACTTATAGATTAGCAGGTAACTTTTAATGTCTTCGCAGTTTTGTTAATAGTGCATATTTAGTAATGGTACATTAATAGTGCATTATTTAAATGTTAAGATGTTTAAATCTTTTTTTTTTAATCACTTGTATACAATTTTATCTTTAATGTTTTAAATCGTTTTAAATAGAGAGTTTGGAAAAAAGCTTAAAGTATTTACTAACAATATATATTCTAAATGTAAAGTGTTATTTATAACGAGGAATGTATTTATATTCTGCGTTTCTCAGTTCAATTTTCATAGTTATTCATTCTAATTAAAAACATTGCAATTTTTAAAACTATTAATATTTGATTTACAATTTGAAAATTTCTTAGCTAGTGGAGGTTTTGAGAAATAATTTTCTGGTATATTTGAAATAATTGCGACAATTTAACTCATTACAAATTTAGTTGTCAAGATATGTCAATATTAGGTGCACAAAAATAATGAATATTGATGAAACAATAAAACAGCTATTCAGTTAAGGTAATTTTTCCAGTTATGTTATCGAATTTTACTTACCCATCATACGTAGTATAGGGTAAGTCTTGTAATCGTTTTGAAAATCGAAAAAAAATTTTTGACGGATTTACACGTTTCAGACACTGGAGATTCCGAAAAACATATTTTTAGAAAAAAAAATTTGCCGTCCGTCTGTGTGTCTGTGTGTGTGTCTGTAAACTCTCTATCTCCCGAAAAAATTGAGATAGAGACTTGCAATTTGGTATGTACTTAGCATGTAATAATGGGAAGAAGCCTATTTCATTTCAATAACGTCGATTAACCGGAACTATTTTTTCGGACTCTCGAAATATTCGTTCTGATAAAAGGTATATAGAAATTTTCGAAATTGTTTATTTTAAGAAATGAATATAAAAGACAATAAAAAAACATAAATTTTACATAAAGCATGAAGTCGATCGGATAATTAGTTGCCGAGATATTTGGAATCCTATTTTCTACACTCTTCGATTTTTCATGACCCGTTATTTCATCCAATTTTCACTTTAAAGATATATTTTAATTGTAAATTTGACGCTTAATCAGATGCAATAAACCGCTAGTTAATAGGATTATTATTTTTTGAGTTATGAGGAAAAAACCTCTTTCAAGCAATTCAGTAATCGAGCCTTTAAAGTTTATGACGTCATCAAGCCACGATTTTATTTGAATTGCAATGCATTTTATAAGTAGTTTACACATTTTTATTTTAATATTTTACATTATGCATATCTATGATGGGTAAGTATTACGGTGGCCCCCAACGACTAGTTTTCTATAGTGAAAATTGATATTTAAGCTCTGCATTTAGTATTCTATCAAAAAATATAAATAAAATAATTTGTAAAGAAAAAAATTTTTTTTTTTTCTTTGCGTTTATGATCCGAAGTTTTAAATTTCATTTGCTTCGAAAAATGTTTTATTGCTTGATACAATGTTTATTATTTAATAATATCGCACAATAGGTAGATCTATTATTTAAATGGATTCCTAATATAAATTTTTCACAATGCTTATTTAAAAATCTATACTTTTATTTTCATTAAATTTGTAATCAAATCCAAAATAACTAATTTCTGAATTCATTTTTATTCGGAAACACATTAAATTGGCAGGTGTTCTTATTCAGAATATATGTAATAGAATGGCATTTTCCATTTTTGACAAAAGATGTTTCAGAAAACACTATCAAAGTCGGTGTTTTGAACCGAATTTCCGACGCGCAGCGTCAGAAACGGAAAAAAAGTGACCAAAATTGCTCTTAAGCATTTCATTTATTTAAAAATGGAAAACGCTATTCATTCCAAATCGCTTTAATAATCAGGCATGCAAGTGCCAAGCGTTTAAAAATTTGTTCATAAATGTGTCAGAAAGTTTCGTGGTACTGAACGAGGGGAAATATGGCAAAGTATACACATTTAAAAACTTCAATACTTAAAAGCAAAATAGCATAGTTTTAATTATTGTCAGCATTTTTGGTGGTTACATAAAACAAATGGAAGTCGAAGTTATTTTTAAAAGTGGTTATTTGCACAATAGAATTTCATATTATTAAAATATTTAATTTTATTATAATTTTTAATGGATTCATCTATTATTTTTATATTAGTATGCGTTTTTTACATTTATAATTTTCTTGTTTAACGGCTACATTAGCCGGTTTCCCAATCAGATGCAAAGTTTTAATTTGAATACGAGTTGCATCAATAAAAATGATTGCCGATCCAATCCTTATCGTCGATCGTATCCGTATTTGGTGAAATCTTGTTATCCGAATCTATGCAAAATCATTTATCAGGTTTGGTCGGGTTGTGGGCTTACAGATTTTCTGTTGTTGTTGTTGTTGGGTTAGGGTAAGAATACGGGTTGAATCGAAATATAGTTTCAGTCAACCATCATTCATGTTCAAGTAGACAATCAATCATGTTCAAGAAGTATATAACCGGATTCGTGTATGACTCTAGATCCGAGCCGACTTCAGAAATTGTATCGTAACACAATTTCTGATAAAATCTGGTTACTCGGTCGTGTGCAAGATTCTATTCCAAACAAAACTTACAGTAAAAACGTGATACCCGACTCGGGTCAGATCGGGTTCACGAAAATCAGGTCACACGACAACTAATCCAAATCTATTCTGTAACCAAACAAATCCAAAAAGATCGATCCGAAGTTTCTGGATTGTATTCCGGTAAAATCTGGTCACCCGTCCCGGTGCAGTGTCGTCACAAACGTCACAAACTTGAACCATAAAACAAATTTGATCCGAACAATCCGTATAGGATTCGGGTAAAATCTGGTCACCCTATCCGATGCAGATTCGTCACATTTTTCACATTGAAGTCGCACGGTGACTTCACAAAGTAGTCACATTGTGAGGTCAAAGAAAGCCTTGAAAACGGCCATAACGACCTCGCATTTACGTCACAGTGACTTCACATCGACGTCACGTGACGTCACGACGACTGTCACAAAGTCACAGTGTGACTTCACAGTGACGTCGCCGTGATGTCACCATGCCTTACGGGTATATATATATATACAGCGTGTCCACGTATAACCTGACCGACCTTCATTTTCGCAACCGTTGGTTCTAGATGCATACTTCCAATTACAAAACTGGTCGAAATTAGGTGCAGAGTTAAGATAAAAAAAGCTTTAAGCGAAAAAACAATTTAGTGAAGAATTACAGAATCTAAATTTTTATACAGCCCCCAGGTCCCTATACTTATATTTAGGAACGTGTTATTTATTCAAAACTATTGTAAACAGAAAAAGTTCTGTATCTGTACGACCAATATTCACTGAGAAATTTGAGTTCAAAGTTATCATGCATAGTATGGGGACCGTATACAAATGGAGATGCGAATATATCCCCTATCAGAAAGACAAGGAGGTTTTAGAGTTAGATATGATCATCACAAAAAGGTTGTTGTTCAAGTCAAAAAACAGTATAATATTTGTCTAATCACTGGTATTGAAAATAAAAGTACTGTGCACTGATTTGACATAATAAGGATAGGGGAAATTCAAAACGGGCTCCTGAGCTGTTTAGCTGTAAGAAAACCAGTATAAGCCAAAAAATTGAATTAATTATTGAATTAAATAAAATTAAACTGAATAAAAAAGTCTTACGTCTATTTTATAGTATCAGATTTTTCGCTAATTTTAACCTTGAAATTTACGATTTGCGAAAAATCCTGACATGATGGTTAAAAGTGAAGGTAATTTTTTTATGCAGCGTTAAAAAATACATAAAACGTAATTATAAAAGTTAAAAAACACAACCATCGCATGTTTATGTTATCTAATCTAAAACTCTTTCTTAAACTTGTTGACGATAATCTATCCGAATTTTTTTGTGTTATCCTCTAATATAAGTATGTATAAGATAGTAAGCGTCGAAAATCATAATAATATTACATTGTCATCGGATTGTATGTCATCAGTATGTGAAATTTAACTTCGATCGAACATTTGAAAGTGAGTTAAACTTAGAGTACAAATTTTAAACTGGAAAGACGATCGTTGCAAGTTAAATAAAACCTTATGAAAATAACAATTTTTGTTAAAAGAAATCATAGCCTCAAATCCTTTCAAAATAAAACATATGTTAAAATACAATTATTTTAATTAATCTGAAACTTAACTAATAAAAATTAACTCAATCGTAATAGTTGTACGATTTCTTTCAAAGCGCAGATACCTTGAAATAAGTTTAAGTAATTTATATACGACTCCTGAAAGCATGGCCGAAATCATCTCTTTTTAGATGCAAAAAAGTGGTATAAGTCATGCATTTCAAAGTTTCATACCTCGGTCAATTTTAATGTTAGATGAATGGGACTTTCTCTGTCGTACTTGTTAGTGTCACAGTAAATTTTCACTAAATATCACTTATAGGACCCGGGGACCGTATAAAAATTTAAATTTCGTAATTTTTTAATAAATGTTTTTTTTTGACCCAAATCGCTTTAGAAATAATTCTTTACCTTATTTAAACCATTTTTGTAATTGGAAGTATTAATCTAGGACCAACGGTTGCGAAAATAAAGGTCGGTCAGGTTATATACGTGGACAGGGACACGCTGTATATATATATATATCTGACCTATGTCATACGATACCGCTCGTATTTATAAATCAATTTGATGAAACTAATTTTGTGTATTAAGCTAACCAATGTCTCGACCGAGTTCGTTGGCCAGCTTGGTCCGCCATTTTGTTTCAAGATGGCGGCCATTTAAAAATTTAAAACTAAAATAAATATAAAAAAAAATTAAAAATTCAAATTTATTTTTTAATTACATTTTAGGCCTTGATACAAGGATTCCACAGCATTTTTTGGTTTACCTCTATCTTAAAAAATGGCTGAGATAGAGCAGTTTGAAATTCTAGGGTGGCTGACATTTTGCAACAAAACAGCACATTAACGCGATTACTCGAAAATTATTTTCTTTCATTGTTGTAATAATTTTCCCAATCATACCCATAAAACTATATATTCATATCCGTTAGCGCCAAAATTGGCGACATTTGGCGAAATATCGCCAAATTTGGCGACCAAAATAAGTCTTCATAAATGAAGCCAATTTGGCTATTGCTCAATAATTTGTCGAATTTCTTATTCAAATTCAGTATTAACGAATCTTTTGTAAACGTTTCTTTGCATTTAAACTTGCTGTTTTCGTGTAACATTAGCTAAAATTTTAAAACGAAGATATAGGAAAGCTACATTTTCCTCCCGGTACAGGCCGGCAGGACCTTTTTTATTTTTTTTCGAAAAATAATTTTAAACAATATAGATATTCGAAGTTCATTTTCGAAGAAAAAAGTTGTAACCAATGGATTTTTTATAGAAATGAATTTCTAGACAATTCAAATATGCTATTCCAAAATTCCATCCCATGAAGATATAGTATGATATGAGATGTAATACTTATAACAGATTTACATGATTTGATGTATACTTAATTGTTAGGTAGCTTTCAATACAAAAAAGTATAAAGATACCTATTGCAGCCGTTCGGAGGAAACCAGTTCCGGAAAATTTCGATATATTTTCACCGATCATGACCCCCAGACCCCAAAACCACCCTCCGTTCCAATGTTGATTTATATATATATGACCTATGTCATACGATAACGCCCGTATTTATAAATCAGTTTTAATGAAACTAATTGTGTGTATTAAGCTCACCAATGTCTCGACCGAGTTCGTTGGGCAGCTTGGTCCGCCATTTTGTTTTAAGATGGCGGCCATTTAAAAATTTAAAACTAAAATAAATATACAAGAAAGTTAAAAATTCAAATTTATTTGAATTTTCAATTATATTCAATTTCAAAATTATGAGCATTTTTTGGTTTACCTCTATCTTAAAGAATGGCTGAGATAGAGCAGTTTGAAATTCTAGGGTGGCTGACATTTTGAAACAAAACAGCACATTAACACGATTACTCGCAAATTATTTTCTTTCATTGTTGTAACTGACTTGCACTGACTTCGGTGGTTTTCGTCTCTACAACAGTCTATCGCATCCGCTTGCGCTATATGCATTTTCCTAGAAAAACGTTGATCCCATACAAATTTGTCATCGGGCTGTTAGTCCAATCTCCTATGGTTTACAAGATACGATGTCTAATCTAGGAACATATCCTTAGCAGGATCTATGAGTACCCCATTGTGTAGTGCATACACCCAGAGAAAAATTTTGTTGAAACAACCTAAATTTGGTTGGCCCAACAAAATTTCCCGTTTAAATATGGGTCAATGAAAAATTTATTTGAATCAACAAGAAAAATATTGCTGTTTTTTTTTTTTTTTGCAATACCAACAAAAAAATTTGTATCGTCAGCAAAAAAATGTTCTGTTAATTCAAGTAAAAATGTTTCAATTTTATTTGAATTAACAAAATTCTTTTGTTGAAAGTTTTCTCAAAATAAATATAATTATCTGTTACTTTCAGAATTCTTTTCAGTTTCGGCAACACAAACTTTTGTTTAAAGAACAATTGTTTTGTGTAATTTTAAGAATTTTCTTTGTTTTAACAACAAAAGGTTTTTGTTACATAAACAATTATAATATTTACTTTAAAATTATTTTTTGTATTAGAACCAATCCAAACTATTTTTTTAGGTAATTTTTAATTCATTTTCAGCAGTGAATTACGCCTGTAATCCTTGAATAATAACAAGCGAATTTTTATCCTGCTTTTTTCAAGCGTAAACCTACATATTGAACAAAGTCCCAAGCTGGGAATCCAAACTGGGTCCTCAGAATAACTATCTGTGACTCTAACTGGACGTTACTCTGGAGCTCCCCTCTACCAATTGCTTTCTTATTTACTAAATTAATATGGGTATGCTGCAAAAATTTGAAATTTTACCATCAAAATTTCGAGTAAACAACAATTTAGAAAGAGCGAGTAAAAATTTCGTAAGAAAAAAAAAATATTAAAAAAAATTAAATTTTTATTAAAAAAAAATTAAAAAATTTTTATCCTGTAAAAAGCAGGATAAAAATTCACTGGTTACAAGGGAGGTTCAAGGATTACAGACGTAATTCACTGCAGAAAATTCATTAAAAATTAACTGTGTTGCCGTATGCTGGGGCCTCAGAGCGCTATTCTGAGGACTCGGGTACGATTCCCGGCTTGGGACATTTTCAACTGTCGGTTTACGATTGAAAAAAAGCAGGATAAAAATTTACTGGTTATTATTTAAGAATTACAGACGTAAATCACTGCTGAAAATGATTTAAAAATTAATCCGTGCATTAGGTCTTGATATTTAGTTACAGTGAAAATCATGAAAAAAAAACACAGCAGCGCCACCTGTCCGGCTATTTACACCAAAACGTAATCAGCTTCTATTTATGTCAAGGTCTAACTCAATCTGTATTTTGATGTAAATCAGTGCATTAGATCTTGAGAAATCGCGAATCTATTGCAGAAACCGCGAAAAATGCAACATAGCAGCGCCACCTGTTGCGCGATTAACGCCAAATGTAATCAGCACCAATTTATATCAGGAAGTAACTGAATATAAAGTTTTATTGAATTCCGTGCATTAGTTCTTGAAATAGAGCCCCCTCAAAAATTTTGTCACATACAGACAGACATAGACAGTCATTTTCTAAAAACAGTCAAATCGTGTTCAGGACCTTCTAAAATCCATCGAAAACCGGAAGGCGAAAATTTTCATGAATCCAATTCTTTCTTTTTGCAAAAATAGAAGAAAGTAATAAATGAGAGAGGGGGATTTTTAAAACTACCTTGGTCCGTCCCAATTAAAAAAGTTTTAATTATCAAAAAAATTATGTTAATCCTTTTATTATACAGCTATATAAGTCAAATAAACCAAGTTACGTGAGAGAGTTATGGCTACTACACAACAATTTAAATTTTGTAAAAGCTACAAAATTTTGCTGGAATTAAAAATTATGAAATTATGGTAAAATTAAAAAAACAGATTTTGTTAATTCAAGTAAAATTGATGAAATTTTGTTCAAATTTTGTAAGAGTGTTAACAATATTTTTTCCTCAATGCAACAAAACCAACTTTTTTTTTCAACTAAAAATTTTGCTTGAACAACCAAAATGTACTCAACAAAACTTCTTTAGTTGTTTTAATCAATTCCTTTTTCTGGGTGTAGTCTTTTACGTATTTTAGATATCACATTCACTCTGAGATTCCCCATCTAAGATTATTCCCGAGGAGATATCAATTTTAAACACCGAGAGAGATAGTCGAGTTTAAGCCGACCTCCGATGTCCGTATTTAGTGATGACGATAGCGGGCGATTTGAATGTTAGTGTCTGCAATCTTACTGACTGCGGAATGGTAATCGAAAACCAGGTAATTCTCGTTGCCGAAGGCACTTATGGTATCTTATCATGAAACGAATGACATTAGATGTTTCGATGCTAATGTCCTGGAAAGGTTCTTGGTGAAGATTAACGCAGATTGGAGTAGATAAAACCCCAAGTTTTTTAAATTTAAGCATAAATATGTAAAAGAGCCTTCCCCGGAGCTTGAAAAAGTGATACAAAGCAATTTAGATCTAATGGATGTTCTGCTGAAGGATATGGAGTGATTGAAGGAGGTTAACATTACTAGAAATTTTCTTAGCCGCCAACGTTTGCCTTAATGCTAAAACCATCCCCGATTTTGAAGCATTTCGCTCGGTTGATGAGAAGGTCAACTGAAATGAGGAGAGAGAAGTGGCGCTATCTACCGGTGACCACATTCCCACAAAAAACAAGAGAAGACTCGAAGATACCGCTAACCCTTCAAATTGAATCTCGCATCATGAGGTTAAATTTATTCAGGTTAAGAAGAAAAACTGCTAAAGCAGAATCAGGTTATCATCACTGAATATACTGTACATGTGGAGCAATCGAATGTTGAAGAAACCGAAAAGCAAATTAGAGTTAAAAAAATTAGAGTCCCCCCTCCCCCCGCCCATCAAAATAATTCTGCAAAACAACTCGCAATTGCTATCAAAAAATTTCTAAATCCGCCAATTTGCAGCTGAAGGAAAGATTTCTTTCAATTAAAATGATAATGTTGATGACTGCCGTCATGTTCAACAATATTTAATGCAGGGAATGTCCAGTATCAAAACTACGCTCTGGAGTAGCTTAAAGTATCCTCAAGAGGCTTTTCACAAAACTGGCTGCCATCCCATATATTAACTAGTCGGATGTGCCAATCCCAAAACTTTCTTCTATCTGAGTCATGTTAATACTCAAAATTCGCTATCACATCGCCAATAAAATCAATATGTTTCGTTATTCTTGTGTACGTCAGCTTCTTGCGAATCGTCGGGTTACTGGAATGCGATCAACTGATGTATACTAAACTACGAAAATTCCTTCTGGCCTGAACCGACAGGAACAGATAGCCTCCCTATTTCTTGATTTTACGATTTTAGATAATTTTACTGGAAAACACGAAGGTAAAAGGCGTGGAACTTAATTAAAGAAGATTCAATCCCAGTTCTCGTCAACATTGAATTTGAATGAGAATATCGCCAAATTTGTCTTCTACAGCCAAGTTGACTTCATTTATGGCAACCTAGTTTTGTCGCCAAACTGGGTGATATTTCGCCAACTTTCGCCAAGTTTGGCGAGAATTTGACGTTGACGAATATAAATATATAGTGAAAGGCATGTAATAGGATTAATGGTTACAACAATGAAAGAAAATTTGCCGAAACCACGTTAACTAAAACTCATAAATGATACCCGTTTATGGATGAAATCTGCTGTCTTGTTTGAAAATGTCAGCCACCCTAAAATTTCAAACCGCTATATATCAGCCATTTTTTAAGACAAAACAAAAATTGTTCCGGATTCTCCGGGTCAAGGCCGAACATTTAACGAAAAAAACTTTTAGGATTTCTAATTTTTTTGCACATCTTTTTGAATTTGAAATTTTTAAATGGCTGTCACAGCGCCCCCTTTCATCGAAATATCCCCAAATTCTAATAGAACCTGCTTGCCATAGCCAAAAACATAGAAAAAAAAATGAGGTCCAATTTGAAGCATAACTTCATAGACTTTTAGATGATACAATGAAGACACACAGACGGACAGACGGACAGACGGACAGACAGACATTTTGTAAAAACATGTTTTTGCTGAATCTCTGACCCCTAAAACGTATAAATCCGTCGAAAAAAGGAAGTCGAAAAAAATTTCGATTACAATACTTTCTTCTATTATACACTGCTCAAAACAATAAAAGGATATTGCAGTTTTAGGTGGATTTTGTATCTGGGAAACTTTTTAGCTGATTGATACATGGTCGCAGACATAGTAGGTTATATGAGAATAAATTACACATGTTTGGCAGAAAAAAATGCATTTTATTGCGCATTTGTGTACAAAAGGAAAAAAACACAATTTGTGCATATGAGAAAAAAAGAATAAGAAAAGGTGTTTTCTTCAAAGAAAATCATTTTCAGTAGGGGGTATGGTTTGCACGGGCGGACAGCAACGTTGAACACCTTTGAGGCATGGACTCAATGAGGCTATTAATGACGAATTGGGGTATTCTACCCCACTCTTCCAGAAGAGCTCTTTCCAGTTCTTGGAGAGTTTGTGGGGGTTGTTGGTGGCCAGACACTCGTCTTCCTAGAGCGTCCCAAACGTGCTCGATTGGATTCATGTCTGGAGAACACGCTGGCCATTCCATTCGAACGATTCCTTCCTCGAAAAGGAAATCCTCCACCAGGTTTGCACGATGTGGCCTGCAGTTATCGTCCATTAAAATGAAGTTATCTCCGATTGCTGCAGCGTAAGGGACTACAATAGGTCTGAGGATCTCATCCCTATATCGGTGACCAGTCAGAGCCCCATCTCGAATGATGTAGAGGTCAGTGCGCCCGTCAATGGAAATGCCACCATGCACCAACACTCCTCCACCGCCAAATATGACACTTTCGTGCACGAACGCAGGATTATTCCTACTGCCACGGTCCCTCCAGATGAAAATACGCCTATTATCCGGATGCACAGAAAAACGGGACTCGTCAGAAAACAGAATATTGCTCCATTCATTTCTCCTCCAGTTGACATGTTCGGTTGCCCACTCCCTGCGGTCGCGACGATGCCTTGATGTTAATCTAACACATACCATCGGTCGGCGAGCATACAGACCTACAGCATGGAGCCGGTTTCGGACAGTCTGAGTTGAAATCGTGGTGCCTGTAGCCGAGCGAAAGTGTTGTTGGAGAAGAGTAGCGTTCATGTTTCGGTGTCTCCGAGCTGTTAACGCTAAATACCGATCTTCATTGGGCGTTGTTGCCCGTCTACGACATTGCCCTGGTCTTCGGCCTGCACATCCACTCTCCAAAAAGCGGTTCCAGATCCTGGAAATGACACTTTGTGACACTCCAATGGCTTGCGCTACTTCGGCTTGAGTTTGGCCCCCTTCTAACCTACCAACAATTCTCCAAGCTTCTGAATCTGTCAAATGACTTCGCTGAGACATCGTACTCATCGAAACAAAGCAATCACTGAATGCCGATCATCCTTGTCTTCATTCTCTTTTATCCAGTTGAAAGTCAAATTTCATTCGCTGCCGCTGAAGCGACGTTTTTGACGTCGAACTCAAAATTTGCATACTCCAGAGTTTGAAAAACAGAAAAATTTGCATTTGTGATTCTCTTCTTCTATTTTCGGCAAAAAAAATTTCGTTTATGTCTTTATTTTATATAAAACTTCAAATATCCTTTAATTGTTTTGAGCAGTGTAGATAGAAGAAAGTAAAAATGCTATTGAAGCTGAGTCTATCATACCTCTGTTTTATCTTTTGATCCTGAAACAGCCAGATGTTGACCGACTTTCTATATTACGAAATTTATGGATACGTAGGTCAGTTCGGAAGTTTTTAGAGGGAAAATGGAGTCATCGTAATGCTCTAACTGTCATGCCTATTTTCAATCTGCCTTGGCCTGTAATCTCCCACCCGGCTTTGTAATGTGCGCTGGGTATCATAAAACCAAGTACTGTGTGAAACATTTTGATACGCCCTGACGGTATCTGAATTGCGAGGGTGACAATTCCGTAAATTAATGGAACTGTCGGAAGTTCCCCCAAAACAAAACCCACAAGAAAAGCAAAAACTTAAAACTAAAAACCGATAATAATAAATTAATTATTGGCTCTAATTCAAACCTGAAATTCTCTGAAAGGAAGATTTACAAATCCCAAACTTATGTGGTTGTTGCAAGCAAACTTAAACCCACACCAATGCCCCGTCCTAACATACAAAATTCAACTCCGTCAGTCTCAGTTAAAAAAATAGATGCTATTTCTGTCATCGACTTCATCAAAAATTTACTAGAATTTCAGAAGGCGTTTCTTCCTGACACTGTCATTTCCGCTTTCACTAAAGCCCTCCAGGAACACCGCCTGGTATCCATGGAGATAGACCGGATTCATATTCTATACAAAAATATTTTATTTATCTCCAAGTATGGTTAGGTGGCGTCATCTCTCAGTGTGCGCCGTCCTATGATTCGATTTCTTTTTCCTATCACCATATTTCCCAATACACATGGTAGTACTGTAGTATTGTATAGATAAGTTTACAGGTAGATATTGCTAGGCATGGATAGTTCTTTAGATAAATCCATGTCTCACTGAGATGTAGAAATCAATGTTACACTGGCACCTCTATCCCCAGTCAATTTTATGCTTGACTTCCATGCATGGGTTTTGTTTAATGTTAGATTTACAGTCCGCCCCTTCTGTAATACACTCCTAAATTGAAATGAAGAATCTGCACTGTGCTTGACTTAAGACATGCAAGTTTTTTCACAAGCATATGACAAGAAATTATTTACCTATGAACCTATAACAGAAAAACGAAGAGAAGCTCTACTAAACATTTGTAAAACAGGTATACTTTGTGTGTATCTCTATCTTATAAGTATGTGTACCTTCATGTTTAGTTGTATAAGTACGCATATGAAGTCATTATTTCCCCAACTAATTGAAATCCGTCTTGTACTATGCAGATTATTGTTTGAAACATGTAAAAACAGAGTAATTTATGAAGTAGGAACCAATAAATCGTATTTTTGAGTATAACGCATGGAAAATTTTAATTCAGATCTCCAAAATGTTTTTAGAGCGAACTGGTCTTGAGAACCAAGTTACCACTGTATATATAACTCAATGAAATCGATACTGTTTTCAGTATCTACTGCAGTACTGTTTTCAGTACTGCAGTTCACGAGATTGACGTGCGGAATGAAACATACATTTTACAACCATTTACAGTTAAAATGTGCTATTCATAAAAATAACTTATTGATAAAAAGTTCACGAAAATGAGTTGTTTATATCACAAAACTGCAAAAATGCATAGGATGACATTCAGTGATAATCACAAAATTTATATGACTTCAATATGGAATATTTAAATTATTTATACAACTAATTTAAACAGTTTAATAATGTATAAAGATTCTTTTCCTTCAAGGAAAATAGCATGTAAATTAACCGATATTGATAGCCAATACTATTTCTTTTATTTCGAAAAATATACAAACTCTGGAAATATACACTCTAGGGAAGAAAGTGTGCATTCCATATAGAAATGATTTCCAATTGGCCTCTATTTCATTTTCTTCAGAAGCACTTTAGGCAATTTACTCTCAAAAATTGAAATTTTACATTTTATTGATGACATCTGGAACGATGGATACAAAAAATATGGCTATTTTATAGTTATATTTATATGGTATAAAAGATTTGAAATTTATAAAGTATAAGTGAATATACATTTAAATATCTAATATATAATATCCTTTATGTAATATGTTTATAAGAATGATATATATATATATTAATAGAAATGAAAATTAAAAAATATATACGAGTATATAATGTGTATAAAATTTAAAATATTACTGAAATTAATATTTTTACTTGACTTTTATTTAAATTAATATATAACGAAAAAGCAAAAATATTGTTTAATCTTCATATTTATATGAAAAGCACAATATATAAATTTCAAGATAAAGATATAGCCAGGAACTTTCCGATAAACAGCTGGAACTTTCCGATAAACAGCTGGAACTTTCTTTAACCTGGTAACGATCTTCAAAATCAGTTTTCCAGAAAATGTGAGTACTTGTAATTGAAACTAATAATAATGGCAATTTATGTCGTAGACATTTGTATCTATGATTGAACATACAGTCACAAAACCGAAATAAGGAATGAGAACTTGCTTCAAAGATCTCTATTTTAATGGTCTTTGATTACTCTTTCGTTTTACTTTGTAATACATTTACTTACATTTCGGTACACTATCACTTCAGCAATCACTTCATAGTCTCCAAGCCGCAATCGTTTTGTGTCTCGAAACATGTTAAACCATCCTTCAGAGAGCTTTGAATATTTTACTTTTCTTTAAAAATGGTATCTAATGTAGAAATAAAAAAAGAAATGATTCATCTTTCTGAATTTTTCAGGCACTTATTGTTTATATAACATTATTGTATTCATTCAGTGTAATTTTACTTTTCTCTGCCATTAGAGGAAATGAATAAACTTTCAAATATGAATTGTTGTGGTTTAGAAATACGGTAATAGAGACAGTTATTTTTTCTCAAAATGTAACAGCGTATTAAAGTATGGGAGGGCTGCAATAATAAAGTTTTTCGATTCTCTATGCGTTTTTTCAAACGGGAGTGTAAGGAAAACCGAAGAAAGTAAGAAGACGAGCAATTTTCTGAGAATATTAAGTAAGATTTAAAATAGATGGATTTAACTTTGGGACGTTACATTAAAAATAAATGATCAACGTAAAATAGCACGAATAAAAAAATATAAAAAGGCAAATAGCTGTTTCGGAGCCTAAAGTTCCATCATCAGTGCCAAATTTAAAAGATTTAAAACCGATTCAAAAGTTTAAGCCATATAAATAAGCTCGTGTCTCCTGTACGCGCCCAAGATTGCATGGCGGTGAGTTTTTCAAAAACAACACAGGAGTCAGGAAACACATGTGACGCAGGGGACCAATAGAAGCACCCGGCCAGACTGAACGAGTTTAAGCACGGAGGAGAAAAAATCGGGGGAAACGAAGAGACGTTTATTTTTAATATTAAGAAAGAGTTTATTATTTTTTCAGGTCCGGATGGGAAAAAAATCTTAATAACTCTCTCTAAAAGCAATTCGAAGATATGATGAAATGTCGAAGTGCATGTAGTATTGAAAAGTATATTTGCAGTAAGAAAACAGTTTTCATCTGGAATTCTAGTTTTGCTTTGAGGATTTTTTTCATTGCCAATTAAAACTGAAATGTTTAATCTGTTTAAACTGCAAATCATTCATTAATTTAAAACTATTTAATCGAATATTCGCTAAAGTGAAAAAATTTTATAATGATAATATATAGTTCTTTTTAACAATCCAAAAAATATATGTAAATTTGAAAAATATGATAAAGTGACATTCATTGTACTGATAGCCAATTAACTTATCAATATGGATAAATTTCTAGGAGATTTTGTCGCATAAACAGTTTGATATTACACCGTCCAAATATACAATCTTTTAGTCTGTTTTTTTGACAGTTTATCGTATCAGAATTCATCCTTTGAACATATTAATTTTCAAAGCAGCAGTTATTTAGAGTTTTCCAAGTACATTGGTACATTCTAATATGTAATTGATTTGCAATTTATTATGAGATGTATAATGAACGACAAATGAAAATGAATTTAGCAGTATTATATACTGATGTGAAACACCTCATCCGTTTTTTGTAAACAAAAAAAAAATAGATTTCATTGAAATAAAAATATTATTTATATTTCATGTAATACTCAAATATAGATATTGTGTTGTCCTCCATAGCAACAAGGTTGGAAACAAGAGGTAAATGAGACTACTATCAAACTAATGTAATAATAAAATAGAGTTATCTCTACAAAATAATTTTTCTCCAATATTTCACGAACAAGTAAATTTGCATCAAATGATGTAAACAAACTGCAATGCACTTTGTTCAGAGAGAAGGAGATACAAACGTAGAAACATAATGTCTGGTTGTAAATAAAAAAGGTGAACGCTTTTAATTGTTATTATTATTATTATTTTATTTATTACATTTATTTTGGTTCACATGTTTAAGAATTGCATTTTGAAATTTTATATACATGTCTGATTTAACTCTACTATATTTATCTTCCCATAAAATTACATGAATTGGGCAAGTGATCTATTTCAACTGCTTTCTGTTGATGATAGTCCAACCTGTCATTCACATTCTAAAAAATATCCCAGATTTGCAGATTTTGCAAAACAAGAATGAATAATAATAATTACAATTATATTTATTTATTAAATCTAAAGATAAGAAATACAATGAGAAACTTATAACTATGTTAATTATAAATACATTTCATGTATTTATAAATTTATTGTAAAAAAACTCGAAGGTTCAAAATATTTTTCGCAATAACCATGCACATATTATTTCCATAAATCGCTCCTCGAATTTACTTGAATTTGGGAAATGATAAATTAAACCTACAGATTCTAGATGTTCTCCCTGTCCGACGCTCATATGCTTTCTTTAGCAAAAATAAAATAAATAATGTAAAAAAGAAAAAAGTGTTCATGAAATAATTATTGCGTCTGTTTTAAAAGGGACATGTATTGAAGAAGTATGAATTAATTTATATCAATATTGCAAACCATTGAAGCATTTTGTTTATTTGAAATGGAAATTGCATCATATTTTCTTATGAATTTAAATCGTAAAAAAAAAAAAAAAAAAAAAAAAAAAAAAAAAAAAAAAAAATCCAATTTAATCTATAAAATACTAACTTAACTTGGTTGCAGAATATCTGTACACCCTCCAGTCAATAGTGCCAACTTTTCAAAAATATTGGGTGGGCTCAAATATTTTGGAGTAAAATGACCTGGACGTTTTTTTTTTCATTTGGGAGGCGGGGAAGACTGGGGAAAGATGGTAGATTATTAATGGTATTGCTGTAAATAAGTGTTTTTATAAGATAGAACTTATACGAATATAATGTAGTAAAATTACAACTTTATACTTCTGTACGCCTTTTTTTAAATAAAATAAAATAAAATAAAAATAAGAACATAACTTGACTATTATAGACACATACATAGTATAGAAGTATAAAATTGTAATTTTAATAAATTATATTTGCATGCATTTTTCCTAATGATGACACGAATATTTACTAAAATACCATGACTAAGTTCAGTGACTAAAAAAAACATTTCAGTTATCTAAGTGGTTTATGGATGTCAAAGTATTAAAACAGATGATCATTGACTTATATTTAGGGATAAAACATGCAAGAATGGTTTATTTTTACAGAGAAATATTGTGCAGAAGGCATTTTGTATGTATAGACATTTAATATAGCCTTTAATTATGCAACGACTCGTTTCGCAACCAAAGTTCCCTGCCACAGAGCAGCAATCGACCATATTTTTGTACCGTTAAGTCACGTACTAATGAAACATTTCCAAAAACGTAACCTCGAACCCAAATTGAGAATAGGGTACATTCTATGTTGTCTTAAAATATTTTTCATCCTCCTATGTGTTTGTTACTGCTGTCCTTACAATTTTGAAAAAAAAAAAATTATGCATACCAACAGAACGAAAATTTCTTTCAGTGCTTCAAAACAAATGAAATTAATATAATGAAATAGGAAATTTAAAATTCAGGAGAACAAATTATTGGGTGGGCTCGAGTCGCCTGAGCACATACAAGTTGGTGCCACTGCCTCCAGTTATTTTTTACTAATATTTCTGAATACAAATTTTCGGGTCAATTAATGTCAGAAATTCTGCGACAGAATAAGACTAATATTATCATTTGGAAATTGTAGTCACAGCATGCAATTTAGTTCGTGGAATAGTTAATCCATAATGGTTTAATAATAAAAATTTTAATAAATGTATGTAGTGTATTTTGAAGAAGACATATAAAATTTATATTTTCAAAAGGTGTATATACATATTATAATATAAATTTTCTTGATAAATTACTTGAAGGTGAAAAGTGAACAGTTTCATCTTCATTTTCCAGATCATGCTCTAATAAGTCTATTTTCTTATCTATTTAAAACAAATTGCCGCATTACCTATGTCAAATATTTCTGGAATAACAATTACTAGCTGACCCACCCGGCGTTTCCCGAGCGCGTTATATTATATATATATATATATATATATATATATATATATATATATATATATATATATATATATATATATATATTTAAATAAAATTTTTATTCTTTTATCTTTAACCCTTTTGTATGAAATTACATTTTAAAATGAAAAATTTGCAAAAATATATTGATATTTAGTAAAGGTGCTGATTTTCTTGTTTTTTCACGTACGATAGTTTCATAGTTTAAAAAAAAAAATATTTTTTTTAATAGTACTCATCTTCTGAACTCTCTGACATTTCAATCGGTTATAAATATAACTGTATCCAAGCTATCTTTAAAATGTTGTGAAGATATATGCATATTTAGTAGTAAAAACATGAATTCTTAAAAAAAAGCTTTAGCTTTCAACCTCAGAGCAAAAATATATTAGAAGGTCTATGCTTTCATTGCAATGGTACGCCTCCCTCTGTTTTCAATCAACCCTTTTTATTTCCTCTAGGCTAAACAGGTGAGGGATAAAAAGGTTTCCCGTTTCTGAGGGGAGAAACCTTCAAAAAATGTTGAAGCATGCGCAATGAGACGATTTCTGTGTGGGAAAAAGAATGTAGAATTTGATAGAATGCGCTTCTTGCTTTAAATATATTGATTGCAACCATTTCAAAAAATCATATTTATTAAAGGATTGTGTTGTTATTTATTTCACTATGTCAAAACATCGCAAATAAAAATTTTCCAACTTCCAAAAAGACTTAAATTCCAAATTTTTGTAACAGATGGCTAAGAAAAGATGTTAAAAATGTCCCTTTGATTTAATAATTATAAATTTAGTGTAAAAATTCACGAGTTATATTTTTCAGAATTTATATACAAATCATATTTCTATAACAAATATTTTCGCAAAATAATGGAATGGAATACATAATACATAATACATTTCATATTTCACCTGCTTTCTCTACATAATCATTGAACATGACGTTTTTCTTTTCTTTTAGCGAAAAACACAAAATGGTCGCATGAAAGATGTAGCAAAATGTGCCGGAGTGATGATAATTGTAGCTATTTCGAAAACCCCTGTCTATATAAGGAATGTGAAGTCATTTGTTCTATTATGAAAGAATATTCAGAAGAAAAATTGAACTATATTCTTAAATGATAATGGCAGCATACTTTCGCCGACGGTATAAAAAAATTTAAAAAGCGTATTTTTGGCAAATTAAAAATAATATTTAAAAAATATATATTTTATGTAATTTACGATACTATTTTAGGATACAAGTTTCAGTACGTATATTAATATATTAATATATTAATACCTCTTATTAACAAATCTTCTCTAAAAATTACTTAAATCGGTAAGATGAGTAATTTTATCTTTTGTCTCTAGATGACCTCCAAACTAAACATTAATGCCCCTCTTTAACCTTTTGATTACGGGCAAGGATCGCCTACTATTTTTATATTCACTTGTGCCACAATTTACAAAAACATTTGTTTGTGATTTCTTGAAAGTATTACAAGCCGATTACCAGATATTAAGTTGCCTCGCAACTAGGTAATCCACGCAGCACTCTAAATGTTCCATGTTCCTAGTATAATGTATGGTATAAATTATTTTTCAAAAATTGGTATAAATAGAATATAGAAATAGTAATACATTTTTAGTAATAATAATTTTTTTTCGTTTATGCGTCGCAATGTGATGCGCATCTCTCACTTATATGTCGGAGAAATTTCAAGTTTCCCTTGACATTTCTTCCGATTGTACACATGTCCTTTCTAAAATATTTCACAGCTTGTGAAGGCGAAGTCAATTGATTGTATTTTGCTTTTGTTTTCTGGACAGTACTGGATGCTGCCTTCCTGTACCACTAGACCCTCACAACTCATACTTTTTGGAGGGGCTTTTTTTCTGAGAAATGAAACATTGGAAGTCTGTTTGATGAGCCTGCTCATATGAAACCTCTCTTATTTAACATTTTCTGTCCTCGCTCGGTTAAACACATTCATGTTTCAATGAACTTAAAAAAGCTATTTTTAGAGAGAGACATCGAGCTCATAATCAAACTTTAATTTTAGACTATTAAATGAATAAGGTATGTAATTAAAATTTTTAGATGTATATATTTTAGATTTAAATTAGTAAATCTTTAACAATCTATCTCAATCTTAGTTCTTTTTAAATTATTCTGCATGTTATTTAACCATTTAAAGAATAATAATGTCTTAACATCTATTTAAAATGTAATTTTTACTTAAATTTCATTTATACATCTTTCTCTCGTTTATGCATCGTTTTTAATCAGTTCCATGCAGCAACGTATAAGTGAGAGGTTACTGGATTTTTATAAAACAAATACCACGTCCGTTTAAAGGATAAAGTTTTTACTGTTGGAGTTAGGTCTTACGTGATTTTCATATTAATAAAAATTGAGTAACATTATTTCATTTAAAAGCATAAAAACGTTTTAACATGCTCTAGGACTTTCGAGATGACTTTGTCTTTGTTTGTCAGGCGCAAAAAAAGCTGTGCCACTACTTTGAAGGAACGAGCAAGACTGAAATGAAATAAAAAGGGAAAGAGGGACAAGTTAAGGAAACAGCTAATAGGAAAACGAGTTAAGGAAACAGCCAATAGCAAAGCAGAATGAGTTGGCCAAACACAGACGGTAATTACCTGATAAGAACACAGAACAGAAAGAGAGTTATGAAGAAAATTGAACATACGAACAGAGCCAGAAAAGTAAAACGAAACTACAAGAAAATATCAAAATGTGTATAATGAAAAACAAAACACAATCAAATAAATAAATTAGTTAATTAATTAATTAAAGAATTAAAAAAATATATTAATAATACTATAAATATTACATTAATAACATTAAAAGCTTTAAAATGCCAAGAAAAGTGAACGTAAAATTGGGATTAAAAGTTAATATTACATTCAAACATAAAATAAATACCAAAATATTAATACATTATTAAAAATTTATTACATATGATATGTATGGTTGAGCTGAACAAGTGCATGCTGGAATGATATTTTACATTAACTATAACTTCACAATTAACATAAATAGCTAGATTTTCTAAAAGGTCCAATTCTAGGGACCATTGTCATTAAAGATAAGTTTAGCATCTTGAAAATTAAAGCTATGGTTAGAATGCCAAGTATTCTTGGCAGTAGAAGATTTAGAAATTTAGTGGTTAGGGGTATAACAAGAGAGATCTTAAGCAGATTTCGAGCCTTCTTTTAGTTTGACTTATTTAAGATAAATGACATCCATTGAAAGGACCTGATGGCGAGAAATACCATCATCTATATTTAAACTAGCACACACTACAAAAAAAAAAGAATTTGTTTTTATTTCTGCATATTAGCAGAGTATTTGGTATCATTCTAATCAGTGAACAGTGAACAATACAAATTAAAGATCCATTTTAGGATCAGCACATACAGGTAGCTAATTGTGGAACAAAGTGAACCACGGCAGTCAAGAAAAATATTTGTTTTTCTGTTCCCACGAATGATTTAACTACACCTAATAAAAATGTCATGGAGAAAATTGTCAGGACAATAATATGACACATTTATTTATGAGAGCTTAAACAGGCACGGAGACCTCACAAGTCAGAGCCTCTTTACCTCCCAGACACAGAACGGCGTCAAGAGGAATCGCTATTGTACCGAGTGGCCTATGAAATGCTCAAAGGGAGTACCAAATTTCTCCCGCCTGCCAATGGTCATCTTTCTAAAATTAGAGGTATGGCCGAAACATGCAAATTTTCAAGAAGTTAAAATGTATAAGGCCTTAATTTTATGTGAAAAGGGGAAAATGATTCCATCCTTTTTTTCTCCACGAAAAAGAATGTGATTTTTTTTTAGAGTTCAGATTTAGAAAGATGGAAAAGTAGAAGGTTGACTGCTCTCTAACTAAACAGATTTTGATTGTGTGTGCCAATAGACGGAAATGTGTGCGCTAAGAAAAAGCGAAATTGCGTCAGCCATTACCTCATGCTGTCAACGTCATCTAGTAATATAAGGTAACAAACAATCTTCCTTCACCATTGTTCCATTTTATTTAGTTAAGCTATATTCTTTTAATAATATGAACTTACGTGTATATGAAGAACATTCCCCAATCTAAACATAAAAAGGCTAATTAAAAATGTACTTCTTCTGATATGGTATTCTGCCTTTCAAAATTGAATTTGTTAATTCAGAAAGCTAAACTGAAATGCTCAGAAAAATGAATGTTGAGTATACAGTTTTCAACTAGGATCGAATTTGTTTATTTTAGAAACATTTATGTTTGTTTCAAATTAAATGCTTATAATTTTCTTGTAAATAAACTCAATATTATATTCAATTAATTTTGGTCAGTTTTCTTTTTGCTTACTTAATTTATTGCATTAATGTTAATTCTTTTATTTTAGGAAATATATTCTTTAATATTACAATCTAGGTTTTAAAATAATCCATTATTTATTTAATGTTATACAACTGTCTACCGGTAACCTTAGATTATTGTATTTGACTCAAAGAGGATCCGAACTTCAAAAATAATTCACAACGCAACTTTTTCTTTTCTATATTTAATTGATAATTTGTCTAATAAATTTTTCTAAGTACAAATTATTATATCAGATCCTTAGAGTCATAGGTGCGAAATAAATACTATACGTCTCGGATAATTTAAAATACTAATAATAATAAATAAACCGCAATATATGGGTAAATCCTATGCAGTCAGACTTAAATTTAAATGATTTAATTGATCACTCTGTAGCATTCCATCAGGACCATTAAAGATTCTCCATGTGCGAAGATGAGGAACGGGAGACTTAATTGAGGGGAATTGGAAGTTTTCGAGATGTTTAAAGATAACACTATAGTTCATATGTTTTAAAAATTTAGCTGATTTGAAACAAAAAGCAGGATAAAAAATCAGAAAAATGAAATTATCAGGTTTAGATTTAACAGATTTAGAAAGTGTAGATTTACTACAGGGTCTATTGAATTTATTCACAGCTTTATCAATAACAGGAGGGTTATAGCTCTTTTGACAGCAACATATTTTGAATAATTAAGTTCATTATTAATAGAAACAGAATCTGAACAAATTTTGAAGGCACGGTTTACATAAGTGTGAAAAAACGATTTTCTGGTTCTCTGTGTGATTTGAAAGAGCATGTGGGAGATTGGAGACGAAGTTTTTAACTTGCATTTTTTTCTCATTTGTGCATTACTAATACGCATACCGTAAAAAATTCTAATGATTTTGTCAGTAAATTAAAAATAACATTCCTGTCAATTGTTCTATGTTATCAAAACGTTACTGCTCCAATTGAAGGTTCTCTTTCATGTTTAGAAACTATATTACGAAAATGTCATTATTCTAATATTGAAGTCAAATATGTCATTTACTTAAATACACTTTGCATTACTCGTACTATTTTCGAACTTAATAGAAAATTTTACAAACAATCTGATGCAGGGGAAATTCTTTATTACCAATTCTCTGTGTTATTTATATGCATTATTTTGTCGAAAAGTTAATGAATCAGTTAAATTTCAAATGTTGGTTGCGTTGTCTTGACGATACTTTTGTCTTAGTTGATAATCATTTTCATATTCTCACCATTCTTCAAACTGTCAATTCTATCGACCAACATACTCAATTTAATTTTGAGTTAGAAAATTGTAATAAACAACCGTTGCTTGATTCTTTAGTCACCAGATGTGATTCGTTTTTCAAAACATGTGTTTATAGAAAACCTTTATCTGTTCTCCAATCCCCCCTCTTGCTTTCTCAAATCACTCAGCTAACCAGAAAAACGGTATATTTTACAATTATGTAAATCGTTCCCTCAAAATTCATTCAGATTCTGTTTCACTTGATGATGAACTTAATTACTTAAAATATGTTGCTATCAAAAAGTTTTCAACTCTTCTATTACTGGTAATGCTGGGAATAAATTCAATAGACCCTCAAGTAAATCTACACCTTCTAAATCTGTGAAAACTAAACCTGCTATTTATTTTGTTCTGCCTTTTTATCTTCCTTTACGTTTCAAATTAGCTAAGTTTAAAAATGTTTCAACTTTAGTGTTACCTTTAAACATTTCAATAAGTTTAAATTACCCTCCACTAAGTCTCTCATGCCTCGCCTTCGCAAAAGGAGAATCTATAATATTCTTTGATATGATTGCATTTATCTTATATAGGTCAAACTGAAAGAAATTTTAAACCCGCTTAAAAGAACACTCCTGTTATGTCACTAACCAAGAAGTTTCTAATTGTTCTTCTATTGACAAGCATTCTTGCGATTCCGGCCATAATTTTAATTTTTAAAATACTAAAATTATCTTTAATGCCAATAACCCATTTTTTTGAAAATCTAGCTCTTTATATCTTAATAGTGAAGTCATAAATAATGATAACTCTGATTACACCATACACTAACTTTTAATCTCTTTTTTCCTTTATTTTGGTTTTTATTTCTATTACTACATGCAATTTGTTTTTTTCTTCAATTAATTAATCAATTTATTGATTTGTTTATTTGTTTATTATACATATTTTCATATTTTCTTGTAATTTCTTTTCACTTTTCTGACTCTGCTTTCATCCAGTTTCTTCATTGCACTCCTCCTGTTCTGTACTCTTCTGATTAGGTCATTCCCTTCAGTGATTAGCTGATACCTTCTGCTGGCTGTTCCTTAACACATTTTCCTATTGGCTGTTTCCTTAACTTATTTACCTGTTGGCTGTTTCTTTAACTTGTCCGTATTTCCTTTCGATTTCCTTTCAGTCTTGTTTCGGCGATGAAAATTGTAGAACGTCTCATTTGGCACTGTCGAAGAAATACAATGTTCTTTGCAAATCTCTAGCGCATTCCTCATTTTATAGTTTTATTAAGAAGATTTTATGCTTTTATTGTGTCACATCAGTTTATTCAATACTTATATATTATTACATGCGTTACATTTATGAAATAAAGTAGCATATTGTATAAAAAATCTGTTATATTTTTGGTTTAAGTTAATAATAATTTATTAATTTCTAATTGTTACTAATAACGTTTATGTTTGTGTTATTGCTTATATGAAAAAATGTAGAAGGTATACGATTAAAATGATATCAATAAACCTATCAATATCTTACGTTTGAGCGATTGTAGCACTATAATTTACACTCTGTTTCTAAATAATAACTCGACGAAGAAAGAATATGGCTAGAATGAACAAAATATTTTGTAACAATATTCAAATTATTATGAATGTGTTGTTTTTTTGTTGTTGTTGTTTAAAAAAAAAATATATTTACACTTTTTCTAAAAACATATGGTGTTAAAATTACCAGAATAACAATATCGGTTTAAATAATCTTTAAAAAGTTTGAATTAAAAGCATCCCGTCAACTATAAGAAGGTAAAAAACGTCTAGTCTGAAAAGTAATTCATTAATACATTGTCTAGTTTAAAAAAAAAAGTAGGATAAACATTTAAAAAAAAGGCTTTTTCCTTTCGTTAAAGCTTAGGTGAATAACAATTTAATCAGAGCTTAATGCAGAGTTATTTAATAAATACAAAGTATCATATTACATGAAAGAGCTGTTGCATATATCCTTTCCTTCTACATTTCCCAGTTTGAAACTACAAATCTGTTTACTGTTATTTTGTACTCCTTGTACTTTTTAATTAAAACGGAGGTAAGAATGTCTGAGGGAGACATTGCAGCAGTGGATTAAAAACGATTGACAATGACACGCATACACCTATATATATATCAGTACAAAAACCCTTCACGGGTTAAAAGTTGTGACGCAGCACTTTCTTTTGGCTCTAAGAATTTCAAATATGGGTCTTAAAAGTAATGATATCAAATTTGAGTGACGCTATGTTAATTTTTTTTAAATCATCATTTTCTTTTTAGTTTTATTTATATTCACAGGTGCAATTATTATCTTAACATGAAAATACATATAAAATTTATTCGCTAAAGCTTTTTCATTCAGATCTCTCAGGAATTCAAAATATGGGTTTTAAAGAAATGATATCAAAATTTGAATGACACCTTGACGTTAATTTAATAGGATTGGTTTTAAATTTCAATTTAAATTATTTTTAGTTTCTCTTCTAAAGTATATTTACACATACAAACAATACTTTTAATTTTTCAATACACTGTTAAATATATTACTTTCACTGAGCCTATATTATGTATTGAAATGTATTTATTTCAATAAAATGATTTATGTTTTGTGCCACGCTATCCAAAATCATAAGTAAAATTTATGTAAATGATTATTTTGCGTCATAGTATCAACTTGTATACATTTTCCTTTGTTTGGATACTATGACGCAAAATAATCATTTACATAAATTTTACTTATGATTTTGGATAGCGTGGCACAAAACATAACACAGTACCCCCCTTGGGAGGGCAAAGTGGGGGGTTGGACACCGGAGATGCATAATATGATTAAGTGGTCACAGACCTTTCTAACGATATGAAAGGTGTGTGCAAAATTTTAAAAAGTACCCGCCTAGGAGGGGGGCAAAATGGGGGGATGGACACCAGATATGCATAATGACTAAGCTGTCACAGACCTTTCCAACAATATATCACAGGAGGAGTATCAGCAAAATTTAAAAAGTGCCCCCCTTGAGGGGGACAAATTGGGGGGATGGACACCGGAGGTGCATAATCTAATTAAGTGGTCACAGACCTTTACAACGATATACCACATGAGGGATTGTGCAAAATTTCAAAAAGTATCCCCTTGGGGGGGGCAAAGTGGGGGTATGGACACAGGAGATGCATAATATGATTAAACAGTCACAGACCTTTCCAACAATATATAACATGAAGGGTGTGTGCAAAATTTTAAAAAGAACCCGCTTTGGGGGGATGGACACCACATATGCATGATATGACTAAGCGGTCACAGACCTTTCAAACGATATATCACATGAGGGGTTGTGCAAAATTTCAAAAAGTACCCCCTTGGGAGGGCAAAGTGGGTGTGTGGACACAGGAGATGCATAATATGATTAAACAGTCTCAGACCTTTCCAACAATATATCACATGAAGGGTGTGTGCAAAGTTTTAAAAAGAACCCGCCTTGGGGGGATGGACACCAGATATGCATAATGTGATTAAACAGTCACAGACCTTTCCAACAATATATCACATGAAGGGTGTGTGCAAAATTTTAAAAAGTACCCGAATAGGGGGGGGGGCAAAGTGGGGGGATGGACACCAGAGATCCATAATATGACTAAGCGGTCACAGACCTTTCCAACGATATATCACATGAGGGGCTGTGCAAAATTTCAAAAAGTAGCCCCTTGGGGGGGCAAAGTGGGGGTGCTGACACAGGAGATCCATAATATGATTTAACAGTCACAGACCTTTCCAACAATATATCACACGAGTATCAGCGAAATTTAAAAGTGCCCCCCTGGAGGGGGCAAAGTGGGGGGATGGACACCGGAGGTGCATAATCTAATTAAGTGGTCACAGACCTTTCCAACGATATATCACATGAGGGGTTGTACAAAATTTCAATAAGTACCTCCTTGGGGGGCCAAGTGGGGGGATGGACACCAGAGATGCATACTATGACTAAGCGGTCACAGACCTTTCCAACGATATTTCACATGAGGGGTTGTGCAAAATTTCAAAAAGTACCCCCTTAGTGGGGCAAAGTGGGGGTATGGGCACAGGAGATGCATAATATGATTAAACAGTCACAGACCTTTCCAATAATATATCACATGAAGGGTGTGTGCAAAATTTTAAAAAGTACCCGCCTTGTGTGGGGGGGCAAAGTGGGGGGATGGACACCAGAGATGCATACAATGACTAAGCAGTCACAGACCTTTCCAACGATATATCACATGAGGGGTTGTGCAAAATTTCAAAAAGTATCCCCTTGGGGGGGGGGTCAAAGTGGGGGCATGGACACCGGAGATGTGTAATAGGATTAAACGGTCACAGAACTTTCCAACACTATATCACATGAGGGGTATCAGCAAAATTTAGGAAAGTATCCCCCTTGAAAGTGGGGGGCAAAGCAGGGGATGGACATTATCATTAATTTCGTCAATCGGGCATGAAAAAATCATGAATTTCGTTGATCGTGTGTTTAAAAATCATGAATTTCGTTGATCGGGTGTGTAAAAATCTGTGAATTTCATGAATCGGGCACAGAAAAAACATGACTTTTGTCGATCGGGGTAGGTGGGATCATATATTTTGTCAAACGGGCATGTAAAAATCATGAACTTTGTTTACTGATCGCATAAAAATTGCAAATTTCATCAAATGGACACATAAAAACCAAGAAATTCTTCGATCGGCACATAAAAATCATTAATTTTGTCAAATGGATGCATGAAAATAAAAAAAATCGTGAATCGGGCACATCAAATTCATCAATCGGTGCGTAAAAATTATGAATTTCGTCGATTACGCATGAAAAAATCATGAATTTTGTAGAACGGACGCATAAAAATTACCAATTCGTAGAGTAGTCGCATAGAAATCATGAATTCATCAAGTGGCCCAGCTAAAAATGAACTGCAGTTTTTCTACAGAAGTGAAGTATTTTTAAAGTTTTTTGTTTAAATTTTCTGTAGTGCAATCTCGACTGTAAAAATACTTCAGTTATTTTGCAGTTAATGTGAAGTAATTTTGCAGTAATTTATTTCAAAAATACTGTGAGCTTTTAACTGCAAAAATACTGTAGTTTACGTGAAGTTATGTTATAATCATAAATTTAAAAAATAATGAGACTTTACACCTGTAGTAAAACTGCAGTAAATTTGAAGTAATTTTACAGTCATTAATTCAGTATTATATTTTCTGAAGTATCTGCAGTATAAGTGCAGTTACTGTAAGGTAATTTTACAGAACTTAATTTTAGTAAGTTTGTGAGATATTTTCTGCAGTTTTAAAAGCTAAACAATATTAAAGTTTTTCAGTTTTTGACAATATTGAGCATTTGCTTTGTTATTAATAATTAACACTGTTTTCAAGACTTTTAGTTTAATGGGACTAAATTGAACACCTGGGAAAGTCCCCCCTCCCTCCTTTTTTTAAATGAAACAAAACAAATATTCAAAGAAATTAAACTTTAAAATCCAAAACAAATATATATATATATAAATAAATGAATGTTTATCGTTAAAATCTTGAACCTACCCAGGTAAAAAAATAATATAAATTAAAAAAAAAATATGTTGTTTATATCCTCTTTCGCTCAGTGTTTAATTATTTTGTTATTCAAAAAAATAAATTTAAAAAAGAAAATTAGTTAAATTTTAATTAATTGTACAAAATTCGAGGGGTGCCCTCCCCCCTCCCTAAAATCAACACTGCTCTGAAATACCCAATTTTAAGGTAATTTTTTAGCACATAAAAGTTAAAAGAAAAACAGGACAAAAATTAACTGCGATGAGTGATTAAGGGGGAGCACCCCCCACCCCCCCACCCCCCCTACACACACACACACTACGAGATTTCATAATTTATCTTTCTTTTAATGTTTAATTATTTTAAGTTACTCACAAAAATAAATTTTACTGCCTTTAAAAATTGGAGAAAAAGAAAATTATGTCAATTAAATTACAAAACCTGGGGGGGGGGGCCGCTCTTTTCAGACTTCGTCACTTCCCTGAATCTCCGTTTAAGGTACTTTTTAAACACATACTCGAAAAGAGTACATTTTACTATCTCTTTCAAAATCAACGAAAAATAAACTTACGTTAATTAAATTTGAAAATCCGGGGGGGGGGGTGCTCCCCTTCCCATCTGGCACTGAATTCACCCCCTTCCCCCCCCACGCACACTACAAAATGAATATTCATAATTTATCTTTCTCCTAATACTTAATTATTTATTTTAAGTTCCTCAAAAAAGCTAATTTTACTGTCTTTAAAAATTGGAGAAAAAGAAAATTATGTCAATAAAATTATAAATTCTGCGGGGGAGGGGGGGCTTCTTTTTGACTTCATCACTTCAATGAATCTTAAGGTACTTTTTAAACACATACTCGAAAAGAATAAATTTCACTATTTCTTTCAAAATCAGCGGAAAAGAAAATTACATGAATTAAATTTTAAAATCCGGGGGGGGGGGGTGCTCCCCTTCCCATCTGGCACTGAATTCAACACTCCCCCGAACCTCCGCTTAAGATAACTTTTAAAGACAAACATATAAACGAAAATAGAGTTCAAAATTTACTTCCATGGGGGATTTACACGGGGGGGGGGGGGGTTGAGCCCTCCCTTAACAAAAAATTTTTAGTTCCTCTTTCTCTTAGTGTTTAATTATTTTAAGTTACTCAAAAAAAAACCAATAAATTTTACAATTTCTTTCAAAGAAAAAAGAAAATTTTGTTTAGCAAATTTCCAAATCCTCCGTGGGGAGAGCAAGAATCCCGCGGGCCAGCCCTCCCCTAATTCAACACTGCTTTGAACCACCCCTTTGAGATAAGTTTTTAACACATAAATATAAAAAATAATAAATAAATAACTTTTATGGGGATTTAGGGGGAAATTCTGCACTTCCCGAATTCAGGAAATAGTAATTAATCTCCCCAGCCATGCGAAAAATTCTTAGTTATTTTATTTTAAGTTTGGGGTTATTAACTACAGACGTGACTTCCAGTTTTTATGAAAATTACTTCAAAAAACAAATAAAAAATGTATTATTCTTATTAATTTATTTAAAATTTCCTTTAGAACATTCGATTTTTTTTTTCGCAACTGACACGGCAGTTCCGACTCCACAGTGATTTTCCAATGGTAGAAGAAACACTACAACTCAACTCAACTCTGAGCTGAGCGTGTTTATGTTTTGACTCCCGGCGTTAAGCGGTAACGTTTGTCTGTTGATATTTTCTGTGATTCGCTAGCTTTGTTAATATAATAATTAACACCTTAATTAATTTTTTTAATGTTTATACATAGCCATAAGATGGATAAAGATATGTACCGACAGATAAAACTATACTCTCTTTTAAAAAAATAGACAGATTCAAAATATTTATAAAAAATACCACGAGGCCTTACTAAAATAAAATTATTTCGGAGGAGATATGTAAGTTCAAAGTATCGTTCATATTATCTTATTATAGACCTTTTTTTTATACTTTAATAGCGATGGAGTTAATTTAAAGTTCATAACTTTATACATTCATATAACTCATATTTATTACAAAATTAAATTTAATATTTGAGCCTTGTATCGTTACAGTGGAATTTAAAGTATTGTTTTGGTTGATCTTTATTCTACTTCGCATGTGTGTTAATATTAATTGTCAACCCAATTAATGATTTCTCAAGGTTTTACATGCATTTTCAATTGCTTTTAATCTAAGTTTATGAATAATATACCAAGATAAAAATAATTTTATAAAAAATATGAATTAAAGTAATACTATTTTAAATATTGCTCTCTTGAACGATGGTATGTTACATGAGATGTTATTTATGTCAAATGTATGTTAAAGGGTTGAAGAATAAATTTAAACTTTTTATTGATTAAATTATAGTATTAAAAGAAATATACATATATATATATAACTTTTCAAATATTGCGGGTTTTAAACAATGAAAGGTTTGTAACTATTTTACCCCACAGTTGTTGTTTTTTTTTGTACTTTTTGCAAATAATTACAGTTTGTGTTTTTTATAAATTTAGTTTTGAAACCTGCCTATTTTACCCTATCTGACCCTATCTTTACCCTATCTGTTCAATCTAGGAAAAAAAAAAGAAAGGGCACTACTCACACCAATATAATGTGCTACTGGAGGAAGAAAAAGCTTTTAATAACATTCCATGTAACATACCATCATTCAAGTGGACAATATTTAAAATAGTATTACTTTAAATCATAATTTTTATAAAATTATTTTCTTCCTGGTACATTATTTATGATTAAAAGTAATTGAAAATGCAAATAATAAATATGAGTTATTTGAATTCCCAATAACAAACTTTAAATTAACTGCATCGCTATTAAAGTATTAAAAAAAAGTCTAAAATAAGATAATATGAACGAAACTTTGTAAATACAAATATCCTCTGAAATATTTTTTTTACTGAGGACTCGGTATTTTTTATAAATACTTTGAATCTATCTAATTTTTTAAAAGAGAGACCAGTTTTGAAGAAGTGTCTGTCGGTACATATTTTCAGCCATCTTTTGGCAATGTATAAACATTTAAAAAATAAATTAAGGTGTTAATTATTATATTGTCAAAGTTAAAACAAATTACGGAAAATAATAGATGCGAATTTAGCTGATAAGGCGCATAAAAATCACGAATTTAACCGATAAGGCGCATAAAAAATCATGAATTTAGCTGATCAGGCATGTAAAAATTGTGAATTTAGCCGATCAGCAGGTAAAAATCACAAATTTCGTCGATGGGATGTGTAAAAATCGTAAATTTAGCTGATAGAACGAGTAAAAATCGTGAATTTAGCCTACCAGGTGCGTAAAAATCGTGAATTTTGTCGAGCGGGCGTGCAAAAATCGTTAATTTTACCAATCGGGCATGAAAAAATTGTGAATTTCGCCGATCGGCATATAAAAATCACGAATTTCACCAATAGGGTGCGTAAAAATTGAGAATTTTGTTTAACAAGTATGATTGTGGACCTCGACAAGCTAGTCATTTTTTTGAGTGGCCCATGAACCAAAAGTGGCCAACATCTTCAGAAATTGTGTATTTCGTCAATTAGTCCGAAAAAAATTGCAAACTTCGTCAATCGGGAGCGTAAAAATCCTGAATTTCCGTCGGTCAGATGCGTAAAAATCCTGAATTTCCGTCGGTCAGAAGCGTAAAAATGATGAATTTCCGTCAGTCGGGAGCATAAAAATCAGGAATTTCAGCGATCGGCTGCAACAAAATCATGAATTTCAACGATCGGATGAAGAAAAATACTGAATTTCGTCGATTGGACGCGAAAAAATCATGAATTTCGTTGGTCGGAAGCGGAGAAACCATAAATTTCTTCGATCAGACGTGAAAATATCCTGAATTTCGTTGATCGGACGTAGAGAAACCATAAATTTCTTCAATCGGACACTGAAAAATCATGAATTTCAAAGAACGGGAGCGAAAAAATTCATAAATTTCTGCGATCGGGCACGAAAAAATTATGAATTTTGTCGAACGGGGGCGAAAAATTCACGAATTTTAGAGTACAGTAAGGATATCAGAAAATCCTGCATTTGGCCGGTTCTTTTTATGCAGAATGTACGCGACGCTGCGGCGGGCGCCGCAGACTTTTTAGGGCATCTGCAGACTAAAAACGGCAAACTTCGTCGAAGAATTGCGAGAAAAATGCGAAATTTATTTAAAGATTGCGAAAAATGGCTAATTTCGCTGACAGGTCGCGAAAAAAAATGCAAATTTAATCAAAAGGCTGTGGAAAAACGTGAATTTCGCCAAAAGGCCGTCAAAAATACATGCGTTTCGTTGAAGGATTGCAGAAAAATATGAATTTTGCCGAAGGGCTACGGAGAAAACGCCAATTTCGTCAAAGGATCGTGGAAAAAATCTGTTAATTTCGTCGAAAGATTACGAAAAAATGGCAAATTTTGTCTTAGGATCTCGAAAAAACGGAAAATTTTGTCGAAGGATCTCGAAAAAATGGAAAATTTCATCCAAGGATCTCGAAAAAAAAGGTAAATTTCGTCGAATTATTTCGAAAAAACGGCAAATTTCAGTAAAGTATCTCAAAAAAAAAAACTGCCAATTTTCGTCGAAGGATCTCAGAAAAAATGCGAATTTTGTCCAAAGGCCAAAAGAAAAAAGACGAAATTTATCAAAGGATCTGGGAAAATGGCTAATTTTGTTGACAGATTGCGATAAAAACGCAAATTTTGTCAAAGGGCTGCGGAAAAACTTGAATTTCATCAAAAGAATATAAAAAAAAAAGTTTCGTTGAAGGATCGTGAAAAAAAAAGCGAATTTCATCAAAGGGCCACAGAGAAATGGAAATTTTGTCAAATGGTCGCAGAAAAAAATACCAATTTCATCAAATAATCGTGGGAAAAACTGCTAATTTCGTCAAAGAATCACAGAAAAAGTTCAAATTTCGTCAAAGAACCACAAAAAACAAACAACAAACAAAAAAAAAAAAACATGAATTTCGTCAAAGGATCACAGGAGAAAAAAGAAACGCTATTTTCGTCAAAGGTTCACGAAAAAGAACGTGAATTTTGTGAAATAGTCCCAGAAAGAATGCAGCATTTCTTTAGAAAACAGCAGACGTACAAAGTTCTATGCTTATTAATATAGGCATAGTTTTTAATCTGAAACAATATCCTGAACTAACTTTTGAAAAACGGTTAATCCGAACCCAATTTGCAAGGATCTACACTCAGCCTGAAATCGACTCTAATGAAAAGCATAGTTAATCAGACCTGCAACAGGAATAATTATTGCCGAGAGGGGATTTTCTCCCCTAACCCCTCTGCTGTAACCTTTCAGAATATTTGCTGTGAATTTCAGAATTTTTTTTTACTCGGAAAGGCTGATAAATGCTGATGCCTTAATTAATTAGCACTACAACAGCAGCAAGAATAGATTTATATGATATATTGCATATTGCAGACTATTTTTGAAAACATTATTAGCGTTGCAGACACTTGAAGATAGTTCTGCCACTGGGGCGAGTGCTTATTTTCACCTTTAGCAGAAAGTCTTTTATGCATCACATCTTTGGGTCCACACGTGTGCATGGAAACATAACAGCATCACCCTAGCAACTGAAGTGGTCCTTTTGCTAAAGTTTTCCTTTTTGGTGAACTTGTTTTGTTTGCTAATTACATATTTTAAAAATGAAGAGTATGTTTTTATGGGAAATTTTGTGAAGTTGCTATTTTTATTATAATAAAGTTTGTGAAGGGATCCTGTTTTATTAAGAAGAATTATGTGAAAGCGTGCTAAACAGGCCCCAAATTTTTCCTGGATCAACCCCTTGAGTGTGTAATTTCATTATTTAAATGTAGGGCTGTTATGCTGCATATGGTTACACAAATAATTAGTCTTGGGATACTATTTCATTGGTAAGTAATTTATTTTATTTTTTTAAATGTAATTGATGTATACAAAGCTATTATTAAAAAGAATTGCTCTGTATATGGGTGGGAATCTTCTATGCTTTAAGCAGATTCATATGTTTTGTTATGTGTAGAAGTGTAGATAAATTTTATTTTCATGTCAATTTCTGTATTGTTTACATTCTCGCCTGTCAAAAAGTATGACTTTCTCTAGAATAATATTGACTCTAGCAGATGGGTACGGTGCAGTGCCAACATCCTTTTTTAACTTTATGCACCTGGCAGAACCCAAAATTGTACAATTAATGATGCTGAAAATATAAAATTTTTGCCTTTTTTTATGAAGCTGTAAGAACAGAATTAATGCCAAAATAGTAGAATTTTCACTTTTATTTTTCTTGTGTTCCCTCATAATTTTTCAGTCTGGAGACCCCAAATGATACTTAAACTGTAAAATTTCTGCCTTCTATTTTTGGGGTCTGCAGGAATAGATATGGAGCCAAATTAAATTTCCTTTCGCCCATATTTTGGTATAATATATATTTGATATTGCACCCCATATTTGGCATAAAATATTTTGGTCGACATATCAACATAATATGTTTGGGTTCAACTGATAGATTTTTGTGTGTGTTGTTCAAAGTAAATTTTGGAGATTTATGAGATTTCAACTGTTGTTTCTATCTAATACCTTCAAATTTAACTTTTTAATTGTAATTTACACATACAAAAATATTTTACGTACAGTTGTTGCACAGTTTTGACGTAATTAAATAAAAAAAAATTTAATGCATGTTGTGTTTTTGTGTGAGTGTGCATGGATTATCTGATAAGAGGGGGAGGATGTTCAAAATATTTTCAGGCTTGATTAATGCAGGGACAGAGTTCCGCAAGCATTTTATAAGAGTATTTTTGCCTTATTTAAAATTTAAAAAATCCTGCGTTTAAAAAAGTGACACTTATACTAAAATATTGCTGGAAGTTTGCAACAGCAGTAACTGGGTCCTCGTCTTGACTACCTATCATCATAGCTTACACCCATATCCAAAGAAATGAAACGGGGGAAAAAAGAAAGAAAAAAAAATTGGTTGATATGTATATCATATGCTTCAAGGTCAAACAGGAATGTACCAGTAGTTCCAGTGTTTCTAGTTACGGTTTTTTAAATTCCAATTAATTGATTGCTGCCACTTTTTAAAAATAGTAAAATTTCCTTTATTTAATAGCAAATTTAATAAAGCGACTATTACTATTTCAAAACAAATGTCAGCAATGAAGCAATCTGAATAATAGTAGGAACCAACAGGCAATATTAGTTGTGTGTGTGTGGGGGGGGGGGGGGGTGAGTACTTTGAGAAAAGTTGAAATCTAAATTACAATAGATGTTACATAATCAGTGTTGAATTCAGACATCTTTCCCCGGGAAGGATTTCTGGGCTTCAAGGGGGGGGGGGGCGATTGCACTTTTTAACCATTGAAAGTATAAAATCTCAAATCTTTCGACGGGGACATTTCAATGCTCCAGGGGGGATTCCCCCCCCCAGGTCACCCCCTGAATTCAACACTACATAATTATTGCCCTGCAAACATTTGCATAAGAATTAGAACGTTTTAACTTTTATAATTTGTTTTTCTATTTTTGCATTTTAGCAAAAATTTTGCTAACACATTTTCATACATTTTTTAAAATACTTTTGCAAAATGGGAAAAAAAACCCCTAAAAATTAAGGTTAAATGTTAAATTTAAATTTTAAAACTTTAAAAAAGAAACGTTTGAAAATTACTACTTCTCCCTTTGAAGATTTTTTATATAAGGAAATTTCTAAAATGTTTAAAATACTTGGAAATGTTCACAAATTAGGTTCTTTCCAACTATACCAACAACATAATACTGTATGCTAATGTGCTATTTATTTTAACCTTGACCGTGCAAATGATTGCAAGAGTATTTTTGCCTTATTTAAAAAAAAAAAAAAAAAAAAAAAAAAAAATTCTGCATATAAAAAGTACAGATTTTTTTTGTCTAAATGAAAAGTAAAGGCATTACAGACAAAAAAGTGAAAGAAATGTACAAGTTTTTTGCCTAAAGGAATACTGAAGGTATTTCGGACAAAAAAGTGAAGGAAAAATACAGGTTTTTTACAGACTTATATTGTATTTCAGATAATACCTAAGAGCGGTCCACTGTGTCCCAGAAGTGGGGCACAGTGGTCCACTTTACGGATGCATATAAAATTTTTTTTTTTAAATATATTGAAAACTATGTTATGAGAAAATTATGATAAATGTATAAAGGTTTAATGAATATTCAAAAATATTTTCATGCAGATCGGTTTGTCCATTAAAGAGAACAAAATTTTTAACTGAAAAAGTGTTCCACTGCGTACCAGTCTCCCCTACATTTAATATTTAAAATTATCATCTAAATCTGCCACAATAGACTTCATTATGAATTGCTTATGAGATTAAAAATTTGCAATCCCTTTCGCATATATATATATATATATATATATTCTCACAAGCTACAAAGAAAAAAAAAATTTGGGGGGGACATCAGATTTTTATATAAATTGTGAAAGTAACAGGTATGTATACAACTGGGAATGTTTAACTGAAAATTAGCCAAATGAGGAGCCGGAGAAATGGAGAGAGTTTACCAGCTAGTTAAATTAACTACAGAATTCTAGAGGGGGGGGGGTAATCACTTCCATTCTGCTCCTAAAAAATACAAGTTGAGAGTCTAAAAACAGCCAATGAATTTTCTCTATATTATTTGTAATATTTATTGTTTTGTTTTAAAGAAAGTATTGGTAAACAAAAATAAACATTGATTACACCAAGGGTGTCTGTAAAAACAACAGAATTATTCAGGTCACTTAAAAGAAACGAGGTTCTCTATTTTAATGAACTACAGAAAATTTGCAAAAAAAAAAAATGCAGGTGGGAAACTACCGAGAATCTGCAGAAAAAATGCTGTTGGGAAACTACAGAAAATCTGCAGAAAAAATGCAGTTGGGAAACTGCGATGATTTGGCCGATTCCACTACAGAATTTTTGAGGTAGATACAACTACAAAATTACTGCAGAATTTTTTAGGTTGATACAACTACAAAATTACTGCAGAATTTTTGAAGTCGATACAACTACAAAATTACTGCAGAATTTTTGAAGTCGATTCAACTGCAAAATTATTGCAGAATTTTTGAAGTCGATTCAACTGCAAAATTACTGCAGTAATTTTGCAGTTGTATCGACTTAAAAAAAACTGTAGTCGAATTGGCCAAATCACCGCAGTTTCTCAACTGCATTTTTTTTGCAGATTTTCTGCAGTTCATTTTTAGCTGGGGGGAGGTTAAAAATTACAAGTTCAAGAAGTATGTGCATAAAAATCTCAAATTTCATCAAACGTTTTCATAAAAATCAATAATATTTGTCGATCGGGTTCAGAAAAATGGAATTTCGTCATTCGAATACGAAAAAATGATGAATTTCGGTGATCAAGTGCGTAAAAATCATGAACTTTGTTGACCGGTGTGTAAAAATCATGAATTTTGTCGATCGGGTGTGTAAAAATGATGAGTTTCATTAATCAGGCACATCAAAAACATGAATTTTGTGGATCAGGGAGGGGGAGATCATAAATTTTTTCGAACACAGATGTAAAAATCATGAATTTCGTTTATCGGTGCGTAAAATTCATGAATTTTGTCAAACAGGCACATAAAGATCAAGAAATTTGTTGATCGGCATGTAAAAATCATTAATTTCATCCATCGGGCATGTAAAAATCATGAATTTAGTTGATCAGGCATGTAAAAATCACAAATTTTGTCAACGGGGCACATAAAAATCAAGAAATTTATTGATCGGCATGTAAAAATCAGAAATTTTGTTGAACAGGCACATAAAAATCACGAATTTCTTTAATCGGCGCATAAAAATCATAAATTTCGCCCATCTAGTGCAGTAAAATCATTAATTTCCTCGATCGGGTTCAGAAAAATCAGTAGTTTTGTCGATCTGGCGAGGAAAAAATCATGAATTTTGTCAAACAGACATGGGAAAAAAAGAAAATCCTGCATTTGTCGGGTTTTCTCCGTATTTTTAATCGCCAGTTTTTCAAGTTTTATCGCCGAGTGCCTATTTTCACCTTTACCCAAAAACGAATAACATCGAATTAAAAGGTACAAGTTATTAGCTATTTACGGGGAAAAAAACTTTAACGGCCATGTACTACGCCAAGGTCTTAACTGGATCGTAAAAATGAGGAAACGTGTTTCCTTACGGCTGCTCAACTACTGTATAAAGCGTCGACAAAAAGGGGTGACAATCCCATGCAAATGAACTATGAAAACTTCCAAAAATGGGTGTTGGAAAAACTACTTCCAAATTTGCAACCGAATAGTGCCCTATATATAGACAATGCTCCACATCACATGCCTGTTGAAAACCGCTCTCCTGCAAAGAATTCTATAATAAAAGTAATGAGAGACTGGCAGAAAAACAACAAAATATACTGTGGCGAACAAATGCGAAAAGTAGAACTTTTCTCTCATTGAGAGTAATCGTCCAAAGAAAATAGTTTATAAAATTGATAATAAAATTCTAGTTTAGAAGTATTATTTTTAAAAAAAAATATTTTAAATAAAATTTTATCCGCCCTTCCAAATTGTTTGAAAATACAAGCTGCAATTTATAATAGATAAAATACTCCCTCACCCAGGTATTTTGTTTATTTATTTATTGTTTTTAATTTATTTTGAATTGATGGTTCTCCATTTCAAAATTTTCATTTAATTTGATACGTTGATGGTCTATAGTATATTGTGTATACTACTACTATGTATTGTGTACACAATATATATAGTATATATTGTGAAGCTTCATGCATGTTTTGCTGTTACTACATATTAATTTTTCAAATTCATTTTTAATAAACTTATGCAAGTAAATAGTTTTAGAGCCCTATGTTGTTTTCAACATATTCAGACAATTTCAAACTTTGCACTCACCAACACTTAATTTATAAGATCTGACTATTAAAAAACATTGCGAAATAATTAACAGTGGTTTTCTTCAAAAAAATTTTTTTCTTTCTTCTATATGTTTTCAAAATACACCGCTATACAAGAAACCATTCTTGGCTGCAGTAAAATTTCAATTGTGTCAAAATTGTATAAAAACAATCCCTATGTAAAATATTGATATTTATGTAAGTTGTAATCAAAAAATTAAATGTATTAGCAGCAGTTGAAATTTAATAAATTTTCAGAATTTACTTTGAAGAACAAACACTTATTACAGTCAACAGTATTTTATACAAAAATTGGGAAAAGTTTAAGATGATTAAATTTGTGAAGAGTTAATTTTTGGTAGGAAAAACTTTTGTGAAGTGTCCTGTTTTAATGTGAAAAGAAATGTGAAATAACCTGTTTTAAAATGAAAAAAATTGTGAAGGATACTGTTTTAAGATTAAAAAAAATTGTGAAGGATCCTTTAAAGCTCTTCTTAATTCTTCTTAAACAGAGTGCTGTAATATACTTACTAAAGTTGTATTTTTTCTGTGATTTAAGCACATATAAGGTATTTCATACCTCTAAATTAGTTATTTTAAATGATTTTTAAAATCACAGGTAAATGATAGAAAATTTGAAAAATAAAATAGCTATTTGTTTACTTTTCAAACTCTGAATTTAAAGTAAATAAGAACTTATTTATTCATTGTATAGTAATATTTTAGAGCTAAAAAAAACCCTATGTGGGTTAAAATGATTATGCAATTTTTTTACTATATTTTTTAATCATTTTTAATGTAACATTTGACATTAAAACAATATAGTGCTCGAAAACTATTTAACAAGCTTATTAAAAATGAATGTGAAAAATTAATATAAAGTAAATGCGAAACATTCATGAAGATATAAGTTTGTCACACAACTATTTGTAAATGCAATGAGAAAAAAAAATGATAACAATGTAATAATACTGGCAATATGAATGCAATAAGGTAATGCAATGAGAAAAAAAAAAGCTATTTGTTTACTTTCAAACTCTGGATTTAAAAGTAATTAAGAACTTATTTATCCATTGTATAACATAAAACACTTAATTCAGAACTAACTTTCTGCATTTTCTTTTACAAAATAACATAAAAGTAATATTTTAAAGCCATAGAAACATGTAACTGGCAGTTGCTCTGACAAAGACTAACCTTACCAAAACGAAAAATTTTAAAAGAACCATCAAGTCATGTAAAATAAAAAAACAATGAATAAATAAACGAAATACCTAATAGTAAGTATAATATCTTTGATTTTCTGTGCCTATCTTTTCCCCAATTACTCAATCTCCATGTTGTATACTCTCGCTAGTCGCTAATTTGTGCTTCACGCATTGATACGATAATAGTTGGTTGGTTGTCTTCGTTGCGAAAGAAACAAAGAAATGAAAAATATTTTATCATTAGAAAATGAAAGATTTATTATATTTCGCAGTAAAATTGAATACATGTAATTAAAAAATATTTCCTCATTTTGAAAAAGGAATCGAAATAATTTTTCGAATATATGCATGTTTAAAATCTGAAATTATTTCTTTGTAACAAAAAGAGAAAACATATAAACCCCAATTGAATTTAATACACATGTTTTACATGTTTAGAGTATATAATTCATTGTTTTTGCATTTAAAAAAATCTAAATAATTAGCCCGGTCAAAAGCTTTATTGATATCAGCAGTTTTAACGGCGAACCGTAGATCCATTTTAACTGTAATGCCCGGCGGAAGAAGTGAGTGAACACACCATTGCATTTGTACAGCTTGGCTTAAGAAAATAGTCCCATTTTTAAATCGTATTATATAAAAAACTAGAGTTTTCCTATTTAAGTGGATAGGGGGATTCGCTTCATATAAAACCGATTAGTATCATATATTAATTTTTAAAAAATCCTTCGGGCGGATTTCGAGATACGCTTCTTACACCATGACACCATTACATGCAGAGCGAAAAACTTCCCATTTTACTTAAAAATGGATTTCCATATCTTAAAATCTACTGCATGTAGAAATCTATAAATTTCAGGATAGAGTTAGACCGGAGATATAAGACAGCTGTCAAAAAATCAAAACGATATGCCTCATATTTGCTGAGATATTAAATGTCGGCTTTTCGCTTTTCCTTTGAACTCAAACTAGCTGTATATATAAGAGTGACGGAAATCTTCGGTTTTAAGCATTCGGTTTTCGGTTTTTGCTGCGTCACTCGAGAAACTACCGTCTCTCATGATATGCACAGTGAGAGAAAAAGGAATATAGGTTGATATAGATATTGATAGAGTCTTGTTTCTTTATCCATCAATAACAGTAAATATATAAAAACATGTACTCAAAAAACCTGGTTTAAAACAATGACGCTGAAATATATAATATTTACAAATTATGTTCTTGGAATATATGTTGCCAAATTATGAATGTTGATCATTAATGTATGAATGTACAGGGTGTTTCACAAAGGACCCGTAACTTTAAAAATCAATAACCCGGAAACGGTGATAGATAGAAGCATGAAACCTGTGGTATGTTTATTAAAAAAAATCGCAAGAATCGTATACGTAAATCTCAAAATTTAGTTAAAAATAGCACCGATAGATGGCGCTGAGAGCGTTAAGAATCCTTTTAAAGAGAGTTCAAAAGCATAGAAAGACGAGTCGTTGAAGATTTTGTCATTGAAATCTGGCCGCTATTAGCGTATAGTGAAAATAATTCCGAAAGTGGTGTATACCGTGGAGGAACGTGTGTTTATTGTGTTGGAGTACCACCGATTAAATCAGAGTCATACTGCCAAAAAGAGAAGTTTTCAAACGCGATTTCAAGTCGCAAAAGGCCCAGATGGAAAAACAATTCGTGAGCTTTTCAGAAAAATTCAACAGACAGGCAACGTGGCCGATGCGAATTATTTTCACTATACGAAAATAGCGGTCCTTTGTGAAAAACCCTGTATATATAAATGTTGCATATTAAGCTCTTCATACATAAATAATTTAAACTTCTTATATATATTTATATATGTATAAACTTTTAGGAAAATTGCTCTTTAGACAAAATAATTTTCAAATGTTTTTAGGAACTCTTTGTTAAAATCCATTCTATTTATTACTTCTTTCTGCTGATTCTCATAATATGCCTTCTGCTTGAATATTTCATGCTTTAATCGGATTGTTATTTCTTCATAGTATTACTTCAATGGTAGAATGTGAAGATATTTCTTCCGTACTTTAAATATATAAATAGGAAAAAAGTTTGTTGTTAATCTATATCTATTTTATTCTCTAACATTACAAATAAAAAAGAAATGTAATTATATTTATTATACTTTAATGAAAAAAAAATATTACAAAACTAAAGTGATTTATTAAAAAAAAGTTTTTTTAAATGTAACTAAACTATAACTGGTAATACATGTATAACTTAACTCATCTCAAAAAACAATGTTTGAAATTTTATTTTGTTTCCTTAAAGAATATTCTATTTTTCGATTGAAGTGTTGTGTTTTAGAATAAATGAAGGGGTAAATAAGTTCTAAATTATTTAAAATAGAAATAATTTTATTTACTAGAGTGAATTCAAAATGCAAGCACTATCCGTGATTAGACTAATGTGCGATTAGACTATTTATATAATATTAAATTTAAAAACCAATTGCAAGCAATGTTATTATCTCTGTTTTTGCAATGGGTTTAATGTTAGTGTTATTTATTTATTTATTTATTTATTGCTGTTGTTAACCAACAATTGTTGCAGGTGCGATCATGTGAATGAATAGTCTTGGTGTGAGGTCGAACAAAACTTTTGATGAAGGAAGGGAATTTCATTGATCTGCCATCTGACAGGGAAATGTAATCATTTTGGTAGTTAACCATATATCCTTCCAATACGGTAATTCCATGTTGCTAGGGCGTGCGTCCTGAATGTAAAGTTAAGTTTTATTCAAGAAAAAAAATAGGGAATGGAACTTTAAAATCTTAATGTGTATTTGAATGTGATGAATGTATTTGAAAGTGTTGAAGTTTAGAGATTATCGGTCTCGAATATCACACACGCACACACACACACATATATATATATATATATACTAGGGGGCCTACCCCCTGCAAGCTACGCTCGCCAACCCCCGCTCAGACTTCGAGTGCTCTAAAAACATGACAGCGTTCTTTATTTTAAAAATATTGGTAAATCTGTAATTGGGTTGCCATGCTTTTAACGTTTTAATGGGGCCTTTTTTGATTATCATGGCCTCATACACAGCTGTTGAGGCAACTGACGACTGTTTCCGGGATTGATAAGTAAAATCATTTACAACTTGAAAACCAGCTTGTATAAAATGGTTAGGTTTAAATTGTGGCTACCTCTCGGACTTTTATAACAACGATCTGTATTCTATTCTTCTTTTGCGTTTAAGGATGAGAAAAATTTCATCTGCTTGTGAATAACATTAAGAACCACGGTATTGAAAAGTACTATGTTATAGATATTTTCAGTAACAGGTTTTAATTTTCTCTCTATTTTAGTGCACCATCATGCATATTTCCGTGTTATTTTAAATATGTAAATTATTTATTTTAATTAATATGTATATACGAATTTTCTAATAATTATTTATAATACAAAATCAATTAAATATTTTGTGCTCGGCATCAATTGATGAGATATTTAAACAAATTTGTTATCCGCGATAATTTTACACCATGTTATGTCACTTGAATAGTGTCCATAAGAAAATCGGGTAACTTTTCCAGTATAGGATCCTTTGCTTTTAGGTTTGGCGTAATTCGAGCTTCAAAAAGGGATAGATTTGTTAATATACATAGATTTGTTGCCAAAAGTTATGAAAACAAATCCAATGAACTTTTGGTGCTTTTCTATTATAGAGGACTTGACGCTTTTTTAAAAAGCTTGGCGGAAAAAACCAAGCAGGATAGAAAACCAAGCAGGATATTTTATTCTCCTTCCGTTCGGTTGAGCAATTATTATTTTATATATTCGTTTGAAATATCCGAATTAGTGATTTTATAAATTCGTTTAATTAAATTTTACAAAAAAATAACAATATGATATCAATAAATAATAATTATTATTAATTCCTTTTCCCCCTTTCTTTTGCGTTTGCATAAATGACGTCATTTGGACGAATTTATTCAAAATATTTTCAGTTTATAAATTAAATTAAATGCTGACAGACGATTGAATCCTAACGATAGAAATGTGATTTTTTTTTTCAAATTTTCCTGAAAAACATAATTTAATCACAATCTTGTCTTCATTATCGATTGAAATAAAAGATAAATTCAATTTCAATTTGAAAATGACGAATAAAAAGAAATAAATAATCCCTATCGGGATCCTTTTCAATTTTTTTCCCTTTTTTGTCACAAAAAAAAAACTGAGTAATTAGTTGCCATCATTACAGAAATGTCATTAAAATTAGAAAAAAATTAATATCTCGAAAACTAAATCCAATTTCAAAATTCTATTAGCAGTTTTGACATCCGCGGATTTTTATGGACAATTGGTATTAATTTCACCATCAAGCGTTTAATATTTTATTAAAAATAGCCCTGAAACATAATCAGTCGTTTAATCAGTCGTTTCATAAAATCGTTTCATAAATTCGTTTCATAAAATCGTTTCACAAATTCGTTTCATTAGGATTTTATATATATAGGGTAGATATGTGTGTGTGTGTGTGTGTAGCAGGAAGGCACCATATGTCCTGTCCAGTATCTAGCAGAAGACATCGGCGATGATATGTGCTGATACCTATGTTATTTTTATATAATTGCGTATATGATAAAATATTTTTTCCTCTATTAGTATTGTCAAAACATAGTTATAATATTTTGCAATTTTTAATGACATATGTCATTACATTGAAACGCAGCATTTGTATCACTTTTGTTGTACTTCATTTTATATAAAAAACATTGAGCTGCAACGAAAGCTAGATTTGATAAAATTATTCTTTAAAACGAATTAAAATCAGCAAAATTAATTGTTGTGCGCAAACTTGTGTGTTCACATACATCATACACAAACATAAAGTCACACTTTATGTTTTTATACTATTTTTGTTCCTAATTCATCACTGTGTTATTTTTGAGAAGGTTGTAGGTCATCACATACTAAACCAGTACATTTATGCTATATTTGAAAATAATCGGAGATATGTTGCGTTCAATTTGTTGACATATATATATATATATATATATATATATATATATATATATATATATATATATATACAACATCTGGTCATCTCGTGATGATCCCTCTGATGATATCCATGGCGGTATATATGTGTATGCACTATATGGCCATTCGTCACTGGACATTAATTTTAGAAATATACATCGAAAAATTAGAATCGAATAATTAAAGATATGTTTGAAGGATTCTTCTGAAACTTCGTGATTGCAAAGAATATGTTTGGCCTCATATTTATAAATGACGATTTAAGCAGGGGGACAATTAGACGGCCAACAAAATATCTAGGAAAAATAATAATATTTGGGATCACCCTGTCAAATAAAATGCAAGAAATGATTTATAGCTACAGCACACGAATATGTGGATATTGTGCAATATGCATATTCATTTGTGTAAGAAAAGCGATTTTTTTAAGTTAAAAAAATTCTCGCATGTTTTTTGTTAATATCATGCAGGGTTTTCAACCAAATGTAACACCAGTTTCACAAAATTTGACAAAATGTAGTAGCAAAATTATAGTGCAATTAGAATATAAATATATTAAACATTTGATGAAACATGAACAGTTGTATGAAATATTTTTAATCTGAGCATGCGCGACGATAACAAAGATTTTTTTTCATTACTTAATAGAAAAACTCTATAGAAAAACTGATATAAAAAAAAGCTAGTCAAATATCATGGAAATTCAGAACGATATCGGCGATAGAGTGAGCTGGTTTTTAGTTTCTCTCTAAAAGTAGTTGAGTGGTAAGGGATTTTCCATAAATTGACATGTTTAATTTTTATACTACTTTTCATATTTATTGACACTTTAGTTCTCCTTGGAAAACTTTATCGTACTAGGTTATAATCGTTTTGGAATGGATCCTTTGATTTTGGTAATTCTTTTTTGTTCAAATAGGCTCGTTAGAGTAGTTTACCAAAAAGAACTAAAATATCATTAAAAATTGAAAAATAGTACAAAAATAAAAAATGGCAATTTGTGGAAAATCCCACATATGTCATTTAGGTACTTTTAGAGAACAAATAAAAATCAGCTAACTCTATTGCTGATATCCTCCTTTATTTTCACGATATTTGATTTTTTTTTTTTTTTTAAATTTAAAATGAGATGCTATACATAGTTGACTATTAAATCTTAAGAAAACATTATTTGTTATTGTTCGCGCATGCGCATATAAAAAGTTTTCCATACAACTGCTCATTAATATATTTATATTAGAATTACAGTATAATAATTCTACTACATTTTGGCAAGTTTTCAGAAGCTGGTGTTAAATTTGGTTGAAAAACTTGCATGATATAAACAAAAAAAAAAAACATGCAAGAACTTTTTGAACTTATAAAAACCGCTATATCTCCAAGAATATACGTGCTAGTCTTACACAAATGAATACACATATTGTAAGATTTCCTCACATGCGTGTACTGTATCGATAGATCATTTTGCGCATTTTACTTTACGGGTTGATCCCAAATATTATTGTTTTTCTTCGATTTTTCATTGGCCCCCTCATTTCCATCCTGTTCAAATCGTCGTTGATACATATGAGGTCAAACATATTCTTTACAAACCTGGAGTTTTAGAAGAATCCAACTTGTATATCTTTAAATATACGACAAAATGTATAAATTTGTAAGTGTCCAGTGACGAACGGCCATATATTGCATACAATAACTCAAAAAACGTATAAGATCCATCCGCAGTAATTAAAATTCACTTGACTCTTAAAATTTCAAGCTGAGCCTTGGTACGTTATACATGATTCAAAATACCCTAAAACCTTTGATGTATTTTATATTATGATACAATTAGTACTGAAGTACAGATAAATTATGAGTAAAAATATTATTAGTAGTTGGTATAATTACTTTTAATTTAAAAAATATTTAAATATTTATTGCATGATTATGCATATTTCAGAAAATTTCTACTTTTTAATAGCACGCATAAAAAACAAAAGAGATGACTGTGAGCATTCTTTTTATAATTATTTCTTGGAAACTTCAATGTATTCATAAAAATTTTCATCCACTAACGTCTCTCTTTAACGTCTCAAAATCAGAACACAAATATAATATTAATGCAAAATAGTATCAAGTTAATTGAGAAAAGCAAACAAAAACTGGAAAAATTGTTGATAATTATAGGAAGTTATTAGAAAAATCTAATTGTTAATATGAAAAAAATCCTATTTCACCGTTTGATAATCTGAAGAATGTTAAGTATTTTTTTACGTAATTTAATTAATAATTATAGTGTATTTTTAATCAGTATATATATATATATATATATATATTGTATTGGGGGATAAAACATGTATTCTAATTAAGAAGAACTTCATATAAAAATCCATAACAGACATTTTTTTTCTGCATTTAAATGTATGTTAATTCTAACATTAACATTATTCCGATCCTTTTTAGTGAAGTATGCTAAGGCTTATTTTATATTATTAATAATGATGTAAAATAGCATTCTGTTAATATGTAGCAAGTATACGATATCATTTTATGAAATTTCAATTAGAAAAACAGATAGAATTTAGATATGTGCTAGGAAAAATTTCTTATTTGCTTTAAATAATAAAAAGAATACATTTTAAAAACTTTGTAATATAATGAGACATTAACATTATAACATATACGGAAACATTCCGTAACAGAAATTAAATATATCAGATGGCTGTTAAAAATTAGGATAATAATTCCTTTAATTTAGTAAATTTCAAACTTTTTAAAATCTAGATGAGTATTTTTCAACCGTGGTGTTGCACATACCTCTGGTGGAATGTAATATGGGGTTCTTTTGTTTGGTTTTGTGTTTTGAATACAAAGGTTAAACAGACAGGGACCTCAGTTCAAGGTTTAACCTGGACTACTACAAACAGCCATGTTTGAGTCGGAGTTCGAACTCGTCACCTTTTGTCTAGTAGGCAATTTTATAAGCAGTAAGAGATATTGGAATGAATAAATTCTTAAAAGCTGTTATTTTGACTGAATTATATAAAATTTGCTGTTTTGAATTTCCCTAAATTAATATTTGTGATGGTGGAAACTACAAATATAGAATATCAAAACTATGTACGAGAAACGTTCCAAAAGTAAGTTGTCATTTTTTTAAAGAGAAGATCGTACACCATTTGAAAGAAACAATCGTCATAAGAATCCACACCCGTTGCTGGTTCAACGACGCGTCATAAGGAGTGTCAGCTGAGGACGAAAGACGCATGCGCAAAGCGCCAAATAAGAGGAAGTAGAAGCAGACCGGCGTAATCTACTGCGACACACTCACCAAACTCAGGTCCGCATTCGACGAAAGAGACCAGGTCTGTTGAGTGAAGGTGTTGCTCTCTTGGATGACTACGTAAAACCAAACACAGCATGGCTCACACTAGATCAAATTCGCCGGATTCGTGGGAGAGAATTGGATAACCCTGATCTTGTCCCATCGGACATTCAAGTGTTCCCTGCATTGAAAACTGCACTCTCGGGACGTCACTTCCAAAACAATGCTGAGGTGGAGTAGGCTGTGCGACAATCCCTTGCATTAAAGGGAGCAGAATTTTACCAGAATGTTTCCTCTAACTGATTGCACACTACGACAAACGTCTCAATGTCGGTGAAGACTATGTTGAAAACTAGTGAAATGTGTATTATTCATGGTGACATGGTGTTATTGTTCGGATGTAAAGTTCCCGGGTGAAAAAAAATGACGCAACTTACTTTTGGAACTTCCCTCGTATTAACTATTTATAAAACATTTTTATTATGAGAACATAATAAAAAATTGTAGAGTGGTCGTTTTGAAATAAAAAACTTGTGTGAAAGTCCACAAGGTGTAGATTGTAAAGTTGTGCGAAACTATCACAAACTTCGTGGCGGTGGCGACTTATTTTTAATATAGTGATTTTTTTTCCTGCCTAACATTCACCCATACAGGAAGATTTTAACATTGCATTTAGGTGGACAGTCATAAACTCCTATTCACAAGAATTGAATTTAAAGAAAAAACATGTAGTATTTTGAAATCAGTTGTACTTTAAAGGTGGTGACTAAAAACGTTTCATATAATCGTTTAAAGTAAAATAAATTATCGGTAAAAATGACATAATTTTTTTAAAAGCATTTACTGGGCTCCCAAATGGTCCGCCAACTGAATAACAATATTTTGTAACAGAAAATTTCATGGTAGGTTTCTACAAGATTTTCGCAAAAAAATTACCTCCGAAGTTGGTTTCTGCGAAATTTGCAAGATATATCTAAATATATTTTTTTCTAAGAAAATACCGGCATTCAAAAAATGAACCATTTGGGAGACCTGCATTTATTTTAATTTTTAAAAAAATTAAATGTTTTTATATGTTAGTAAAGTTTTAAAATTAGAAACGAAGTCTTAAAAGAACAATATACGTTTTACAAATAAAGTTTTGCATCAAACATTAATATTTCTGCAAATGTAATATTCGCAATTCCTATTTAATGTACATTGTAAATACGATTACTTACTTAGAGTTATTATTTAATAAAATTAATGTTAGAAGTTTTTGTTATGTACAGTAATGTTGGATTTATTTTTTACTCAAGAAATAGGAAGAAATCATGTAATATAAATTCAAAAGTCGAGTTGCCACTAAGCTGGTAAACACACACACACACATGTATATATATATATATATATATATATATATATATATATATATTAAAATGCAACGAAATTATACTTTGAATTTATCTGGTTAAAATAATTTTATTCTGGTTCATTTATCTTCTTTCTTATAAATCACATAATAAACCATAAATGAATATGTTGTATATATATATATATATATATATATATATATATACAGGGTGTTTCAGAAGGTCGTTTAATGCGACCGCTAGAGGGCGATGAGCGCAGACTTACGGGAAAGTGGAAAGCGCAATCATTTCAGGCGAAGACGTTGCAGGAGAAGGATGAATCGGTTTAGTAACGCAGAATTGGCCGATATGCATTACGTATATGGCGCCGCGGATGAAAATGCCCGAGCCGCGGTATATATGTACCTTCAGCGCTTCCCAAGCAGAAGTCAGCCAAGTCATGTTTTGTTTGGACAGTTGCATCGCAGATTGCGTTAAGCAGGAGCTTTCCATGTACGTAGCTACATCGGTCGAGAATGCACTACACGCACGCCTGCCATAGAGGAAACCGTGCTACGGGAATTTGACAGGAACCCGCAGACAAGTGTCCGAGCAAGCGAACGCGTCTTGGGTGTACGTCGTTCCAGCATTATGCGCATACTGCATGAGGACACGAACCACCCCTACCACTTACAAAGAGTACAGGCATTGTGCGGTGACGATTATCCCTAACGCGTTGCATTCGCACGCTGGTATTTGCAACAACGGGTCGTACAACCGGATTTTCCTATTTTGAACGGGTCCGTGAATTCATACGTCGACGTTGTGAAGCATCTATTGCAGCGAATGGGATGAATTTTGAACATCTTGTGTAAATTAAACCATGTTCTTTAATAAAAGTCATATTAATACCTCTTTCGATATACTTTCTTTCTTCCCCACCACACCTGCGATCATCGCCCTCTAGCGGTCGCAGTTTGCATTTTCGAACACAAGTTCCTATGTAAATCTTGTTCATCATGATATGACAGACCTGCATGTTAAGTTTGTAAACAACCTTTTGAGACACCCTGTATATATATATATATATATGTGTGTGTGTGTGTGTGTGTGTGTGTGTTAAACTGTGCTAAGGAAAATATAATTTCATTAAAAACTATTTATTTGATAAAAACACACGATATTTTACAAATACCAATTATATAGATTACAATTTGTTTTTACACACATTATTGTAAAGAAATGTTTTAATAGTTTACGTTTTTTAATAGTTATGTTTATTGTACTCCAAATAAGAGACACTGATTTTCTTTGAGGCCATTCAAAACACCTTCCTACGCGTTTGAAGGAACGTAATAAAAATACACATTCAGAAAAAAAGCTCGACACAAAAAGTATGCTTTCCATCCATTTCTTACTACAATTTTAAATAAGGTGCTTTTAAAATGTACTTCTATAAATGCATAATTCTAATATACTTTTTAGAAATGTATCTAAATTCAAATACATTAAATTGAATTAAAGTTTACGATTCTTACTAGTGATACCAAATATATCCTCTAGCATAAAAAAGACGCGTTTACTTTTACGATAATCATGGCTACCGCTGATGCCATTATATGGCTCCAAAACACATATTCACCACATGTTCATGACATGGAGTGATCAGTTAAATTTGAATATATACGAAACGTAGGATAGTTGAAAATCATTTTATGGATATATTTCTTTTAATATTGGATATGATGAACGTTGTCAATCAAAATGGCAAATGATCACGTATAGCGTTTGAAGAATAAGTACACAATACTTTAATATATTTGATGTAATAAAATGTCATTTTCATATTACAGTAAATAAACACATTGAAATTTCCTTGTAGAAGAAAACGATCTAATTTATTTGTTTAAACGTAAGAACATCCAGCTTTAATATAATTTATATTTTAATAAAACGTATTAATTAATACTTTATAATTAAAAAAAATAAATCTCCTTGTTATTTTTTAAAAATTAAATTAAAAGTTAATTTAAAAATATTGCTTTTTAAAATTCGATTTTGGTATAGCAGCATAACTGCATTTTAATTAATACACAATTTTTTTTCTCCGAATTGGCAAATGATCTCATATATTGTTTTAAAAAATAAAAACATTGAATTTTATATTGGTTTTAATATGATTAAAAAAATTATAGTTAAGAACTAACTGCTTACATATTGTCTTATAAATGAAAATCATATAATTTACATTTATAAAAGTTTATCATATGATAATCATATAATTGCTTATCATATAATTTGATAGCATATGATAATCATATAATTTATATTTTCCTTATCGTTTTCAAGATCAAGAAAAATGATTTTTAATTTATTTTCTTGAAGTGTCAAATAATTTAATTTCTTGTGTGTATGTCTATACTGCTACACAGAGAGTTACAAAATTTGACATGAAGATATCTCTATGTATCTAGATTTGCACCTTGAAGCCCGATTTTGGAATTTTTGATCAGATTTTTTTATGCGATTTTTTATGCGAATTTTAGCGTTTTTCCATGTTTTGCGGCGATTTTTCTTGATTAGTAACAAGAAACTGGTTCCAAACTTTTAGCCCAACATAGCAAATTTTATACTCATTTTAAAAACATTTATTCGGTATTCGTGCAGCATTTTTTTTTATTTTTGGCGCTTTTTTCATTCGACACAAAAATCTTCTCCCAAAATCCTTGATTGGTTGGTTTGCCTCTATTTCGGCCTCAATTATGTCCAAAATCGTCATTCTTTTCCTCTTTTAAGTTTGGAGATGGTTTATAATTGTTTAAATATTAAAAATAATTATGATTTTAAAATGGAAGGGCAGGTTATTATTCATCCCGATTTGTAATTTTATAAGATTTTTTTTTATTTTTAGTGTTTTTTTAAACGTTTTTTCACGTTTTGTGATGATTTTTTCATTATTAAAATGAATCCAATTTCAATCTTTTAGTCCAATATAGTAAATTTTGTTCTCTTTCCAATAAACATTCTTCGGAATTCCAACAGCGATTTTTGAATTTTTTGCGATTTCTTTTATGCGATATTTAGAGTTTTCATGCACGTGACGACTTTTATATATTTGATTTCAGAAAATGACACCGATAACTTTCTGTATTTAAATGTCAAAGCAAACAATGTGCCATTTTGTTTGTGTTTCAAAAGTTGCCGATAATTGTTAATGTCAAAATTATTTGGCTTAATTTTGAGGAAGAGAAGGGGAATGTCCGGTCGTAATTTAAATATCGCGATAATGCTGTTGGCGAAAGTCTCGTCTTCCCCTTGTTCCCTAAATCAGAGCTTTCTTAGTAGTGGTCCGATTCAAACGAAATATTTTCTAGCATTCTTCCCAGGTCCAGCAGGTAATAAACAAACTTCGTTATATTTTTATCATCTCTTGTTTACTACCATTTATGAATATTAATCTCCAGGGGGGGGGGGGGATTTATTTTCTCGGTTTCGGTTCTCGGCCCTATTTCAACGGGAATTGTTTCACTCAACTTAACATGAACTATTTACGATATAGATAACTAATTAATATATACATTTGGGCCCTTGGTGGTGGAAATTGGAACTAAAAGATGTTGCAGCGTGTGCTATACCTTTTTTGTTCGGAAAGAGGTTTGTTTAGAATAGAATACATATCCTCACGGTGGAAAGTAGAGCTAAAAGATTCTGCAGCGCTTGCGCTGCTTTCCTATGTAAACAGGTGGGGCACATGTTAGAGATTCATTTAGAATAGAATACGGCTATTGGCAGTGAAACTAAAACATTTCCCTGCGCGTGCGTCGAAAATGGCTATTTTTATCATAACCGCGAATATAAATTACATATTTCATAATCCCAGACAACGCAATATTCGTATTTTCATTGATTCTCGAGTATTAAGAAAAGTATTGGAGGTACTGATTCGAAGCTCGCAGTCTGTACGTAGTTTATTTTTCTGATTCCGACAGTGCAAATTTTGTGACAATCCGACTGCAACCTTTTTTTAAAAAATTTTGGCCAAAAACTGACCCATATTGAATCAAATGACCCAGATATATGAGGAGGTTGTATTGAATTTACTTCCGCTTCGGTGTCTATCTCTCTATTTATTTTCCGACAGACGAGGGTTAATAGATGGGTTAGCAGATGAAATATTTAGTTCAGCGATTTTAAAGTGTCTTCGCCTTTCGTACTATTTTTTGACGTGACTGGCCATAGCCAGGTGGAACAGCCAGTGAATTATTTTTTTTTATTTACATTTTAAATCTACAAATGAGTAAAATTATTGAAATTACTATTTTCCTTAAAATAAAAGAGTAAATTAAAAATTATTGTTCCATATAATTAGATTTGGAAATTTCAGTACATCAGCATTGTAATTAATAAGCAATTAATGAAATTTTATATTTCTTTCTACACTTAAGGTTATTTATAGTGTAATCTACCACCTTTTTTATGTTCTGCATATTTACTTGTTATAGAGGTGGATTGTAGTTCAAGTCTCAGTTATAAATTGATTGTTATAGTTTGTAAAAAATTACTCTTCCTGCTTCTTTTATTTTTTTATTGAAATTTAAACATAAAATTATAATTAAAGATAAACTATACATAAAGAACTTTTATATATATTGAGAAAATGCGGAAAAAAAAAATATAACTAAGCAATAACTATTAACAAAAAATTATGTAACTTTAAACATATTCAATCTGTAGTATTTAAGTATAGCTGCAATAGAACAATAGAATGTACTTTTAACAAAATTTTCAACATTATCATTACGTATTTTTAACAAAAACCATCAGAAAGAGAAAAAAAAATGAAGCGTCATTCAAAATTATTTCTTGCTCACTGAAATTAAATGTGAATAAATTTAATCATAGGAAAAAAAAAACATTTAAATAAAAAATATGGTGTACTCCTTTGCTTAGTGCATTTTACTTTCACTAATAATTCAATAATGTCAGACAATTACACTTATTTTTCTTAATCCACAGTCAGTTAAATCGAATTAAAATTTGTGCCATCTATGGAAAACGGTGGCGTTTACAGGGCGAAATTTATTCTTCAAATAAAAAAAAAAAAAAAAAAAACTTTTACTATTATGATGAAGATTGGCGCTAATGACATAAAATTGCTTCTGAAAATGTATTCTAGCAGTAATAAGTAGAATTTAAATATGTATGAGATGAAAGAAAGTTGAAAATGATTTTGTAGATAAATTTCCGTGTAATATTGAAAATGAGAATGTTCGTCATGCAAAATGATATATTTTTAAAAAAGCGAATGATTTAATTCATCATTCTAAAGAGACAAAAACGATGAATTTTTAGTAAAAATTTTGATTCCAATAAAATGTATTCCAATATTTTAGTAGCAAAATACATGGAAATTTATTAAAATAGCAAATGATCCAATTTATCTTTTTTGGAAAGCTTGTTAAAAATTATTTAAATAGATAGATGAAGAAAATTCTCTTGATATGTTGATAAAATATACGCATTAAAACAGTAATTTGATTTTTCAAATCACAACTAAAGTAAGTATTTTAATTTTTAGTTTTTACATGCAAATAGTTCAACATTTTAAAAATAATATTTTCTCGTAAAATTTAAGTTTTCAAATAACAAAAATAATTATTTTCAATTAAAAAGCAAACATTCCAATTCTATGTTTATTTATTTTTTATATTTAACATTATTCTCATACATCTATTTATCATGCATCTGTCAAAATATGTTAATAAAAAACCTTTCATTTAAAAGTTAATAATTTCAAAAAGATCATAAATATTTGTATAACACCTTTAATACTTATATTTTACATAATTGAATATACTTTTTTTTATAATTAAACTTCTATCAATGACTACAGTGAACACCCTTTAATGTGCATTTCCAAGGATGGTCATTTTTTACCGGAACTAACCGAAATACGCATAAAACGACGTAAACATTTGAATGGTGTAAACTACTGCTTTTCGTTGAATAAATTGAATTCAGGTTTTGACAGGTTTGACCAAATCCATCCTAAAATAAACAACCTTTTCTTTAATTTATAAATTTTAGTTAAAAAGCAAGTCATTACTGACAATTTGTTAATAGAAAATAATAAACTGCTGAGGACAAACAATATGCGATATAAAGAACGAAATATGCAAATATTGTCTATTTTGTATACTTACACACAATACTAAAGTACAGTCAACTCCCATTAATGCGGACTTTCAATGGAGATAATTTTTTTTCAAGGAACTAACCGAAATCCGCATTAAACGATGAAAACATCTGAATGGCGCAAAATATCGATTTTCGTTGAATAAATGGAATTCAGGTTTTGACAGAAATTAAATGGATTACCAAATTAATACTAAAATAAACAACTTTTTCTTTAATTTGCAAATTTTAGTTAATAAGAAAGTCCTTACTGACAATTTGTTAATAGAAAATAATAAACTGCTGAGGACAAACAATATGCGATATAAAGAACGAAATATGCAAATATTGTCTATTTTGTATACTTACACACAGTACTAAAGTACAGTCAACCCTCATTGAGATAAGTGTTTGCCAGAACTAAATAAAATCCGCATTAAACGACGTAAACATCTGAATGGCGTAAAATAACGCTTTCCGTTGAGTAAATTGAATTCAGGTTTTGACATAAATGGATTATCAAATCCATTGTAAAATAAACAACTTTTTCTTTAATTTATCAATTTTAGTTAAAAAGCAAGTTATTATTGACAATTTGTTAATACAGAAGAATAAATTACTGAGGACAAACAAAATATGCAATATAAAGAACAAAATATGCAAATATTGCAATAATACTTACTTAATATAACTTTAATTAATGTCTCACCTTTTTTTCTTTCGTTGAACAAATTATCTGTTTACCACGTGGTTTTCGAGCTTTGCGACACATTTAAAAATTGGGTGTGTTATATCACATTTTGATGGGTAATATCGGCAAGTAGCCATTAGAATTTGTTTACCTCACCCATCTTTTCTGGTAGAATGTTTTTGTTCATTTCATAATTGTCATTGACAATTTCTTGATCGTTCAAAAACCAAAATTTCAGGAAAGTTGTTTTTGAAAATATAATATTGAAAATTATCTTTCCTCTATTTATTTAAAAGCTCATTTGAGAAACTTGAAATTAAAATAATAAAAGAATACTTTATGTCCAGGAAAATTTCTGTAATAAAAATATATATTCTCCATCTCGTATTTTTCCTCAACTTTAAATTTGACGTGTTAAAATTTGTAAAATTTGTGTCTAGAAATAATGTCAGATTATTTTGATAAATTCAAATGCAGTCGAATTGATTAAAAATTTATTCTTCATATAGCATACCTCAATAAACAAACAAAATATACATTGGAATAGGAAAAATTATATTTTATTTTATAAAGATAATTATGACTAACGCTAATGGCACGGACTGATTTCAGAAAATGTAGTCTAACAGAAATCCGTGATATATGAGATTTTATTAAACGCAGAAATGATACAAATGGTTTTATACATAAATTTTCGTCAAACAAAATTATTTTTTTATTAGCAAATGACCTAATGAATTAGCAAATGCCTTTTATGAGCAAGAACATTCAAATCTAAATAAAAATGTTTATTTTATTGTCTGAGTGCAACGAAGACTCATACACAGCGCAGTATTACTTTGCCCCATATATAGCTACGATGGATATTAAAACCTTTCGTCAAGCATAACTCAAAAAATATTTAACGGATTTCGTTCAAATTTTTACAGCAGGTACCTATAAAGGTGACAACGACGTCTATTTATTACCAATAATAAATGTCAAACCGTTTGGAAATTATATTAAAAAAATAGATAAAAAAGCACAATTAAAGTACATACGTCACGAAAATTTTGTGCGTACGTCATTTTCACCGGCGGGAGATTTTCGTAGACAATCAGAATTGAAAAGTTCATGGAGTACATGGAGTAAAAAAATATGCACGCACTAATATTCAGCACAATAAAATATATTTCAATTTAGTACAAATCGAAAATTAATCTGGATTTTTTTCTGTTTGAAAGAAAAACCTCGCAATAACTTGGTAGACTTGGTATTAGAGATTTGGCGCAAATCTCAGCAATAGCAGCTTTTTTTTATTTCGCGTGTGTCAATTAAAAAAAAAATCTTTGGTGTTTACATAAAAGGTTTCGATTTATGGCATTATTTTTTTTTTTTTCTCTTTTCGGCATTTTAAATGGGATTAATGAAAGGCATGTATTTTAAATTAAATGAGTGAAAGGTTTACATTTAAATGAAGTAAATTCAATATGAAAATGTTATAGGAACAATATTTGGCGATTTATCAACTGCGCCAGTATAACATAAAAGTACCAATATATCAAACGGTATGTAGTATGTGAAATGAAACAATTATATTATAATCACCCGTCGTACAAGAAAAAAAACTAATATTCTGCATTCAGAGGGAAAAATCCGTCTCCTGTGCCGTAAGATTTGGCGAGTTCTTTTTTGGTGATAAGTTTTTCGATGTGATTGTTGGGATCTGCAGGATTTGGCTTACTTTTTCTAAATCTTATTTTTTTGCAGATGTAGTATTACGTAAATATATTTTTTTTGCAGATATTTTTCTATTTTGTATATTTGGCTTTCTATTTTGTATATTTCCTATTTGGCATTTGGAAAAGAGATTTTTACCTTTTTATCTGTGCCTTCGGAAAAAAAAAAAAAAAAAAAAAAATACATATATCAAGCGTATAATGTTATGTTTTGCATTTTTATACGGGCCATTTCTCCATTTTTAGATTTTAAATGCTATTTATTATTTATTAGCCGTTTATTAATTGTTTACAATTTACCCCCCTGAGAATAACAATTATTTATCATAAAAATGCCTTTTAGGTTTGTTAAATGAGTTTGTTTGTATATTTTCATTACTTATTAAAATATCGAATATGGCGATAAAATTTTATTTTAGCATCGTGCTTAAATTTTTAAGATGGTGCAAAAACATGCTTTAATAAACGTATGTTTGTAAATATTTGAAAAAACATGTTTTACCTCTCTCTTGAAAAATTTTGTAAGATGCTAAAACTTCCTTTTGGCACCATTTAAAATTTTTTTCGCCAACCGACATAGGTTAAGAAACTTTTCCCCATTCAGATACACATGCAAGGCTGGTCTCAAACAAGAGTAAAGCTAGCAACAATATTGTTTTAACTCTATAAGAGTTACAATAATGATATTAAATGCTCCGATTGGCTTTGGGCCCAATTACGAAAGTTTCTCCTAAAAAAACTGTAGAAGAAGTCTTTTACATTTGTTTCAAATGAAGCTCGGTCTACAAGGTGATAGTTAATAATTCAAACAACACTAATGGCATGGAGGCAAAAGTTTTAATTTAAATGTATATATTTGAAACCCTTCCCCCCCCCCTACCCCCCCCACAAAAAAAAGAAAGTTACAGTAATGAATTTAAAATGGCGTTAAGCCACGCTTTCTGACATAAGCAATTGGCTGCAAACGCGATAACGAAACTTTCACTTAACTTAATAACATGTAGCTAATATAGCCCTCATAGTCCAGTCAAATTAGGTTTTTTTGCCATAAAAAATGCTAAGGAGATAGAAATTGGTCCATTTGTACATTGGTGGCTACTGATGACTATGTAAAAAGTCCTCATGGATAGGAGGTGAGCGGGGGGAAGGGGGGGCTAAATAAAGTATTTTTTTTTTAGTTTTTTACAAATATTTCAGAAACTGTTGGTTTTCATGAAAAAATTACTCAGACATAAATTAAAGAACATAAAATTCTCTACAAATGATAGGTATATGCAGTGGAACCTCAATTATCCGTCAGTCAGAAGACAGGATCATTGACGGTTTTTCCCCCAAAAAATCAACTTTAATTTCAAATTAATTTATTTAATGTCTCCATAATAAATTCTAAAGGGATAAAAATTGGTCCAGTTGTTCATTGATGGCTACTGATGACTATGTAAAAAGTCCTGATGGATAAGAGGTGAGCGAGGAGAGGGGGGGCAAAATAAAGTACTTTTTTAGTTTTTTACAAATATCTCAGAAACTGATGGTTTTCATGAAAAAATTACTACATAATTTCTGAGATATTTGTAAAAAACTAAAAAAGTTCTTTATCCCACCCCCCCTACCTTCGCTCACCTCTTATCCATCAGGACCTTTTACATAGTCATCAGTAGCCATCACTGAACAACTGTACCAATTTTTATCTCTGTAGCATTTATTATAGTGACATTAAGTAAATAAAATTGAAATTAAAGTGAATTTTTTGCGGAAAATCCGTCAAAGCTTCGGTTTTCTGGCTGACGGATAATCGAGGCTCCACTGTATATAACTGTCATTTGTAGAGAATTTTATGTTCTTTAATTTATGTAAAAGTTACTTTTTCATGAAAACCAACAGTTTCTGAGATATTTGTAAAAAACTAAAAAAGCATTTTGCCCCTTCCCTTGTTCACCTCCTATCCATCAGGACTTTTTACATAGTCATCAGTAGCCATCACTGAACAACTGTATCAATTTTTATCTCTGTAGCATTTATTATTGCGACATTAAGTAAATAAATTAGAAATTGAAGTTTTTTTTTTGCGGAAAGTCCGTCAAATTCACATAAATTAAATATCATAAAATTTCACGTGAAACTTTGTAAATGCGACAAAACATAGTAGGGAACAATGAAAGTACTAATTTATCATTAGACAAATACTCACTAAGTCAAAATATTCTTTTTTCTTTACACATCATCATCAGCTGAAGTGGACGGCTCATTAAAAGGCGTTCTCGGCATGACTGAATCCGTAATCTCAATGTCTTCCTCATCCTGTTGATCTATATTTATAGCTCTTCATAATCAGTGTATTATTATGAAGTGTATAAGTATTTATAGTTACTCATAATAATCATGAATCGGGGTACAGTCATCCACCCTTTCACACTCACCACCAGACACCCCCCCCCCCTCCAAAAAAAAAAAAAGAAAAAAAAATGTGTCAATTCTTTTTTTTTTTTTTTTTTTTTTTTTTTTTTTTGCGACAATATTTAATAAATTTGAATGTACATTAACTAAGTAAATTTGAAATTAAAGAGATTTTTTTTCGGTAAATCCCTCAAGGCTCCTTTTTCGTGACTAACGGATAATCGAGGTTCCACTGTATATACCTGTCATTTGTAGAGAATTTTATGTTCTTTAATTTATGTCTGAGTAATTTTTTCATGAAAACAAACAGTTTCTGAAATATTTGTAAAAAACTAAAAAAATACTTTATTTAGCCCCCCCCCCCCTCCCCCCGCTCACCTCCTATCCATGAGGACTTTTTACATAGTCATCAGTAGCCATCAATGAACAACTGGACCAATTTTTATCTCCTTAGCATTTATTATGGCGACATTAAATAAATTAATTTGAAATTAAAGTGATTTTTTGGGGGAAAATCCGTCAAAGCTTCGTTCTTCTGACTGACGGATAATCGAGGTTCCACTGTACATACCTGTCATTTGTAGAGAATTTATGTTCTTTAATTTATTTCTGAGTATTTTTTTGATGAAAACCAACAGTTTCTGAAATATTTGTAAAAAACTAAAAAAATACTTTATTTAGCCCCCCCTCCCCCCGCTGACCTCCTATCCATGGGGACTTTTTACATAGTCATCAGTAGTCATCAATGAACAACTGGACCAATTTATATCTCTTTAAAATTTATTATGGAGACATTAAATAAATTAATTTGAAATTAAAGTGATTTTTTGGGGGAAAATCCGTCAAAGCTACGGTCTTCTGTCTGACGGATAATCGCGGTTCCACTGTATATACCTGTAATTTGTAGAGAATTTTATGTTCTTTAGTTTATGTCTGAGTAATTTTTTCATGAAAACCAACAGTTTCTGAAATATTTGTAAAAAACTAAAAAAAAATACTTTATTTAGACCCCCCCCTCCCCCCGCTCACCTCCTATCCATGAGGACTTTTTACATAGTCATCAGTAGCCATCAATGAACATCTGGACCAATTTTTATCTCCTTAGCCTTTTTTATGGCAAACTGCTCAAAAATGGGCTAATTTGACTGGACTATCAGGGTACTTTGCAGTTATACAGACCTTGTGATTTTTTTAAAAAGCTTGAGACAATTCAGGTTTAAGAAGTTGAGATTTACTGTCAAATGATATAAACAACTATGAACACAAAACTGATGAATTATTATTCAGGTTTATGTATGTATTTTTTTAAAAAAAAATTGCATCTGATTACACTTATTAGATAAATTACTTCTGTTTGCATTTAATAACTGATAAACGGCTTCTGTATATTAAATGAATTGTTTAAATATTGGAAAGAGATGGCGATAGGTAGAAAGACGAGTAAACAAACAGCTAGACAGACGGGTAGAGAGACGAGTAGAGACATAGGTAGGCTGACGGGTAGCGAAACGAATAGACAGACGGCTAGAGAGGAAGGTAAAAAGAGGGTTGACAGAAAGGTAGCGAAATGGGTCACGAGACGGGTAGCGACACCGGTAGACAGCAATGTAGCGAGAAAGGTTGCGAGACGCGTAGCGTGGTAGATAAAGAGACGAGTAGAGAGATGAGTACAGAGACGAGTTGACTGACGGGTAATGAGATTGGTAGCGAGTCGGGTACAAAAACAGACGGATAGTGAGACGGATATACAGACGAGTAGAGAAACAGTAGATGGGTACGGAGATGGGTAATAAGATGCGTAGAGAGACGTATAGCCAGACGGGTAGAGAGACAGATAGACAAGTTGTGAGACAGATAGACAAATGGATAGCGAAGTGGATAGAGACACGGCTAGACATACAAGTAGTTAGACGGATAGACAGACGGTTAGAGAAATAGATTGGCGGGTAGCGAGACCGGTAGAGAAATATAGAGACAGGTAGCGAGACGTGTAGAGAGATAGACAATCGGTTAGAGAGACGGGCAGAAGAACGGATAGGGAAACAGACAGATTGTGGAGAGACAGACAGACAGGCAAAAGAAAAATCTGCAAATTGGCGCAGTAAAAGCGCAGGGGGCAGAACCTCCTAGAGAATAATCAAGAAGTATCTGTTAAGCTTAACTTTGGAATATATATAATTTTTCAATTTTGCCGATATGGAGATTTAATGTAAAAGTTATTTTACAGAAGTCATCGAAAGATTTTTTGTATACTTTCATAGTAATTTAGACTATAGTTTTGCAATCTGGTTTGTAGCAAAGCATGCTATCAATGTGGTTTGGAGTGTAAGAGTTTCTATAAACAGTTATACAAATAATAGATATATAATCAAGGAAGAAAACTTTTAAATTCGCACAGAAAAAAAGGTGCAACAATGAAATAAAATTTGTGTTAAGCCACGCTTGATAGAATAATCTACTGGCTGCAAATCCAATTACGTAACTTTAAAAAGCTTGGCGTTTTAAAAGATCCGGCGTTTTTTTTTTTTTTTTTTTTTTTTTAAAGTTTTGCGCAATACGCGCTTAAGAAAATGAGATTCTTTGCCACATGTTAAAAAAAAATTATGACAACACATCTGATGAACGGTACTTCTTTTCTATTTTTTAACAGTGTATATGAATTTATATATGATATTTTGTAATTCTATCATTTAATTTGCTCTTTTTCTTTATATTGTAATTGTTAACCCTATGTTCTCAGCAATATCACTCAGACTAATCCCTTTGAGGGAAGTCCTAGTTAAAATATGTATAAATAGTTTTGTACAAAATATGCAGTTTTCGAAAATAATTTTTCATGCGATAAAAAAACATATATTTTAATGAAAAAGTAATGCTAATAATATTGTAAATATATATATGGATTGAAATTTATATTGATGTTTAAATTTACAAATAAAATAATCTTTTATATTTTTATACTTTTCATTAATGTAAAAATACAATTTAAGTTTTTATTTTGTAAAATCAGATTTTGAATCAAATGTACATTTGGATTGAAGATCGTTAATTGAAATTTGCAGTTTGTTCTGTATTTCATATAAAAATAATATGATTAAATATTTGAACACACCCAAAAAAACTTGAATTAAAACAGGATATTCTCTCTGGATAATTTTCTAACTCGATCAATTATTCAATGACATAAAAACGAGTTTTACCTGCAAAAAGTGGAATTTTAGTATGCAAGAAATTAAAAAATTTATTTAATATATAATAATTCTCAGAGCTGAAGATAAGGACATTTTGCCATAGAATATGAAATTTTTGAAATAGTAATTTTTTATCATATTGGTGAGCAAGAATATCGAATTTTAATGAATAAATTGTATTTTATTAAAACGTATGTTGACATGTTTGTAATTAATAAAGAAATTAAAATTTTCTCTGATTAAATCAAATGACCTTATTAATATTTTCCAAAAACGAGCGCAATGAATTTCGATGAAAAACAAATATAATTACAAATATTTATGCAAATATTATTGTTGAATAAATATATATTAATTTACATTCAAATTCTTGTTTATAATCACAACTAAAATACTTTAAAAATTTCCTTTTTTTCCCATTAGCTGAAAAATATAATGTAAACATATTATTTGGAGATTCCGTTTATGGATCAAAACAGTATTTGAATAATGAAGGAATTATTTAAATGCATGTTTTGGTCTATATTTCATTTTACAAGAACGCTAAATGAAAAAATATATGAAGACATAAGAAAATCTTGAAACAGAAAAGTATATTTCCATCTACTCATTTTTATTTTGAACCAATCTATTTTGAAATGTACTTCTAAAAATAATACACTTTTACTACACTCCGTTTTTAAAATTCTAATGCAGTTATATCGGTTTAAATATTAAAATGATTTAAAATTTAATCCTTTCGGAAGTAAGTGATAAAAAATAGTATGTTCTACCAAAAATCACATTTACTTTTAACGCTAATGATAGTAAATGGCTTCTAAAGGCGCATTTGAACAGTAATTAGCCGAATTTATGAATTTATGAAATGCAGAAAAGGCAAAAATGGTTAAATCGACATATTTTTTATTAATTGCTTCAGATAAATTTCAGTATGTTAATGACGGAGATGCGTTTTTGAGCAAGGAGTAGATATTTTGGAAGTAGAAAATTATCTAATGTATTTTTAATTAATTTCCAAATCTTGAATTTTAATTAAAATATTTATTTTAATTGAGGCTATACAACTTGTATTGTAAAATATTGCAATGTATTAGCAAATAAAATGGACTATTTATCTTTCAAAATGGAATGATTTAAATTATGTTAATAATTTTAAGAAAAACAATAATCACATTTATATTTATGTTTAAATTTACCATTGAACCCTCTTAAATTAAAAGTATGATATTAAAGATTTCTTTCGTCAAATCTTTTTTTTTTATGCATAAACTGCACTTGAGTTGAGAAGAAAACATTTTAATTTTATGTTTTCGTCTATATTTGTAAACACTCACTTTAAATTAATACGAATTTTAAATGAATATGAATACACAAAAAATTTCTTTAAAAATAGTGTATATTAGTGTCATTTGATTAACCCAATTTTAAATGAATTTTTTTAATATAAATTTACTGTTGGAAATAATGTTTTGATATTTTACTCTGTTTCTTCAATTAAAGTGCAGTGAAATCGATTTAAATTTACTCTTTCTATCAAAAATAATGAATGCTTATTTGAAAAAAAAAATCTCTATCTTGTACCATAAAATATCACATTTACTTTTGCAAGGATGAACATGACTTTCACTAATGATTTTAAGTGGCCCCTGAAAACGTATTCTAGCAGTAATTAGTAAAATTTTATGAATTCCAGGTAAGTGAAAAATGATGTTACAGATAAATTTCATCAGAATTCTGTTGATGAGAAGTTTTGTCAAAAAATGTAACCTTTGGAAATGAAAAAAAAAATGTATGTATTTTGTTATGAAAACGAAACGGTATGTATTTTGTTGAACAGCGAGAATATTAAATTTTATAGAAATATTTGTTTTAATAAAAGGTTTGCTAAAATGTTTATAAAAAATGAAATTTTATTTATAAAAAGCTTAATCTTTTACATATAGCACAAGTAAAATATACAAAAAAAAAAATGAGTAAAATAACCTGTTGTCCATTCACAAAAAATTGGGAATAACTTCGTTTTGACACTAGAAATGAAGATCCGATGAGTCCACAAAAATAAATTTTTTTACCCTGTTTTGGGGAGAAAAGGGCGACATTTTAACTCAGGGAGGGGGTAGAAATAATATTTTTCTAAGTAGGTCAAATGGGGTATCGTTTGTAAGGCAGTTTTTAATTCTGAATCAAATGAAACTATCCACAAGTCGCTACGATCATTTGTTACAAAATTACATCAGGTTTTATAAATACAAAGTCGGCTATTTACCTCAGTGCATTTAATGTACAAGGTTTGTACAGAAACATCTAATGGCAATTCACAAAATTTTTTGAAAAACTTCGTTTTGGCACTAGAAAAGAAGACCCGAAGAGTCTCCAAAAATGAAGTTGTTTTTGGGGGGGGGAGGAGGGATATTTTAACTCAGGGAAGGGGTGGAAATAAGTTTTTTCTAAGTAGGTCAAATGGGGTATCGTTAGTAAAGCATTATTTAATTCTGAATCAAATGAAACTATCCGCAAGTCGCTACGATCATTTGTTAAAAATTTACATCAGGTTTTATCAATACAAATTCGGCGATTTACCTCAGTGCATTTAATACACTAGGTTTGTACAGAAACAACTGATGGCAATTCACAAAAATTTTTGAAAAACTTCGTTTTGGCACTAGAAAAGAAGACCCGATGAGTCCCCCTAAAATAAAGTTGTTTTACGGTGCTTAGAGGGTGACGTCAAAGGGGGAGATTTTAACTCAGTGGGGATAATTCAATTTTTTTAAATAGGTCAAGTGGGGTGTCGTTTGTTATGTTTTTTTTTAAAATTCTGAATCGAATGAAACCATCCACGATCATTTGTTACAAAGTTTGATGCGATCGTTTTATATGATCATTTGTTACAAAGTTACGCTAGTTTTTATAAATACAAAGCCGCCGATTTTATTTAAACACACCTGAATTAAAATGCCACCTTTTACTCTCCAAAAGACGGTAAAACAACTTTAATTTTTGGATACTCAACGTATCTTCATTTCTTGTGCCAAAAGAAAGTTGTACCCAAATTTTCATGAAAGCCTATAAGTTGTTTCGGTAAAAACCTATTTTAACTGCATTGAAATAAAATTGTCGATTTTCTATTTATAAAACCTGGCGAAACTTTGTGAAGGATCACCGTATCAACTTGCGGGTGCTGTTATTCGATTTATAATTAAAAAATACATAGTAAACAATACCCCATTTGACATATTTAAAAAAAATGGATAATAAATTAATATGGGTCTCAATCTAACAGTCAAAATATTGCCTTGATATCTTTAATCACATTGGTTATCAATGTATGAAAATTAACACACTTGATTGCTGACCGCTCAGAGAGCAAGCAGTATCTTTTTTTCTTGTGTGAGGTACTGCCTAATGGCTTGTGGATTATGGCTACAGTAATAGATGATCATCGAAAGATTGCGTTTTTCATCATCGTTTATCTTATTTTCGACAGGAGATATAATTTTTGGAACTTAGCTAATATTTTTACAACTATTGCATGTATGCCAATATACATTAACATTTTACGCACTTGTAAAGAAACTGCAATGAAGGGACAACACCATAGTGACGTAGATATAGTTCGAAAAAGCGGCAGACAAGCGGATAAATTCACTAACTAGAGAACTGCAAGAAGTGTTAGTCGCCAATTTTGACGAGAGTGGTATTGTTAGAAAAATCTCGTCGTGAGGAATAAGTACGCAATGGAACTATCTGTTGGAAATCAGCTGTTTTAGAGATATCCGATAATTTATATCACAAAATGTATTTATTTATTACAATGTATTTATACTGCTACCGATTTATTTACATTGGACCCGATTTCGCATGTCACAGGGGGCACGTGGCGATATCCTTCAACCAGCCCGCCTAGAATATGTGTCACAGGTACTTCTAAAATACGCCATGTTTGAGCGCCTAGGGATCTTCCCAACTTTGCTCTGCCTATGCCTTTTTTTTCATTCAAGGACAAGCCGAAGAGTTAGTTCGTGACATTACAGACATTCTACCAACTGTTCTATATAAATAACGACTTTTGACTTCCAGATCTTTCATTGTTTCTCATAAATATCAGCAAAAATAAGTAAACCAATTGTGTGATATAAATTTTCGGATATACTGAAAACTGTTCATTTCGTACGTGTAGTTCCATTGAGTTTTTTTTACTCCCCACGACGAAATATTTCCAATGATACATTTCTCGTCAAAACTGGTGACTAACACTTCTTGCAGTTACCTATTAAGTGAAGATGTACGATGTAGCGACCAAACAAAACCTGCTTGTAGATTTTCGAAGATGTAATCCTTTATGTAAATAAATGTTTTGTAAATATTTTTGTGTAAAATGGTATATAGTTAAATTAACTCCAGACTCATCCTTGAAGCTGTTATGTGTTTTTACTTTGCTAGATATATGAATCTGTAAACAAATACTTGCTATGCATAAGTAGATATGTTTCCATTGATCACTCGGATTTAAATTCAAACTATTTTGAAATAAAGTTCTAGGAAAAATATCCTGCTATGTATTACACTTTGTCTTATAAATTCAAATGCAGTTGAATTGAATAAAAAACCATGTTTTTTATACCGGATGCAACGATTACCGAGAAAATTGTATTATGTACTATAAAAAATCCCATTTACTATTACCGAGCTGATTATGAATACCACTAATTATGTTAAATGGTTCCTAAACCCATATTCTAGCATTAACCAGTAGAATTTGATTATCTATAAATTGCCTGATAGCGTAAAATAATTTTAGAGATAAATGTGAGATCAGATAATAAAGGTGAGCATGTTGGTTATAGAAAATCTAGAAATTCTGATTTCAAATAGAATTAATATGGTATTTTCGATATAATAAAAGATTTATTTTATCTTTTAAAGAGCAAAAGCATCGTGATTTAATAAATATATTTATTCTAATATACTCTTTTACAAATATTACTTCACTTAAAGGTAACATAATAAAATATTAATATTATTGCATTTCTCGACATAGCAAATGCTTTAATTTATTTTTTCTGAAAAGAAATGAAACTGACTTTTAAAAGTATTCATCGAAATAAGAAGTTATGCTTTTATTGTAGTAAATGAAATACATACAATAATAATTTATGTAAACTTTTAAATTTATTAATAAAGAACGTTTTGAAATTTTAATTTGTATATTAAAATAAAAAAAGAAAATTAAAATATGTTTTGAAAATCAGATTTTTAAATTATAAATATTAAGCATTTTGATAGATATAATTTAAATAATTTTGTCTGTATTTCATCTAATTAATGAACACATGTTTGAATGAATATAATGTTGTTTGCTATTTTTGGTAGTTCTTGTTTTAATTACTGGGTGTGAATTCCTAGAAGTTATTACAATTCAATCAGTAGTTGTTACTAATCGGTTGATCACTTTTCTCCGAATTATACAAAGCCATCTGTTAAAATAAATAGTCAGGTTTAGAGATAAAGAGTTGAGAGTAAAGCTCAATTAAGATTTCATCAAATTATGGTGTGTCTACATATTCGTATTACAAGGAATTATGTGGAAATGACAGAATAATGTCTGAGTTAGAAAATTTTAAATAGCAAAAATGTTTAATGTTTTATTGGAACTAGTGTAATCAACTAAATATTTCTTAAAAAAACAGAATATAGTTTCATTTTAAAAGAACTTTTTGACAACGAAAAATACGCTGTCAAATGTAAAATATATACTTTCTAAAAATACAAAATCGCAATACTTTGTAAGCAGAATTGAGTTTCTTCTTTCAGAACTTTCGCGTTCTTTTTTCTTTTATTTTCATTTGTATATTTTACTCTATCAGAGTTTACTTGAAATCCTAATTCCATTCAAGAATACGGGTAAAGAAAATCTGTGTGTGACATGTTTCTTAACAAGGTTAGAAAACTTTCAAGCAGTGGTGTACAATGTCATGTAAATTTTACTGAGGAAAATCGTTTGAATTGAAACATATGTTGAGATTTCAGAAAAAGTCACTTTCAAAAAAGCACTTTAAAGAGTTTAAGTTACTTGAATTAGAGGTAAATTGAACATGTCAGGATTGTTGTCACTTGTGTTATGGTTTACATAAAATATAATTGGTTAAAATCAGCGATGAAGAAAGAAGGTTGTTATTAATAATTCATGTATCATCTGAGAATTGAACATTGTTTTTTAGAATATACAGAAAAACGCAAAGAATTAATATTAGAGTACGCTACTAAAATATAGATGTGTTTTACACTGAATCAATAACAATATTACACTGATATAAAAATAATTTCTGTAAATACAATAGTATGTTACAGTTCAGCATTTTTAACTTTAAAAATAAACCATTAAGTATGTAAAAATAGCATGCAATTCAAAGAATATTTTTCCATGTAGTATATCTACGACATCATTTTTAAGAAAGAAATAGAAATACTTAATAGATTACTTGGCAATTTCGCGATGATAGTTTTATCATTCTCACATACTAATATAATTTATTTTTTATTTTCAAGGAAAGGAAAACTAAGTTAATATTTACATTAAATATTTAAAAATCGATCGGTTAATAATGAATTTTGTCTGAATATTATAACATTTTTTCCTGCCAATATGAAAAGTATGAATCTCTAAAAATATGAAATTCCTTATAGCGGCTGCATAACACGTGTATCAGCCCATGAAAACAAAATATATCACCATATTCCGCTATATCGTTGTACTGGAATCTCTAAAAATAGGAAAATCCTTAAAACCACTAAAAATAACGAATATTTAAAAGAATTACATTATATAAATTGTGAACACTGCTTCAAATTATTGTTTAAAACTTAATTAAATATTGAAAAAAAAAACTTTTAATTTTTTTTTTTTGCTTTTATATCCGAACTTGTGTCTACTGATATGGAGGCAGTCAACATACCACATAGATACTACGCAGTCATTCCGAAACAGCTTAAAGCAAAATTGTAAACAAACTACTTGCTAAAGTTACCTTTAGCTTTAAAAACTCACCAAAAGTTAGTCAAATAGAAACTCGTTACGAAACTGAATATTTGATCACCTAATCGTACATTTTGACAAATGAGAGTCCAGAATCCGATTTGTTATGTAGCATCTGATTATAAGCCGTTAAAATTCATCTTATAGCTGCTGTTTTTTCTACACCAAGAGAATGATGGTGTGAAAGCAAGTCATAAAATTTCACCTATGATGCTGCAAACAATAATATAATTTCAATAAATTTAAATGTGTTCACATTTAAAATATTAATAGAAACAATGATAAAACTATCTTCTTATATAGTAACTGCACAAGAGCCAGTGCGGAGGTGCCGCAATAGTTGCTTCTTCTTCTTGCCAATAGCTAAGTATTTCAAACATTAGCCGCTAGATGGCTCTTTAAATTGAGTCAATCTGAGCTATGTGGTTTTAACCCGACTGTACGGTCTTTACCTTACTTTTTTTCTATATATTATCATTTATTTTATTTCCCTTCTTCTTTTTATTAGTGTGCATATTAATGTCCCCAATAACTTTTCTATTTCTAATTATAAATAAATATGTTAAGAGGTAAGAAAATGTTGGAAAATAAATTCTCAGCAGATGTTTATGTTATTTGCTTTAGTATTTCTTATTGTATAATCATTTAGAAAACAGAAGAATATAAATTAATTAATGTAATTCAAATAAAATATTAATATTTCATATTAACTTCAAGTACAAATACAAATTATTTATATCTTCGTTTTTCAGCAGTATTTTTGTGTACTTCATATTACATTGAAAATTTACATTTGCACTGTGTACAACGTTGTTACATAAAGGAAATACGTCAAACTACATATAATGTAATTATTTAATTAATGACAAAAGAAGACAATGCGTTTGATTAATGAGACTTTATGTCAATAAAGATTTGTCAAATAAAATGTCAATTAAATAAACTAGAATTAATTATATAAATGTTTTACCTTGAAATAATATTGGAAATCTTCTTCAACCCTTAGGAAGTAATTTGTTGAATTTATTTTTAAAGTTAAAATGACTAATTAAGAATACTATACATTGAAACAACAATATTTTAACAAAGTATTTTAACAAGTTATTCTCTGAATCTATTGTTGATTAGCAAAATTTTTAACTGAGTAAATGACATTAAAAAAATCATGATTGTCGGCAGAAATAAAAACTTATTAATTGTATACCGGAACTGAAACATCCTACTTTGTAAGTCGTTCTAGAGACATTTACCGTAATGTAGAAAGTACGTGATACTGTACGTAGTTAAGAATTATATGATATAGATAATTACGAAAGACTATTGATTGATAACATACATTTCAAAAGTAGTTTAAATTATTTTAACAGAGTTCATTTGCACATCGCGTTTATATTATATACATTCAAACCATATTTCAATAAATCCTTAATACATTTTTTTACTTTTCCTGTTATTTTTATTGTTTACAAGCAAAAAAATCGTTTTTTACTTGTTTTAATACTTTAAATATTTTAAATAATCTATACATCATTGATGTATAGTCATCTATACCATATAAAGTTAGGAGATGGGAATTACAATAAAGGATACATAACAATCTGAACTGCTTAAAAAAAGTTTCAGGAAAAACTTCACAGTTTTTTCTCACATATATTTTTAAATACTTAAATGATCGTATTTCATTAAAATAAATAAGATAAAAGAAAACAATTTCTTGAAAGCCTCATTGTATTTCTTTTTTAGATATTAATTTGTAATAATTACATTGTAGTGAATAATTTTACTTTTAAATTTCACGTGATGGTATATCATACTACAACAAAAGCAAAATTATGTAGGAAAACAATCATAATTTATTTATTTCAAAAATACAGGTTGCCTTCCTTCAAATCGAATGTAACTTTAGTTCGTAACATAACAAAAATAAAGATATTTTAAAAAGCCGTTAACCGACATACCTTGGTTTGTGTGAAATGCAATAATATATTGAAACGCGATGGACACATTTAGTATTTTGGTAAGTGAAACCTTATGTACTTTCAATTACATTCGGATTTATAGAGCTTTTAGTTTTGTGCTACTTGGATGTGAATTATTGAATCGTCTAGCACTTCCCTTTAAATCGTTACATTTCACATAAAAGAAAAACTAATCTGTTGCGAATTGAGAATAACCATATTCATTATTATTAGTTATGAAAGAATATCTGATATCGGTTTGCCGTCAAACAACATGTATTTTTAGAAGATTAGAAGTAATACGACTCTTGTTTTCTATTCCAAAATTGTTCGTTGTAGTATGCGCAACAAGCGTTTAGAGTTTAAACGATTATCTCTGGGACTCTCTGTATTTCGTAATGCTTTAAAAATAAAACAGATAATATGAAGTACAGAATGTTGTTGTTTTTAATATAAAAGGTATAAAAATATAATCATCAAATCAAACCTGCAAAATCAAAATTTTCTTTAATCTAAGAATCTATTAAGATTCAAATATGTGCAATAAAAAGTAGGCCGTAGTAAGAAAGCGGAAAAGAAAAAAACGAACAAGAAACCTTTGCAGTTTTTAGCATCATCAATCATATTAGACGGTTTGACTTTTATTCATAATATAAAAAAATATATATTTAAGCTTGTCCAGTAAAATATGCCGCCCATAAATCGCATGTTCTACGGAAGTTGTTAATAAAATGCTAAATGGAAGATACGGTAAATATCTTATTATTGATAATCGATGATGAAAAATCTGTTTCGTAACAAAACAAAAAGAATAATATTTCGAGAAATAAAATTACAGTAAGTGTTTCAACACTTATTATTCCTCATTTTATAGAATAAACTAAGAGATTATTTAAGACAATTTCCTCTCATTACACTATCAAACACCATACATTACTACAATGGCCATATATCATAAAACTATCATATGCACATTTTTATAAAATATAAATAATAAAATATATCAACAACATATTCTTCAAAAGTTAATATCGAATTAATTAACCACGAATATTTAGGAATATGATAATCTTGTGAAATAAAGAAACATTGATAACATATTTTACTTGCGTATTAAAAGATATTGCAGCATTTTGTATGACATAATTGTTTGCAAAAATTGTGTGAACAATTTTATACATATATTATAAAATCAAAGAAATATGTACAAAAAAAATAATAAAATAAAACAAAATATATTAAGAGGAAAATAAGGTTTTACATCCCCTGCCGGGTTGAACTTGAAAATACAAATCTAATGTTCGTAAACATTAAAAGCTTATAGATACTACACATGAGATGATTTATTTTTTTCTTTTACAATTTTATTCTGCTATTCGAGAAAGAAACCGTAAGTTTTATTTATTTCCCTTTTTGTAACCTTAAAATAAATAATTATTTAACTATACTAAAATTATACTGTGTGTGAAGGAATTTTGGTAGAATATGTATTAACAAAGAAATGCTTTCTTTATTTTTTAATTGTACCTAAGTTACTCTTGAATAGGTACATCTAAGATAAGCAGCATGAACTGATTGCTGGAGCATACACCGATATTGTATGATTCTTGAATTACTCTTCATATATTTTGAGAGAACTCCCATCATATAGCATTGGTCTTTGCTTTACATACATGCGAGCAATTACTGTAAAATAATAAATGAATAAATAAATTAAATAAATAAATAAAATAAATAGAATAAATGAATAAAAAAATAAAATAAATAAATATAAATAAATGAATAAATAAATAAATAAAATAAATAAAATAAATGAATAAAAACAAAACTACGTTAGTTTGCAGGTTTGTTTCTAAAATTAGACTGAATACTCAAATTACTCCACTTTTAAAAATTAAATTTATAGACAATCCGCTGCAAGTTAAATTTTTACTCAAATTTTTCGAAACGAATATGATGTATTTAAACTAATTATAAGATAATATATATACTTGAATACATTTAAAAACAATTAAATTAAAATATATGCTTAAAAACCAATCAACATTTATTGTTTTCAACTGTTTAAACCTATCAGTTTTTTAGTTTGTTTGTTTGTTTACTACATTACAATAACGTTTCAGAAAAAGTTTTCATATGTTTTGAAATCCTTTAACATTGAGTTTCTTTTTAACCGTAAAATAAATTGAGATTTTTTAAATAGCCATGCGTTTAAATAAGACAAAATAAAATTAACCGGTGTTGTGTGTGTGATTCCGTGCAGTGATTGGAGAAATCTTTATATAGGTAACACTGGAAGATCTGCGGAGATTCGACTTAAGGAGCATAATAGCTATTTAAAGTAGTCGTTGGGGGCTACCGTAATACTTATCCATCATGGATATGCATAATATAAAATATGACAATAAAACTCGTGTAAACTACGTATAAAATGCATTGCAATTCGAATAAAATCATGGCTTGATGACGTTATAAACTTTAAATGCTCTATTACTGATTTCCGTAAAAGAAACATCCTTATAACTCCAAAATGTTAATAATATTACCTAACGGTTTATTGCGTCGGATTAAGTGTATCATTTCCAATTAAAATATATCTTTGAATTGAAATTTGAATGAAATAAAGGGGCATGAAAAATCGAAGAGTGTTGAAAATATGATTACAAATATCTCGGCAACTAATTATTCGATCGACTTCCTTCTTTATGCAAAATTTGTTTTTTTTATTGTCTTTTATATTCTCTCCTTAAAACAAACAATTTCGAACATTTTTATACACTTTTTATTAGAACGAATCTTTCGAGAGTCCGAAAAAATAGTTCTGTATACTCGATTTGACTGAAATTCAATAAGCTTCTTTCCATTATTACATACTAAGTACATATCAAATTTCATGTCTCTATCTCAATTTGTTCGGGAGGTACAGCGTTTACAGACACACACACAGACACACAGACTCACATGCAGATAGACGAACGGCAATTTTTTTTTTCTAAAAATTTGTTTTTCGGAATCTTAAGTGTCTGAAACGTGTAAATCCGTCAATTTGTTTTTCGATTTTCAAAACGATTACAAGATTTACCCTATACTATGTATGATGGGTAAGTAAAATGGCAGTTTAAATTCCAATTTAGTCCAACATGCTTTTGACATGGACCACACCCCTTCTTTCGTAGATTTGACAATTTTGAAAAATAACTGCAAAGATTACCATTGCAGATATTTCCTGGAGACCATTTTTCATGGGCCATGGAGATTTGCATGAGTTCACTAAGCTATACCCATATACTTCGAACGAATCAGGTTGAATTTCTAATGAATATTTCTTGTTTCTAATAGAAAAACTTCAACATTTACTGAATCCAATTTTGTATGATGTTTTGTTTTTGGGGTTAATGTTGTTACCCAACGAGGCTCTGCGATGACATTGCAAAACGCATGTTTTTTATTTAAATTTTAAATACTTTTAAGTGTATATTTTAATTTAATTGTTTTTAAATGTATTCAAGTCTGTCTAATACCTTCATAAATAGTTTAAATATTGATTTAATTCAGACGTTATAATGTACATCTTAAGAATGTAATGTAATCATATCAGACTCAGAAAACTGTAAGTCAGATGATTTTGTAACAGTGTGCTTTATCAGTTGAAGTTTCTGCTTACAGATTTTTTAAAATATACCAGTTAAATATTTTTTATAGAGGGTAACTTTGAAATCTAAAGCTTTTTCACACTGAAACAATGAGAATCATGGTATAAACATATTGTTAAAATTAAATATTTCTAAAGCAATAATGTTAGGTTTTATGAAACAAAATTCAATTTATTTCACATTAAACCATAGTATATCCCAATTACACCAAAAAGGAATAGTTGTGTTTTTTTATTTACTTATTATGTTCAAATGAACCCTTTCTAGGTTGAAAAAAAACTTTAAAACATTGGGACTCAACTACAATAAAGTTTTTTTAATAATTAAACTTTAGAAAATAAATACATAAAACTGTTTTGCGGTAACGTTTCAGAAACTTATAAAATTTACACGCATGATGAAACTGTCCTGAAGATGTATGGTTAGAAATTCCTATAATTTACTGAATATGTACTGTTGAGTTAAAAATTATGATGATTATTTCTGAAACACGTTCGATGCCAAACGTTTCTGTTAGTAATTATTAACACTCTGATCGCTTGTCTCGTTATTTTCATGGGCAAGATATTTGTAGAAAAATTTATACAATACACAATTTTTTAAGCAATTTTGTTTTAAAAATTGACATTCAAAGATTAAAAATGCAAATGATAAATTTATTACATATTTCAAATACTTGGTAATTTGAACTATGTAAAAATATAAGAGATACTGGTCGAGTACATAATGGTTGAAAAGGATTTGAAAAAAGTGGTCAGAGGGTTAGTTATAAAATAATAGAATTCTAGTTCTCTTATTTTAATTTAATATTTCAGCTCAATCAACTTAGAACCACAACATAAAGAAAAATAATAATAAATAAATAAAAGGGGGGAGGGGGGTTAACAATAAAAACAGACTGTCAATTTACAAAATTTCAATAATTTTGTTTTAAATGATGAGCTTAATTTCTCCTAATAAGCAGGATGGGAGGAGATATGGGAATTTGACAATTTTCTTAAATATATTTCTTTCTCAAAACATTATCCTCTGCTTTGTCATATATTGATATATATTGTTATCTTAAACCAAAAAATATATATAGGATAGTCAAAAATAATTAAAAATTTAAATTCAAATACATTTGAAAATTATAGTAAACTTTTCCTACCTCTCACTCCATTGTGTGACATACATCTAAAATGAAAGAAATGTGTGAGGAATTCATATTTAAACAAATATTATATTTTAACAGATCTAAGCTGAATGAAAGCATGTTTTGGCTTTAGTCATTTTCTATGTTGTCTACTAAGTTTAGAACTGAAATATTAAATACATTTTATTGAAAATATTTCATGAAATAGTAAATAGTGAAATAGTTAAATAGTATTTTGAAATCACATTTTGACATTTATTACAAAATAAATTTTACAAAAATTGTTCAATATCCTACATTTTCTTAAATTACTAAAATAAATATTTAAACTATTTGGGTCATAAGAGAGTGTGTCCCACGCCCAATGTTCCATCTCTGCCTCAAGCTGATATATTTAGTTTGCGGCTTATCACGTTCATTGACACAAAAACAGAGAATATAAGAGATTATAATAACGCTTCAATGTTTTAGTTTTATAAATATAGTAAGTGGCAAAATCAATTTTAAAACAGAATTTGCTATTCACTTTTGATATCAGTGTTTCATCCCTCCTTCTAGCTGATATATTTAGTTTGTGGCTTATCACGCTAATGATACTGCTTTTATATATTACTTAATTGACATGAAAACAGAGACTATATATGGAACTATAATAACGCTTCAATATTTTAGTTTTATAAATATAGTAAATAACAAAATCAATTTTAAAACAGAATTTGCTATTCATTTTTTATCTGTAAAATTTAGTCTTTTCTACTACAAATTGTTAAAAATTATCCAACTTTAAATTTTGTGGAATATATAAATGGGTTTATAGGTATTGCAGTTTGACTAGAAATGGTAATTAAAGTTTAACAAAACCGACTTAAGTTTAACGAAAATGTTTTCTTTAGATATACATTTGATCAATGACAAGGATAGAACAGTACTTTATCAAATTAACATTTTAAATACCGAAAAACTATTTTAGATGATTTAAATACAATGTTTTTTAATGCGATGAATGGAAAATATGTCTGATGCTCGGATGGTGCAGTCGTGAAAAAAAAATGGCATCGTCTACTAACGCTGCCGCAAATCTTATATAAATATGTCACTGGAAGTAATCATTTAAAGTCTACCAATCCAATAAAGTCTATTATTTTATTCTATTCTTGAATTTTCATCAATTGCATCAAAATTTATATTTTCACCACTTCATTTCAACATTTAATTTTCACACCATGTTTGCATTTGCTGTAAATTCTTCTTTCGTATTAAAACTGGAAGTCATTCGGTGAAATAGTTTGCAGCTTTTAAATTTGAAACTCTTAATTTTATACTGATTTTTAATCGTTGCAAAATATATAGCAATGAAGACGGTTTTTTAAGCATAACAGCTTGGAGAAATGACCAATTATATTACATTCGTGTAATTGAAGCTTCTAGAATTCAATATCATTTAAAAAATTCATAGGTTAAAATTAATATTTCTTTATCAAAAACTAACTGTAATAAGTTTTTGTGCATACATATATGCATTTATTTAATTTCATATATTTTATAATGGAAAACCTAAATCTTTATCTTCGAGATTTTTAAATATGATGATTATTTATATTTTTGAAAATAAAAAATTGGTGTTTGTTATTATAAATTTCGATTTAATATGCTAAACTTAGCTTATATTAAAATCTAAAAACGAATGAACAACAATCAATAATCTTGTGTTATTTAACAAAACATACTCACATTGTTTAAAACACTAATGCTTTTATTGCAATTGATATAGTAAATATTTTTACAAGTTATATTTATATAAGAAGTATTTTTAGAATTTAACGAAAAGTTATTTCTTTAGATTTACATTTTATCAATTGGAAGGATTCAAAACGTCTTCAACAACTTGACTGGTTAAATACTGAAATATTTCAATCGATTAAATTGCGATAAAAAAAAATTTCATGCGTTGAAATAAACATAATATTATAAAGCGGACTTAGAAAATAAAGATTTATATATATATATATATATATATATATATAATGTTTTACTTAAGCTCTAGTATTTTCAGTAGTATCATTTTATATAAATTAAATACTTGATACTATAAAATATGAAGGATATTTTCAGAGGCAAGATTTCACAATCCTTTACAAGTACTACTAATATATATAATAATAAAATATTTTTCTCCATATTATGAGTAAATAACGGGACTATACATTATAAATAAAAAAAAATTATTTGATCATACATGATAGTTTACGAAAATATAATTAACTTATTTCGAGCCACCCACGATTTCGGAAAACATTTCTTTATCTTTAGAAACTTTAAAAATCAATGAATTTCCAAAATATACGTTTTAAAAGCCTAAATCTTTTTCTCTGCCCGCAATTTTGGGAAACCTTGCACAGTAGTTTTATACTGTATTAATCAGTTTTCTCAACCCATTTAAAATACGAAATATCGGTTTTCCGAATAGGGGAGAGGGGGGCACGTTTGAACTGGGGGAACTTTTGAACACTATAAATATTTTCCTTCAAATAAATTATATTTTTGAAAAATAGATAGCAGGGCATTAATACTGCTTCAATGCAACAAGGCTACAAAGCTTTACCATTTTGCACGCACTCTACTGTCTATGCAAGGTATGTATTTTTCTCTTTCTTCAATCTAAACTTAACAAAATAAAGTTGTAAGCTTTTTATTTTCAATCTTATCCCTAAAATTTTAATTGATTATTCAATATTTAAATAAAGATGTTAGCATTAGCTTATAAGCTTTGTTTTATTAAAATTCTTAAGCCTAATTGAGTAAATAGTTGTAATTCTAAACACCATGTAATGGGGCAGCATTGAAAAAAAAAGTTGGGTACCATTGAACAAATAAAACTATGAAGTAAAGAATTATGGAATGTCTAAATATTATTATTTTTTATTTTTTTAAATGTGAAAATTAACAGATTAACTAAGAGTTATTATACTTAATATGAAATTTGTACTGATACAGGGCTATCGACTAGAACTACCACACATTAGGCGTAGAAACAACACTTTTCTTTAGTCAAGTTGTTTTTAACATGACAGATTCTTGTCTTGTCATATATTTGGATTTGACGACTGGCATTTGAATATGCGGCAAAAATTGGTTCTTCTTTCCCCTCAAGTTGCAATGAAAGCAGCAAAGATTGGTGTTGATTGGATGAAAGGATTTAGACCTGAGAATACAAGCTAGTCTCGAGCTACAAGCTTTAATAAGCATAATGTTTCCTTATTAAAAAACTTATCTGCAGCATTAAATCTACATTCATTTTCTGGAGACAGAATCATCAATCTTGATGAAACTGGGGTGAAAACTGTCCTCCAAGCTCCAAATGTTGTAGCTAAAGGCGTTACTAATCGGGTTAGCCAAGCTGTTTCTGCTGAACGTGGAACTTTAATAACAATGTGTGGAATCATTACTGCTTCAGTGTTTCATAAAAATTCTTAATATTTTTATATTTTGTGGATTTGTTCAAAGGTGCCCCTAGCTTGTCTAAAGGAACCCCTACATGGGGCTAGTTTGAACAGAAATCTCTCTGCTTTTTAAAGCTTCACAACATATTTAATTTATTTGGAAAACTTTAAAATTTGGCTCATATGATGAAGAAATACTTTGTTTTTCTTATGTGATATTTTACATTCATTAAATATAATTCAAGTAAGAAATATGTTGATTTTCGAAAAAAATATTCAAACAGCCCCCCCCCCTCCCTCCTACTATCAATTGCCAAGTAAATTATTTTATCGTAGCAGAATTTATACATACAAGAAAAGTAATATAACGTTCATTTTGTGATGTTAATTTAGCATTTTTGACGAACATTTAACTTTTTACTTGAGAAGTGATAGTATCCCAAAAACTGATATTTCTTGTTGATACCGGAATATAAAAACTGCTCAATATAGTGTAAAGATAACTTCGTAACATTTAAAAAAAATACGAGCTAGAAAGAGGAAATTTCATTTCAGAAATGCTCCTTCATATCTTGAAAATATATTGGTTTATGAAGATTGAGAAATGCTTTTCAGAATCGTATATAAAGTCGGAATGCATAATATTATATTTCCGAAAACATTCTTGCTGGATCAAGAAATATTTCTCATTTTAATAGTATATTTTCTTGAGCCAATAATTATTTTCTTTCCTCTTTAGGTGTTAGTAGAAGAGAGTTGTTAACAAAGTAACGATAAAAATACAGAGTTATTCAAAATGAATCATCCGATTTCAAAATTCCATATTTCTCAAAAATAAACGACCCAGAATGCTAAGTAATACATGAATACAACGGGAACTTATTCAAGTTTTTTTACAAGTATTCGATATAACTTGCTATAATTACACGTATAACGCCAAACTAATGATATCACCATCTCTCAAATTGATGATACCCCCTTAGAGTACTGTGAGCCGTAGGTGGATTAATTCAGTAACTTTTACGAAATTCACCCTGAACGGTGATTACAGATCCATATCGTACAAATGACAGCACACAAAAAGCTTTCTGTTCCACAGACGTCATTAGCATTTCTGCTGTTGAAAAACTTCTAAAACAGCTTTCGTGAAATAGCTTCAGGAAGAACACACGAGCTATGTACACAATGTATTACTTATCACTCTGTGTCATATATTTTTGAAAATATGGAATTTAAAAATCGGATTGCGCCATAATAGTTCAACAATGAAATTGTCATTTAGAGGAGTAAGCGTGCGACTGAATAAAGAAGACTGCAGTTTAGAAAAACAGAGAAATTTGTTACTAACAGTACGAAGATGAGCACTCAGTTTTGAGGAAGATAGTCCGCTGCTTAGATCACCGATGCTCTCTGCTGTTATCACCTGAAGAGGGCAGAAGATAATTATTAAAAATAAGTGATCGACGTAACATAGCACAAATAAAAATAGATAAAATGGCCATTTTATATATTTTTATTTGTGCTATTTTACTTTGATCATTTATTTGTAATATAACGGCCCAAAGTTAAATCTACCTGTTTTAAAGAAGATACATAATTAATTGCTCTTAAAACTACAGCCATGATATTATATGAAAAAAATATGACGAACTTATATGTATATATATATACCATCTGCAGTTTAAAATATCATTTCTAAAATACGAATATATATTTTATTAGGTTTGGCTTTTATCATTTTATCAAACACGTATCGGGAAATATATATGTATATATATACAAATGAAGGAAATCTTTTGAAATATTTAAGATCAATTATTACATAAAAGGTTTTGTTTTATAATTATTTTAAAACCGGCTTGAATATTATTAAAATTTACATGAAATATCTGTTATCAAAAATGAATGTATGATTATAAATCATGAAATTTCATAAATGAATATAAGAATATGTAAGTTAAAATGTACGATAATTTCTTATTTAAAAATATTATCAAAATGCCTGTTATTAGCCTTTAATATACATAATCATATAAGTTTAATTTAACGTAATTTATAAGCTGAAATCAAAGCAACATCGACTACAAGATAGAGGTACAACTGATTTTTTTTTATAGAGAAGCTGCTCTCCTTTTACATGGTATGATTATTTTTACTTTATTTGATAACTCTGCCTATTAATTTGAATGAATATTTATTTGTTCATATTTGTATTTTATCAATAAGAGGAAAAGAAGTATACTTGAACAATGCGACATGTTAAATAACCAAATATCTCAAAGGATATAAATGCGATACATTTTTCTTAGGTGTTGATAGAAAATATAACTTAAGTATCTGGCTTTATGAAATAAAGAACTACATTTAATGAAACTAGGAGTATCCAATCCGGGCTTCCGAATTTTGAAAACGTAGGTGAAAACCAATTTTTATTTGAAAACTCGAATATATTTTTTACATTTATTATATATACTTTAGATTCTCGACGAAAAAACATTTTATATGAAAAATATCAAAATACATTATTATAATAAAGTGATTTTTTTAACTCTAAAACTATATCTTAAGCTTAACGGAAATTCGTTCCTAGAGATTTATATTTTAACAATGAGATGGTTAGAAATGTAATTTAACAATCTACTATGTTAAATATTCGAATCTGTTAAAGGATTTATATTGAAGCTCTTTCCATGTGTTCGAAAAAAGCATGTATTTGAGAAACGTCTTTATAAACGGTGTTATAAAATTTAAAACTTATGCAACAAGAATTTATATTACACAAATATGAAATATAAATGATTGCACGAAATATGTTTTAAATTTTGTAGATACATTAAAAAATTAAGGGTTATTTTTACAATTATATCCTTAAAATATATTTATTGAAATATTAATATATTCTATTTTACTTATTTAATCATTTTATTTATATTACTATGCACCAATGGAGTATATTATCAAAATTTATGCCTCAAATGAAAATACGCAATTGTTTATTTTTTTAAAAATTCAGATTCTGACATTCTAATATATATATATCATTCCTTTTATTTTAAATAATATAGATATGTTTTATTTTTTGTTTGTAGCTTAAATATTTTTAGTATTATTAAAATTTTGTTCTATTTTGCAAAAGAAGAGCTGTACAATATAGCAGTTGAAACACAGATACATTGTTTTCTATATGCCGTTTCACTTATTTCAAAGCATCGATCAAAACTAAATGAAATTGATCAGGACAAATAAAAATATTCTCATTTTTTTAGAGAAAGAGTTCCACATTTGATAAAATATCACTTGTTTTTTTTTTCTTTTCAATCTATGTGCTATATAAATTTTTGCAGTATTTTATTTTAACTGTATGTCTGCTTAACGTAAAACTTATTTCTTCAGATTTACCCCAGATCAACGAGATAGAAGTGCGCATATCAAATTGGCATATTAAATACTCAAATCTCTCAAATGATTTAAATACGGAACTCTTCTGATGAATGAAAATTAACTTAGATAAACCACTTGTGAAATAAAGAATTGTCTCTAATGAAATTTTATTCTTAAGCAACAATTATTTATATTGAAACAGTTCATGTACCGTGAAATACTATTCAAATAAATATCATATGCATGAATTGTATTTTAAAGGAGGTGAAAATATAAGCATTGATTTTTGTTGCCTCAGTAAGGTCATTTTTATGTTAAATTAAGCTACAATGCTTGGAACCCGATTACAGAAGATTCAATCCCGGTTTTCGTTAATACTGAATTTGAATGCGAATTTCAGCAGGAGAGTTACAGCATAACAAATTCAGATTGTTTCAAAATGTCAGCCACCCTAGAATTTGAAACTGCCATATCTCATTATAATACAGATAAAACAAAAAATGTTCCAGAATCCTTGTATCACGTTCTAACACTTATCAGAAATATATATATATATATATATATATATATATATATATATATATACATATATATAGGATTTCAGTTTAAACACTTCATTTCCTTTATGACGCAAATGATCATCAAATTAACTCAGACTCTAGTACCATAATTATCCATGATTTAAATATTTCAGATCGCGAGATCAAGATTTGAACATCTTCAAAATTGAAAAAGGACCAGTCTTCTATTTTTTATTGTGAAGCAAGCTTGGAAATGAGAAATATCCAGTAAAGGCGCTGTTAGGCCTAGCTGTTTTCTTTGGTAAATAAAAATATTGTATATGTTTGGCGAGAAGTGGATTAGCTGAAAAGAAATTGCTAGTCAAGTATTGTAGAATTATATTTCTAAGACTGCATTAAAGTTCATATTTTGTTATTCATCGTCTATTTGTGCATATAATTCCAGTAAATCTGCTATTTACATATCATCTTTATATATAACTTTGAAAAGTATTAATAATTTTATTAATTCATTAAGCACCGCAATATATATTAACATATATTTATGGAAAAGTTGTTTTTTCTTTATGTAAAGGAAATATTTAAGGTACTTCTGAAAAATAATTTAAAAAAAATCGAATATTTAGAAAGTTTTCAAAATGAGAGCTGTAGCGCCGAATGGGAGTATTTTTTTTATGTTTATGTATGCTTTCGTGCAATTTTGGTAGTTATTTTTCAGTTTTTTAGATATAAAAAGGTAATATCACTCTGAAACTGATATTTTACGAAGAATTCATATAAATTAATCCAACATCGACAGATAAAATAAAGCTAAAGATATAAAATTGCAGTTCCATAAGTAGTTTCAAATTACATATTTTGATTTTTCATGATTATTATTTAAGTATTTTACATGGAAGGTGATTGAACAATTTTTATGCAGCATTGTACTGTATTTTTTCTGTCGTTTTCTGAAATTTGTTTTTTTACTATTTCTTTTTCTTTTCGCACTTTGTTTATTTTTTTCTATATCCCGACTTAAAGATACGTCTGAACTTTCATTTATAAAATCGAATATGCGTTCAATACTTCGTATTTTTTAAAGCACTAAATAACATAGTTCTTCATTCTCTGTTGACTTAAAATTTACAGAAAGTGCTACTTCACCAGATATATATGAGGCATATCGTCGCATAAATTATTTTCTATTACATCTTCCTAATCTGTTACTATACTGGGATTAGATGGCAAACAAACAATTTCCTGAACATACGAAAAATCAGCCGAATTTAATTCTTCGAAATAATCCAAAGCTTAAACTGCAGTTTAAAATTTAATCTTCATCTCTTTCAAAATATCGAAATACGTGCAACGAAGCAACTGAAAAAATACTACAAATATATCTTTTTGCAAAGAGATATATCTATACTAATAAAATAAAGTTTCTTCTCTGTGTGTGCCTGTTGGCAATGGATAGAAAAATCTAGCCCACCTAGAAGCCTGAAAATTTAGATTTAAGTAGTCTAAACCCTCTCCCGATGCACGTGAGTCTCAGAATTTTATTATTTGAATTATTTACTGAAATAATAATTTAAATCCACAAAGAACTCTCATCAAAAATACGCTTTTTTTCTTGGGTTGGTTGGTTGTATAAAGTCTTAACAGAAGTAATTATATAAACCAGAGTAGCGATGCATAGATAAGGACTTTTAACAAAATATTGTCAGTATGGATTGCACTTGAAGTCGTACAGCCATGCTAATGTAGCGCCACCTGCAAACGACAAATTACACAGTCGCCATCTGCTTGAAACATGTTCCAGGCACGTTTTTGTTCATGACAATAAGCCGGGTTTAAAGGGGTTTTTTGTAAGACATATATTATTATGATAGAGATTATTAATATTGAAAACTTTATTTAACAGATTACATTTAACAATTTTAATATTTTTAGTTTCACCTGTGGCATTTAATTGCTGTTTTGTATAGAAAATGCAGCTATTTTAAATCTCAGCTAATAATGTTTCGAACTTCTCGAAACCAGTTCCATATTTTGCTAAGTTATCGTAAAAATCAGCATTAATAGCTTAAAGGTGTGTTTCTAGAAAGTAGTTACCAGTATTTCCGAATAATAGTCTAGGCTAAATTTCAAATTAAGTTCCTAGCTTAACCAAATGAATCAATCTTTAAAGATGTATAGTGAATCTCCTAATTAGTTATTTGAAGGGCACTTGAACTCCCCCCCCCCCGGGCCCTCATTCAAGGTTTTTCTCTAACTATGTCTCGTTTCCATATCTCCGCAACAATCTTTCCTATTCCAACGCAAGTGATTTCAAACATCTATATATTTAAAACGCTAAGCGATTTCTTTCGACAATCCGTGAGAACAAACTACTGCATCAAATTACATCATTCTTTTTTTAAATGAAAGATATTTGGTCACAGATTTGTTATCGTGCATTCGTTTGTTCGAAAATTTAATTAATTAACCGTAATTTTCAATTAAACTTTTACTTCTGCTAATGACGCCATAATCGGATAACGCCTACTGTTGCGAAGCACAGAGTTTATTCTCTAAACTCTGTGGTTGAGTAAAAGAGAAATAATAAATATTAAAAGCACGCGGTTTTAAGGCCGAATTTGTTAATTTGCAAGTTAAATTTCGGTAAAAATACTTATCCGCGTGTTTTATAAGCAAATAAAAATTCATATTTATTGTGACGTCACGAGAATATTGTCCATTGGGTTTATTTTATCATTATGCATTATAACTTTGTTGATGCCATTTTTTCATTACAATTAAATACAAAATATATTTATATTTGTATGCATGGTGTTTAAGCATTAATGTAAGGTATATGAAGTACGTGTGGAAAGTTTGCGCCGGTGAAAATGACGTTATGCTTAGCTTGAAGTGCATTTTAACACTGATAAAACTAAAGAGAAAAATGTATATGATTGTGTTAACGTGACATAATTTTACTGATTTTTGCATTCATAATTATAAAGATTAGAATGGGAGCCGTCATTGATTTCTTCATCTTGATTACATACCTTGATTACATTTTACCAATTGCTTTTTTTTTAATTATAGGATAGAAGATTTTCTTTTTTAATAAAAAAAATCACAAAAGTAAAGGATTTCAGGAAATTGAAAGTTATTAAAAATAGTGTTATGGCAGAAAAATATCTTGAAATAATGATTGTATTTTTAGCTAGAATAAACAATGTAAGACTAATATTTCATAGGAATTATTTTGGTACATTTAATATAAGTTCATTTAACAGTTCCTTATTAGCGCAAAGTCCTATTTCTTTCACTGTGAATTTCTCTTTCGATGTCAAAAAAAGTTTTCCCACTTTTGGACGCCAGCCAAAATACAGTAGCAATTTTTAGAAATGTACAACAGTTGTGACAACAAAGGCGCTATAGCTTTAGCTTTCATCGTGCTTACATCACTTCGAAATACTACAAATTTCTATTTTTTACTACATTTTACAATTTCAATTCTTACATCATCAATTAGAAAAAAAAATTAGCTTTCGATTGAAATTTATTTGAAAACTGCCGATTAATTTAACGACTTTTTAAAAAAATTTCAAGCATGAAAAGTTTTTCAATTCTATCTTACCAATGACCACCAGTTTACTTCAATAATGTAAAATAGCCCCTGGGTAAGTTGCTACAATTGAAAATAGTTTTCCCTAACCATCATAAAAAGTGAATAATAATTAAAAAAAAAAAAAAAAAAAAAAAAGAAAAAAAAAAGTGATAAGTCATAAGATCAGATTATCCATAAGATAGAACATTTTGGCGCTAAACAAAAATCTGTCAGGGCAAAAAAAAAAGAAAAAAAAAAGACTATTTTTAGTTTATGTTGAACATAAAATTGATATGTTGAATTCGTCAATGAATATGTTCCATCAGATATCAGGATATGCTAGGAATTGCATTTTTTTATTTTTTTCACATTTGTCAACCGTATAAGAGGAAAAATATCCCCGACTGTGATGGAAAAGGGATAATCATCCTGATTATGTCAAGGAACCGAAGAAACCATACAAATAAATTACACTTGAAAACATTAAAAATCTCCCTCATCTGCAGATAGATTTATTACTGTAAAAAACTTCTTAATCTTTGCATAAAAATTGATTAGCTTAAAACAATGGATGTGTTTTAGAAGATATGGATTTGAAACGAACAAAGATTAAAGAGGACATTTTAAAACTTTTAATTTAATCATTTTAAAAATTTTTTAACGTCGAATTTCGACGGTGCTTTTGGGCAGATGCAATGCACATGCGCATAGGAGCTCATTCAGTTGCATTATCACAGGGGGGGAGATGTGTGCTTTATTTACTATGTTCTGTTATCTACTGAATATGATATGAACGTAGGAGTATACTATTTGTAAATACTTCATAGGTCCATGAATTTTTTTTCTTGCCGTGGGGAATATGGTGGTAATGTCAAACTGATTTGCATTACACAGTTATTTACGGATTGTTTGTTTGGAGTTTGCATCAGAAATAGTACTGTATTTGACTGGGGAAAAAAATTAAAATATTTGAAAGACTGTTTTATACGCACCCCTTCATAGATAATAAAGAAGCTTATTTTACTTATATTGTTATAGTATTTTTTTGCGTCAAGTTTTGACGGGTTCCATCTAGTTATAATTAATTTAATAATCACCCTCTATAATATTAAAGTAAATTTATGAGTAGCGGTTACCACTATTTCTGAATAATGGTTCAAGCCAAAATTGTAATTAAGTTCCTAGATTAACCAAACGAACGAATTTTTAAAGATGCGTAGTGGTCCTCCTAATTAGTCATTTTCTGATTGATACTTGAACATCCTCTCCTCCCGGAACTCTCTAGGTTATTTTCTCTAACTGTGCTTTATTTCAATAACTTGGCTAATAATGTTTCCATCTTTTCGAAACCAGCCCAATTTTGTAGCACACCTACTATATACAGTACAGTGGGGACCTGTTTCAGAAGTTCGTTCCTAAACAGGTTTGTTTAGAACAGAATTCTCCCCTAGCGATGGAAGGGGGAAACAAAATATTTTTTGTAGCGTACGAGTTTGCCCGGTATACGGTGCCGAAGCCATCGTAGACGTGGCCAGAGTTTCGTTTTTTAAGAGATTTAAGTTTATTACACGGGCTCGGGCAACTCCGCGCGTATCACTTATTAAATATATATTTCGTGATGAAGTAATGTTTCATTTCATTATTATTCTTTTATTATTATTTTGGTGTTTATTGTCTAATTAAAACAATATTTAAACTCATAGTTACCGACAACTCTTTTAAAATAAAAATGCATTTTACTCATAACTATCTACTTATTATAAAACCCGAAGGCAAGAAAATGTCTGTAACCATTCCGAGCGGGACCACTCTGGTGTGCTAATCTACCGTAGTTAAACGCCATGTTAGGCTTAATGAAAATCCTATGCTAACATATGACAGGTAAATGATAATATCTTCTACTTGAAATCATGTATGTTCAGCATATTTTTCTATAAAACATGTATATCACATCCTATTATAATGTTTTAAGTTCTTAATTAAAAATCTAGATTAAACATTGGAATCCCAAATGTAAACAAACGAACACTGTTGACATTCAGAATCACAAATTCAAATTAATCGCAAATGAACGACTCTTTGAAAGCTTCATTAAAAATTACAGTTTAACATACGATCCTACTCTTAAAATATTTGTAAAAGCATAATAAAGCTTTTAAATATTTTAATTTTGTTTAAAACCTTTAAAAACTATTTCATATAAAACATGTATATCAACATTTCTGTAAACACCTTTTTTTCAGAAATAGCGGCGATTTATTTCGTAGGGATGCTTTGAGGCGGTCGATCCAGTATATTGACGCCATCGACATCTATCGGCGGATTTTGAAATTTTGCTCACATCATAAATAAAATGATTATTTTCTTATGAAACGTAATTAAAATATAAGTAATACATAGTACAGCGTAATTTGCATTTAATTTCGCTTATGTAATCAAGCAATGAGTTATGTGGGGAGTCAAGCTGTTTAGAAATTCATTGAAAACACTTTTTTACAAAAACTTTCGCACATGGATTATTCTTTAATATTTAATTTGAATGTTTTGTCCAATAATTGAACTATTTCAGAAATTTAATATTGAGTAAATATATATATATATGTGTGTATCCTTATCATTTTTATTTGTAGAAATCATTAGTCATTTTTAAAATGTACTTTTCTACAGTACAAACCTTTCAATAATAAAATATTCATGCTATTTGTTTGTATGAAGTCTTATAAAATGGAACGCAGATCAACAATCCGTCATTTTTGACAGGGGTTATATACTAGTCAATTTAATAAAACTAAAACTCATTCGATAATTATTATTTCTCTTAATGAATAAAATATTTATGTTTTTCACATTTTAAAATGCTCGTGAATATAAAGCATATTTTCTGTTCCTTTTTTAATTTTGTTTTTTAGTTTAGTTTATATATTAATTTATTTATTTCAGCAAGGAATCATGTATTAAGAAATTGAGAATAGTTACTGGGATCAAAACATTATTTACGATTTTTAATGAGCTTCATTTCAAACATTTTTATTGTGTTCCCAGAAAAATGTGTTAATATAAATATACTGCTCCCAAAGCCATGTATAACCAATCTGTACTAGGAATGAAAGAGTAACATTTCGAAGAACGTGCAGCATCCGTAACAAAAGCACCGTAGTGGGAAATACGAATTTGGGGCATTCAGAATCGCTCTAAAAACTAACGAAGACACCAATGCTACCATCCTGGGAACACCTTGCTCTTTCGTTAATCACGATTGATCTATTATACTTATTAAATCCATTTCAGCGTTTGAGGGTTTTCCTGTGTGTTCATAAGTATGCTTGTAAATACCATTATATATATATATATATATATATATATATATATATATATATATATATATATATATATATATATATATATATATCACATTTTGATGCTAAAATATCTTTTATGTCCCCTTATTCTGTATACTGCTCAAAAAAGAATTGTGTTAAAAATATTTTTGTCTACAGACATTATAACAGGACTTCTAGTAACTGAAAAACACGCCCTAACGCTTAAAGAGAAGTCCGGATTGATGTTGTATTACGTAGTAGACGTATATAAACAAAGTTAAATGCAAATTATATTTTTATTATAAAGTTAGTTGTTAAAATAAAATATTTCTTTCGAACGTAGCCAAAAAGCTAAATTTTGTCTTTATAACATATTTTAAAAAATAGAAATGTAAGTGAAATTAAAAAAAAAAAAATTACAGAAGTCGTATATTTTGAAATACACATATTTTGAAAATGAAATTAACTGAAACATTTTAACAATATATATAATACACGCTTAAAAAAATAATAATGTTCCGGAAATGGAAGAAATGGCGCCTAATTGGTAAACTAGTAAACTTAAACTCCTGTTCCAATCTTTGTTTAGTAATCATATGAAATGATATAAGTTCATATAATAATTAGTAATAACATATTTGTAATTAAAAGGTTATTCTTTTCGGAAGCTAATTATCATGTCCCATATTTTATGCAAGCTGTTTTCTAATTAAAATGATGCATTATAAATTTCAATAATTATTTACATCAATTTAACTATTTCAACTGGACAACATTCAATTTCATTTTCTCAACCTGTGCATAATATCATTACTTTAATTTCTCAGTGATTCCTTTGATAGATTATTAATTTAAAACTAATATCTCATATTTTAAAAGCGATGATCAGATATTTCTAATTAGAGTAAACGTTTAATAAAGGTCATTCATTATTTATGCCTAAACATAATTATTTAATAGCGTAGATATATTTTTCTTTAGATGTATTTCTCATTTAAAATTAATACACATGATTTAATGATTAAATAATAATGTTATGAAATGCTTTTGGAAGTATAAGGATCTTTATAATCAATATTAAAATGGCTATACTACAGACAGTGTTTAATATTAAAGTGTTCTAGAATTTTCATATGGCAATGAATACTGATTATAACAATTTAATCAAAAACATATTTACGGATTCAAACAAAGAGTTGTATTCTATTTCCTTAAAATAAATTCAATCGTGCGAAACTTTTTTTATTCTTTTAGCATTTACGAAGTTTATTGCATTAATTGTTTTCTAGTGCGAACTGGATATGTGTCAGTCTGAAGAATATCTAATTATGTATTAGTAAACTGCCACTATTGTATTATTTTCATAAAGAAATCATACGTACGTTCGATCGCTTGTGAGAGTAGTATTGTTATTATTCATGGTAATTCCAATAAAAGAGACATGACATAAATTTCCATAATACTCAAATCAGTTTAATTATTTAAAACAAATTATGAATCCACTTCATTTTCTCTAATTTTACATCGTCATTAACTTAATTTTTTTTAACTGTCCAGTGCTGAAAAATGTTGATTATTTTAGTATTTATGAAATTTATTGCATTATTTGTTTTCTAGTGCGAACTGTAGATGTATCAGTCTGAAGAATATTTAATTAATTATGTATTAGTAAACTGTCACTATCGTATTATTTTTAAAAGAAAATCAGACTTACGGACTGTCGTTTATGAGAATAGAATCGTTATTATTCATCGTAATTCCAATAAAGGAGATATGACATAAATTTCCATCAATATTCAAATAAATTTGATTATTTAAAGCAAACCAAGAATCCATTTCAGTTTCTCTAATTTTACATCATGTCAAAACTTAATTTTTTTTAACTAACCTTTTATATATTGAAGATTTAAATATATTTTTTCATATTTCTGAAGCAATGTTCAAATATATCTAACTGATTTCAATATTTCACAAATACGGATCAAAATTTATTTATTCTCCAGTTTAGAGATAGTTTTTTTTAAAATTGTATTTATCATAAAATATTAAAGTAAGCTTGAAGTGATGCAATGGTAAAAAGTAATTTAGTTAATTACTTAAAGGGATTTTTTTTATGCCGTACATTTAAACAAGTCTTTCGAACTACTTTATTTCTTTTAACTACTTTGTTTATAAATTCGGTTTGTCTGTCTGTCCGACTGCCCGTCCGCCCGTCTATCTATCTATCTGTCTGTCCGACTGCCCGTCCGCCCGTCTATCTATCTATCTGTCTGTCTGACTGCCGTCTGTCCGTGCTCTAATTCGCGTAAATATACTCGTATTGCCATAGAATTGATAGATGTTATTGATGCTTACTGTCGCATGTTTGATATTGCAAATGAAGTATGTAGCACTTATACTCCGTATACAGGAGCACTCAAAAGAATGCCGTTAGATTATGGTCTATGAGGGAAAATCTTTGCAGTGCATTTTAATGATGTTACATTATTTCAAATATATTGAAATTGATATACATCGCTGATGTGCACTACAAATTGCTTGCTATCGAATATGGTACATGTAGCACTTATAATTAGTTTACAAGGAAACTCATTAAAGTTCTCTAATATTATGGTCTATGGGGAAAAGTCGTTTGCGATGCATTTTAATCATGATATAGTATTACAAAAATAATGAAACTGATATGCATGTGTAAGGTCCACTAAAGCATGTTTTCTGTAGACTATGAAGCGTAAAACACTTCTCATTCGTTTACAAGGCTACACAAAACTGTATTCGAAGTATTTTCTATAAGTGCTGGAAGTGCGCTTTCTGTTAGGTATGTGTTTAACTAAATTTTGCATTCTATGTGGTATGTTTATTGTTTAAATGCTATAGATCATATACAGGGCTACACAAAAGAATTCGTAACTCGTATGTTTACTTAGGTATCTTATTTATCTTATTAAGTATCGAAGGTTTTTTAAAGTATTGTGGAAGTGTTGGAAAGTGATTCATAATCTATGCTTGATGCATGATTTTACTTTCTTGTTTTTATCTTGGGAATAAGAAAGTTACAAATGATACTTTTTAATCAATAATAATGTAATATTGGTGCGGTGCAATAATTATTGACAGTATTGTTTAACAATACTTCAGAATGTTAGACTTAACGATGGTTTCTGATAGTAACGATAAAATTGGAATATCTGAGTAAATTAATACAAGTTTTTAACTATAAAATTACTAATGACTTCGTTTTATTACCCAAAACATTCATTAGAGTACTCACATGAGCCGATTATAATTCCGAACATAGTTGAAAAGAGTTTATGAATTCGGTTTGTGAATTCGGTCGCCATTTAACTCTCGTAAATATAGTTGGATTGTCATGTAAATTATGTATGTTATTGAGGTTTATCGTAACATGTTTGGTATTAAAAATGAAATGTCTAGGTTATATAGTTTGTTTACAGGGGCGCTGAAATGAATTCCATTATATCATGGTCTATGGGGACAAATCGCTCATAATTTATTTCAATGATGTTACACTATTTCAAACATATTGAAATTGATATAAATCACTGACAGACCCCCACGAGGAGATTACTATTGAATATGGTTACTTAGCATTTACCGTTAATTTACATGTACAAACAAAGCAATTAGGTTACAGTACTGTCTATGAGCAATAATTGCAGGAAGTGCGATTAGAAGTTCAAAAAATAAAATTCGTGGATAAAGTATAATAAAAATTGCTGTTTTCCATTCATTTCATCATCATATTATCAATGTAAAGTAGAAGCAACGCATTAAGGTGTCGCTCAAGATGTAGCTTTTGTCTTAACATACTCATTGTAATGGAGGCACGTTGCTGAAGTAAAACATCATAATACATTTCACGGCGATTTTATTATAGATGTTAACCTTTTCAAACCATGCAAAAGACAATGAACAGTCTAAATAAATTCCTTTTATGTTGTTCAGTTTGTATACCTTTTAGCAAATATCAGTAAACTGTGAATAAGTTATTATTTTCATCAGATTATGTATTACATTAGATTTTACTATCCAGCATATCTCATCGTACATTCTAAAGCTTTCAACAAATATGTAGATAATTTTGATTATTTGAAATTATTTAAAAAAAACTAATTTTCTTAATTATCCGTGAAGGTCGGTTGTATTAGGTGCTTTCAGTTTATATATGTAGAATCATGGAAAAATACATTCTAGTATCAGTGATTTTATACCTATTGAATACTTCTTAGATATAACTACAGGCAGTACAATTTAAAACAGAATTATATATTTTATTCTAACTGTTGTTTTTACATGGATTTTTTTGTCATTTTATTCTAAAGTCTCTAAATTAAATCATGCTTCAGAAATTTTTGTGTCTCGGACAACCTTAGGTTCAAATCCTATTTCTTAATCACTACCTAAAACAATCTAACGAATATTTCTAATGCATTTTAGCTCAGGTTTAACATTATTTTCTCAAGAAGTGGCATAAATATTTATATGTAGTGTAAAAATATAGACTATTTACAACTGAAGAACATATTAGGAAATGATAAATGAATTAGATTATTATTATTACTGCAACATCCAACGATACTTCATTTCCTTGTACATAACGCGTCCGCTTTTGTAAAAGTTTGAACATTAAGTACAGTTCACAATATACACGGAATGATTTCGAAAGATATATAAAATCACATATTTTTTCACTACATCTCTGTATACAACACGTAGATTGATTGATGATGTTACAGATATATTCAGCGCTATCCAATGTGCGAACAGGCTTTTCAAAACGTTAATTTAGTGGGGACATTGTAAGAGTTTTTTTTAAGATTGTACTTTTCTGTATGGTCCGGATAAACAGTGAGTTTAAATAGGATATTTAAAATACGATTGTAATATTTTCACTCATATTAGATTGTCGATTTCCAAACGAAATACATTGCTATAAACATGTCCAATATAGATATTTTTTAGGTTGCTCTCACTTATTATTACAATTAAAAACTAGTCGTTGGGGGCCACCGTAATACTTATCCATCATGGATATGCATAATATAAAATATGAAAATAAAACATGTGGAAACTATTTATAAAATTCATTGCAGTTCGAACAAAATTGTGGCCTGGTGACGTCATAAACATTAAAAGCTCTATTACTGAATTGCGTAAAAGAAACATCCTTATAACTCCAAAATTTATAATCATATTAACTAACTGTTTAATGCGTCAGATTAAGCGTCTCATTTTCAATTAAAATATATCTTTGAATTGAAATTTGAATAAAATACAGGGTCATGAAAGATCGAAGAGTGTGGTAAATATAATTACAAATATCTCGGCAACTAATCATCCGATCGCCTTCATTCTTTATGCAAAATTTGTGTTTTCTTACTGTCTTTTATATTCACTCCTTAAAATAAACACTTTTGAAAATTTTTATGTATACTTTATTAGAACGAATATTTCGAGAGTCCAAGAAAAATAGTTCCGGATACTCGAGATTACTGAAATGCAATAAGCTTGTTCCCATTATTACATACTAAGTATATACCAAATTTCAAGTCTCAATTTGTTCGGGAGATAGAGAATTATTAGACACATATACAGAGACGGACGACAAAAACATTTTTCTAAAAATTTATTTTTCGGAATCTCCAGTGTCTGAAACGTGTAAATCCGTCAAAAGTGTTTTTTTTTTCGATTTTCAAAACGATTACAAGACTTAAACAACATGAACATTAGTATGGGCCTCGGAACAAGAATTTTTATCATTGCAGTTTTTGTTAACGTAGCGTAATGTGTCTGCCTTATTTATTAATAGAAAGGCTCTATTAAAAAAAATTAACTAACCGATGGTTATGATCTATATTCGAAATGTCTTTTCGAAGGATGAGAATTTAGACGATAATCAGCTTCACCTTACTATTCACCAATTCTAAATATGAACATTTACGAACTGATATGAACGTTCAAGAACATGTGCTGGCTTTCGATTTTCTTTTGTATTTTTACATAGTGTAAAAAAAAAAAAAAAAAAAAAAAAAAAAAAAACACTTTAGGAAATATCAACATTCAGTTTATTTGCAGAAAGTGTTTCTGACACTATTAGTGTGCTTATAGTAATATTCTGAAAAAAAAAAATAATCATATAAGTGTATAGGTGAAGCAGTTCAGTGACTCAATATGAACGTATTAATGTCATTCGAAATCATTTGTGTATTATTTTTGCAGGCAAATGCAGCTGATTGGAAAAGAGGAACAACTTCTTTGTTTCAAAAAATTAAACAAAAAACCTTTCAATTATCATTAATGGTATCATTTTCTTGATGTATTTCCAAATATGCACAAAATAGGTACAAATAAAGGAATAATCATATATATATATGCTTAAAAAGTAGTATAAATAAATAAATAATTGTATTTAATTCTAAATACTGACTTTTCTTTAAATGTTACTTTAGGATACCAAATGAGAAGTCATTCGGTCGATTACTTAAGGAATTAGACAGGTTTAAATTTTGGAACTCCTAATGTTAAATTCATTTTAAATAGTCGTAAAAAAAGATTGAAATGCGGGTAGCTTTTTCAGCACAACTGAACTTCTTAACAGAATAAGATGTAATTCTGGATTCACATATTTGGAATCTACATATTGGAAATCGCTTATTGTTGAAATTTTTAAAAGTTAAAATTTATAGGTTTTCGTAAATTAAGATATTTTTAAGTACTTTTCGGAAAAAGAGTATAAAGTGTAACTTGAATGCATATACATCCTTGAATTTTTTAACAGAAATAAATTTCTAGAAGCTTCAAATATGCGAATTCAAAATTATAGGTAATTTCGACATCATGTTTATATGTCCTTACAACTAAATTAAATGAAAGGGGTACGTACATGCTTCCTGATGTATTTTCTATAAGTATTTTCCTTATGTATTTACTTTCTTATGTATTTCATCATGCTTCCTTATGTATTTACTTTGTTAATGGAATTTTTAATTTTTATCATTTCTACACTTAATAAGTTAATGAAATTACCGATTATCCAAATAAAGGACTTTTCGATATTGTTTCGCCATAATTGTTTTTTTATACTCTTGGATTATACATATTTCCATTTCACAATATAATTTTATGACATTCGTTAAAAAAAAAAAACTATTTAGAATTATTTTAAAGATAAAATGCACTTTTATGGAATATCATTTTTTGAATAAATCATACACAATTAGTGAAAAATGAAACTTTTCGAATTTCTGGTACCGAAATGCCAATTTTACTAAATGTATTCATTTACGATATTTCCAGTGGAGAGTATTACTTCTGAGAACTAATTAATAGAATTTTAGAAAAGCATATATATAATTATTAATTAAATTTATTTGACAATTATTTGACATTAGAAAAAATCAAACACTTCATAAAATTATAAATAAGCCCAAAATTGATACAGAAACGAATGTAAAAAGTAATTTAAAAAGTTTAAAAATAGTTTGAGCCTTTTTTCTGTAGCATGGTTTAAGTAACGAAGTCAATTTTGAAAGACTGCGGGTTGTGTACATTCTTAAATAAGCAGCCGCTTCTTAAATTTTAATCATGTTTATCCCTTTAAAACAATAATGTTAGCAGAATAAGATACGTCAATATGTCGTTTCATGTAATGGTTTTAAGAATGGAATTTTCCACTTTCGTGCCTTCCGCGCTTAATGAGTTGGTAAATTGCCTTCATGTTTCACAAAATAAGGAAACAATTTTCAAAAGCTCTTGTGATTAGTTGCATTTTTAAACATCGTAAATGTACGTAGTGCTCGAATATTAACATTTTAAGTTTTTTTCATTACTGTCATCATTTCAACATACTTTTTAGACATTAGTGTAATACATATATATATATATATATATATTAAATTCTTTTATAATTTACCTATTATTAATATTTTAAAGGAATATTACTCTTTAAATATATCATATACGTGATATTTTTAAAACAAAATATTTTTTTACCATGTATATTTATAAAAGGTAATTCAATCGCTTAAATAAACTAAGAACTTTGAAAAACAAATATATATATAATGTCATTGATCGTAATTTTTTTAAATGCTGTACTTTCTTTTCAAATTTATCTAATAATATAAAGTATTTTCAGTCTTATATAAGTAGTGAAAACTTCTCATTCTTGACAGATTAAAAAAGTTAAAGTGCTATTATTTTTATTCGGAAACACTTATTTTAAAGTGAATATAAGAGTAAATTTTTTTAAGCTGTTACGGAAACCATTTGTCTTATTTTGACTATATTCGAGTTTATTAGAAAATCAACCTCGATGCAAATATTTAGACAACGAATGAATTCTCACAGTATCTAAGAAAATATTATTCAAATTATCAAATAGATACATCCATGAATAATATATTTAGACATTACACAGCGGAAACTACGTATCGTAATTTATACTTTAATAATGAACGGACATAACTGCTTTGATTTTGAAATGTTGAATGACCTTTCTCATCACACCTTTGAAGTAGAATGGTTTTTTGCTGGATAAAGCTAGAAGACGCACATATACATTAACTATTAGTTTTTTCACTGATGAAGACCGAGTAAGTTTCGGTTGTAAACGTTTTGATTTTAAAAGGACTTTAATGTGTTTTTAAATGATGTTACGCACCTGTTAGCAATGTATTTACATTTATTTGTATCTTTATGATTTGTAATAACTGATTTGTTTAACTCTTTAGAAAATGTAACAAAATGCCTTAGAAGCAATACTGAATGTGTAACATCATTTCCATTTATCTTAATCATTTCAAATATGTGAATTTCCATTAAAAATGAGATTTCGCATAGTTTTCCCTTTATATATTTTTAGTATCTATATTTTGAAATTTGTCACATTAAATTATACATGTTAAATACCTGCTAAAGCATTTTAATATATATTATCCTCTTTTTGTATATCTAATATTCAAGTATTCTGTATTTTGTGCCACATTTGGAACAAAAAGGTGAACATCTAATGTGTGCTTTGGGACACATATGGCAAATACCATAAAAATACACATTCATGAAAAAAATATGAACTCTGAAATTTTTTCCTGTATTTGTGACTATCTAAAGTCATTTTTTTCATAAAAAAAACAAAAATAGTACAGTTAAGTGTTAAAAGAAGATTTGGGAAACTTGAAATGTAAAAAAAACCAAAAAAAAAAAAAACAAAGAATTACTTCAGTTGTTTACTAAAAAACAAACTATGTGTATATTTTATTAAAATATCATGAGAATTGTATTTTTTTTTTTTATTTAAATAATTCTTTAACTGGTTTTAAAAAAGTAGATCATTTGCTAGTTTAAGAAATACCTATATATATTTACTATAATAAACTTATTCTAACATTTTATTGATACATATGTTTTAATAAAAATTCATAGTTCTTGCTCTTCAGAATAGTAAATTACAAAATTTCATTTTCTATGTGTGACAGTGTCATCTTCAATATTACACTGAAATTTTTTTTAAGTCATTTTCAGTTTTCGTTCATTTCATTGACATTACTTATTACAGATAAACTACATTTTCAGGAGTAATTTAATGTCATCAGCGGTAATCTTGATCATAATAGTAAAAGTAAATGCGTTCTTTTTATGGCGAAAATTTATACATTTCTCTCATTAAACGCCGTCTGCCAAAGAAAAAGGAAATTTTAATTCGATTTAACCGAATTTTAATTTAGAAAATTAAGTATAACAGTCTGACATTATTTCTAGAATTGCATTTAAATTGTACTGAACAAAGATAGGGCCAACATTTTTTTATTTAAAAAGTATTCTTCCCCCTGTTAGTTACAGTTTGTTCATATTCAATTTATGTGCGTCAGAAAGAATTTTAAATGACACTAAAATATTTTCCCATTATGTTCGTACACTAGTGTACAAAACTTAAGCCACAAACACAAAATGCTAATTTCTGAACACGTGAGTACTCAAAAGGAAATTCTATAGACAGCAAGTGTAGAAAATAGGTACTACCCTAACAGCACAGACAGTCGATGTGAAGTCTTCTTGACATCACAAATGGTCACAATTGTCACACTCACTACAATGAACATAAATGTGATATCTTACATTCGTCTCATTTTTACACTCATTTTGTCACTCCAGTGAACAGTAACCATGACTGTTACTTTTTGACGAGTCACCAGGTGACTTTACAATGAAGTCATCTTGTGACTCTCATGTGACTGTCATTTTGACACTCCATTGTAAAGTCATCATGATAGCTGTTCTGCGACGAGTTCCCAAGTGGCAGAAAATGAAATCATCTGTTTACTTTTCACAAAGGAGTGCAATGATGACTTCACAATAGAGTGTCGATCACCGGAAAGCCACCATGCGACTTCATTGTGACATTATTTGGCGACTCATCACAATGCAATGTTCACAATGACTTCAAAGTTCAGTCTTCAACTGACAGTGACTTGAGAATCACAAGGTGACCCATCACAAAGCGACAGTCACAGTGACTTTTCAGTGTTAACAATCAATTGAGAGTAATAATGAGACAGTGAAATATACCATATTTTGATTCACCGTAGCGATAATGACACTTCTAACCCTGTGTGACGTCAAGAGGACTTCACATCGACTGGCCGTGCCGTTAGGGTAGTACCTCTTTTCTACACTTGCTCTTTATAGCATTTCCTTTTGAGTACTCACGTGTTCAGAAATTAGCATTTTGTGTTTGTTGCTTAAGTTTTGCACACCAGTGTATAAAATTGTTAATTTTTAAAGTACCTTATCGTTAAACAATTTCAATCATACTTAAATAGCACAAACCATATATTTGTAAAATAATATATTTTTTTAATAGTTAATTTTTAATGAAGCCTAGTAGAGTAGTGGAAAGCGCAGCGTGATACCACGCTATAGGTACTGCCCCCGAAAAAAAATACTAGGTGTCCCGCATTCAGTTGACCATCCTAAACTTGACATATGCTGTGTAATACCCCAGGGCCCATGGTCAAGAAAACAGATTTGGGCTCTGTAGGTCATGATTCCTAGGGGATTTTTGCGCTGTTTATCAGAAGAGCCGCAACACGATCATACCTCCTATGCAACAGTCATGTGAAAACTTATTTTAAATTCTATTCGACTAACATTTTTAATTACATAGAAAATTGAGATGAAATAATATTAAGTATAACAAAAAATATTCTTTTTCACTGCATCAGTGTTTACTACAATTTATGCTTAATTGGTTCAAGCAAAATACAAAATATAAATAAATTTTAGCTATAACATATCAGGCTTATTTGATAATTATCAGTGATTTACTGATTTAAGCATTATCGTTTTGTACGACTCATTTCATATTAACTAGATGTGCAAGAATAATTTAAATATTAACTACTAAATTCTACTTCTATGTTATTTAAATTCTGTTACAAAACCGCTTTATATTTGTTTATTATTCATCAATAATACTTTCCAGGAAATAAATCAGACATTCAAGTAACTGTTCATTTTCTTTCCTAATCAGATTTTTAATCATATAGAGAATGGAAACAAATTAATGTTACATGTCACGAAAACATCTTCAATTAAATTTCAAAATGTTCTTTGTAATTAAGAAAATTTTACATAGTATAAATTATTTTCGAATTACAATATTAGACATAGTTGAAATACATTAATTACTTAAATATTTTAGTTTTACCCGTCTCGATACATGTGTATTAGTTTTCGCATGAATTATTTAAACATTAACGAATTCCAAAATATTTTGTAAGGATTCAATTAATCGAAGCTCCAAAAATGTTTTAATCATTTGATGGTTTAATTACTTTCAATTCTTTCTAAAATCAAACAAAATTCTAACTTTTTTTAGTTACTTTATTGTTTCATTTAAATTTAATTTACCTTAATCGCATAAAAATAATGCGTCATATTTTGTTGTGTGTCTAAGAGCTTGCAGTATTTAGAATCAAACAGTAATACTTTCGAAATACTTAGTACCAAAGTTGTGATTTATATTTCAATTTGAAGTTGAGCATTTTATCTGTATCTTTTAGTGTTAAATATATATAATGAGGATTTATTTATACACATGTAACTAAGTTACGTAATGTTCTCGAAGTAATTTTTTAAGTGAGTTTTGCTTCAATATAAGAATTTTCCCGCTTAGATTATTTTCCAAAGACTTTTGTAACTTTTAACATGGTTTATTAAAATACACTGGATTAAAGTGTATCGGAATATAAAAAACATTTCAAATAATAAAATAATTCTTTATAAATGATTTTTAGATCTTCTATGAATAAAAAATATTTCCAATTATTGAATTGTGATGAAGAGCATTTAAAAATTTTATGTTTATTTGTATTAGTTCAAACAAAGAAAATTTATTTTATAATTGAATCGAAGTTTTAATAAGGTGTTAGTATCAAGATGAACCTGGAATAAGAAAAGTTAAAGATTATTTGCAATAAAATTTTATAGTGTTAGATGTAATGTAAATCTGCGTTAAAAGCTAGTCGTATGTGCCAATCCCAACATTTACTTCTGACTCATTCATATATAAATACTTCAAAAAGCGAAATTATTTTAGTTATGCATTTTAGAAACAAAAAATGAGTGGATAACATATTCGTTATTTATTTTTTCTATTGCACTTCAAGTTCTTCACCAATATATTTTTGAAAAACTGCGTAGAGGGTGAGAGGGGGAGGAATTTTGTAATAAAGCCCAATAAACGAGTAATATATAAAAAAAAGTGAAAAATGTTTGCTTACTACAAATGCACAAATTAAACCTAGATTGGACTATTAGGTGATTTAATACGATTTTTTATGATTCCTACACATGTGCAAATTAAACCTAGATGGGGCTATTAGGTGATTTAATAAGAAATTTTTAAACAGCTACCTTGCCCGTCCCGGAAATCGAACAAAATTATCTATCACAGCGCCACTTTCAGGCAAATTTTCTCCAACAATTTATACAAAAACTTGACGTATGATGTTACATCTAATTATAGAATTTTGTCGAAATCTGGTCAGAACATACTTAATTAGCCTGCTGAAAATCAAGAAAATCGCTCAAAAATCTCTATATAGCGCCTCTTTCCGTGTAATATCGACATTTGAGATAGAAACGATAGTCAAAAATATATATCTGAAGTTTGATTCAATCCTATGCATAACTTCGTACACTTTCCGGTGATACAATAATGAAAATGGCAAAAGAATACCTGGTAATTCTATGTATAGCTTCATATACTTTTCGATGATACAGTAATGAAAATGCCAAAAATATCATCAGTATCACATCGCTCCGCAGAATATTTCCGAATTCAACTGGAACCTCCATAAACATATTTATGAAATTTGGGTCAATTCTATACATAACGTTCGCAAAAAAAAAAGACACATGGGCGCAAACAGAAAATTTCTATAAAAAAAAAAAACGAGATTTCTGACCCCTAAAACGTGTAAATCCGTCGGAAGTAGAAAAAAAAATTCGATTACAATACTTTTTTCTATTATAGATAAAAAAAATGTAATAAATGCGTGAAATAAATAAAATTTTGTTTGAATTTTTATGACGTATATATTTACAAATTTCCTCGATTTTAGTACCCTAAAATTACTTTTTGCATTTTCCGGAAATAATTCTTATAAAATTCATCCGTTAATTACAATGTTCGATTGTTTATTTTTCATCTAATATCTTACATTATCCAAACTATAGTAACGCCTTCACGACAGCCTTATGTATTAGCAAAAGAAAGAAATATGTCAGTTTCTAACTCAACTATTGAAGCCTCTAAAATTAACTCATCGAAAACAAGTACTGTTGTTATGTAACTTTGTTTTTACGCTCCCAAATAGTTCTGCACTGTTTATCACAAGCACTTTCTAATACGTTTTCGATTTTGTGTATTCTTTCCTAAAACATACATTAGTAAGAAATAATTTCATTTTCTTATATTATATATTTTTTATCAAATATTGAACCTTACACAATCCATTAAGGAGGTTTCACGAAAAACCTACGCATCTGTAAAGAAAGAAATGCGAGGGTGGCGGATATTAAGGATGAATACGACACAGGTCGATATATTTTTTAATATAATGTGAAAGACATTAGTAACCAGTACAATCATTTACAATGTTCACTTCTCTTCTAATTTTCTGAAGTTTGCTTTGCAAAACAAAACAGACTGGCTGATGAATGTAAATTTTTAAAATGGTGTCTGTCGAATTTTGTGTTATGAAAGTTTGTTTTTAGTCATAATAGAGCCGTGAATTCTTAATTTTCTGCTGTTATTGCGCATTTTGAAGTAACGGTGAAGTTTAAATAACTATTTCAATGTACAAAACAGGGAAACCAAAGTTAAATACAAACGAAATTTAAGATTTGAAAAATAACAATTTATTTTATTTTGTTTATTATATTTTTTGCTGCAGAGCATTTTATACGAAATAATTCAACCGAAGTACTGTCTCTAGAAATTCGCACAAACTTTTCTTGGCAGGAAATCTCTGAAAAATTGATACAAAGAACACAAATGGGCACTGTAAGGTAACTTGAATAATCACATTAGTCTGTAGAACAGTTCTTATGTTTCAATTAACCCTTACTTCTGACATTATTAATTTTACATTTGGCGGTACATGGTAGACGTTGTACAAAATCTAGGCCCTAATTTTGAGACAGTACTTGAGTTGATTGATCCATTTCTTGATGTTATCTGCTTTCCAGCCTTTAGCATACACTTTAAACTTTAAGATACGCCCAGAACTGTTCAAATGGTTGAATTTCGGGTACGTTGGCCATGTCGTGAGACGTCTCTACGAAAGTGATTTTTTTTGCTGATGCAAGTGATTGAGAACGATTTTGCAGTAATGACTGCTGGCCAAGTCTGGTCAAAAGACGTAATCACCGTCATTGTAATTGGCACAGTTGTAGGGGATGAAACAACGGCAAATGCACTCGTTCAGATATCGTTGCCCATTGCCATCGAACAAACTCTTTCGGATGAACGGACGAGTCAAGCCTTTTGGACTCATCTCAATCAGAATAAGGGCCTCGTATTTGAATTTTGTTTTAGTAGCGAATTTGATAATAGGTTGTGTCCTGGAGACGTCAGATGTGTAGAAGAAATCATTATTATTACTAGTGAAGTGGGTGAGCGTGTAGTATGACTCATCATCCATTATGAATGGTCGATCAGAGAATTTTCTGAACAAGCGACCATGACCCTTTTCTTGTGATATTTGATGTTAAGCTTCTTGGTGTTTGTCTTATGTAGGTAGCCGGGAGAAACACTGAATTTGGCAGCCATTTGACGGATTGTTACACGGTCGTTCTTGTCAAACAGTCGTTTCAACTACTGTAAATTTGGCTTGGTGAGTGTTTGGACTTTGTGGCCCGATTCCGGTTGTCTTTCGGTCTGGAGTCCTTTCTCGTAACGTTATAGAATATCGCATATTGTTCATTTGGGAATTTTCAGCGAAAAAATAGTTCACGGTGAACGTTTTCCCATGATGAATATTACCTTCGTAAACCTTGTACACACAATTAACTCTCGGTTAACACACATGTTTTTTTATATGATAACGCAACACGTCACGCGCAGGTTTCGCGTGAGTTCGTATACATTTGCTATTTTGCATGATTGCAAAAATTGTGTGAATTTCTAGTAAACAGTCCTCATCTTTCAATTTATTGGTATAAAAAGGTGAATTTTCTTTATAAAATATCATTAAAACAAATTATGTGCTACATTTATTAAAATATGACGATTTATTTTTGAATATGTTTATTTTTTAATGTGATTAATAAATTACAAAAATCGTTTTACATTATCAAAGTAAAATATATTTCATTTTGGAAAAAAAATATTTTAATAAACTAATCTATGTGGTAATTTAATAATCCCTTTTTGAATAAAGTGCTTGGGATGTTAACCACAAATATGCAGTAATGTTTTAATGAACTTAATTTGGTTCCAGTTATGAAAACATTAATAATTTATGAATAATCTATGGAAATGAATTTAAACTTTTATATTATCTGTTAAAAACAATTAAGATATTATTTTAAAGACACAAGATTTAACTTGATAAAAATAATGTATAAGAATAATGTATCTGCATGAATGTATAATTATATATATATATTCGTTATTAAATAATATCACTTTAACTTAGTACTCTTGAAAGGGTTAAAGAAAGTTATTACTATAGTTACGTTATGCAATATGCATTATAAATACATAAATGCAGCTTATCTATACTAATAAAAGAAAGTTTCGCTCTGTGTGTGTGTGTCTGTTGGCGATGCCTAGGAAAATTTAGCGCACCTAGAAGTCTGTAATTTTAGATTTAGGTAGTCCAAACCCTCTCCTGGTGTACCTAGCGTCAGAATTTTAATATTTTAATTACTTTCTGAAATAATAATTAAAATGCACAAAGAACTATAGTGTCAATATGGATTGAAATTATCAGCGTGGAGAAGCCATGCAATTGTCGCGCCACCTGTACATAACAAATTACACATACGTCCCACTGATTGAAATACTTTCCAGGCGGTAGATTTTTCTTCATGACAATTAGTCGGTTTTTTTTTTTTTTTTTTTTTTTTTTACATGGCATTTATTATTATGATGGAGATTGTTAATACAGAAAACTTTATTTAACAGATTTTTTTTTTAGATTTGCGGGAATGAAGAGGGGCAAGGGTCTAATTACATTTAAGCTTCAAGGTGTATTTCTAGAAAGCAGTTACCAGAATTTCCGAATAATAGTGTAAGCCAAATTTCAAATGTATAAGAATAATGTATCTGCATGAATGTATAATTTTATATACATATTCGTTATTAAATAATATCACTTTAACTTAGTACTCTTGAAAGGAAAATTTAGCGCACCTAGAAGTTTGTAAATTTAGATTTAGGTAGTCCAAACCCTCTCCAGGTGTACCTGAGCGTCAGAATTTTAATATTTTAATTATTTTAATTACTTTCTGAAATATTAATTAAAATGCACAAAGAACTCTCAATAAAAATACGCTTTTATTCTCTTGGGTGCGCTAAATTTCCCATTTATGTATTTAAAATGCATATTGCATAACGTAACTATAGTAATAACTTTCTTTAACCCTTTCAAGAGTACTAAGTTAAAGTGATATTATTTAATAACGAATATATATATGAAATTATACATTCATGCCGATATATTATTCTTATACATTTGAAATTAAGTTCCTAGCTTAACCAAATGAATCAATCATTAAAGATGTATTGTGATCCTCCTGATTAGTTATTTGCTGAAAGCCACTTGAACAACCCCCGCCCCCCCCTCCCGGCCCGTCCTTCAAGGTTTTTTCTCTAACTCTGCTCCGTTTCCATATCTCAGCAACTGTCTTTCCGATTTCAACGCAAGTGATTTCAAACATTATAATTAATTTAATAGTCCCGCTTTATAACATTAAACTCAATTTATGAGTGGCGGTTACCACTATTTGCGAATAACAGTTTAAGCCAAATTTGAAATTAAATTCAAAGCTTAAGGAAACGAACGAATTTTGAAAGATGCATAGTAGTCGTCCTAATTAGTCATTTGCTGAAGGGCACTTGAACATCCCCCCCCCCGGGACCTCCTTCAAGGTTTTTCTCTAACTATGCTCCGTTTCCATATCTCAGCAACTATCTTTCCGATTTCAACGCAAGTGATTCCAAACATTATAATTAACTTAATAGTCACTCTTTATAACATTAAACTAAATTTATGAGTAGCGGTTACCACTATTTCCGAATATTTGGGTAAGCCAAATTTGTAATTAAGTTCCTAGCTTAAGCAAACGAACGAATTTCGAAAGATGCATAGTGCTCCTCTTAATTAGTCATTTGCTGAAGGGTACTTGAACAACCCTCCCCCCCCCGGCCCCTCCTTCAAGGTTTTTCTCTAACTATGCCCCGTTTCTATATATCAGCAACTGTCTTTCCGATTTCAACGCTAGTAATTCCAAACATTATATTTAACTTAATAGTCACCCTTTATAACATTAAATTAAATTTCTGAGTAGCAGTTACCACTATTTACAAATAAGAGTTTAAGCCAACTTTGTAATTAAGTTCCTAGCTTAACAAAACGAACGAATTTTTATGCATGCATAGTGGGCCTCCTAATTAGTCATTTTGTGAAGGACACTCGAACATCCCCTTCCCTCGGCACCTCACTCAAGGTTATTTTCTCTAACTGTGCCTTATTGCAATAACTGGGCTAATAATGTTCCAATCTTCTCGAAATCAGCTCAATTTCGTAGTGCGCCTACTATACAGTAACGTAGGCAGCGGGGACCTGTCTCAGAAGTTCGTTCGGAAAGAGGTTTGTTTAGAACAGAATGCTCCCCTGGCGGTGGTAGGGGGAAATAAAAGATTTTCTAGAGCGTACGAGTATGCTGGGTATACGGTTCCGAAGCCATCGTAGACCGTGGCCAGAGTTCCGTTTTTAATAGATTTAATTTTATTACAAGGGCTCGGGCAACGCCGGGCGGGTCAGCTAGTAAGTAAATAAAACTAGACGATGAATTTGAATTTTAAAACTTTAATACCGTTATTTATGTCAGAAAGCATAATTATAGGTATTTTCTCTGTACTAAAAAATTGAGGTAGTAAAAAGCTAATTGAAATGTACTAAGATGAAATCCATTTATGAAAATTAAATTATTTACTGAATTGCAAATATATCCTTCTCATTACATAATATATCGTTCTTCAAACAACTCAAAAATGCAAAAAGCGTGTTTTGAAATATATTTATTTGTAAATTCTTACACCGTTAAAAATCTGCAGCAAACTGTCCAGTCATTTGACCGTTTTTGTAGAAAACGGTTACATAACCATAAGTTAACTATATTCTGACCATAAAATAAGCAATAATACGGTCAGAATATAGTTAAATTACAGCTATGTAACCATTTTCTACAAAAACGATCAAATGACTGGACAGTTTGCAGCAAATTTTTAACAGTGTACTATTAAAATTGAGAATACACAAAAAGTATTAAAAGTACTCAAGAATTACCCACTTTTTTAGTTCTATTTTATTTTTGACTACATGTAATTGAATAACGTACTACAAATAATTATACATAAAATCATGCTGGAAACATATATGAATAATTTCATGTCGGAATCGTGGTTTTCTGTGCATTTCTATTATTCATTAATTACAAACAAATTCTTTGTTCCTTCCATTTTCAATATTAAAAAACGCAAATGTATTTTTCAAGTAAGTAAGCGTACACAATAAAACATCTTACGTTAATTAAATTTAGGTTTTTTAATTCATAAATTTAATTTATAGCTATGCAAACAAAGAAGACAGTTACGAACTTCGTAATTTTTTAACCGTCAGTTATGTGCATAAGCATAATTAGAAATAGCTTTTCTGCGCTGAAGAAATAAGGACAAAAACTGTTACCTGAAATTTATGAAGTGGAAATCTTTCAGGGAAATTAAATTATTATGTGACTTACAAAGTTTGTAAATGACATTACTTAAAATGTATAAAAATGCAGCATCTTAAAATTGCATAACGTGCCTATTAATATACTTTCATTCGTCTATTTGTTTTGTTAACTTTGCTATGCATAATGTAGAATATTTTGTAAGCTATACATATATTAGAAAAAAATAAAACAAAACAGTTTTAAAAATATATGTTTTTATATTAGATATGTTATTTACGTGTCTATATTTTTATCTGTCTAACTCTATACTTATTTACCACACATATCTACATATTTATATATCTATATATATTCCTTATTTCCTATCAATCTAATCTATATGCTATCTATCAGTCGTTTGATCTTATGATGAAGTATGTAAACTTTACCATATTTTTTTCTGTGAGTGTAGCCTGTCACTCTTCTTATTAAACGTATCCGTAAGGATTTTCTGAAATCTAAACAGGTAATTTTATTATATATTCATGAAAATTGTTTCTTTAAGAATTTTCCAGAAACTGGTGTCAAATTCGGCATGTTATGCCTATTGTCTAAACACAACAGTCAAGTAAAAAATATACGTACCTGCTTGTAGCTCTCTTAAAATTTAAGACGTAATAAATTTATAGGAAAAATTTGCAAAGAACGAGATTAGTAATGTTTCACATTTAGTTCTTTTTTAGATATAAAAGTGACACTATAAATGTGTCTAACTGATTCCTTTTATTCAGTCAAGATTGTTTGGTAGAGAAAATTAACCTAAAGAGTAGTACAAAATGACATACAAGCCATTAGTTATGTATAGGAACTCATCTATCTTTTAAAGTTGAAAATATGAAAAAAAAATCGAATGTTTAATACACACTACAGTCAATATATATTTCCTTTCTCTGAAAAAATCCAATATTTATTTTTTGCATAATTTTTAACCCTTTAAGGGGACAGTGGACGTTCAAAACCATTTTTTTCATTTTTCAACCAATTGTACTGAAAATTTTCACACATAGTAATTCATACATTTTCTAAGAAAATTAAGCAATTTTATTCAAAAATCTGTGTGATTAATTAATTAATTAATTAAAATATATTAATTAATCACTCTAATTAAAAATGCTCCAGGCGCATTAAATTTGACTTTAGGAACATGGTATTTTGTTTAACGGTAGCTGTATACTATTGCAACAAAAGTTGGTATGCGTTTTAAAACAGTACCAATATATTGAGAAAAAATAATAATAAACTTCCAATATTTACATTTATTTTTGTTAATTTCACGGAAAAAAAGATATATAACTTCCAAATTTTCCTTTAATGTACAGTAATGCTAATACATTACTACCAAGTTTTTAAATACAGCATATTACTAACAATAATACTTAATACTAGATGGAACCCGTCAAAATTTGACGGCAAAAAACTTGATAGTACCATAAAAATAAAATTCATAGCTGCTTTAAAATGTTTGAAACTTTTGCAGAATAATTCAAATAAATAAAAAACCCACTTTGAATTAAAGCTAGGTTGAATAACAGCAATTGGCTAAGTTTCACTGGCACATGTACTCGCGGAATTTCTTTCATCTGACACATTTAGCGCTGTTGTGCAAGTAAATGGTAAGTGCCCCCTTGGGGAGGGGGAAATGGCGGGATGGACCAAGGAGATGCATAACATGAATAAGCAGTCAAAGACCTTTCAAACGATATGTAACATGAGGGGTGTGTGCAAAATTTTAAAAAGTACCCCCTTGGGGGGGGTAAAGTAGGGGATGGACATGGAACATGCATAATATGATTAAGTGGTCACAGACCTTTCCAACGATATATAACATGAGGGTTGTGTGCAAAATTTAGAAAAGTACCTCTTTGGGGGGGGGCAAAGCGGGGAGATGGACATCAGAGATATGCATATGATTAAGCAGTCACAGACCTTTCCAACGATATATGACATGAGGGTTGTCTGCAAAATTTAGAAAAGTACCCCCTTGGGGGAGGGGGGGGGGCAAAGTGGGGAAATGGTCATTGGAGATATGCATATGATTAAGCAGTCACAGACCTTTCCAACGATATATGACATGAGGGTTGTCTGCAAAATTTAGAAAAGTACCCCCTTGGGGGAGGGGGGGGCAAAGTGGGGAGATGGACATTGGAGATGCATAATATCATTAAGCGGTAACAGACCTTTCCAACAATATATGACATGAGGGGTGTCAACAAAATTTAGAAAATTGCCCCCTTAAGGGGAGGGGAAGTGGCGGGATGGACCCCGGAGATGCATAACATGAATAAGCAGTCAAAGACCTTTCCAACAATACGTAACATGAAGGAATTGTGCAAAATTTACAAAAGTACCCCCTTGGGGGGGGGGCAAAGGGGAGGGATGGACACCGGAGATGCATAATATGATTAAGCGGTCACAGACCTTTTTAACGATATATAACATGAGTGGTATGTGCAAAATTTAGAAAAGTGCCCCAATTGGCGGGGGGGGGGGGGGGAATGGACCACAGATGCATAACATGAAAAGGCAGTCACAGGCCTTTCGAACGATATATCATATGAGTGGTGTCAACAAAGAAAAGTCTCCGCCCGTGTAGGCAAAACATACTCCCCCCTGCCGCCATAATTATTGATGCGGACTCATTTTTTAAATTCGTTCGCACCCCTCTTCTCCCGCAAAATGTTGTGAATTTTAAAAACTCCACTTACGAATTTTTTTATACCAAAAGCACTTATGTCCGTAGTCTGCATGCAGAGTTTTGTGCTTACAGACGCCAGACACAACAACACACACACAGACAGACGTTTACCGACATTAATAGTATAGATGATACTCAGTGCCTACACATTTCACCCTTTATAATTCAGCCAATGAGTTGACGGTTGTTCATTTCCAGAAACGAAACAATAATTCTTTAGGATGAATTTTGTTTGTTTGATACACCGTGGCAGAATGCGTGCAATGCAGCGACAGGCGTCACAAACTTTTTAGGGCACCTGCAGACTAAAAACATATAATCAATCTTCGCGGGAAAAAAAATCCTAGATTTCGTCAAATGATCACGGGAAAAACACTAATTTCATCAAAGGATCATGTAAAACGTGAATTTTGTTAAAAGGCCACAGAAAAACGCGATTTACACAAAAGATGAGCAAATTTTGTCAAAGAATCGCAAAACAGGAAATTTCACCCAAAGATAGCGCTTTCTTGCCAAACTTCGTCTAAAAATTGCGGAATAAAATGTATTTTATCAAAAAATCGCTGGAAAACGCACATTTCGTTAAAGTATCGCGAGAAAAATGCGAATTTCTTTAAAGATTGCTGAAAAAACGCGAATTTCATCTAAGGATTGCTGAAAATTCATGAATCTTATCAAAAGGCAGCAGAGAAAATGTGATTATTATCAAAGCATTGCGAAAAAAGAAAATTTCGTCTAAGGATCACAGAAAAACGCAAATTTCATAAAAGAATCGTGGAAAATAACGCAAATTTCGTGAAAAAAAAAATCGCAGAAAAAACACAAATTTCGTCAAATTATCGCTGAAAAAAAAACACGAATTACGTCATAGGATAGCTGAAAAAATTATGAATCTCGACAAAAAAAAGATACAGAAAAAAATGCGAATTTCATTAAAGAATCACGAAAAAAAATGCGAATTTTGTTAAAGGATTGTGCAAAGAATGTGAATTTTTTGAAAGGTTCTTGTGAAAAATGAAACTGTCTGTATTAAAAGCAGCACACACACAAACATCTATATAAACCTCAATACACACAAACATATTATAGGCAGGGCTTGAAATTCAATTTTTCCAAAGACGGGAGTCTCCCTACCAACATTTTTAAATGGAGGGGAGTTGTAATGTTTGGGAGGGAGAAAAAGAATCTTTAAACCCCACTATTCTTTTACGTGCTATTTAAAGAATTACATTAATGCAGACATGACAAAATACCATTGAAAAAATTAAGTCAACTGAGAATGATTATGTAAAATGTTTATTTTTATTATAAAAAAGGGAAGAAAGTTAAGTTTTATATATGCAGTGTATTTTTCAAGTTCCATTAAATGTGTTAGGGACCCTTAACAATTAGGTTGTTAAATAAATTTCTGACTTTAGATTTTACTTGATTGAGATTCACCGATCGATCGTGGAAAAGACGCAAAGTTCATCAATCTGTCGCGGAAAAAACGCTAAGTTCATCGATCTGTCACCAAAATACGCAAAGTTCGTTGATCAGTCGTGAGAAAAAAGCAAATTTCGTCGATCGATTGCAGAATAAACACAAAGTTCGTCGATCTGTCCCCAAAAAACGCAAGGTTCGTCGATCAGTCGCTTAAAAAACGCAATGTTCGTCTATCTGTCGCAGAAAAAACGCAAAGTTCGTTGATCAGTCGCAGAAAAAAATGCAACGTTCGTTGATCTGTCGCGGAAAAAACGCAAAGTTCGTCGATCAGTTGCGGAAGAAAGCAAATTTCGTCGATCGATTGCGGAATAAATGCAAAGTTCGTCGATCAGTCAGGGAAGAAAGAAAAATTTCGTCGATCGATTGCGGAATAAACACAAAGTTCGTCGATATGTCCCCAAAAAACGCAAGGTTCGTCGATCAGTCGCTTAAAAAACGCAATGTTCGTCGATCTGTCGCAGAAAAAACTCAAAGTTCGTTGATCTGTCACGGAAAAAACCACAAAGTTCGTCGATCAGTCGCGGAAAAACACAAAGTCCGTCAACCGGTTGCGGGGAAAAAAAATCACGAAATTTATCGTTCGGTTGCAGGTAAATTAAATAATGCAAATTTCTCCAAAAATGCTGAATTTTTTTGGGCGGGAGGCTCCCGCTCATGATCTTTTTTGGGCGGGATTTCAAAATTTTCCGCGCGAATCTCGCCCTGAAATTCAAGCCCTGATAGGTATAGTTTTAATCTGAAATAATATACTGAACTTGAACTAACTTTTGAAAAATCGGGTTAACCCAAATCCAACTTGCAGAAATCTACACTCAGTCTGAAATCGACTCGAACCATAAAGACAGTTAACCCAACTTGCAACAAAAATAATTATTTTCTGTGAATTTTCTGATTTTTTTCTTTTCTCAGAAATGCTGTAGTCATTTTGTCCCCCAATTTTGCCCTTTACAATTCAGCCAATGAGTGGAGGGGGCCAAAGGAGCGTTCCTTATCACAAACGAAAGATGAGATACGTTCGTTTGATGTCGTTGTTGAAAATTTATGGATTTCTATTATTAAAGTATTTTTTTTCATTTTACCGTATTTATTTTCTTTTTGTGTTGTATGTATTTTGCTACTTTGAATTTTTTTAAATTAACCCTTTTTTTTTTTTGGAGAGTGGGAGAGAGAGATTTAGTAATTTGGTGACACGAAGTTCAGCAAATTATTAAAATCCACAAATCGTTTCCAATGTAAACAATGAAATTTACAATTAAGTTGCAAGTGCAAAATTTCAGTTTTTTTAAATTTTCATGTCATTCTGTACACATTTTAATATGTCATTCTGATCATTATACATATTTAGTTATGCATTATTAATTATTTACTTGACCTTTACTTTTAATATTTTAAATATTTCAAACTTACAGCTGAATGTAATTATTAAAACATTTGAAATACTGCATTCGAAAAATGAAATTTCAGCTTAGAAACTCGACAATTAAAAAATTTAAAGTAGAAAAGTACTTCTGATATAAAAAGAAGAAAAAAAAATACACCAGAATTTGTCTGTATTACGAAAGCGGGAGAAATGATTTTCTGTGCTATACGAAAAGATATCCAAATAACTCAATCATGAACATAGAAATAGGTATCGGTTTTTATGTTCAGGTGCACTCAATCCAAACTTGAAACTTTTAAAACGGTCATTGAATGAATGAAATTCATCTCCGCCTTTCACATCCAGAAAACTTGCTGTGTCGCCAATTATGTTTATATTTTATATATATACTAGGGGGCCTACCACCTGCGAGCTACGCTCGTCAACCCCCGCTTAGATTTCGAGGCCTCAAAAAACATGACAGCGTGCTTTGTTTTAAAAATATTAGTAAATCTGTAATTGAGTTTCCATGCTTTTAACGTTTTAATGGGGCATTTTTTTATTATCATGGCCTCATACACAGCTGTTGCGACAACGGACGACTGTTTTCAGGATTGATAAGTAAAATCAATTACAACTTGAACCCATGAAAACCAGCTTGTATAAAATGGTTAGGTTTAAATTGTGGCTACCTCTCGTACTTTTATAACAACGATCTGTATTCTATTTTTCCTTTGCGTTTAAGGATCAGAAAAATTCCATCTGCTTGTGAATAACATTAAAAACCACGGTATTCAAAAGTACTATGTTATAGACATTTTCGGTAACAGGTTTTAATTTTCTCTCTTTTAGAGCACCATCATGCATATTTTCATGTTATTTTAAATATGTAAATTATTTATTTTAATTAATATGTATATACGAATTTTCTAATATTTATTTATCATACAAAATGAATTATATACTTTGCGCATGCATGGCTGCATTTATTCGGCATCAATTGATGAGATATTTAAACAAATTTGCTATCAGCGATAATTTTACCCCATGTTATGCCACTTGAATATTGTCCATAAGAAAATCGGGTACTTTTCCAGTATAGGATGCTTTGCTTTTAGGTTTGGCGTAATTCGAGCTATGAACTTTTGGTGCTTTTCTATTATAGGGGTCTTGACGCCTTTTTAAAAAGCTTGGCGCAATTCGGGCATCAGAAAGTGAGATTTGGTGCCAAATGACATAAACAGCCATGAAAACAAATTGGACGATTTTTTTGTTTATATGCGTATTTTACTTATACACATATTATTGTTTTTTCTATACAGATTACTTCTGATTATATATAAAATAGGATAAATGACATTTTACGCTAAACAAATTGCATAAATATTGAAAAAATGCTTCTGTATACGAAATGACAAAGTGAATAGGTTGACAGAAAGTATGTTGCCAAATTTCCTTTTCCGCCAAGGCTATTTTCTCTGCTCCATATACTGGAAAAACACCGAACTTTTATGCTTGTTTATACATGTATTTATATGTATATATACAATTTATTTATAATTGTCTTTCAATTTACCTCTTTTTGTAGATAAAAAATAGATAAATGGCTTCTTTATATAGAATAAATTGTATAAATATCGAAATAATTGCTTGTTTATATCAAAAAGCAAATAGAATGTTAGAAAACATGTTGCCGAATTTCAATTCATCGCCAAGGTCACTTTCTGTATCTCGCGAAGGCCCTTAAATTGGAAAAGAAACGAAAATCATTTTAATATATAACGTAATTTACACCTTAAGTGTTTTTCGAGTATAGTAATTTAATTATTTGTAGTTTTTTCTTCTCTTTGTTATTTATGTGTAAACATATAATTCATTATTAAAAAAGTAATGCTACTGAAATATTCATTTGTTTTAAACTTTAATAGCATTTCTCTAATATATAGGGAGCGTTTTTTTCCTTGCTGCCAATAAAAGAGAGAAAGGGATAAATGTCACTCCACAATAATTGATGTCATATTCTCATTAAAATTGGAAAGAAAACCAAGCAGGATATTTTATTCTCCTTCCGTTCAGTTGGGCAATTATTATTTTATATATTCGGTTCAAATATCCGAATTAGTGATTTTATAAATTCGTTTAATTAAATTTTACAAAAAAATAACAAATGATATCAATAAATATTAATTACTATTAATTCCTTTACCTCCCTTTCTTTTGCGTGTACATAAATGAAGTCATTTGGACGAATTTATTCAAAATATTTTCAGTTTATAAATTAAATTAAATGCTGACAGACGATTGAATCTTGACGATAGAAATGTGATTTTTTTTTTCAAATTTTCCTGAAAAACATAATTTAATCACAATCTTGTCTTCATTATCGATTGAAATAAAAGATAAATTCATTTTCAATTTGAAAATGACGAATAAAAAGAAATCAATAATCCCTATCGGGATCCTTTTCAATTTTTTTCCCTTTTTTGTCACAAGAAAACGGAGTACGTAGTTGCCATCTTTACAGAAATGTCATTAAAATTAGAAAAAAATTAATATCTCGAAAACTAATTCCAATTTCAAAATTCTATTACCAGTGTTGACATCCGCGGATTTTAATGGCCAATTGGTATTAATTTCACCATCAAGCGTTTAATATTTTATTAAAAATTAGCCCTGAAACACAATCAGTCGTTTAATCAGTCGTTTCATAAAATCGTTTCATAAATTCGTTTCATAAAATCGTTTCACAAATTCGTTTCATTAGGATTTTATATATATAGGGTAGATAAAAAAATAATAATTCAGGCACTTTTCCGTTATACTGACACCATTGTCGCCAAACATACATACATACATACATTTTGGCATAGTATCCGTATAACAGAAAAGTACTAAAGTTCATGGTTTAAAATCACAATAAAATATCATGAAATTTATTGATTAGTTGTGGGAAAATATCGGGGAAATAATGTGTTTTTCGTGAATTTTTTGTTTTGTTAACAATGTGGTTAGAGAGACAGGGAGAAATCCAGAAAACTTTCTGTGTCGCCAATTATGTTTATATTATATATATATATATATATATAAATAATAATTCAGGCACTTTTCCATTATACGTACACCATTGTCGCCAAACATACATACATACATTTACATACATACATACATTTTGGCATAGTGTCCGTATAACAGAAAAGTACTAAAGTTCATGGTTTAAAATTGCAATAAAATATCATGAAATTTTTTGATTAGTTGTGGGAAAATATCGGGGAAATAATGTGTTTTTGTGAAATTTTTTGTTTTGTGTTGTTGTGTTTAATTGTAAGCATTCATTATATTTTTCAGTGCATTATTAAATTGAAATTTTTGTTTAAAATATGTAAACAAAACAGTGACCAGAAACCTGCACAATTTCTAATATAGATAGATAGATGCATGCATGTAGTACTTTTAATTATTTGGTAAAAATACTGTGATCGTCACTGAGAAAACCTGAATTTAACCTAAAAGTAATTGTCGAGTGTTTAAGCTGAAATTTCATTTTACGAATACAGTATTTCAAATGTTTTAATAATTACATTTAGCAGTAAGTTTGAAATATTAAAAGTAAAGGCCAAGTAAATAATTAATAATGCATAACTAAAAGTAATTGTCGAGTGTTTAAGCTGAAATTTCATTTTACGAATACAGTATTTCAAATGTTTTAATAGTTACATTCAGCTGTAAGTTTGAAATATTAAAAGTAAAGGCCAAGTAAATAATTAATAATGCATAACTAAAAGTAATTGTCGAGTGTTTAAACTAATTTCATTTTACGAATACAGTATTTCAAATGTTTTAATAGTTACATTCAGCTGTAAGTTTGAAATATTAAAAGTAAAGGCCAAGTAAATAATTAATAATGCATAAGTAAAAGTAATTGTCGAGTGTTTAAGCTGAAATTTCATTTTACGAATACAGTATTTCAAAAGTTTTAATAGTTACATTCAACTGTAAGTTTGAAATATTAAAATTAAAGGCCAAGTAAATAATTAATAATGCATAAGTAAAAGTAATTGTCGAGTGTTTAAGCTGAAATTTCATTTTACGAATACAGTATTTCAAATGTTTTAATAGTTACATTCAACTGTAAGTTTGAAATATTAAAAGTAAAGGCCAAGTAAATAATTAATAATGCATAACTAAAAGTAATTGTCGAGTGTTTAAGCTGAAATTTCATTTTACGAATACAGTATTTCAAATGTTTTAATAGTTACATTCAGCTGTAAGTTTGAAATATTAAAAGTAAAGGCCAAGTAAATAATTAATAATGCATAACTAAATATGTATAATGATGAGATTTTTTTTTCTTGAATTATTCAGTGAAACTCGTCTTATAAATGTACGCAAATAATTCACATCAAAATCTTAAAATAACAAAGTTTTCTTTCGTGTTCAGCTATGCTTAATAACCAAAAAAGCTTGATTAATACAAAAATTATTTGGTAAAAATACTGTGATCGTCGCTGAGAAAACCTGAAATTAATCATATCACACAGAATTACATATTAAAAGTTTAAAATTAGTTTGTTTACATCGGAAACGATTCGCGGAATTTCGTGCCACGAAATCTCTCTCTCTCTCAAAAAAAGGGTTAGTTATAAAAAATTCAAAGTAGTAAAATACATACGACTTAAAAAGAAAATAAATACGGTAAAATGAAAAAATACCTTAATAAAAGAAATCTATAAAGTTTCAACAACCGAACAACCAAATGGAACACATACGCTTCTAGAGAGAGGAAAAAGTCTTCACCTCATTGGCTGGAACATCGCGTCTGAAGATAGTAATTGCCTCTAGCTGATTAGCTGAATGGTCGCGCATGCGTATAAATAGCATTTTTGCACGAAAAACTAAAAAGCAGGTTAGCTTTAAGTATATGGATTATGAAAATCGGATAAAACATAAGACGCCTGGAACATTTTGAATATTTTAACTCTGCAAAAATTCTCATTTATAGAAAACGCGATTTAAAGTTCTATTTTTTAGTGTAACTCAATGACGGTGTCATATTTGGAATGCTTGTAACTTCTATAGGAATCTTTGCAACTACATGCCGTTTTTTGCAATTGCTGCAATTAAGACTGAAGTATAGTAATAAATCAAAATAACAAAAACGGATTTTTAGTCGATTTTAACCCAACTGGAGGTTAATCAAAACTAAAACTAAAGTAAAAAAGATTAATGAAAGAGAAATTGAATACCTGATTTATTTTAAATTCAGATCAAGCTAACAATTGCAATTAAAAAGTTCAGTATTATTTTATCACATGGTTTAAAGAAAACAAATATCTAATAAACTTTAAAATATTTCACTTCCACGCATTATTTTCTTCTATAATAACCATTGAAAATATTATAATGAGAAGATAACATATATTTTTTGAGTGATCAAAATTATATTTATAAAAAAGATTTTTTTAACAAAAAGAACTCTAAATATCACTTTTACAACATATACAATATTAAACAACAGTATCTGAGTTCAAGCCAACATTATTTGATCTACACTAATGGGGGGTGCTAATTATGAAACAATTTGTTAAATTTTGTGTTCTAATAATTAGTTTTAAAGCCATTTTGAATACGAAAATGATAAATTTCACTAGATGTTTTATAAAACTGAAAGAGACGTTTGTTTGAAAACTTTAAACAGAAAATTGTTCAGTCAAAACTAAAAAATACATATATAAATAAAACTACGAAATGGTTTAATTTGAGTTTTGTAGTTACTTTGCGACGGATATCTACTAAGGCTTGTCTTCAATGATCTTATAGACATTTTTTATTACTTCCATACAATACACAATCCTTGTGAAATCGATCCACAGGAAAAAATTAACATCGCGAAATGTTTATTAGAGATTTCTACAATCAGAAATAAGTAATAATTTAGACTTGCGAAAATTTTTCCGGAGCCGATGAACAAGTCGTTTTCTCCCTCCCTAGAACTCGATAATCGGAATCTCTAGTACAGCAAGAGTCGTTGTGAAAACCCGGCGTACGGCCTAGGGACCGGCTCCCTCTTTTGGGTTCCGGCTCCGAAGCTGTCGGGGGAATCCAGCGTCTTCCCAAATGCTCTATTGTGGTGGCCTCAAATTTTGAGCTTCACCTCATGTTGCATCGACCTTTGTCGTCAACTCATTTGTGTTAAGGTTGAGATACGCAGGTGGTTTTCGCCCCCGTATTCACTCCATGGCCGAAGATCTAGCGTGTGGAAGTGCCCAGGTAAACCGGCCCTTCCTGGCATGGTACTCGTATGGATTCACGAGAATGTGGAATCGGCGGTGATGTACGTGTGCCTTCAGCAAGCGCAGCTTGTCATTACCAGGTATGCAATCTAGGAAAAAAAAAGAACTAAGGAAGAAAATATATTCATTCTTAAATCACTTGAACTTTTGTGCTTTCTTTAATAGCCCAGCAATTAAGTGCTAACCATTACACATGAACATTACGCATATATAGAGATTATTTTTTTTACTTGAATTTTTTTCACCAAATCTTTTTTTGCGGAAATGTTTAATAAGTATTTTAAAATTTTAAATAATGCTTTTGTTCCAATACTTTTTTAGTTTACAATTAGAAAAATAATAAATATTGTCATTTAAATATAAAAAATTGCTTAAAACAATGGTTAAGGAACATTTCCTAACATTATGAACATGTTGTTACGATATATTTATTTATAAACAAACAAATCCATATCTACTGAAATGATGTGTTTTAATAAAAAAAAAATAAACACTCATAACATACTGTTCATAATTATACTGATTAAAAAAATCTGAAATTAGCGAGCACAAAGTATCACAGCAATTCAAATTTCAACCTCTAAAGGTGAAAACATTTTGCTAGCAAATGCTCTAAATCTACAACGAATGCAAGATGCCGAACTCTTTAACTTCGCAGATAACGGCTTGCCACTAGAGTCACTCACTCAGCGTGGCATATTTTCTGTGACAAAATTTGAGACTTAATATGATATAAGCGGTTTAATATGATATAAGCGGTTTAATATGATATAAGCGGTTTAATATGATATAAGACATATATTAAAAAGATAAATTGCTTTCTTGTATGTTATAAGTGATTTTTACAAATATCGCTAGAGTCACAAAGTCATAAAATGTCATAAAATGTCCCATTCAAAGTCTAATACATTTTATTAACATTTTAAAAATGTATGTTGGACTACATTTATAGAAATTTCAGAACATAAAACCATTTTTAGCAGTTTGTTTCAAGAAAAATTTCGTACTCTTAGTGAATGTGTACGTTTACAGAAAAAAATATAAGTACTTAATGATTGGAATATATTCAATACGTCAGTGTATCCCTGCATATACACAATAGTTTTGGATACGCCCTTGGTTATATTTGAATTAGCTTATCGACATTAACATGTTCTTCACGAAATAACCGATTATTGCTCGTCAGATTTTGATTTTTTTGCAAAAGAACATTAAATGCCAACGCTTGCTAATTTTCATCAAAAACATTTGGTAGTATGATGATATATAATGCAGTTAAAGGGGCCGTGAACCTTTATTTGATCAAAAAGCGACCCAAAAATCGAAATTTGTTTTCGTGTGTATTATTATTCTTCAGTTTGTATTGAATCATTTTAGAAAAACTGCATGCAGCTGCGAGGATTTTTCGCAACGTTACAAGCGTTTGTATTATGTACACAATAAATTTTTCGGTGCTTTAGTAAACTTCATATCTGTTTTTCTCAATACAAATTTTACACTTTTTTTTTTTTTTTTTTTTTTTTTTTTTTTTTTTTTTTTTAGATTTTTGAAATACTCCCATGTGTCTTAATTTTTGTTCAAAATTCATAATATTGATAACGAAGAATCCTGATACTGTTTATAAAGAAACTGTGTATGCATTTTACAATTAGACTTCTTTAAAATAATTAAATTTGATTTATAACTTATTAAAAGGCTAAATTTTGGTGAAAATCGGAATGGATTTCAGAAAAAAAATCTCTCAAAAATTAACTATTCAAGGGTTTAAATAAATGATACACAGATTTGCCTGTAATATAGTTTTAAGCGATCCAAATGCAAATTCGAGGAAATATCTTAAAAATTACGATGCAAGGAGTACTTTAAAGTTTGGTTTATAAACATAATTATTAATTTTTAAAACTTAAAATTATATTAAGATTAGAAATGTTTTGTAAGGTATTCTATATACTTATGGTGAAATGTATATATGCACAGAATGTCATATATTTTTGATGGAAAATAAAAAAAATCAATTATAACGTCCACCGTCCCCTTAAATGTTTTCAACAGGGCACATGCTGTAACAAACATCCATACCGTTTAAGAATTTGCCAACAATCTCTATCTCTATAAAAGAGTAAGTGTCTGTCTGCCTGCCCGCGGATTTCTCCGTAATTATACCACCTAGGACTCAGAAATTTTTGTCATGTGTAGATGTTATCACCGGACAGTATACCTCACAGTCGGATTTTTAAATTTTAATCTAGATTTTTTAAAAAAAAATTAAAACGTGTATATGGAATTTTGGGTTCGAGGCTATTTCAAGCTCCTCCCATGAAATAGCCTCGGCAACACCATCCGTGGCAACGAAGCAGCCAGCCAATGAGAGCAGGTGCAGCATCCAGGATCTAGCCACAGATTAAAGATATTCCATTACTCTATGGATCTAGCTACCAGCGACGATTTATTTACTTTCTGTTCAGTGAAGTGTAAGATGAAATTGGCCTAAACCCAGTGACAGAACTATCTTCGTGTGTCTGCAACGCTAATAATATTTCAAAAATAGTTTGAAATATGCAATATATATCATATTAAGTTCCCGATAGTTAGTTTTGTCACTGGGGTTTAGGCCTATTTCATCTTACACTTCACTGAACAGAAAGTATATCTTCATGTATCTGCAACGCTTATAATATTTAAAAAAACTATTCTTGACTGTATTTTTAGTTAGTTTGTTTCATTTTTTAACATTATTAGTATGAAAATATTCAGTAAATAATTTGTGCAACGCTTATAATATTTTAAAAAACTGTTTTTGACTGTATTTTTAGTTAGTTTGTTTCATTTTTTTAGCATTTTTAGTATGAAAATATTCAGTAAATAATTTGAGTTCTTGGGCGGTTAGGAATCCATTGTGATTTTTTTTTCACCTCATACTTACAAATTAAATATTTTTGATGGAAACAAACAATTTACATTAAATTTTTGAGTAATTTATTGTTTACAATTTTTTTCCTGTAATTGTTTTGGACTACATTTTTAGTTCCCGAGATTGATGAATTCATAACATGCGATAAATTGTTAAGATGTATGTTCTCATTAAGATTTGTTATTGAACTCCATTTAAGAACCATTTTTAACTCCATTTAAGAAGTTTCATTTAAGAACTTTTTTAGTCGCCCAAGAAAAATATTCTTAATGAAACAGATTTTTTGAGCTGTTTCTATATATTCATGATTTTTTTGTTGGGGCGTTTTTGAGTGATGTTTATGATTTAAGAACTTTTTTAGTCGTCCAAGAATCTAATGTTTTTCTTGAACTTTACTTTGAATAAAATGAAAACATTCAGTAAATAATTATTAAATCTTAATCACCTGAGAACGGATTTTTTTTTTCCAAATTTGTTTCTTTTGTCACTTTATAGAATGCATACTTTGCGACGATCGGCCGGTAGCATCCAACCACCACCACCATCCATAAATATCATATAATACAATTCTAATACCGTGCAAGCGCCCCCCCCCCTGGTTATTTTACGATTTTCCGTCGCATTTAGGGGGGAGGATTAACGAGATTTGACGGTAATTATTAAATTGTTTTGATGAACTGATTATGAATTCCCAGTCCGTGAAATATTTATGATGTGCATTTTGTGACATGGGTTTCATAAGAATCACTCACATATAGGACAAAATTAGCACTCACCAATCTGCAAGTAATACTAAAAATTTGTCGATTGACTGTTTTGCCACCACTGGCCATCTTAATAGTCACACTCGCCAATTGTGATGATTGATTGAAAAAAGATTTTTTACCCCTGCTGTCGTTTGATTATTTTCAAAACCATTTGGTACATTTCACAATTACCCCCCCCCCAAATCATTTGACAAATTGTGATTTTTTTTAAGCTATTTGCCGATATTTGCATCCCCCCCCGAGACCATTTGATGATTTTTGAGATTTTTTTCAACTATTGATTGATCAATTTTGTGATTTTCCGTTTTCTCACATTATGAGTTTCATCAGAAAGTAAAACAAGAAATAAATATGAATGATTTGCGGAGCTGTTTCAAAATAAGTCTTTAAAAATGTAAAATCAATGTTATTTCTGGCCGAGTTTTTTTTTTAAATAATTATAAACCATTTTAATTTGTAAGCATGTTGTTAAAAAATCACCATTTGTGACAAATTTTGTGTTTTATAAGAATCGCCCAAGAACGGACATGCAAATTTATGTTGTCATCGCACTCTTTATAATTATTTTTGTTGAGGGTTTTTGGGCGATGTGATTGAATTTTTGATAGAAACAGCTCCGCAAATCATTCATATTTACTTAATGTTTTAACTTGCTGATAAAACTCATAATATGTGAGAAAACAGAGATTTTTTTTTAACTTCATATTTACAAATTAAATTGTGGAAGACAGAATAGGTTTGTTTGTGTAGAGGTTTGTGTGTGTGCTGTTTTTAATAAAGACAGTTGCATTTTTCCCGCGACCCTTTCACGAAAGTTTTTTCTATGAACCTTTCACAAAATCTGCATTTTTTCCACAATCCTTTGACGAATTTCGCATTTTTTCTGCGATCCTTCGATGAAATTCAAGTTTTTCCTGCAATCATTTGACGACATTTGCTTTTTTTGTGATCCTTTAACGAAATTCGTGTTTTTCCACATACTTATGTCGAGATTCATGTTTTTTCAGTGATCCTACGACGTAATTCGTGTTTTTTTTTTTTTTTTCAGCGATCCTTTGACGAAATTCACATTTTTCTTGTGATCCTTTGGCAAAATTTGCGTTTTCTCCGCAATACTTTGATGAAATTCGCATTTTCCGTGATCCTTTGATGAAATTTGCTTTTTTAATGATCGTTTGACAATATTCGTGTTTTCTCTGCTGCCTTTTGACGAGATTCATGTTTTTTTAGCGATCCTTTTACGAAATTCATGTTTTTTTCAGCGATTATTTGATAAAATTCGTGTTTTTCTTGCGAACCTTTGACGAAATTTGCGTTTGCCAGCGATTCTTTGATAAAATATGCTTTTTCCTATTATGATAGGGAAAAGCGATTAGGATAGGTAGATAGGGAAACCCCTTATCAGATCGGGACATTAGATGTAATTAAGAAACATTTGTATATTTGTAATAATTAGCGAAAATGGCGAGATAAAGGGGGTGGGGTGGGAACGACTTTTTATTAAATATCACATTTATTCTACATCAACTTCCTCTCACCACCAAGGGGTGCTTTGCTATCTCTGTTTCTATGGGCTGGATCACAACGGGGTATGGCTCTTTCCACCCGACATCAATAGAGCTTACTGATTTTAGTTTGGATTTTCACCACAAGGGGGCGCTTTCGTATCTTTGGTTCTATGGGCTGGATCATGACGGGGTATGCCTCATTCGACTCGACATCGATAACCTTAATGATTTCAGTTATGTTCGTATAGAACATATTGTGCTCCCTGGCGGTGGAAGGTGTAACTAAAGGATTTTGCAGCTAACTCGGGTTCTATGGGTCACATCACGACACGGTTTGGCTCATTCGACACAACATCAATAGAGCTTACCTATTTTAGTTCTGAATTTCACCACCAAGGGGTGCTTTCCTATCTCTGTTTCTATGGGCTGGATCACAATGGGGTATGGCTCTTTCCACTTGACATCGATAGATCTGACTGATTTTAGTTCGGATTTTCACCACAAGGGGTGCTTTCCTATATCTGGTTCTATAGGCTGGATCATGAAGGGGTATGGCTCTTTCGACTCGCCTTACAGTAATATATGGGAGTGTGTATGGCACGCCCAGTGTTTGCTGTCTAAGGTAGTGGGGCCCCCAACATTAGATTTGTTTAATAATAAAAAAATGTTCAACACTGATTTCAGGTACATTTAAGGTTGTGTTGGCACGGGCAACGCCGGGCGGGTAAGCTAGTCATATATATTATTCCTGTTGTCAATATTCCTTTTTCTAAGAAAATAAAAAACACGTATCACATGATTTTGAAGCGGCGTCTGACATAGCACACTCACATTTTGTTAAAACATGCATTTTGCTTAAAAATTGCAATTAATTAAAAATTAAGTCGGCAGTGTTTTCTTAAATGAAATGAAAGGTTTTCTTCAAAGTATTATTGCCACAAAAATAAAATACCGCAAGTATGATTATAAAACAAAAATGTTAAATAAATATACAGTGAGACATAGTTGCCGCACTGGTTTATATTATATTTATGATTAAAAAAAACAAAATTTTAATTCAAATGCTCTATTTATATTTCTTTGTCCCATGTTTTGTTTTTTCGAAACAGATGATGACACCTTCTAATGCAGTTAAAATACGATTGATAATGTGAAGGATAATCTCTCTGGAATGAAAATAATCTGACAGATTGATCTCTATTGAGAAAAATTCTATCGAAAGGGTGAATTTCATTGACACCTTGAGATAAGCCAGGCTGGAATGCATGCTTTTTATTGAAAGAAGTGCTCTCTGTATGAGTGGATAAGAAATGTGAAAGCCATTCTTTGGATACAAAGGAACTAGACCCCTATGAAGTGGAAATTCTAACTTGATAAGTACAGGATTAAAATAACTGTCAATCATTGGAGGCCATATGGCGTTTCATTCCCTAGAGGGAGAAATAGCAGTTTTGCCGGGGAGGAAGGAATTTTAGGAGAGATACGAAAGACGGCAGTTGGATGTTGAAGGGGATAGAGAAAGGTTCGCTTTGAGCGGAGGTCAGAATGCTTGTTTCTGAAATTATACTTATACAACGTGGATATGTTCATCATATTTTTTTTTACATTTATTTTTGTTAATGTTAATTTACAATAAAGTTTTTTTCGTTTCAAACGATAATGGATTTCATTAATTATATATACATTGTTTCACGCTACCACAATATATATATATACATATATATATATATATATATATATATATATATATATATATATATATATATATATATATATATATATATATATATATATATATATATATATATATATATATATATATATTGCGTTTGCTATCTTCGGTCAATTTTTACTGTAACTTTAATGGAATAAATGGTATGATATTCCGGCTTGACTAATGTTGTTTGGAGATATTTTTAGTCCTTATTATTTTTAGAAGTTTAAAACTGCATCTAAAAAATGTTAGACATTGCTAAAAAATTAGGCTGCAGTGCGAAATCTTACAGGAAGTATGAATATCTGTTACGCTGAAAAGATATTTTCTGTCAAAAACTGCGTTATAATTAGAAAGAAAAATGAAGGATAATTATATTATTAAGAAAAGATTTAAATTGGACCATGGAACTATGAAAAGGACTCTCCTTAGCTTGAACAAATATAATGTCATAAATAAAACATGTATTTTCAAATATTCATAATAATACAAGGAGCATGAATATCAGTGTGTAATAAAAGTAGTAAATAGATAATAGACGTCATATTTAAGATGAAACACTGAAATATTTTTTTTAATCGATACTGATAATTAATAAGTTTGAATATTAGTTACACACAGATGTGAGTTTTATACTAAAATTTACGTCATGATTGCCAGGAAAAGAAAATTAACAAGAATTTTATCATTAAAAATAGATTTCTCTGGGATCAAAGTGACGTCATATTTGAAATAAAACGTGAATTTTCAAATATGTTTTAAATGGAGCGGGAATCAATTTCACACATTAATAATACAAGGATCAGTAAGATTAATAGAAAAAGAAAAATGAACACGAGTCTATTATATTAAAATCTGACTGCCTGTTTGTATTTCGCAACTGCTATTCTTAGATTATCGAATGCAATGCCATTTACGTAACACCGGTTATCATTGATCCGATGATGTCATATTAAACTCGCAGAATTTAAAAATTTGAGTTAAATTCCGAGATATTAATATTTTTTTGTAAATTTTATCGAAAATTCTCTAAAAACGGCAATTAAATTACTCCATTTTTATGGATTAAAAAGGGAGAAATAAAACGGATTAATATACTTTTTACGCCATTTCCTCAGTAAAACTGAAAAAATACATATATTTTCAATTTGAATAGGTGGTGAAAAAAACATCTTGATTACAGTAAAATTTCCGAAAAATAAATCCGAAAAAAAAAAAACATATTTCCACATATTCAAACTTTATGGATCAATTTATTCTGCCGAGCAAAAATCGTCTGTCAACATATTGTCAAGATATCAAGATTTGTTTCAGCTATAGATTAAAGAAAGGAGGCAAATTTGAGCTTCTTGCATTTAGGTGTAGAATTATTGATCCCTATTCAACAAGAATTGAATTTAAAGAAAAAACTTATAGTATTTCCAATGAATTATTTTTTAATGATGACTATTAAAACGTTTCCCAAAGTCGTTTAAAGTAAAACGGTTTATCAGGTAAAACTGACATTTGTTTTTATCCAGTTCGTCAATTTGCACGATTTTATTTTGCCGTCCTTTTTCTATTGGTTGCGGTTTAATTTTCGCGATTATTTGGCATAAAATTTCACTTTTTTTAAAACTGAGTTATGTCAAGGCCCTCATAACAAAGAAATACCGTGTTTTCTCCTATGAAATCTGATAAAGAGTTAGTTAATTATTTACGTTTTTAATTAATATCGGGGGTGAAATTTTTTGCTTGATTAATGCATTTATTTATGGTTTAATGTTACGTGAACGAAGTCACGGATAACAGCTAGTTCTTTTATATTTTTCCACTGCTTCAATTAGGCAGTGGAGAGCTTGAACTTCATACAAAATAGAAAACGTCAAGTTATTAGGTATAAAGATTTTTAATATCTAATAAATATTTTTCTGTAATTTTTTCTGGTTACTTATTTTTACATTCTACATATTATTCATTAAGTCTAATATGCTTAAAATCATTTTTGTACAATGATCTATTAAAATATACCAGGTTGTTTTGGATTTTTTAAAGTTTTTTTTTTATTATTATTATTCACATTAAAATATATTTTTAATTGAAAAGTGTTTCAAAATATTATTATTTTAGCTTTAGAAATCTGACAACAACAATTATAAACATATATTTAAAACTGTGAATTAAACTTCTCGTCAGATAATGACATTTTAAATAAAATTTAAAATCAATTTTAACAAATTACACAAAATGATTGAACACTGCACACCGCAATCTATCAAGTATGTACCTGAGAAAGATAGTTGAATTGCAAATCATAGTTTTTGATTCTTTAAAACTATTATAACTACCTGTATAAATAATTCTTCAATTTAAAATTGTATATATCAATGTATTTATTGTACATATCTATATAAAAGTATCAGTTTTCATGTTTTTAAATGAAATAGTTTTTGCGGTTATAAGCCGAGAAAATCAAAAAGTAAAAGTACGTTTAATTACGGCATCAGCAGAGTTAGTTACGTTATATTAGTATGAAAAATATTTTATAACTTCAAGACGGTTACTTTATTTTTGCCATTTCACTTTTATATATTGATGTATTTTAAGAAATCCTATTGGATTGATGAAACTACGGAAATTATGCGCGGCATTGCGCGAAATTACACTTTAGTATCAGTATTTTAGGAAGTAATCTTCGTCTTATTTAACAGCAGACTTTCTGTAAATAAAAAAGTTATTTAAAGTAATACTTGTATGTTATCTTTCTTTAAAATCTTTTAATTTAAACAATAATAAGAATTTCAATGTACACAATTATTTAAAATAGCTACATAAATGTAAAGCGCACAATAAATAATGAAATGAAAAAAAAATATATAGATAGATATTTATGTGTTTATGATTATTCTAGTTTTTAATATTGTTTAGAAATTCTAAACTTTTATTCAGACAACTAAATAAATAATAGGTAATGTTCTACATAAAAGATATATTAAAAGTTTTATTAACAATAAAATAGCGGTCCCTTTAAAGATTTTGTACATAAAGAAATGTGTTCAGATTAGAGAACATTTTTATTAAAAATTATATACCACTGTTGTGACTTGTAGACTTCGGCTTACTTAATTACGGAATGTTTCTCATTAAACAAGCAAAAACTATTATTCAAAAATTATGGTAGATATTTTGAATAATAAAATTCCCCAATATGAAAACGTTGAATAAAAGTACTTACAGTACGGTATGTTATCCTAATCAGAAAATAGCTGGACTGAATTAAAAAATTTCTGCAATGAAACATAATTACAGCTGATGGGTTATTGATACATTCCAACGTAGTAGTAAAAAGTCAATGAATCAGTTGTCTGTCTATGCTCTAACTCGCATATATATCTTTGGATTAACAATTTTTATATGTTCATGAGGCTTACAATAGAATCTTCGCTATTGAAAATGAAATGTGTATTAGTGTTTACTGGTCGTTTACAGGCACACACAAAAAATTCCGTTACATTATGGTGTATGGTGAGAAAACATTTACAGTACATTTTATTCAAATTGTTTATTTAGATATATCATTTCATTGTATGAAAAAATTTAATTTCTTAATAATATTATATTAGTGTTGAAAAGTGTTTCATAATTTATACATGATTTATGATATTTTGGTCTTGTTTTATATCAAGTAGAATAAATAAAGAATAACGAAATTTTCTTTAGCAATATCGATCAAACTATTTTAAATTTAAAAATATCTTTTTCATTGAGACGGAGATAAATACGTCTTTTACGTTTACTTCCAAAAATTATTTTTTAAATGTGGTTATCATACAAGAAAAAATATCCAAAATTCTTTTTTCTTTAGAAATGTTGTATGTATTCTTGTAAACGTCAATTAAGTCATCTCGTCAAGTGTGTGATTCTAATTTTTATAGCATGATAATAATTAAACTACTGGCGAACATTATATAACATAAATGTAAAATTTGTTATGCAAAGTATTTTAATTGATTTTATTTGAGATAGTTTAGAATATTTTCAAAAAGGTTTTGAAGAAAGTACCATATTTTGAGATTCCTTAGACCCAGGAAAAAGATACGTGGAGTCCCAAAAATATTTTAAATCTTTCGGTATTCTGTATTGCAATGTATTGTTATTACTTGTAAATCATTGGTGAATAACGGCAATACATAAGACCGGGTACCGATTTCAAACATGTGTTTTTACGTACAAGAAGTGTCCATGTTATCAAGCTACATTCTTTACGGTATGATTACAAAACTTACTATAACTGTAATTATTCACAAAGGCTGCATAATACAAAATATTTAGCGAAATTTCAAATGATAATGCGTCATCGAAGACTACATATTATATGTATACTTATTTAGAAACTTAACAACTCACTAAATCGCGTATATTTCTTTTGCTAATGTCATAGCACATCAAGTATATGTTTACATTTTGTATTTAAGTGAACCTTCGTAAAAATGTGAATTTATTCTTCTTTTCCGAAGATTTATTTATTTGTTTGCTGACGTAGTATTTCTTAGCATTTAGGTGACCTCCTGGGTACGTCAGCGTAAATCACATTTCACGGAATCATTATTCTTTAGGGTAATTCTTGTTAGGTTGTAGTCCGTTTTTTATTTATTTCTTTACTTATTTTTGTATATTCATATATCCAACCGGAGCACAAAACTTTTCTATAACAACTGTACCGGAACATAAAAGTTTCTTTGCCCATGGATGTTTTCTGCTTGAGGTGTATATGACTGGAGATTCGCATTTATGAAAGCGTATACGGTTGCTAAATTATTAGATACAATATATAAATGCTCAAAGTTAATATTTGTATCATTAGTAAAATTCCAATTTCTTAGAAGAATGGTTAAAAGTATATTTTAGAAAAAAACAGAATATATTCACGAATATGTAGAGTTGCACATATTAATACATAAAATGTCTCTATATTTTTAAAACCATATGCTATTTCTTTAAGTAAGAGGTGTCGTCATTTAATCCTATGAGTTCCGAATTTATTTATTTATTTATTTATTTTTATTATTTTTGGGGGGGAGGGGGGTAGAAATACTTTTTAGTTAATAATATTAATAGTAGCTATCCAAATCACAAAAAATAAGGTTTACTGAAATGTAACAACTATGTCATATACAGAAATCTAAAAAATGTAATCATTTTGCGCACTATTCATATGATAACAGGCAAAAAAGAATTTTTTTACAAAGTTTGGAAAATGAGGTGTTCAACATGATTACAACAAACTCTCTAGAACTTTTATCTACGACAGGTAGACCGTGACTACCTTTGTAGGTTTTCACTCCCCTTTAATTGTGGTATAGAGTTGTGGAGCAAGTACGGGTTGGAACATCCCGACTTAGGTCTAGTGCCTGGTTTCCTTCTGGATTTCCAGCTCCGAAGCTGTTGGGGGATGCTGGCCCGTCTCCAAGTGTCTCGTGGTGACTCCCCGTGGTTTCACCACGTATCGCAACGGCTTACGACGTCAACACGTGGGTTTAAGGTTAGAGGGTCCACAGGTGGCTGTCGACCGACCGAAGCGCCGCAGGGAGACCAACCTGCTGGCGCGATAAAAGTCCCTCAGGACTTGGGTTCGGTGGTCGTCTACGCGCAAGGGTCGTCTACGCGCTTTCAGGGCGACTGCGGCGCAGCTTACTTTTATCACAGGTTATACGTTTAGAAAAGTAGCCCTATTTTAAATATGTAGAGTGAAACATCATCAACAGTGTAATGCGAATTATGCACTTTTTCAGTTAATTTATTATTAATAAAGGCTGAAGCATAAAGGAAATCATAATAATAAATGTATAGACATATACTATAATTACTGTATACAGGTAACAAGAAAAATATTTTTTTCACGACAAAATAATACAATACTGAATGAAAATGACATTCACTACTAATGACACGCCAGACCCGAAGGGTTTAAAGATGTCGCTATAAAAATCGCTTAAAATTCTCATCGGCAATGTTAAACTTATGGTCATATAATGCATTCTAAAATATCAATTTTATGCTCATAAAGTTATGTGCTTTTTTTTCAATTTCATTTCTAATATACTTTTCTTAAATTTTATTTCTTTGCTGCCTACTTGAGAAAATATTTCTAACATATATATAATGTTTTAAAATGTAAGAAGGTAAAGATATAATAATATAAATATATTTTTGAAATATTTTTACTGTTTTAAATCCTGTACATTTACATGACAAAAAAAATCATCATTTAATCTAACTATTAAAACAATGATAAAGTTTAATTTTCTTATAATCAATTTGAAAAATACGAATACGACCCATGTCCATAGGCGTAATACGTATGCGAAGAACAAGAGCTCTGCCTGGAAACGGAACAATTTAAACTTTAAATTCGCATCATTACTGTCAGTAATTAGAATTTTGGCATAGGTTTATTATTTTATCTCATTCCTTGTATACATATAACAAACCCATGTTTTCTTTTGGAATTACCATAATAAAAGACGTATCATGTCAATTTTAATTTCTAAAAATAATTTTAATATCATTATCTCCATACCTGACACACATTTTGGATTATAACTTTATGTTGTTTACATATCCGAATAAATTATTTAAAAGGATCATTTAGCAAAATGTTTTCAAGTATGAAGCAACTGAATACTGTTGTCTTCAGATTACAATAGGAAAAATACTGATTTAAAAAATGACAGAACTCATCTTATAATCTGTTTATTTTAATCTGTAAGATTTTAAATTGTACTAATTAGAGAATATTATTGAGATAAATTTCTGCCTTGTAAGGAGACTTTGTAGGACAATACTACATACAAGCATTATTTTTAAATGCGGATATATTGAAAATAATAATATTATAATACTGTTAAAGTAATGGACGGTTATGATGTATTCAATAAAGTATTGATTTTTATATCAAATACGTATAAATTATTTTAAAAGTATCTCAAAGATATAAGTGCTAGTTAAAACAGTCATTCTAAAACAAGTAATACAAATTCAAGTATATGTTTTCTGATAATTTTGGAAAAGAAACAGATGCAATTAATTCATAATTAGAAATATATTAGAAGTACTTGAACCGAAAAAAATATAAAATAAATATTTATTTTATATATATTAAAGCTTTAAAACACAAACTAATAAAATACTTTTATTGCAATTTAAAATTAAAGTTTTTATATTTTTTTTTACTGAAATGAAAATATAAGAAACTTCTTGCTCGTGAAAAATGATCACATATACTTTATCTAATATTTTTTTAAATAATGTATCGTGGACTTCTTTAAAAAAATGAAATGTTTGATTGATTTGCAGCATTTATGTTGATGTACTTTTTTCTAGATCACGTAACATAGAAATAGCTATTTGTAGTTAACTTCCGATTTTTATGTTTAATATGAATAAAAAAAAGCTGTGACATTGAAATATATTACGGAATTTTATGGGAAATCATTAATGCCTTTCGTATGTTTTCCAAATAATGAATGTTTTAATGTTTTTTTTTTAAATTATTCTTCGTTTCGTAACTATTTTAATTATATTTGTATTATAAATAATTTCCGTAGGGACAAAGAAACAAACAAACAAACAAACAAATGAATCATGCATCGAACTATTTATGTAACACTTTTCAACCTTTCAAACATTAAGTATAAAGTACAGAAACTTCTCGGGTATCGCAGAATAGTCGGGTAGTAGAAAATACTAATGTTTCTTTTTAGTAATATGCTGCCACCAAGCAGCAATATCATAAATAACTTAAGAATGTTCCTAGTAAGTCTCTCATAGCGTGGCGTTCGTCGGTCTGCATAAGAAAGCGTTCTGGGAATAAACATTTGTTTTTCGTGTTTCAGGAGGAAAGTTTTCAAAACTTTCTAGTCATTATTAGAAATAACATTTTTAAATTGAAACTAATAATGATGTACAACTGTAACGGTTGTGGTAACAATTTATCATGTAACTCGTTTTTTAGTTCATGATTCATGGCAATAAATTAAGGGTATTTTTCCAAACTGGCGGGGTCGGGTTATGTAGAATACCAGTTATGAATACTTTTAAACATAAAAATTAACTAAGCAATAAATTAATTAAACATGAAGTAATAAATTAAGGGTATTTTTCCAAACTGGAGGGGTCCGGTTATATCGAATACCAGTTATGAATACCTTTAACCATAATGGCGCAGAAATCAATCCTTATATTGTGATTTGTGCATGAAACTAAACTATATTAATTAGCTACCAGGTTTTTCACGAAGGAACCCTAACTTTGAAAATAAATAACTTGTAAAAGGTGATAGATAGAAGCATGAAACGAGCGGTATATTTATTGAAACCCCCGTAAAAATCTGATACAGGATCCTCAAAATTTTAGTGAACAATCGCGCTGATAGACAGGTGGCATAACCATGAGTAGGCTGTATCACATCAAACGCGATTCAAAATGTGAACATTTCACACAACACACATGTCGCAAACGAAGAATGAAATTGTCAGTGAAACTTTGTAGTATGTCACTGGAAATCAAAACACACAAGCTTGACGAATAGCCTCCTCCAGCTCGTCGGGTGTTAAAGGATTGCTACCGTAAACAATGTACTTCAGTGTCACTTCCAAAAATTTTTCACTATATGCTAATAGCGATCACGTTTCAATGGCAAAATCTTCGACGACTGCCGTTCTTGGTGTCCGAGCTCTCTTTTTAGGGATCCGTATTGTTGTTTGCCACGCCATCAATCGGTGCTATTTGTAACTGAAATTTTGAGTTCTCTGTATCAGATTCTTATGGTTTATTTAATAAAGATACCACTGGTTCCATGCTTCTATCTATCACCTTTTTTGAGTTATTTATTTTCAAAGTGATGGGGTCCTTCGTGAAACATCCTGTACCTATATATTATATTTTAATCATGCTTCCTTGGTACTATTAAAGTTGCATTTATCCTAAATTTGTTCATTTTATTAATTTTTAAACCTCTATTCCATATTACCCGAATATCTCATAATAGCTTCTACAAAACATTTTCATTATTTTTATTTGTTTGCATGTGATGATTTCGTTTAATGATTTTCGTCTACAAATAACTGGAGTCAGGTAACCTTTAAAGTGTCAGAAATTCGAAAAAAAAAATATTAGCTTATAACTAAATATGATTCTTTAGAAACAATTCAAAATAAACTCCATGCAAAAATTCACTTTAGAAGGGGAGTTATGTCTAAAACAGTCTGAGCTTTATTTTATATGATCAAGGGACAGTTTGATCTTTAAAGTCAATTTTCTCAAAACGACGATTTTGGTCATTGCGCGCACGATTTAAGAAAAATGGTTGGTTAGAATTTCATGAAATTTTGACTGAATGTCTTAACCTGACAGATGCACAAAATGACCTACTATTATGTTTCTCAAGTAACAAGTTTAGAATTTATGACTACTTTTGTAGTAAAAAAAACTCGATATTTCGATTTTCCCTATTTTTTTTCCTTAAGATCTACACATTTTATTTTTTTCATCGTAGGTCATTTTGAGAACACATTATATAGGTACTCATAAAAAAAAAAATTGGCTGGTTTTAGCATTTCAAATGTGAAAAATCATGCGCGCAGAACATGCAAGAATAATTCTTTTGTAAAAAAATTATTATATTTTAAGATAAATTTAAAAGCGTTATATAAGTGTATACATTTTTGGAGGATTTTAATTGATAAAAAAAACTTTTATTAATATGCATATTAAATTTTATAATTCAAAGTCAAATAGTTACGGAGTTATAGTAATCCTCCTCGAGGTCCCTTTTTCATGTGTTTTGTAAGTTCAAAGGTTACCTGACCCCTTAAATTTGTGATTGTATTTGATTTTCTGGTTTTAAACAATATTGAACTGTGATGTAGCGTCAAACGTAAATGGTATATCATAATACCTGAATTTACTCTAATAGTATGAAATCTTTAAAAATTGGCAGTTTTAAAGAGCATTTGTATTTAATGAACGTTTTGCTCAAATAGCTTAATTTAGTCCTTGAATTACACATAAACATGTTTCCAAATTTTAATCCATGATTGTGAATCTTTCAAGTATTTTCAAAAAATAGTTATAAATATTATTATTTACGTCTTATAACTAAATTACTTTTCTTTAAATCTATAATTATTTTCTTCTATTCTAAAACATATTCCTTAAATGTTTTAGTTAAACAAAAAAACGCTGTAATCGACATTAACGGGATTTTTATGTACAGTTTGTACTATTCGAAATTTTTAGATACCATAAAACTTTAAGGAGGATATTAATAACGATATTAACAAAATGTACGCTTAGAGCAATTACCCATTCTCTTCATTTTCGTTTTATGATCAAAACTATCTTATCTTTCCTAAGGGTTTTAAACTTTAATATACCTTCTGTTCTGTATATGAGACTTTATAAAAAGTTTTATGGCTAACTTTCTGCATATTTTATATCACTAAACAAAATCGGAAATGTATATTTTTCTCTGAAAATAAAAAACATATAATAGCATTTTTGTAACCTTTTGTATGGCATTTTTGTAAACTTTTGATGCCGTCATCGACATTATAGCCCACATATGAAATGTTTTCAGAAAAATATATGAATCATGTAATGTTGAAAATAAATATTACAATAATATTACAAACCACTCAAGTAACTGTTTATATAGTACATTTTAATGATTTGTTGACTCTTGGTAGGATAAGTTTCAAAACAATAACACTACATATAGATAATTTCAAGAATTCAAATTTGTCAGAAATGAAGAATTGTGACAACTGAGGCATTTGTTTGGGTATTTAAGAGCATCAAGGATTCAATTGATTAAAATTTAAAAAAAAATCTGAAACAAAATCTCCCAAAATTCATCAATGAGAGGTTAAAGGCGTATATTATAACACTCTCTATGTGACTAAAGATTATTTATGACGTCACCTTATGGGAATTTTTTTTCTGTGCACTTTTACACCCTTAAAAGTTTTATCTGCATATGGTGCTGTGGCAAGTCGCTTTAAACATTTTTACTAATGAATAACTAAAATATCTATAATTTACTATTTCCCACATACCTATCATCAGTTGTAATAACAAAATGAAAATGAAGCATAATAACGAAATGAAAATGAAGCATAAATTTTCCAGAGTATTTATATAGTGGGGTAAGAAAATTAAATATTTATCATGTTTTCGCATTTTTTTTCTGCAAAACATATTTGCAGCATCCATGTATTGTTTTCTCCAACAATATACGCAAATGAAATTTCTAACAGTTTGTCATTTAAACAAAATGGTACACATAACTGTGAAAAAGTTCGGAACAAATATTCAAATGAATATTTGTTTATAATAATTCGTCAGGTATAGTCTGAAAAATACACATGTAAGGTTTTCAACTTGAGGTTATTCAAATTCTTGAATGGTATATGGTTCAGTTTTATTGCTTGGCATAAATTTAATGTAAATTCTATTGACGGCAACGTGGCATATTGGCGCTCTTGCAAGCAAATTTCTTTCCAATTTTCCAGCTGTAGGATAAAGTAATATAGCAGTTATATCATTATTTTAATATTTTACGCTTGCATCCGCCAAAAGATACATATTTCTGTTTTGACTTCCGGAATTTCTAACAGCGTGAATGGCAGTGTTAGATCGCTTGATTAATGAAGCTTTTTTCTATAACAAAAGAAATATGTTTTTTAAATTTTAAATTAGAATTGTTCTGTATATTTTTTCCGGTATTAGTCTTTTTTTTTAATACATCAAATTAACTAAATTATACACATTTGCTATCCATTCCTCAGTATCACATATAAATTAACGACGATAGTCGATTTTTGCACCTTTTACAATTGGAATTCATTGTGAATTGATGGAAAAAAGAGTTAATCTCTTTCACAAAACAAAGCTTCTTTTATTCTTCCTCGTCATAAAATGCACGGCAGTTTTATCACATATTTTAATACGAGGAAATCTTGTTTGTCGTTATATATATATAGGAAAATTTATCTTAAAACGGCTGTAACGATTTTGACGAAATTTTGTATCCTACCGTTTTGGGGCATCAGCAAAACATTGGGCACATGTTCGAGGAAATTCGAGAAGTGGGTCATTTTAAGTCACGATGGGTCAGAGTCAAGCTAATTGTGTCTAAAACACGGTTCAAACGTTTTTCACTAAATTTTGTACCGTACCATTTTTGGGGACGAAAAGACTATTGGTCTGGGTAACATGTTCGAGAACATTTGATTAGTGGGTAATTTTTGGGGCAACGCGGGTCAAGTTAATTTTATCTAAAAAATGGCTCTAACGATTTTGATTAAATTTTGTATCCTACGAGTTTCGGGAACGAAAAAATCATTTGGCTAGGTCGCATGTCCAAGAAAATTCGATTAGTGGGTCATTTTTGGGTTACTTTAGTTCCAGCTTATTTTATCTAAAACCCGGCTCAGTCTATTTAGACTAAATTTTGCATCCTATGATTTTCGGGCACGAGAAAACTGTTGGGTAGGTTACATGTTCGATGAAATTCGATTAGTGGGTCATTTTGGTCATCGGTCATTATAGGTCAAGCTATTTTTATCTTAAAAACGACTCACATGATTTGAACTAAATTTAGTATCCTACAGTTTTAGGTTTTAGGGAACGAGATCACTAATGAGCTAGGACACATGTTCGAGAAATTTCGATTACTGGGTCATTTTGGCCATAGATCATTATGGGTCAAGCTATTTTTATCTTAAAAAAGGCTCGGAAGATTTGAACTAAATTTTGTATCCTATGGTTTTGGGGCACGACAATGTCTTTGGGCTGAGTCACATGCTCGAGAAAATCTGATTAGTGGGTCATTTTTGGGTCACTGTGGATCAAGACAATTTTATCCAAAAAACAACTCAGACTATTTTGACTAAATTTTATATCCTACGGGTTTCATGCACGAGAAGACACATGGACTTGGTCACGTGTTCGAGAAAATTTGACGAGTGGATCATGATATTTAAACTCAAAGCTAATTTTAACCAAGCATAGCTCGGTCTACCCTGCTCGTTTTTGTTAATTCGATGCTAGTCATTAACAGACTTCCAAAGAAGGTGGTTATACAGTTCTTCTATATGTTACATTTTTTCATGTGTGTCCACATATAATTCTTAAACGAATTCTCTAATTTAATATATTTTGTTAAATGTCTTGTTTATCTGTTGGTAACATTTGTATTTCATTAGGATCTTAAAATTACAAGTTTGTCTGTCTGTCTGTTCCCTTTTTATATTTTACTAGCTACCCGCCCGGCGTTATCCGGGACCGAGATAGTAACAATCTCACAGCAAGGTGTTAACCCCGTCCTTTGCCATACCCGCAAATATAACGAATAATTTGTTCAAGAAAACCAACTTCACCTACATTAACGCGATTATTAAAAAAAGAATTAAATTTTTCTGATAACTAGAACACAACGAAGACGCTACGCTAAAATAGCCGGCAGATGACAACACTTCCCATCCTCAATTTCAGATCTATATTTTAATTAGTTATCTAAATTTTTGTTTAATAGATTATTTCTTTCATTTACGCAAACTAAAAGAAGGGATCGGCCAGAGAAACAAATATCTTCGTAGTTCAGTTTTTAATGAAGGCAGATCCCTGTCTGAAACTTTCTCGGATTTTTTTCACTGGCAGATTTTTGCATACATTAAGAAAAATTACCGACCGATTTTTTCAAAAATCGCATAGTCGGATGCAGAATTTTTTTTTACATATGCTCAGAAATTTTGAAATTGATATCTTAATTTGTTTTTTTTTTTTAAATTCGCTAATTAGTAAAATAATTTCGAATTCGTTCATTTCCGCTTGCATATCCACAACAGCAGTTCTTTTCTTTAGCCATTTTGATTTAAAAGTTGGCATTTTTGATGCGATGTTTAATGATATTCTAATTAATATCTTGAGTAATTATCAAAATATTAAAATTCCGAGACTCAGGAGCACATGGTCAGACCTTGGACTATCCAAACCTAAATTTTCAGACTTCTAGGTGGACTAGATTTTTCTAGCCATCGCCAAAAGGCACCTACACAGACATACAGAGCGAGACTTTATTTTATTATTATAGATAACGCTTTCCAGCATATTTGAAAAGTATTTAAAAATTCCGTTTACTTGTCTCTCTGTCTGTCCACTTGTAAGTGCTCCAAATCTCATAAATATATATATATATATATGGATTTTAAATGTATTTATTATATATAGCTTATTTTTATATATAAAGTTCGGTATTGAAATTAAGTGCGTAGCCTTTATAGTTCTTTTACACGGACACACAAAAAAAATTTCACCATATAATTGTACATGATGAAAATTAGTAGCCGTGTATTTTATTAATGTTAACATATTTCAAATATAACTATATTGTTTTGCATCAGTGGTGTGGACTTTCTCAGGCTTTCTCAGGAGTATAGAAATAGTAACATTTGGTGTTAGTTTTACGTGACACGCACAGATGATTTCTATTACATTATCATATACCAGGTGACATCATTTGCCGTGTTTTTAACGATGTTATGATACTTTAAACATAATAAAATTTAAAAGGGATAATTGAGGTACATTACGACATACTTTCTAGAGATAATGGAATCTGTAGCTTTTATCATTCATTTATAGAGATGCGAAGAGGAATTCAAATACGGGAGTGAAATACGATAGTTGCTGAAAGTGCGTTTTCCATTATGGTATGATACATTTTAAAACTTATTTAATTTTCAGTATATTACGTGGTGTGTATAATTTCTTAAAATCATACACAGGGATGCACGCAAAAAGTTGACCACATAACTATATATGGATAGCAATTCCTGAAATTTCCTTTTTACTGAGTCATGCGGTACTTAGATTTCTTATTTAAATGTCTCATTCCATTGTTTTAAAAAATTAAATTTATTAATAGTATGTTGTTAGTGTTGAATGATTTTTCATAATCTATGCCTGGTGCATGATTTAACCTGTTCTTGTTTAACCTGTAATTTTCATAACCAACCTTCACAAATTTTGAGTATGCGTTTAAATGATTCAGAACTACTTTACTTTTTAAGAAAGTCATCGTATCGTGTTTAGTTTATTTGGAATTGTTTTTTAAAAACAATAGTAAAACATCATATCCTGTGCGTTAAATTCTACAATATTTGTAACAATGTAAATTAAAATGAAAGCGGCTAAGAGTCTTTCATCGGATTTGGCAACACGAACTGAGCACGATCCAACCCGCATTCAGGTTCAGCATTCGGGTCAATTCTAAAAATAACTTTCGCGCACGGATTAGTTACACGTGACTTATGCAAAACCTAACAGTATTCAATAAAATACTAAGGTATAGAACAATCCTTGAAGATGGCTTTATTATTCTTTAAATAATAGTAATTTCTCGTTCGAGCAATCTCATTAGTGCCTCTCTCTCCTAGAAAAAACTGATGTCTCGCATGCTATCAATCGTATTTTGGCTGATATTATCATAGGTTGGCATTACCAGCATCTATCACTTTTCTTGTATACACAATTTGTACTTTTCATAAATGAATGTTCAACATAAATGAGTTATCATTTTATTTTTTTTATTTTTTTTAAAAGTCGACACTTTTGTGTTTTGTTTTAAAGAAAAATACCAAATTGTGCAAAGTTCGTGAAAAATATCTTATTAAAATTGCATTTTTACATTACATAAATGCTTTGTTTATAACCAAGGTGTCCTACGCCTTTTTTGTAAAATATTTTCAAGACACTAAATATTAGACTGAATGGATTGATGCTGTTAAAGATGAAATTTTAAAAAATTTGGCCAACACTTCGAACATGCTTAAGTTGAATAACAAGCTTTTTAACACTAAAATATATTTGTTGAGATCTGCTGACCTATTTAGAAGCTATAATTGTTTGTACGCAAATATTATTGAATTTCTTGTGACAACAGTTGTTTATCAAAAAAAGTATAAATAATCAAGATTATCCACAATCATATCTGAAACAATCTTTTAGAAGCACCGAAAAAAAGACAACCGTGTGACAAGCCACGGACATGATTAGTCAGGTTCTGTGTATAAAGTATTATTTAAAAAGTGTTTTATTATTTAATTATTTGCATATACAGTTCGTCTACACCTTACCACATTTCTAATATACCTCATTTTAAAATGCAAGTGCTATTTTCATATATATTCTATGTCAACTTCTTATCTGTTTCTAGTAGAATGACTGACTTACTGTAATTGGCACATAAAAGTTACTTAATTGTGCAGTTGACGTACAAGTAAATTTACTTTCTTCAAATTCTGAAAATAATCTATGTATCAAAATGAAAGATATGACGATGTGGTATATAGGCTTTATTAAAAAATTTAATTCATTATACATGAATACATTAATGTGATCTCCAGCATTACATTCTTTTGTTTATCGTCTATTGCGTACAGAATCTTATATAACATTCTTAAATAAAAGCAAATACTCTCAATATATATGACTTTCAGAGAAATTATGTTGAAAAATTCATTAGAAAAAAAATGTGCAAACTGGGAACGACAATGGCAATGGAAGCCTAGAACTATCCGAGAACTATCCAGTACTCCCTTGATTGTACATGTTGCAGTAGGATGGTACAACTAAAATAAAAAAAATGTAGACTGTCAGTCCTAATGGATATTATTTGTCGATACTTTGTTTTGTCCAGACATTTCAAATGTACTACACTTCAGCAACTATGCATTTCTGCCAGGGTATGTACAGTTGCTGAAAACTTTTCTGAAATCTTTTGTACTAGATTATCTTCATTTAAGTAATTGCAGATCCTTGAAACTTACATGCACTCTTGAAATGGAGACACTTGTAAAAACCTCCGCAAGATACACTGCTCTTTCCACGTACATGATATGAAAAAATTATGTCGGCAATTTACCCAAACGTTGGCACAATTTGATATTCACACATTCTTCTTTAAGGGGGTAGGATACCTTTGAACACGTCGAAAAAGCAAAAATATATCACTATGTTTCAAGCTTCAAAAACGTGTGTAATAATTTAAAAATAAAAATCAAACTTCATTTAAATATAAAGCTTATATTTAAATTTATATTTAAATATATATATATACTTGTAAATTCATAAATAAATATTGAAATGATAAGTTAAAAATATATATGATAATAAGAGCAAAAAAACATAACATGTCTTGCGCGCATGATAAAATCTGAAAATATGCATATAAAGAGAGAATTTTGGTGAAAATAAATACATAATAGTGTTTCCTTTATGCTAAAACCAGAATATTTATAAAAAAAAATATTGACTAAATTAAAAAAAATAACGTTTTAATTAAAAAAATTACAAATTTTCTATTTTTTTTAAAATATTTTCAAAGTACAAAAACAAAAACAAAATTAAATCTTACTTTTTCTGGTTTTAAGTTGTAGATAATACAGAAATGAATGTGTGGTGAAATTTTCTTTTAATTGCCATGCATAGTTTTTAGTAACACTGCGCGCAAGACGTGTTATGTTTTTTTTTCTCTTATTATCATATATATTTTTAAACTTATCATTTCAATATTTATTTATGAATTTACAAGTATATATATATTTTCAAATATAAATTTAAATGCGAACTTTATAATTAATTGAAGTTTGATTTTTATTTTTGACTTATTTCACAACTTTTGAAGCTTGGAACATAGTGATATTTTTTTTTGCTTTTTCGACGTATTCAAAGGTATCCTACCCCCTTAAAATCACTTTTGCTTTCGACGAACGCGATTGACCCTATTTCACTAACACAAAGTATCCGGAAAAAATGCTGCGCTGCGGACGTACGTCTTCTTCAGGACTTTTCAACTCACATATCCCTCAAAGCTACAGTAAAATGTTTCCCCTCTCCTCGAATCTTTGTTAGAAGTATCAGCCTAGTCTCTGAAAGTTTTAATCCTGTTGAAGCAGATGTTATGTAGAAGGAATATAGGGACGAATTGATGTGTAGCATAAACATCCCCGTTTTGATGATTTATGAGACGCGAATCACACATGGTTATAGGGATAGCAGTTTAACAATATATATGTGAGCGAAGCATACAGGACTGATGCATTGTTTTCACCGTATTGAATCTTTATAGGCACAGCACTTACAAGAACCATTTACAAAGATCGCCATACATCTTAGATATCTTAGTTTTTGTCAGAGATCCCATGAATAAAAATTATTATTTTTGTTGCGAAATCTATATACATGCTTTTTTGGTAGTTTTATTATTTATTTTCGTACGATTTAAAATAAAATTATTATTATATTCTTTTACTATTATGCACTTTGTGGTCGCTGTGCAAAGCCCGTATTGTTCGCTGCAGTACGCATTTTGCACATCTCTCAACAAAGCGACTGGATATACAGTGGAAAATCGGCTAGTTATTTAAGAGTATTGATGGTAGTTTCCGAGTTGTTTTACATTCATTGTCTCACAGATTTTCTATTGTTAAAATGACTTTCGATTATTGACTCGATTGTTCTTTTTAAATGAGGTGCTGAGTCGATAAGTTTCTATTAAAATACAAACGCACCCATAATGGAGGGAGAACTCAGGAGAACTTGAACGTTATCCCCCAATATGTTCTACAGCTAATTTATTTTGTCAATTAAACACTTAAAAAAAACACAAAAAAGAAATTTCTTTTAAAGGTAATAACATATTAATAATTGTTTGCAAAAATCTTTTTTTTTTTTTAATTATTCTCTGGAAACTGCTATGAATTAACATTTAAAAGTTCCACAATGGTTTATGCGAAACTTTCAACAATATATTTCTGATATTTTAAGTTTAAAATTCTTTTCAAACTTTTAATTCTCATATAGTAGAATAAAGAAGAAAACTCCATCAAAAAGCATGTTTGAAATTGTTTTTAACTGTTTTCAGTTGCGGTTCGATAACTCTACTGTAAGTAATAGTTCATTTGTAATTACTTAAATTTCTTTGAAAAATTCAGAATGTAGCTGAAAGTAATTTTCAGTCTTTATTGATTCGTGTCACCTTTAAATTTACGCATCGCTATTAAATTTCTTTTGAAAATGTTGAACCAATTTATCGCTCCATTTACTTTTCCATGTGTAATGCCATTCTTTATAAAGATACCTATGATATTTAACTAAAATTCTTTACAATATACTTTTTTTTCAGTTGAAGATGATAAAACGATGATATTAATTTTCAAACTGCTGAAAAAATACATTACGGATGAAATGGTTCCTTATGTAATAATTAACGCGATTGCAAATTGATTTGACTGCAAATTTAATATTTGTATTTTTTATTTAAAATTGAGATTCATTAAAATAATTGGTTTAATAATATACTTGGTATTTGTAATTACTATAAAATACCAAGTATATTATTAAAATAAAATAATATACTTGGATTTCAATTGTTTTCAGTTGCGGTTCGATAACTCTACAATAAATAATAGTTCATTGATGAATCTCAATTTGATGAATCTCAATGAATCTAAATTTTTTATTTAAAATTGAGATTCATTAAAAGCAAAATCATACATTCACATGCCTGAGCAAACACATATTAATACATAATTTTAGTAGTTTAATAAGGAAGTAACACATTAAATGGTTAAAATTGTATATTTTTAGAATGGGAGGATTTAAAATATTACTTTCCGTACAAATGAAACAAAATAAAAATATGCCGAAAAAAGTTTAGCAGACGTAACCTATATCTGCAGTTTTAGTACATTAACTAAACTGATTTAGACAAACTGCAAGTCAGCTTTTTCTTACATATAAAAAAAATTACAATACGCATAAATAAAAAGAAAATTAATATCGAATTATTCAAAACAACAAATAAAAAATTTGAAAACATATACATTTCTTTTTTTATTTACTTTACATTATAAAAATTATATACAAGTATTTTAAAATGCGAAGAAAATTTGTATTCATAAGGTTTTAAGTTTACAATTACTTTGCAACCTTAAACTTGAATTTCTAATCGCAATTAACAAGAAAGCCAGAAAATTCCTTTAAAGTACATATTTGGAACGGTTCACTTGTTTTCAGTTTTCCTTTGCGAACTGGGGTGTAAATAACAGTTACTTTGTAATTAGTAAGTTTGTTAAAAAAAAAAAAAAAAAGTATTCAAAAGTAATTTTCTGACTTTTATGGTTCGATTCACTTTTAATTTCCCGCATTGCACTTAAATTAATATCTGAATTTATCAACCATTTCGTTGCGTTTTTTATGTTGTCAAGTTTCAAGTGTTTGTCTGAAGGAAGGGTGCTTTAAAATATATTTTTTAAATAATCCTTATAAAACATTACTTTTGGGAGATTTTAATTATTAAACACTACAAAAAAGACAGACGCTTCTTAGTATAAGACAGTATATTTTATATACGAACGAAAATATACAAAAATTCCTTCCGTGTTACTAAATATTCCGAAAATCGTTCTTTATCTTTAGAAACCTCAGAAATCAATATGTTTTCGATATTTAGAGAGTCATTTATAAAAACAATTGTTTTTTTTGTTTTTGTTTTTTTGTCTCTGATTTTCGTAATCGTTTCCAGGAATTTGTAAAGCGTATTGTCACACTTTTGTCAAACCGTAATATCGGTTTTCCGGATTCTATCTATTAACAAATGTAATACTTTTTACAGCATTAATATTAGTAGTAATATTAACATTAAAATTAGCATTATTTTGTTACTCTTGTATATATACATTCAATTACGCAGCTGTAAATCTTAAATTTTAAATTGATAAAATCCGAAAAACTTATATACCGGGTTGAGAAAATTGTTTAATAAAAACAACTCAGAAACGTTTACAAAAATCAGTTGTAGGAAGTAAATAACTTAGATTTTATAAATGATTCTTTTAATCTGTAAAATATATTCCTTTCTAATGTTTCTAAAGATACAAAATACTTTATGTTATCGTGGGTAACTAGAATATTGTTATTCTTTATTTTAGTGCGTGTTTATCTTATATTTTCGTATTGTAAGAAACATTTGTCTTTCTTTACATTGAATGGCTATTAGAAATCCCTGGTATTGATGTACAAACTTAGGAAACAATATAAAGCTAATGTCCTTTTTGTTCAGCCAATTAATCTCGCATGAAAAATATATTTGTAATTGGTTCTTTTCATATGAGATGAATATAGTTAGGTGTATAAACGAAATATAATTTTTTTCAACATACACATTAGATAAATGCTTTATGCCGACATTTTTCATGGATTGTTTAAATATATATATATATAAAAGACTATCCGTCTGGAAAGCATGGGGACAGTGAGATCAGTGTGACGTAACTGCAATATACGTTGGTCATCTTTGGTCACATGAGCATGTGACCAAAGATGACATATTGCCAGTGACATCATATTGCTATCAAAAAGTGAACGATTTCGTAAATGAAAAACAAATAGCTACAAGATCAAATAAACAACTTATTCATAGCAAAATATATTTTCGTAGCTAATTTACTAGTTGCCACCGTATTCTTTGTACTCATAGTAAGGTAGATTTAGAAGGAAATAGGAGGTGTTCAACAAACATAATCGAAAACTCTTTTGTATTTCACATGTTAGTTCTCGTTCGTAAATAAATGTAGTAAAATACACCAAGGTATAAAAAAGCATTTTTTCTTTCATGTAAAGCAAAATTACAAACGTTTAAATAATAATTATATTAATAAATATTTTGATCCTAGTACTTAATACTTTTGAAACCATTGGTAAAAAAAAGGAAGCAAGCAATAGTTAATTATTTTTAAATTTTACGAAAATCATTCAAGCTTAAGATAATCAATGTAGTAGGGGTGAGATAGTCGTGTAGTTGTTCTGTAGTAAATCCGCAACTGCTACTGTAGAGATATTTCTGACCAGATAGGAGTCATGAATACTTCCACAAGAACAGAAAGTATTCACTAGTAGCTTCGAAAATCACTTATTTTGAATATGTGCTATTTTATTCAAATTATTATTAGAATTAAAAAAATTCTATTTTTATACAAAAAAATGTTATATTACAAAATTTATAGAAAACTAAAAATCGAGTCAAACAAGTGTTACGATGTTAAAATTCTAATAAATGTATTAAAGGTAAATATATAGCCAGTTTTGACAGCTCAAAGAAGCACCAATTCGGAATAAGTGTTCATTTATTTAATGGAATGCAGTAATTTCTAATTTTACACACAAATGTATACAACATGAATCATTTCAAAGGAAAAAAAGAAGCAAAGTCATGGTTAATATATTAAAGTTTTAATAGAAATATTAAAGATAAATACTATATAGAGCATTTTTATAGGACAATACCCTAAAAAAGGGTTGTTTTCCAGTATATTAGCAGATACAGATATATATAAATTTTTATATATTTTTTCAAAAACCTATTTTCGCTTTTATTTAGAATTTATGTAATTTTACTCATATATGTACAGTACGACAATGAAATCGGACGGTGGCTATAAATTTCATTTTGATTAATGAAGAATAAATCGAATAAAACTTTTCAATTTGCAGAGTATTTTTATCATTTTATGTAGTTTTGTGTCAAATAAATATCATCTAGTTATTGAAATATAACCTAATTTTTTAAAAAATGTAAAATATGCATTAAATATGCAAAGTTAAATATTCATTTAGACTATCATAATAGTTAATTCTAAAACTATAATAATATTTTTGCATATTTAACTACCTTATGCGGAAATACTAATTGGAATCAATGTTTAACATTGAATTTGGCATTTGAATGATAAGTCAGTATGATATACACCATTGAAAAAAAAAGACAATCAACGTTAATCATATACATTTGCTATTTTGACATAACTCAAACATTAGATTATGCATTTCCTTAATTTTTGTTTAGATGATGATTCGTAAAAACACAAAACATACTAAGTATGCATGTTGCATATAAATATCCTTTGTAATATTAATTTGTAATTAATAAAGCTATTGTTTATAATTTATAGTTAGAAACATATATATATATATGTATATATATATATATATATACAGGGTGTTTCACAAAGGACCCCTAACTTTAAAAATCAATAACCCGGAAACGGTGATAGATAGAAACATGATACCAGTGGTATGTAAGCATCTTATACGTAAATCTCAAAATTTAGTTTAAAATAGCACCGATAGATGGCGCTGAGAGCGTTAAGAATCCTTCAAAGAGAGTTCAGAAGCAAAGAAAGAGCCGTCGAAGATTTCGCCATTGAAATCTGACCGCTATTTTCGTATAGTGAAAATAATTCGCATCGGCCACGTTGCCTGTCTGTTGAATTTTTTTGAAAAGCTCACGAATTGTTTTTCCATCTGGGCCTTTTGCGACATGAAATCGCGTTTGAAAACTTCTCATTGTGGCAGTAGGACTCTGATTTAATCGGTGGTACTCCAGCACAATAAACACACGTTCCTCCACGGTATACACCACTTTCGTAATTATTTTCAATATACGCTAATAGCGGCCAGATTTCAATGACGAAATCTTCGACGACTAGTCTTTCTATGCTTCTGAACTCTCTTTAGAAAGATTCTTAACGCTCTCAGTGCCATCTATCGGTGCTATTTTAACTAAATTTTGAGATTTACGTATAAGATTCTTACGATTTTTTTTAATAAACATACCACTGGTTTCATGTTTCTATCTATCACCGTTTCCGGGTTATTGATTTTTAAAGTTAGGGGTCGTTTGTGAAACACCCTGTATATACATATATATATATATATTGTCAAAGTTAAAATTCACATGCCAAAAATTCGTTAATATATTTTTTCCTGTTAATATACCAGTAGATATGTAAAATATGCAACTTTAAAGGAAATACTTATGATTAAAGTTAATGTTTTTTTCTAATATTTTATTTACTCTAAATATAGCAAGTAAACTATATAAATATGAATTTTATTGTGGGTATACATTTCGTTGATCCGAACTATTAGTACATTAGTCTTTGAACTTTTTAAAATGCAATATTACACAATACGCAAATAGCATTTCAGAATTTTCACAAAATTCCCGAACACACTTTATAGCGTATTGTACGTGTTTTGAAGATATAGCAGCGATAATTTGTATCTGTCGTAAAAGCGGCTTGGTAAATTAAATTAAATAAACTAATATATAGGTTCGACTACAGATGTTCAAATTTCCTATGTACGTAAATAAGCATGCTGCCTCTAAAGAAAATTGCGCTGTAACAAGCTTATACAAAATCTCAACAACGAATTTCTATACAAGCATATGTATTTTTCGACTTTGTAAATCGGCGTTGAGACTTTTGATCGGATTTTCTTTGGCGCTTTGTACTTAAATAAGAAAAATATATCATTCAGAATCATTCTTATGTGTTTCGTATTATTTTAGTAACGCATCGCTGTACCATAAAAATAAGATGTAATAATATACTTTCTCCTCAGTTTTATTTTTTATATCTTGAAACTGGAGAATACAAAAATATATATGCAAAGTAAAATAAAATAAAATTTACATTTTAAAAAGATTTTGATCTCTAAAAGTTTAAACTGAAGCAGTATGACAGAACTAGCGTAAATGAACCGGGCATTCACATCCTCATATATTTCAGTTTATTCTATTTTATTTTATATTTTGCACTTTTATTTTTTCAAGAAGAAGAAAATTACAAAATATTAACTTATGGAGTTTTTTAATGTATGTGTTTATTAATGCATTTGTGCAATATTTACAATTTATTAAGCTTTTATAAAATATATTATTTATTCATAGTTTCTCCCTCTATTCGAGAAAATATATTTTCAGTTACTTTAAATATATATTTTGCAACATATATTATATTGCTTACATAGGAGATGCTACAACTACCGAAAGAAAATGGCTATTATTAACGCATTGGTTATTATACTTGATTTACACTAAAATGTGGGAGATATAAAAACAAAGTCGTCTCGCTTAATGTTAAATATAATAAAAGGTGGTTAATAAATAAAAAATAATAAAAGGTGGTTAATAAATAAAACATATCTACTTTATATTCAGAAAATTAATTTTTTTTTTGTTATTTTATTTTTGTTGTTATTACAAACGAATATACTTTTTTGAATAATTCAATGAAACGCTTTATTTACTGTTGAATTTATCTGCACTTTATTCTAGCTAATTTACTTTTATGAAGATCAAAGCACAAAATTCATTACATGCGTTTGCACTTTATTTCATTAGGTAAGATTTATACTTCTAATTTTCTATTCCTTTTCTAGAAAGTAAGTTAAATAGGGCAGAAAAGAAGTGGAAACAGTCAAGGATAAATTTGTAGGTTCACTGTTCACGAAGCACAGAATACGTTTTTTTTACTATTCTGTAAAAGTTTAGGGTAAATATTTCAAAGAAATTAAAAAATATATTCTAACATTTTTTAATGAAAACACTTTTAATATATTTTTCATTTATCAATGTTTATAAAAAAAATATCGACATATTTTTATTTTATTGTACATTGTTGATTTTAAGCGTAAATTCCTTTTTTTAATTATTTAAAATTTCAATCATAATTTCTCAAACTGATTATCTATTATATATAACCAATTACCTAGTTCGCTATTTTTCTAATTTTATATTGTAGATAGGTGGTTTCCGAATTAACAAAAATCGGGCTAAATATATAGTTTAAGAAACCAATCTCATAATGAAAAGATAAATTAATAAAACCAACTTCCCATATGATCAACATATTTCAAACAATATAGAACGGCCCAGTATAGAAGTATTGAAATATAATCATTAAACTGAATTTTATAAGATGCACCAATTTGTTTTACATGCAGTAATGCTAGTATGCTAGTTCTAACTACATTTGAAATAAAATTATAACAACAAGTTGTAACGAATTTCTGTTAGTTCTTATTAGTATGAAATCGTTTTTTTAAAATGCGTGTTCTTTATTTACACATTTACATTAAAATATTTTTTTAATTTTTCCGAGATTGTATTGAACATTACAATAAAATTTATACAAAATGTTTACTTATGTAGCCTATTAATATTACTATTTTGGTTAACAACGTTCGTAATCATTCTTCATGTTCAAAAACAATAACTGATATTTTCATTTACAACAATAACAATATTTCCTTAATAGCTTCGAATATCTATCTACTGACTTAAGAAATTTTAAGTGCGTGCAGTTTCATGCTTTACACCATCTTCTGAAATTTTTTTTCATATTCTTATATTAACTGTCTGTAAATTGACATGTATGTAAACTGCATTTATTTTTACATGTTAAAGCAATGTTATATTCGTGTTTGCGTGTTTGTAAGGTTGTTTCAGAAAGTAGATACTTGAGTATGTTCACCATAATGTATTTAGAGTTCCCTTTGATAGATGTTACAAGAATAAATATTTTTATCTACATTGTAAAACGTTCAATTCAGGATTGAAGAATATTGTATTACATGTTAAAAAATCATCCATTCCGCAGACGTATGACGCATTCTTTCATTGTTTCTTTAACCATTATGTAGTATAAAATTTTAAGAACTGAATATTCATAGAAATAACGAATAATTTCATTAAACAAATATGACATTTCAGTGCAATTTAAAATTATGTTCAATGCGTTCTGTTTTTTTAAGATTAAGATTGTTCCTGATAATTCCGTTCATAATATTCTTAATGTGCAAAAATAATTATTGATAATCTTCTTTTACATATTGTAAAAAAGTCTGCAATAAATATAAGAAGTTACGTGTGCGTGTGTCTTCATAATTTACGCCCTTTAACAAATGCCACATTTTGTTTATGTATATCTTGAGTATGCAATTATAATAAATTCTATACTGCACATATTTTACAGCTCTTCTCATCTGTAAAAACATGTTTAGAAAATACAGTCACAAAATGCAGTTAATTTTACAAAAATCATTTAACGGAAATTTCGTTTAAATTGACAAAAAAGTGAAAGAAATGAAGAAACGGTTATTTTATTCAAAAATGAATTAAAACATAACGTACGAACTGTAATCAACTTCTTAGCATCATAGTTATTCTAAATTATTTAAAAGAAATTCAAAATATAATAATACAATAAACAGAAAATGGATTTTGTGCATAATTTCTTATTTATCTGTAATTTTGAAAATCAATATCTTATGCTGCGTGAATTAATCAAAGTAATTGAACATTTCCATCAAAATCTAGTCATGTCATGATCTCTAAAGCAGCTTATCCTAAACAAAATTAGCCTTAGATATTGCAAGTTTCATTGTAATTGAATTTTTAGCGTATACTAACCGCGCATGGATAAATAGTCAGAATACCACTATGCTCCAATATTAATAAGTAATATCTTATTGCAATCCGCATCATTGGGAAATTTGTTTGAATGAATAAATTGCATTTCTGTGCAATATCGCATTGGGAAGACTAAGATAATGAACATATCCATATGAATGTAAATTGAAATAACACAAATATTTCAAATAACCTACCATAAAGGTAATTGCTGGCTGAATATAAGTTTGTTACTCCACACATTTGGAAATGTATTATTCGTTATAAATAGAGAAGTACTAATAAAGCGATTGTCCCAATGAAGATGACATTATAAATATGATATTGTTTGGTTGCATTAGGTAATAAAAAGGGGTTTTAACAAAAGCGTATTTAATTAAATACAAATATATTTATTTATATTGCTCATTTATATATATATACAGAGTTTAGTAATATCCGAAAAAATGTACTTTGATGTTATGACTAAATGTTTATATACTTCTACAGCCAATATTGAAATTAAATATGCTTGTTCATTATTCGAAAAAACACTCTAAAACTTTAATAATTTTGCTCTAAATACATATTCAAAATTTTGAAAAATAGAAGAAAGCAATTCTTAAATTCATTTCTTTTTAAAATAAAATAAATAGTATATTTTTTATTATGTCCATAACATTCTTTCTCATTGCGGCTACTTTCGATAAGTAATGTAAGTAATTTGTGCTAATTACCCTGTACTATTATTTCCGTGCGAAAATTCCATTTATAATATTTTAGGAAAGTTAACTTCTAAATAATCTTATACTAATATGCATTGAACCTAAATATATTTTGTATCGTATTGCAACAATTATAACTTTAATATTCTTTAATATGATCTATTTTTAAGATACTATTATTTTAAGAAAGGAAAGAAGAAATTAAACAAACAACATTTACCAACTTCCAGATAAAAATGTCAGGGAAATAAATGTTTATTCTATAAAATTTGTGAATATTTAATAACTACGTATTCTATACTTGACATAGATATCCGCTTTCGGAAGCGATTGTCAAAAATAACTGACGTACAAAATACAGAATCAAATGTAAAAGCTAATGAAAGATCCCTTCGTATTTATAGTCTTAGAACTCTTCCTAACGGTTGTCCCAAAAATGTCTGATGGAATTTAAAATTCAATAACTTGCAAACGGTGACAGATATTTAAAAGAATCTTGCAGGAGGGCTATGTATGAGGTCCGGAGATTTTTTTACAGTGATTCTTGATTTTAGTTCGAAATTTAAACAACAGATGGCACTGATAACGATTGGCTCTCAGTCGATGCCAAAACTGACCTCACTCAGCATTGATGCATCGCCCACTGAATACTCGTCCTGCGCAATAACAAAAATGACGGCTGTCGTAGGCTGATTTTTTTTTCACCGTTTGTACGGTCCTTCGTACTTTAGCACCAATAATATCTAAAAGTTTTCTTTGACTTATTTGATTTCAGAAAAACTAGGCGAAGAAAACTTTTATAAATTATTAGTGTTGAAGTTCGAGGGATCGTTCAAACGCTGAAAAAAAAATTCTCGCCATTTTTGTCAGAGGGCAGGCCTAGTATTCAGGAGTCCGTGCCTCAATACTGAGTGAAGTCAGTTTCGGCCTCGACTGAGTGCCAATCGCTGTCAGCGCCATTTATTTTTTTGAAATTCGAACTAAAATCCAGAAATACAGTAAAACCACATCTGACATCAAACATAATCCTACTGCAATTTTTTTAAATATCTGTCACCGTTTGCAAATTATTAAATTTTAAAATTCATCAATAATTTTGGGGACTTCCGGTATATAGTAATAAGAACACTCATTCTATTTTCTGCTCTAGCATGATTTTTCTTATTAGAATGTCATAGAAACAGGATGCTCCCTGCTTCTGAAATTTGAACTGAATCTGATTGGATTTTTTTTTTTTAGATTGCGATCAGATCTTTTAAATTTGCTAGTAATTCGAACTTGCAACTATTAATTTTAATAATTTAAATGAGCATTTATATTTTGGGCGGAATTGAAAATTTAAATTTACTTCCTTCAAAATTTGAACTTCAGTTGCGACGGCAAAAAAATATTTGAGATTGGATGTCATTATGGACAACTGAGAGGGTCGGAGCAACAAAGTGCCAAACCAGATTTTTGGTGAACTAAATCTAACACTGTAATCTGTTGCTTAATATTAGAAATTATAATACCCTACATACTAGTTGTTTCTAATAGCACTTGGAGGCAGCATATGTCCCAAGTTTCAATTTTCCCCCAGACGTGTATGGCTCCAATGAAGACAGCTAATTTACAAAGAACGTAACAGTAATATCATTAAAGTAATTCCATATTGTTACTCAGATTATCTCAAATGTCACTAAGACGTTGGCAAAAAAAAAAAAAAAAAAACGTGATTTGAGTATTTAATGAAACTTTCACGCTGATATATTTCAAAATATTACAAATGTAGCTTAACACATTTTTGCCCGAACCCTTTCTATTACCGCCTTAGTAGTCGAGAAAAGGGGCTGTGAAAAATGATTCTGTAACTTCGAGTTAAATAAAATAATGATTGGAGATCCCGCAAATATATACTTTGTCTAGCATTCAAAAATAATATAACAGTGTCCTTTTTTGAGAAGGCGATTTTTTTTCAGACAGATTGTCAGTAGATATAGAGTAGATATAGATGTTGTGTCATGCATCTATAAAGTTGCTATTTAGCATAAAAATCTAGCATAAAAATGCTATCTAGAAAGTTTTTTTTTTGAGCGTTTTGTTCTCATTTTCAAATAAAATAAACATAACAACAACTCACACTGTAAAGACAATAACATATTATACTGTTTTTCTTTATTCAGAACTTTATATTTATGAAACATATAGTACATTGATTTAATTTATTGAAATTTATTATGTCAGTTTAAGAACTAATTAGTATATCACAGTATTGTCCAATTTGAATAACGTACAAAATTTTGATATTAGACGAAACATTTACTATCTGAGAAATTTTACTAAATATATAGGTGTGTGCAATAGCAAATGTTCTTTAAAGGAAGTAAAGATAAATTTATTTTTTAATTTGTTTCAAAGACGTAAAATATAATATCAATTACAAAAGATTTTTGTTCATTGCTGTGTTCTTGTTTCATACAATTATAATGATATGCAATTTTTAAAAATGCAAACACATATCCGTGGATCCCTAGCTACGAGAATAGGCGACGAGAGTAAGGTAACAACGTAGGTAACAACGAGAATAAAATTTCCCATTTTTAAATTATATCATCAGAAAGATGACTTTTATGCAAGACAATCTCAGTTTAAAGAAATGTTTCGTAATTGGAAAATCAGTTGCGGCTTTATGCACTGAAATCGTATGAGATTTTTTTTTCCTTTCTTAAAAAACAAAAACAATAAGCCATATTCTTGCAAATTGTATGTTGTCATAGCATTTTATGTTGTCAACCTCTAAGAATACATAACAAACTTTCGCGTCGACCGATATAATTTTTACAGGCTCTCTAAACTACGTGAATGCTATCGCATACAATATATATCAGAAATCAAACATATATACATATATTTAGCTACCACTTTATCTATCTATTTATGAGTCATTTTTTACTAACATGGAAATACAGATCCCAATTCGGATTTTATTATAGGTTTTTTTTTATAAAAAGTCATTAAAATATAATAATAACACCCTGAGCTTTACTGCATCCTAAATTAAAGGTTGGAGAGAAAGCTGAATTTTGAGGCTGCAATTACAATAAATTGTAAAATATCTTGCCCTCGTGGCTTCCCAAAACCCGAAAAAAATGTACTTTGCATTATATTCTTTCAAGATATTCTATTCGCTATTTTTGTCGAAAAAACTTCACATTATCTGTTTTCACCTTGTCTGGGGCTACTTACTAGCATAATATAATTTTAGAAAAATAGCTCGTCTCAAATTAAATCATAATTGGTATGTATCCAGCATAATTGTTCGCAATTTCCCCTTAAAATCTAAACTTACTTTCAAGCAGAATAAGGAACTTTTCTGAAAACCCAAAAGCTGAACTGCAGCCACCCGACGAACCCGAACGTCTTTTTTGTTTTTTCCACTATGATATCGAGCGCATGGCCCTGGCTCAAACTCAAATTCCCTAGTTGTTATTTATAAAACTAAATCTTTAAATTTAGTCTGTTTTTTTTTTTCGTTGTCACTCCTGTGTGTTTTTTCCACGAATTGAAAGTAAATCTTATTTTTTTGGCTATAAGCATTTGGAATAATATCCTGTAGCTTAGCCTGTAAAATAACGTTAGTGAAAGAGTAACAAGATATAAATGTACAAAATTATCAGTCTCTTGGATCTCGTCAAGTTTATATTTTGTCCCGGGAGAAAGGTTTATAAATCTCATATACTTAATAATACTTGTAATCAGACAGGATTAGGGTCCATAAGCCGTGTTTTTAGCCCATGAAATAAACCTAAACTCGATTTTGTTACACTGACTTAATTATTTCACTTTTTAATATTAGAAGGTTTATTCTGTACGATTTCAACAATAGTTTTTGCATTTTGTTCGGATTTATATGACTTACACAAGCTCAAACGTCGTATTATTCGTAGTTTTTGAGGAAAAATACGCAATTTCTCCTAATTTTACCTCAATTATTTATATGAGGGCAATCTTGCAACACTTTCTTCCTTACATATATTATAAAATACATCAAAATGTACAATATATGTAAAAATAAAAGTGTTGCAAAGCTGCACTGATAGTAAAATATTAAAAATATATATATTAAAAATTGAGATAAAATTAGGTGAAATTGCGTATTTTGCATCAACAACTACGAATAATACGAACTTTGAGCTTGTGTAAGTTATATAAATCCAAACAAAAAGCAAAAAATATTGTTGAAATCGTACAACATAAAACTTCTAATATTAAAAAGTGAAATAATTAAGTCAGTATAACAAAATCGAATTTTATTCTTATTTCATGGGCCAAAAACACGGCTTATGGACCCTGATCCTTTCATTTACCAGAATGTCTTTCTTTTTTTCAATTACTTATAATTTTTTATGAGTTTATTCACATATAACATATTTTTTTAAATATCTAATCTATCACTAAAATTATTTTTCTGAATGTGAGAAGCTCAAATATTTTATTTCAACTTTTATTTCTGTGTAATCGTTTAACTTTTATTTCTGAATGCTACATAAGATCATGCGGATCACGTTTACTTAAAGTAGATTTTCTGAGAAATATAAGCACAGGATCAATTTGTCAGTTCCTTATATGATACCCCATTCTCCTTTTATCATTTTTGAGAAAATTTAAATATTGAAAAATCTAGGTACCCGGACACGTGAACGTTGCATTTGATAAAGCAAACAGAATAATGTAAAATATTAAAATTTTTGAAAAATAAATAACTTAAAATTTTGATTTCTGTGAAGAATTCTATATACATTTAGTATATGCATCTGTCTCTGTGTGTAATTACAATAAAATAAATAAAGTTTATCTAAATATAATAAAATGCTGTGTAATGATTCCGGTGCAAATCCATCCTAATAATAGATTGGAAAATATGGATCATTTTCATTGTTGCAAATAAAGGAAATAATGAAAAATATTCAGACACTTGACTTTTTGGACGTATATTCTCTTCGGTAAAAATGTTTCTTCACGTGCACTTAGCTTTTATAAGTAAATAAGAATTCATATTTCTTGTGAGGTCACGAGAATAGAGTCTCTTAGGTTTATTTTATCTTTATACATTATAACTTTATTGATGCCATTTAGTTCCATTACAATTAAATAGAAAATATATTTTTATTTGAATTCACGGTGGTTAAGTATAAAGTACGTGTGAAAAGTTTTCACCTCTGAAAATGTCGTTATACTTAGCTTGAAATGTATTTTTACATTGATAAAGCTAAAAAAAACTATATGATTGTCCCAACATGATATAACTTTCACTGATTTTTCAATTATTAATTATAAAATTAGAATTATAGCATTTATTGATTACTTCATCTTAATCGTATATTATGATTATATGCTAGCGATTGCTTTAAAAAATAATAATGAATTATAAGTAAGATAAATATTTTTTTATATACAGAAATCACAAAAGTAGAGGAATGTAGGAAAATTAAAACTATTAAGAGTAGACAGAAACTTGAAACGATTACGAAACATTAGAACATTTTCTCTTAAAACTGTATAAATAACTGAGTGTTTGTTTTCCAAAACAAAATTAAGACTTCATAATAAAACGCAAATTAAAAGTACATCTGTTTCCTTTTAATAAATAAGAATGATTTGTAACTTCAGATAACTAAGATTTTTAAAAAAAAGTTGTTAAAATTCTAGAGGCTCTGAACTTAACGTTTCAGGTAACTACTCCTAATTGTTGATGAATAATATATAGACATGTTTATGTTTCTTAGAGTATAAGTTAGTAAAAGCTAATCGTACTGATTTGCATTCAACATATATCTGTTTCCTTTTACTAATTAAGATAGACCTGCAATTTCTCCTCTGTTTTCGCATGTTATTTACATTAGATTACAAATTTGTTGTTAAAAACAGAGAGGCCCGTGCATTAATCAGGCCCTGAACGCAAAGTTTCGTGTCAGTTTTTCTTATTGCTAATGTGAACAGTGCATGAATAGTTTTATTAATTATTTCAAATTTTAAGTGAAAACAACGATTTATATCCACCGTCCTAGGACCGGAATTTTATGTAAATTTAAAGAAATGTGTTTTAAGTTAGAATATACCTGAATAGTTTTAGATAATATTCCTGATAGTATAAATATTTTCTACACTATATTATTCTTGAAACGTTTTAACAAAAGGTAGAAGTATCAATGAGGAATGTCCCCGATGCGCCTTGACAACCATGTATCATTATTCAGCATAGATATTTTCAGACACCAAGAGATAAAGACTATTTTATCATATTCTCGTCAGAAAAGAATTATAAATCTCATGGAGAAAATATAATATCGAGAATAAATAAAGGAACAATTAAGATGGATTTATTTTATTCTTGTTCGATATTTATACAGAATATATATAATAATAATAGATGTAAATAATATTAGAATATAATTTATACATTTTAAATATCTGTAAATATTTTTAAAAGGATATTTTACATAGTACGGATATAATTTAAATATATAATATGGCATTTGTTTCTACGACTAAAATTAAACTAATATTACTGATAATATATTGTATTTTCTTAAAAGTGTTTTTTTTTATTGTGTTTCTGAAAGGCGTGAATTCGAAATTGATTTACCAATTTTTTAAGAGTTTTTTAATTAATTTATATTAGTTCACAGACACATGTTCATAAGATTTGAATTTTATTATTAAAAAAAGTACTATGCCTTTAACTAAAATTTTGTTTCACTGTCAAAAATAGTGTGCTTCGAAACATGAACACAACCATACCTAACTTATATATTCCAAGTAATATTGTCTCGAAAACTTACATTTTATTCTGCATTGCATGCTCTATTTGAATAACTAAAAAAATATCTTTCGCATTTAGATCTAGTATGATTTGCGTTTTTATAAAAAGTATTTTAAGTGACAAAACCAAATTCAAAATTTTGAACCGATCAAATGTTGTTAAACTATAATTAAAAGTATTGCATAATTAGTTTAAATCTATACGTGTAATTATAGCTAGTAATATTCACGAAAACGTAAACTTAAGAAAATGCTTTAAATCATACATGTATCTCTTTTGAAAATTTGCGCAAGAAATTGATTCTAATCATGCGTTTTTAATATATAAGTGCAAATATACATAATTTGAACGATTTGGCATTTTTCAACAGAGTGATAATGCATCCAGTCTGGCAATCCAAGAGCTTACACTCAGCAGAAAAAACTGTAAATGATGAATGTTTAATGATAAATGTAACTGTAAATGATAAATGATTATGAGTGTTCGCCCTTCAATTTTCACGGGCAAAAGCCTTATTTGATGAAAAACGGTCTGATCCACTAAATAAGTGGCCGTATCCCTTAGATACTTAGAAAATTAAGAGCAATACACATATTCTTACAGTTCTAGCCCATATGTTAGCAAAAATACGGTCCGACCCTTCATTTTACTCGTGTTTCGAAAATTTTAATCCGCCAAAACAGCGATTCTGTGATATTTATCTAACGCGCTACGTGCTACAGAACAGTAAACAAAGTGTTATTGTGTTTTAAAGTGCATTATACCCTGTGCATTATAATGCTATATCACTTTGCCCCGTAAAATTACGGGCTGCAGAAAATGATGGGCATAGTTTTTTTTTTTTTTTTTTTTTTTTTTTTTTACGGGGTATTACTGGAATCTCTGCTGCTGGCCTCTGCCCGTAATTTTACTGCGAATTTTTTTACAGTGTAGTCTGATATTGCCAAAACTGAATCCAAGAATGAAAACTTTTCATTCAACTGGGAAAATGTCAAATCGTATGATACATAATAATTTACCAATCAGTATGCTTAAGATAGAAATATTAAAGTATATTTGATTTATTTATTGAGTAGTAATATAATCATATGTTATTTTAAATTTTATATTATTTGTAGGAGAAAACATATTAATTTAGAATACTTTTAAGTTACTCTTATAAATAATTTATTAAATACATAAAAGTATTCTAAAAAAGGTTTAAGAAACATTACAAAGAGATTGAAGCGAGATAATAATTAATTAAAAAAATTTGAAATATAGCAGCTTTAATGTTTTGCGGCGATCTGTAAATAATATTCTAATAAGAATAATATTTAGTGAATAATGAAAAAAAATGTTATAACTACACGTTGTGTACAGAAAGATTTGATACTTAAAATACATTTTTCTTATGAGAAAATCGTTCTTATGAACATTTTTAATTTTTCATTAAAATTTTCTTATTGTTATACTCCTGAGAAAAATCATTCTTTTCTTGAAACATTTTAATCAACAAACACTTTAACTGTTTTAAAATTTGCTTTGTATATGAAACGATCTGGGGAATTTTAATTACGAAGCAAATCTCGCGGAGAAAATAATCCTAATGAAAAGACATTGTAATAAAAATAGATTACGCTTTGATCTTTCTGGTGGCTTAGATTTCGTTTACTAAAAAAACCTAGTAAATTTAAACTTACTACTCATAAATTTGTGATTAATCTAACTTACTTCAAACAATACAATGGGAAATAAATTAGTCACTTTGAAAAGTTTAAACATACATTTAAAATAGTAATGCTTTAAGGAAAAATTGGTAAACGTATTAAACAAACACTGTACTGACCATCCAATATTTAGTTTGAAATGCAAAGTAAATAGTGAAAAGGAGAATTTATGTCTAAAACTTATATCAGGTATAGAGCATAAATTTTGTAAATTGTAATTTTCCCATGGGGCGAAAAAGACCGGGCCTAGATTTGATCCAAGGATCTCTTTTCTGAAGCTGCAATGCTCTACCAACTGAGCAATCCCGGACAAATCTGGTGAATCTCATAATTTGTAGCTTGGGGAGAAGATAATTATCAACTTTTTAAATTATATGTTAAATGGCAGAAGCATTATCCCAAATTTTATTCAGAGATAATGTGCTTAAAATTTATGAAAAACTGCTCGATATTTTGTAACGCCTATATATATACAGATTATATGATCAATAAGGTTAGCTGGGTGAATTAGTTCCTCCATGTTCTTCCGAGATGACTCAGTTGGCAGAGGATTGTCTGTTTCCGACAAGAGATACCTGGTTCGAATCCTGTTCCGGACATTTTTCATGAATAAGCGGTTTTGTCAAAAAAAAATGTAATTGATGCTTTTTATTTCTCCTTTTATCGATACAATAAAATGTGGATTTCAAGCATTTTAACAAACATTTTTTTATCTTAATTATTTTGTGCATGAAAACAATTATCGTTACACAATTATTATTTAATGAACACTATTAGATCAATAATTCATATGATATCACAAAAAATAAATTACGCATTAATACTTGGACATATTTGCTTGAGATTAACAACATCTTTTCTGATTTGTAATTAAGTTATTTGATATGAATTATGATAATACAATTTAAATTTCCATATTGAAACATAAAATAACCAGAAAAATAATTGGATTAAGTATAATTCAATATTTTGCATTTATTTAAAAGATAACTAGATGAATGATTACAATTTTAATTTTGTAATTATGAATGTAATTATAACTATCCTTCAACTAAATGTATGTACATTATGCAATAAATTCCCTCTGTTATACACACATAATAAACTATAAATAATTATATATACTTTAAATATAAAACTTTTTATCATCCGCGGTGCCAATATCAAGTAAAATTTGTTTACAATTAGCTTTAAAAATTTTATATGTTAAATTCCAGTCAAACGTTTGATGTAATTTATAGGCACATCCTATATTTTCCCAAAGATTTCATATTTAATTTATTTTTAACTCAGTAGATCATATTTTGATGAAATATATTTAATGCAAATTATATGAAAATATTTAATGATTTTAAGTAATATGTAGTCTAAATAAGGGGATACATAATTATAAAATAAATTGACATCCAAGTGATAGTTCTTGCCATTAGATTTAGAAATCACGAAATGAAAGTCTTAGCAGATATTTTGTATAATTAATGAAAAAGAAATAAAAGAGGTTTAATTCGAATAGAGAAATTGTTCTGTATGTCTTTTATATTCTGAGATGCAGCGACATTCTTTTACTTAACATTTTTATAACATTTGTTCTTCAAATATGTAATTTATATTACTTAATCAAACCCGAGTACAATCGTCAGCTGTCGTCACAGTAGTGGACGTGGACTCGGGGACCGCAACAGCCTCTAGTGAATGAGAAAATAATAACAGTAAAATTACGGAGATTTGAAACATAAATTACCACCACTAGACGATATCTTCAGTGATCAAGTTGCCATTAATTTTTTATTTAAATACGGATATTGCTGCGGCTCTTCAAGCCGTATTCACCTGATTTCATGACTAATTCAGTAAGATCAATTAGAATTTGAAGATCTGCTTGTATAAAAAGTTATGTGGGAGATGTCACTAACTCCCGGTCTATTAAACAAATCTTATTGAAAACAGTTGTAGAATAATTCTGCTATCTATAATGCTTAAATAAATAGAGATCAGGAAAGATTGAAAAAAACTTATAAAGAAGATATAGTACACTGTGCACCCTTTGATTACATAGATGTTCACATTTCTGGTGAAAAATGAAAATAAATAACTATGTTTAGGGTATTTTAAGTTTATAAATATATCACTGTTATGCTTAAAAATAAAGTTTAAAACGGAATTTCTTTCCCTATTAAAAAATATCATTTTTAAAAAATGCCATTTTTTCCGTTCCGAACTAATATATTTAATATTACAAAATTTATGGACATGCTTTTAAAAATATTTTATTTTAATTAAACTTTTTTTCCTTAATTTCGTAAATTATATACTCTGTAAATTATCAATTTATAGGATGTTCCAAAATAGATAGTACATATTTTAAAACATTTTATGTTTTGTATTGCCACGTGTTTCCGCAGTTAAGAAACATTGAGGATATCCGTGATATATATTAGAAAGCTGAAGCTAATAGGTGTAAAATTAAAATGTTTAAAATTTAAATACATTTTTATGCACGAATATATTCTGTATCTGTCAGTTAATAATAACAAGTGGGTAAGTGTGATCGATGATCGTTCAAAGGGTTTCGTTTAATATTCCTTTCAAAATACTTTATCCTTTCTTTAATAAATCCAAATAAATTTCATTTAGCAACCAAAAAAAAGAAAAAAACTCATGTTTTTTGTTTTTTATAAAGTAAATATTTACCGGTCTATTTTTTCGTTTTTTCGAGTATCCAAACCAGCCCGATAGCGGGCGAAGCCGGCTATTATATTTTGTCATAATAATATCTGTCACGCGGACTAAATGCGATATAAAAGAATAATTTCAAATTAAACATGTTGTACACCTTCAAAATGTTAAAATAGGCGAATATTTCCGTGATCGGATTTTTATCATGATTCACTATGTTTCTCAAACTCATATATTTACTATTTTCTATTACTCATATTGATACTCGCTTTGTACTATTCTCAAACATCTGAAAAATTCGTTAAACTTCCAATATGACGTCATATTTTCTTTTTAATTCTCTAATGACGTGATATTAATCTGCTTTGTGTACATACACATACCCATACTCCTTGTGTTATTGAGAAATCTTTGAAATTTTCCGTTTTATTACCACTATGACGTCCATCATTTTTATTTCATATTAATCTTTTTTTTCAATTGGTGAAACTTTTTATTTCATTTTCATTTTCACGTGGAAATCGTCTGATAGAAAATTAATTATTGTAGAAAGAATTTCATCGTGGATTTTTAATTCTTGGCATCGGCTATAACGAAAAATGTTTAAATTTAATAGGAAAAGGCTGTTAGAATTTAGGTTTTTTATCTCTATTTATTAAAATAATACGATTTTTTTTTTCAAATTTTAATATTTTGAACTTTTCATAGCTGTTATTCAGCTATATACACAAAGTTTCAACTCTGTAATTTACATAATTTCTGAGAATAGCTCTGACAACGGAGCGGGAGTAATAGGGTGTCGTGAGATGAACGAGACCCTAAAAAATATTATTTATCATAAATCCACCAAAGCCATATTTTACTAAATAAAGATGTTATTAAAATATTTTACTAGTATTGTAAACATTGAAAATGCGTTTGTTAGATGAAATTAAATAATTTTAACTTTCATGTTCTCTTTGTATTTCTCTTTCATAATATTTCACGTAATTGCAAATCAGTTTCTTCTTATGAGCGGTATTTGAAAAGCTTTCAATAAGTTCTTCTTTCAGGATTAATATGTTGAAGAGATCAACTCTCTTTTCGTATTCCGCTGTTATCATTTGCAAAAAATGTCAACAGTACTCATCATAATTCATATTAAATGTACGGGTTATTAAGCTTTTCGTGTTCTGAAGAAGACGAACTGAATAAAAATTGATCAATCTTGAGCAATTTAGGCTAATAAAAGCTCAGAATGGAAGTAATTAATAAAAAAGTTCTTATTTTTATTTAATATGATTTGAACCAAGTGTAATAAATTAATAATTGTATGAAATAGTAAACATTACTGTAATTTAATCAAATCAACATTTTCCTGTGTTTTGATTTTTTAGAGTTTGGATATGCTTTTTGAAAATTGCTGTACAAATCTTTTAAAATGTTACAATATAAAGAGGATATCGTTGGATATATATCAGAAAACTGAAGCTAATAGGTGTAAAATTAGAATGTTTTAAATTGAAAAATATTTTTTTGCATAAATATCTTCTGTATTTATTAGTTAATAATATACAATTTTATTTTATCATAAAATCACTAAATCCATATTTTATTAAATATAGATGTTATTAAAACATTTCACTTGTATTTTAAACATTCAAAATGCGTTTGTTGGATGAAAATAAATAATTATAAGTTTCATGTCCTCTTTGTATTTCTCTTTCATTATATTTCACATAATTGCAAATCAGTTCCTTCTTATAAGAGGTATTTGAAAAGCATTCAATAAATCCTTCTTCCAAGATTAATATGTTGAAAAGATCAATTTTCTTTTCGTATTCCGCTGTTATCATTTCCAGAAAATGTCAACAGCACTCATCATAATTCATATTAAATGTACGGGTTATTAAGCTTTTCGTGTTCTGAAGAAAGAGAACTGAATAAAAATTGATCGATCTTGAGCAATTTAGGCTAATAAAAGCTCAGAATGGAAGTAAGTAATAAAAAAGTTCTTATTTTTATTCAATATGATTTGAACCAAATGTAATAAATTAATAATTGTATGAAATAGCAAACAACACAGTAATTTAATCAATTCAACATTTTTCTGTGATTTGATATGCTTAACGAAAATTATTGTACAAATACTTTAAAGTATTACAATATAAAAGACAGTCATGTGAACATACTTTCGACTTCTAAAGATCGATTATATTTTTAGGTAGCTTTCATTACAAAATCTACCTAATGCAGACGTTTGAAGGAAAGCAATTCCAAAAAAATTTAGTATATTTTCACCAATCATGACTCCTAGACCCCCAAACCACCCTCCGTTCAAATGTTGATATATATATATATATATATGACATATGTCATGCTGTAACTCTCTTATTTATGAACCGATATGAATGTGACTGATCATGTGTACAGAACATACCAAGGTTGGCCAGCTTCAAGCGCCATATTGTTTCAAAATAGCGCAAGTTAATTTTTAATTTAAAAAAATCAAAAAGATGTATAAAAAACTATCAATTAAAAAAGATATTTCCGTTACGTGTTAGATCGTGATACAAGGATTCCAGAACATTATTTGTTTTGGCTTTATCTTAAAAAATGGCTGAGATATGGTAGTTTGAAATTCTAGGATGGCTGACATTTAGAAACAATCTGATTTTTGTTATGCTGTAACTCTCATACTGAAATTCGCATTCATATTCAGTATTAATGAAAACCGAGATTGAATCTTCTATAATCGGGTTTCAAGCTTTGGTCGGAAAGTTTTTAGCTTCGGGTGTTTCAATAAAATGAGTTGAATTTTTAAAAACATGGACTATGAAATCTACCTTTTCCACCCGGTACAGGCCGGAAGGACTGTTTTTTATTATTATCAATGTCTGAGGAATTCAATAGAAAAACAATTATTGTAAGTTGTATTAAAGAACTAGCAATTATTATTTTGTGATTATATATGTTATTATGCTCTTTATCTTTGTAGAAGAGATAATTTTATTAAATGATCAAGCTATGGAAAGCTAATAAAAATTAAGATTAAAGACGAAAATAAATCAAAAGGCAATTTTTTCTGTGATTTTTTAAAAAAAGTGTAACATTCAGAAATGTAAAATATAACATTCAGAATTGTAAAATGTAACATTCAGAGTAATACGAAAGAGTAAAAAACTCTATATTTTAATTAATGCTACATTGTTCTATATTGCAAAATCTACAGCAGATATATTTGTAGAAAATTATTCAGAAAACTCAGCTAATGTACTATTAAACAGTTTAAATTAAAAAAATATATCATTAATACACAAGATATATGTATTTCTGCAAGTTAACTATAGTTCTATCTTTATAATTACTTTTCTCCATGTTATCAATTATACACAAGTTAGTAGAAGAATTTTTTTTATTGTGTACTATTTATCAGTGTGAAATTCAATCAGCTACAGTCTTAACGGGAAAGAACGGTATTTATTACATTTTGCCGCCTTAGTTAAACACATGATGTTTTGAAGATTTGACCGAGGTGCACGTGGCATACTGCCACACATCCCCAGAGCCTAACAAGTTTAATAATAATAATAAAAAAAACCAGTAAACAGTTGAGTGTTTCAATTGGATTTCCAGTTGCAAATCAGCGCCACTCCCTGTAGATGAGTATCACATCATCGAGGAGCCACAAAGAAAAAAGCATTACTGTAGCACATTTGTACTACAGTGGAAAAGAAATGTAATGGATGGGACTGATAACGTCATTAGCCAATCAGGAGAGAGTAGCTAGCCAATCAATTTAACTACCGTTAAGTATAAAAGAGAAGAGACAGTAGCCACCCCCCCCCCCAAAAAAAAAAAAAAAACTAACGTTAAGTAAAGAGAAAAAAAGAGTAGTCAGCCAATCAAATTTAAATGACAGTAGAGAAGGCGGAGCTTCGCTGACAGTTTCTCAGGTAGAGAAGATAATAGAGAAATGGGTAAAAAAAGCATTAATATATAAGAAATACGTAGAAAAATAAGTAAAAAACTAGTCGTTGGGGGCCACCGTAATACTTACCCATCATGGATATGCATAATGTAAAATATTAAAATAAAAATGTGTAAACTACTTATAAAGTGCATTGCAATTCAAATAAAATCGTGGCTTGATGACGTCACAAACTTTAAAGGCTCGATTACTGAATTGCTTGAAAGAAACATCCTTATAACTCCAAAAGTAATAATCCTATTAACTAGCGGTTTATTGCATCTGATTAAGCGTCAAATTTCCAATTAAAATATATCTTTGAAGTGAAATTTGGATGAAATACAGGGTCATGAAAAATCGAAGAGTGTGGAAAATAGGATTCCAAATATCTCGGCAACTCATTATCCGATCGACTTCATGCTTTATGCAAAATTTATGTTTTTTAATTGTCTTTCATATTCATTTCTTAAAATAAACAGTTTCGAAAATTTTTATATACCTTTCATCAGAACGAATATTTCGAGAGACCGAAAAAAATTGTTCCGGTTAATCGAGGTTATTGAAATGAAATAGACTTCTTCCCATTATTACATACTAAGTACATACCAAATTGCAAGTCTCTATCTCAATTTTTTCGGGAGATAGAGCGTTTACAGACACACAGACACACAGACGGACGGCAAATTTTTTTTTTTCTAAAAATATGTTTTTCGGAATCTCCAGTGTCTGAAACGTGTAAATCCGTCAAAAAATTTTTTTCGATTTTCAAAACGATTACAAGACTTACCCTATACTACGTGTGATGGGTAAGTAAAAAAAGAGAAAAGATGTCTCACTGTTAGCAATGGAGAAACAGGTTTAGTAGCAGCTGTGCTACAGGTTTAGGATTGTTGATATCTCTCTCTTATTAAATATTTCTTTAAAATGTTTCCGGTGGTATTCAGTCTTCATATTCTGAGTGATTATGAATGAATGATGCCACCGTTTCCGCAATCTCTGAAGTCTTGCTTATTCCATAATGCATTCATCAGATGGATAAAAATAAATTTAGTCTTATGGTCCTATTTCCATGTATTTCACGAAGCTTCTCATTTCAAATAAAATATAATTCTTTTGATATTTATTTGAAAAAAAATATATTCATTTTTTTCTGTATATTGAAGAGTTGCTCCACCTATTCAAGTCTCATAATTACATGTAAATGTCAAGAAAAGTTTTCATAATTTCATAATTTAAAGACGGATATTTAAACTTTTTATACATTGTAAAAATACAACTGAATATAAATAAGACAGCTACAGAAAATTAAGCTAATAAAGGTTAAAAATGATAGCAAGGAGAAACATGCATATTTATTTTAAATTTAACAATAATTAATTGTAGTAAAATTAAAACTGTTCAATTAAGTAAGCGAAGTAATATTCTGTGAAAGGTATTTTTTTGTCAATGTTCATAGTTAGTCATATATTTAAATAAATTTAATAAATAACATATCACAGTACTATAAATAGGATTTTCTAGTCATATTAAATAATATTAATAATTTTGAGAGACACAAATGTGGATATATGAGAAACGGTTTGTTAAACTGTTTATATTATTGATAAAAGATGAATGACTAGAAATCGATCAAGCAAGATAAATTTAAGAGGTCAATATTAATAATCATTGTACGTACAAGCATGCTTTATTATTATTATTTTATCATGATTTGAACTGAGTGTAATAAATTCAAAAGGGTATGAAACAGCACACTTTGCAATAGTTTAATGAACGCTACAATGTTTTCTTTTGTTTTCGCAAAGCACTTTCTATCATAATATGGGAAAGTTCTTTCCATTTTTTCTTCAATAAAAATGAATTTAATGTAATTTGTGTGTTGTATTTTATTTCACTTCCTCCATTTACAATCATTCAAAATATATTCAAAATGAACTTTTTACTTTACAATATTGTTATTTCCTCTTACTTTTATTTGTTGTTTTAAAGCAAATAAATCTGAAACATAAGTGTCTTTTGATACGAATAAATGGTATTAATAAATTATAAAGTGATGGATAAAAGAATAATAATAATAATAAATGATCGAATGCTATTCCAGCATTTAAAGTATATGAATGATAGGGCTTTTAAATGAAATATATTTCAAACATTTGAATTGAATGTATAAAAACGACACATAAAAAATAAAATACTGTACACAGTCTATGTGAACATTACTGAAAGACTGCTTTAAACCTGCTTTTTTAGGCAGCAAGGCTAATTCAGCAAACATCTACATTTTTTTTCCTTCTAATGATTTTAAAGCAACATTTTTAATGTAAAAACAAACCGTATAATAAATAATATAAAATTTTCTCCGAGTAATATTTAGCAATTTTCTATTTTTGTCTGATTATTTCAAAGCGATATATATACATATTTCTTTATTTTTTACGATCTTAAATAAAATGTGTTTCGCTCTATGCTAAATAAAAGTAACTAATGCTGCTGCCGTAATTCAATTTATTGTAAACTTTTTAGTTTCTTAGCTGATAAATAAATCACTACTGAATATAAAAACATGTAAAATGTTAGTTTTATAGAGAAATTGATATAAGTATGATAAACAATATGAAGCAGTTTTTAAATCGGAGAATTATTTAAGGTGCTATTTAATGTTGAAAACCGCTAAAGCAGTTCAGTTAAAAAAAATTATAGGATCAAAAACTCTACATAGCAATTTAACCTACCCTTTTGTCAGCCAGATACTTGACTGACTATGGTGTTCACTATAAAATGATGTTTCAAAATTGTCTCAATTTTAAAGTTTTTTTAATAAAAATTAATAATAATAATAATATTTTCTGAATGGCGATTTAATTCATAGTTTAAAATGGGCTTTTTATTTATCTGCGTTATCAGATTTACAAAAGCCAAAATAGTAATACTATTTACAAACACGTTTTAACTAAAAAGTATATTTACACATGAATAATGAAAAATGAAAAAAAAAATCATTTAATTAATTAAGCTATTACATTCAAAAATGATTTAATTTTGAAAGTTACATTATAATTAAAATGATAGATTCAAAGCGTCATGCCGAGAACGTCATATTTAAAAATTCATATTTAAATCATTTTTAATAGGGTTTCCAAATACTGTATTTTTAATTGAAATATATATTTCTACGTAAATATTTAAAAATGAAAGACAACTTTAAAAAAATAAGTTATTACATGTGATAGGTATTTTAAGTTGAAAATTAGGTCATATTTAAAACGATATATTTAAATTGTCATATTTAAAACGGTTTTCTTATAGTATTTAACAGAAAACATTTCCTCTAAACTTCATAAAAGTCCGGGAGGCAGCGACCTTTTTTATTTAACCATTTTATGCAAGCTGATTTTTAAATGTGTAATTGATCTTACTTAATAAATCACGAAATTAATCGCCTGCTGTCCCAACAACGGTGGATACGGATGAACGTAACTATTGCCAATAACGGCATTCCTTCACTTTAGAAATAGTTACGTTCATTTTAGCACGTTTAAATACGTTACTGCATCCTAAAGTCTTTTAGACACGTGAGGGAATATAGTTACTTAACTCCCTATTTGTAATATTTTACTATGATCGCAACGTTGCAACACTTTTATTTTTATATATATTGTAAATTTTGTTGTATTTTGTAATATATGTAAAAAAGAAAGTGTATCGAGGTAAAATTAGGAGAAATTGCGTATTTTTCATTAAAAACTACGAATAATAGGATTTTTGAGCTTGTGTAAATCATATAAATCCGGACAACATGCAAAAACTATTGTTAAAATCGTACAGGATAAACCTTGTAATATTAAAAAGTGAAATAATTAAGTCAGTATAATAAAATCGAGTTTTAGTCTTATTTCATGGGCCAAAAACACGGCTTATGGTCCATGATGCTTCAATGTATAATACTATTTTTAAAAAATTAGAACTTCTTGGAAAAAGATTAGATTTAATAAATCACATCGATAATCCCCTTAAATATAAATCTGAAATGGATTTTTTTCCTTTGAGATGTTGAAAAATAAAATTATGAAAAATGTTTTGACGGATATGGGAACTACAAGAGAAAGATTATTTTATAATACACATTTTATATTATATTTTTATATTATATTTTTATAATATTAAAGGTGTAATTTTGATTTATGAATATGTAGAAGTTAGAGTTTAGTAATATGAAGAGATAATATAAAGTGATATGCTTGGTAACTACTTTTGAAACGGAGACATCCTTAGATATGTTTACAGATCATATAAATAATAATAAAAAATATTTTTTATGTACCCGAATTCTGTGATATTTCATACCATCTAAAGTATAATCAGTGTTGCGAATATATTTGATCAATTTATAAACAAATACATGTAGGTATCTTTTCAAAGAGTTAATTGCGATAATAAGTATTTACCACAATAATTTAAATATTATGATGATAGCAGCATGCAGTGTATTTAAATGGGTTAAAAAGAAATATGACGTAATTTATATGTATATGTTACTAGCTGACCAGCACATCGCCATCCGTAGATATATTCGTCTATCGGGAAACAAATTTTCAGAACACTACGTGTGATAGATTTTCTTAGCCATCGACAAAAAATAAAGAAACTGATAGACAGATAGACACACGGTGAGACAAAACATCTATATTATTAATGTTCGGAAACATCTGTGTGTCTGTACCTGCAAAAACTCGGCAACCGTAGCGAGTAGCGAAACGCTTTTTGTTTAAAAAAATTCGGAAAAATCCCGGAATTGTTGACTAAGTATCGAAGAAATCGGCCTTCAATTAATACAGTTATTAATTAACAAAATCTCGAAAATTAGTGAAAAAGGATAATATTTTTCCGAAACAAAGAAACGATTAAATTTTTGACTGGAAAAGGACGCTGCTGCGAGGCTCGCAACTGAACCAATCAGCATTCGTCTTTCAACTGCACCCCAATATTTTTCGTTCCGGCTCTGATAAACATGGCGTACTAGATTTTTTCAGCCTTTTTCCAAAAAATCGCAAAAATTGACTATACATCGGCACGAAAATTTACAAACGGACGAAAAAAAATCGCGAATTCATGAAGGTAAAATTCGTGAAATTCGACCAATTAGAAGAGAAGTTATCAATTAATAAACTTTTAATTTTATGTCCAAAAAAAGATTTGTTTTACTTTCAATACTCCAGCAGGCGTCTAACGGCGGCAAACGTCTGCTGAAGAAATAACAAAACAAAACATCTTTTTTTATAGTGGAAGTATTCCAGGTCTATCAAAATTTTTTGAAATATTACATTTATCGATTTGAAAATTATACATCTATCCGTAAATTTTCACAAGGATTCTAAATATGTAATTTTTGAATTTCTCCGATAATTAGGACGGAATTTACAAATATTCTTTTTATTTAATCAGACCACTTAAAAAGATTTTATTTGGGAACACCTGATATCTCAGTCATATGGCGTTTATTCATGGAGATAAAACAATTATTTTGAAAGGAACTGCGGTTTCTATAAGCTTATAAAATTTTTTAAAATAATAGTTTTTGGATCTGAAGAGTACGCATCCTTGCTCAGAGTGGGCTGACATTTCAGGGATTGAAAAAATTTTCGATTTCGGACCATAATTTTTGATTTTAGCAAAATCCCGATTTTTGTATTGGAAAAAAAGGGCTAAGGAAATATCTATTTCTTTTCAAAATATCTTCTGTCGTATGGGTCCCATCGTGAAGCGGTTTAGCTCATTCGACTCGACATCGATAGAGCTTACCGATTTTAGTTCGCTTTTTAACCACCAGGGACACGGTTTTTTTTCTCTTAACTATAGTCCGTTTCTATAACTCAGAAAGTATGTTACGGATTTCCACCAAACTGATTCCAAATATTATAATTAAAGTAATAAAGACCCTCTATAACATTTTTTTAAAGTTTCTGGGTCTATACCACTTTTTTCAAATAATAATATCAGATTTTATATTTTGATTTCATAATATCTCGAGTTCTGCGATTCCAATCTCAACGCGGTTTCGCTCATTCAACTCGATATCGATAGCGCTTACATATTTTAGTTCCAAGTTTCACCACCAGGGGGCGATTCTAGAAATCGGCTTCTATGGGCCCGATTACGACGTGGTTTGGCTCTTTCGACTGGATTTCGATAGCTTTACAGATTTCGGTCATGTTCGTATAGAACAGATTGCGCCCCCTGGTGGTGAAAGGTGTAATTAAAGGATTTTCCAGCCAACTCGGGTTCTATGGGTCACATCACGACGCGGTTTGGCTCAATCGACTCGACATTGATAGAGGATACTAATCTTATCGATTTTAGTTCGTTTTTCACCACCAGGGCGCGTTTTCTTATCTCTGTTTCTATGGCCCGGATCACGACAGGGTATGGCTCATTCGACTCAACGTCGATAGAGGATACTAGAGCTTATCGATTTTTGCTCCGAGTTTCACCACCAGGGGGCGCTTTCCTATCTCTGTTTCTATGGGAAGCATCATGACGGGGTATGGCTCTTTCGACTCGACATTGATAGAGCTTACCGATTTTAGTTTGTTTATTCACCACCAGGGGGCGTTTTCCTATCTCCTGTTCTATGGGCATGAAGACGACAGGGTATGGCTCATTCGACTGGACACCGAAAGCCTTTACGATTTCAGTTATGATCATATTATATATACGATACATATATACATATATTATATATACGATTCATATGTGATTCATATTATATATAAAGATTGCGCCACCTGGTGGTGGAAGGTGGAACTAATGTATATTGCAGCGCGTGCGCGCACGACTGCTATACGGTGCCGCAGGCAGCGGGGTCCCGAGCCGGAGGTTCGTTCAGTTAGAGGTTTATACTATTCGATGTGCAATTTAAGGGATTATCCGGTGCCGAAGGCAGTGGGGACCCAGTTCGGAGGTTCGTTCGGTTCGAGGTGGATGCGAGCCAGAGGGTCGTTCGTTTCGATGTTTTATGAAAAGAGGAGAATTCAAAAAATTCGAGGCACCGATGTAAATTAGGGGCCCGCTAGCAGGCGAAGCCAGCTAGTTTTTATATTAATATGCATACCTCTCCTGAGTAAGAGAATAGAATAAGCTGATGAGAGCCGAAGAATAAGAATATGCTTCTCTTTTTATCTGCAACCTGTTCAGTATCAGTTGTTTATTCAGATGTTAAAAGTTTTTGAATGAAAGAGTTTTTTTTAAATTGTAATATTGATTTACTGATGTATACGTTTATTTAAACGTACACTCTAAAAACTATATTTTTAAAATTAAGTAAAATATACTCAAGTCTGAGTATGTCGCATAGTCAAAATGGCTCCGAATCAAAATTACTTAAGTTTGAAATATGTATATACTCATTTCTATAAATATGCACACACTCAAGAATAAAACATGACGTACTCGTATTTGAGTATGTCCATGTTTCCAAAATGAATATGAACTGACTTCTATATTCTCATTTTTGAGTATTTCCATGCTTCAAAAATGAGTTTGAACTGATTCTAATCATTTTTAGTATGTCCATGTTTCAAAAATGAGTATGAACTGATCTGTGTACTCTGTTTTGAGCATGTCCATGTTTCAATATTCTGAGTATTTCTGGTATTTCAGAATTAAAAGCATTGGGTCGTCATATTTGAAACAAAAAGTTTCATAACAAAATGAAAACATCGATTTACTTACATTTGAAAGTGTCATTTTTCTCAGTGTATGTGTATAGTAATTGTTTATTTTTGTATATAATTTTGTTTGCAACATGCCAAACAAACTTATTTTGTATTAATACTTATCAACAACAAGTACATTTATTCAGAATAATTGTCGCGTAATTGTAATCAATCAGGACAAATGTTTTGCCCTTATTATACGCCAAATCCCCCGCTAGAGGAACATGTTATCTTGCCTAAATGGTTAAAGTTATTTAACAAATTCAACTATTTAATAATAAGGTCATCTAATGTAAACTTCAACAGTATAAAAATATTTTTTAACGCGTTTAATATATAAAAAAATTAAATATTTAAAATATTCCTTATCAGTTTAGATCTTGAGACATCTTGAAACGTTACCGCATAACAAAATATATATTAAATTTTTACTAGTTTGCTTCCATAATATACTTATAGTTTTCACTGCTAACTTTTCTATCATAAGTTTTATCAATTTGTTTTTTGTTTTTTGTTTAAAAAAGCACGACTTTTTAGTCAAATATTATTTTCAAATACCTTCTAAAAAGTCATTAAAGTGGTCAGTATTTTTTGAAGCATTTTTAAACGATTTTACAGAATGTATTAAATAAAAATTTGAATACATGTTTTAGATATTATACTTACTAATCTAGATTAAAATATTAAGACTAGAATAAGTCCTCGGACTACCGAATACAAGAATATATACTCGGATCCATTGCACCCATATATGAAAACTTAGAAATAACTTAATACAAAAGAGCAAAAGATTTAATATGGGTACCTTATTATTCTTTAAGATTGCGGACGACGACGTACAAGGCACGCAACTCAATCCAAAAACAAAAATCAAATTCCTAAATAATTACATGAAAGCACCTTGCCTCATGCACCTTGTTCCCAAAGACTGTTTTATGTTTAGCTAATATTTAATGTTGAATTTCGCATTTTTTTCCCTCTCTTTCATTATTTTTACGGTATACGCCGCCGGTATACGGTATACGTATTTGTTTATTTATTTAAATTTTTTGCCTTAATTAAATTAGTTTTTTTACATAGAAATGTATTGTTTATGTATTGTATATTGTTATTAGATAATACATTAAAGAATAATATCAGCAAAAGGTGATTTTTCAGGTTTAAAAGACATGCGAGTATAAGAGCCGTGTTCTTACATTATTACAAACCGACTGTATTATATTAATTCAAATTAAATTCGTTTTTATTTTTCTATAGTTTGTTACTATTATACTGCTACTGGACATTGCATTAGACAAGAATATAATTAAAATTTGTTATTTTGGTTTTAAAATACCTTGGTGTTTACGGTAAGGTGCCCGTGATTTTAAATAAAACCGACCGTGATATTAACGGTCAATAATACTATCACAACATATGTACTAAATAGAAAGAAAAAAAAATGTATTGACTAAACACTTTATTGTGTGTATTCCATGTGTTATAAAGGCGCATTTACTTTTTTTTTGTCTAGTTCATACATTTGAAATACATTTTAATTTATTTGCCTATGAAAAACCAAATTTTATTAAAAATAATTTGAAAAACCAATATTAAGCTTTGAGTTAAAATGATTAATAATGTATCTAATAAGATTACATGAAATGGTATCTACGTGCATTGTTCAATTAGATATTTGATATAATTTTCGCAAATAATTGTCAGTTAAAATAATGGAAAATAATTATTTATTATATTAGAATAAGTAACATATATTTAATATTACTTTTCCCAAAAATATTTGACATAATTCTCGTAAAGAATTTTGGAAATAAAATAAATATTGATTACAATAATTTAAAAGATGGGGTGTAATATATTACTTTTTCTTTAAGTATTTGAAACAATGTTCGTAAGATACAATCGTTAAATCTGAGTCCGTTTCACTTAATAATAAAATAATTAATATCCACAAAACCAATACAAATTTTGCATGAAAAAGGTAAAAGATTAAGGTTCACTACAAGACTTTCTAAAGAATAAATACACATAAAAGGGAATTTTTATCTGTTCTATTTCTGTTGGGTTATTAAATTATCTATGTTTCTACAATAGACAGTTGATTCGTACACTGAAATAAATTAAAATAATGACTACTGAATAAATTAAAATAATGAAAACAGTTTAAAATCGCAACTGACAAGTTATAAAAATGTGTGTGGCAATAAATAATAAAAAAATTAATCAATTATTTCCAATGCAAAAATGTGTTGTTAATAAGAATTGTTAGACGAATCCCAAAAGATAGAAAATATTATATATTCTATAAATAAATTAAATATGCTATAAACTTCTGAAAACCGAAAAAAATTAATTCAGTATATTGTGCATAGAATCATGCACTTAAGCAAATCAAAATTTCTAATCCACAATCTTAAATCGGCATCACTTCTATTTAACTTTAAGATTCAACTGCTGAAACCTTGAAATAGAAGTTGTAAAATGAACAGGTGATTCATTTGTGTTTAATAAAAATGCATTAAATGTATGTAATTAGAAGAAATATATTTTTGCGCGTTTATAACACAATTGAGATTATTTCCTTAGTCAAAATCTGGATACATGATTCAATATAGCCTTCTTAGAAATTTCCTTATCACTACTATCTTTTCCGGCAGGTATACGTCAAAGGTCTTCCATGAATTCGAAAGAAAGTATATATTAATACTAGGGGGCCTACCCCCTGCGAGCTACGCTTTCCAACCCCCGCTCAGACTTTGAGGCCTCTAAAAACATGACAGCGTGTTTTATTTTTAAAATATTGGTAAATCTGTAATTGGGTTGCCATGCTTTTAACGTTTTAATGGGGCATTTTTTGATTACCATGGTCTCATACACAGCTGTTGAGGCAACTGACGACTGTTTCCGGGATTGATAAGTAAAATCATTTACAACTTGAAAACCAGCTTGTATAAAATGGTTAGGTTTAAATTGTGGCTACCTCTCGGACTTTTATAACAACGATCTGTATTCTATTCTTCCTTTGCGTTTAAAGATGAGAAAAATTCCATCTGCTTGTGAATAACCTTAAGAACCACGGTATTGAAAAGTACTATGTTATACACATTTTCATTAACAGGTTTTAATTTTCTCTCTCTTTTAGTGCACCATCATGCATATTTTCATGTTATTTTAAATACGTAAGTTATTTATCTTAATTAATACGTATATACGAATTTTCTAATAATTATGTATCATACAAAATTAATTAAGTATTTTGTGCATGCATGCCTGCATTTATTCGGCATCAGTTGATGAGATATTTAAACAAATTTGCTATCCGCGATAATTTTACACCATGTTATGTCACTTGAATATTGTCCATAAGAAAATCGGGTACTTTTCCAGTATAGGATCCTTTGCTTTTAGGTTCGGCGTAATTCGAGCTTCAAACAGGGATAGATTCGTTAATATATATAGATTTGTTGCCAAAAGTTATGAAAACAAACCCAATGAACTTTTGGTGCTTTTCTATTATTATTCTTTGACGCTTTTTTAAAAAGCTTGGCGGAAGAAACCAAGCAGGATATTTTATTCTCCTTCCGTTCAGTTGGGCAATTATTATTTTATATATTCGTTTCAAATATCCGAATTAGTGATTTTATAAATTCGTTTAATTAAATTTTACAAACAAATAACAAAATGATATCAATAAATATTAATTACTATTAATTCCTCCCCCCCCTTTCTGTTGCGTTTACATAAATAACGTCATTTGGACGAATTTATTCAAAATATTTTCAGTTTATAAATTAAATTAAATGCTGACAGACGATTGAATCCTGACGATAGAAATGTGATTTTTTTTTTTCGAATTTTCCTGAAAAACATAATTTAATCACAATCTTGTCTTCATTATCAATTGAAATAAAAGATAAATTCAATTTCAATTTGAAAATGACGAATAAAAAGAAATCAATAATCCCTATCGGGATCCTTTTCAATTTTTTCCCTTTTTTGTCACAAAAAAACTGAGTAATTAGTTGCCATCATTACAGAAATATCATTAAAATTAGAAAAAAATTAATATCTCGAAAACTAATTCCAATTTCAAAATTCTATTACCAGTTTTGACATCCGCGAATTTTTATGGACAATTGGTATTAATTTCACCATCAAGCGTTTAATATTTTATTAAAAATAGCCCTGAAACATAATCAGTCGTTTAATCAGTCGTTTCATAAAATCGTTTCATAAAATCGTTTCACAAATTCGTTTCATTAGGATTTTATATATATAGGGTAGATATATATATTTCAAGAGAATCTCGTTATCTGTACTATTTTAAGCAAAAATAAAATGCTTATTCATCATATCTATGTGAAACGTTAAATCATGCATAGTTGTTTTTAAATTATAGGTATTATAAAAAATGAATTATTTTAATGCTGTATTATAAATTTAGTTTTTCTCAGACGCATTAAGCTTTCCTAATTGCATTTCATATTAATACCTGATAATGCTTTCTCATTAAAATTGACTTTATGAAAATATAAAAATGGATTATTTATGAGATATATGAAAGTAAATTATGTGTTGTAAATTATGTGTTTTCTTTTTTAAATCTTTTTATTTTGTTCCTTTTAGAAAGAACATTCAGATAAAGATAGGGTCATTTTTACTTCCAGATGAACGAAGGTACCCAGGCCAACGTTTCAAAATGGGAATTTTGGCTTAACCTGTCAGCATATGGCCATAACAGCAAAATTAAAAGAACGTACAACAATTTAAGCCGAACTTTTTGGGTCCGACAAATGACATCGTCTCTGCTTACTCATTTTATAAATCACTGACATTTTTCTCGAAGTTCGCTGTAAAACACGTAGTTGCAGTAGAATTATTTCATAACTAAAATATCATATATTCTAATACGAGCAAATCGTGTGTGTGGTTATATATATATATATATATATATATATATATATATATATATATATATATATATATATATATATATATATATATGCAAATTTTATCTTTAAAACGGCTCTAACGATTTTGACGAAATTTCGTATCCTACCGTTTTGAGGCACCAGAAAAACATTGGGCTAGGTCACATGTTCGAGAAAATTCGATTAGTGGGTCATTTTGGGTCATGGTCTAGCGAATTGTATCTAAAAAACGATTTAAACGATTTTGAATCCGAAATTTTGTATCCGACCATTTTCGGGCACGAGAAGACTATTGGGCTGGGTCACATGTTCGAGAACTTTCGATTAGTGGGTCATTTTTGGGTCAACGCGGGTCAAATTAATTTTATCTAAAAAACGGCTCTAACGATTTTGATTAAATTTTGTGTCCTACGAGTTTCGAGCACTATAAAATCATTGGGGTAGGTCACATGTCCGAGAAAATTCGATTAGTGGGTCATTTCTGGGTCATTGTGGGTCAAGATCTAAAAAGCGGCTCAATTTACACTAAATTTTGCATCCAATGGTTTTCGGGCACAAGAAGACTTTTGGGCTGGGTCACATGTTCGAGAACTTTCGATTAGTGGGTCATTTTTGGGTCAACGCGGGTCAAATTAATTTTATCTAAAAAATGGCTCTAACGATTGATTTTTATTAAATTTTGTGTCCTACGAGTTTCGAGCACAATAAAATCATTGGGCTAGGTCACATGTCCGAGAAAATTCGATTAGTGGGTCATTTCTGGGTCATTGTGGGTCAAGATCTAAAAAGCGGCTCAATTTACACTAAATTTTGCATCCAATGGTTTTCGGGCACGAGAAGACTGTTGGGCTAGGTTACATGTTCGAGAAAATTCAATTAGTGGGTCATATCGGGTCATTTTGGGTCATGGTCAAGCTAATTGTATCTAAAAAACGGTTCAAACGATTTTGACGAAATTTTGTATCCGACTATTTTCGGGCACGAGAAGACTATTGGGCTGGGTCACATGTTCTTGAACTTTCGATTAGTGGGTCATTTTTGGGTCAAAGCGGGTCAAATTAATTTTATCTAAAAATTGGCTCAAACAATTTTGATTAAATTTTGTATCCTACGAGTTTCGGGCACGCGAAAATCATTGGGCTAGGTCACATGTTCGAGAAAATTCGATTAGGTGGTCATTTCTGGGTCATTGTGGGTCAAGATCTAAAAAGTGGCTCAATTTACACTAAATTCTGCATCCAATGGCTTTCGGGCACGAGAAGACTGTTGGGCTAAGTCACATGTTCGAGAAAATTCAATTAGTGGGTCATTTTGGTAATGGTTCATGATATTTGAACTCAAATTTAATTTTGACCGAGCATAGCTCGGTCTTCCCTGCTCGTGTTTTTTATTTATAAAATATTACCTGCTCAAAGTTTAAAATTATTGTTTTTTAACTATTTAAATTTTAATATAAGTTTTTTAAGAACAAATTTAGTTTACATTATTAAAAACATATTTTCTGAATATTTGAAAAAAAATTGACCTAGGCATTATGATATATAAGAAAAAAAAATATATATCATATGCATTGATTATCGAAAAATAAATCAAAATTCGAGAAAAAATCTTCAGGTAGATCGTAATATAAGATCTACTCTGAAAATAGGACATGTGAAAACAACCACTTCTTGCGTTCTTAAATTCATTTTCTAAGATTAAAAAAATGCACGGTATCATGATGACAATATAAAGTAAAGTATATTTACTTTAGTATAACGATTTTTTTTAAATAAGAGTTTACAAAACAAAACCACTTCATGAATGTATCAGAAAGCAAACAAGTTGAATTTGAAAATAGGCATGAAGAAAACGCGAAATATCCTTTTCATCAATTTTTTTACTTACCTATCAAACGTAGTATTATAATTTTAAGAATCGAAAAAAAAAAAAAATGACGGATTTGCGCGTTTCAGACACTGGAGATTTCGAAAAACATATTTTTGGGAAAAGAAATTTGCCGTCCGTCTGTTAGTGTATGTGTGTGTGTGTGTCTGTGTGTTTGTCTTTCAACGCTCTATCTCTTGACTTGAAATTCGGTATGTACTTAGTATGTAATAATGAGAAGAAGCCTATTGAATGTCAGTAATCTTGATTATCCGGAACAATTTTTACGGACTCTTGAGATATTCGTTCGGATAAAGGGTACATAAAAATTTTCGAAATTGTTTAACTTAAGGAGTGAACATAAAAGACAATAAAAAACATATATTTTGCATTAAGAATAAAGTGAATTGGATAATTAGTTACCGAGATATTTGTAATTATATTTTCCACACTTGTCGATTTTTCATGACCCTGTATTTCATTCAAATTTCAATTCAAAGATGTATTTTAATTGGAAATAAGACGATTAATCCGACGCAGTAAACCGTTAGTTAATATGACTATTAATTTTGGAGTTATAAGGATATTTCTTTTACGCAATGCAGTAATAGAGCATTTAAATTTTACGACGTCATCAAGTCACGATTTTATTCGAATTGCAATAAGTAGTTTACACATGTTTGATTTTCATATTTTATATTATGCATATCCATGATGGGTAAGTATTGCGGTGGCTCCCAACGACTAGTTTTGTTTCGTTGCATGATAGATTGTTTTCTTTAAATATGGTGTCGTCATTTCAGGAAGCAGTATTCCGACTTTTGAAGACTAGGGTCGTAATCGCGATAACAGCGAAATACCAATTTTGTAAATTACTTCATTTTACAAAATCGTGTTGCGCTGTCCAGAAAATTCAGACCCCAAACTCAGAATGGGAAAACTTCCATCAGTATAACAAGAGCGAAAAATCATACTTCAAGCATAGATTATGAACGACAAAACTTCGCAGCTTACTAAGTAAAGAATTTAGAAAAAGCGAAGAAAATTTGAAAACCCACTTTCAGCAATTACTACCAATAGTCAAACAAAATATCCGTATTATTTTGTGCAGCCCTGTATATTATATACAAATTTGTAGGTATATTACACAGTATGCTGAAGTTTACATCAGTTAGGAAATGAATATCACAACTGAAAATTCCCCTTCAGCAATTTTCATCAATAAACGGAATTATAAGGTAAAGCTAGGATAGTCTGCGCACAATTCAAAAGAATAGCAATAAAAAATCTAAATATTAATTTTTTTGCTAAACTATCCATGAATACGTTTTACTTCATTTGTTTTTTATGCATTTCCATTGCCGTTTTGTTGTTATGTTGCAATTTAATAGAACATATGTAATAAAACCAAGAAAGTTATTTTGCGCAATCTGTCCTTACAGGGTTGGTGTGATTGCGCACATGGGTAGGAGAGATTGTTACTAATAATAACTACAATTAAATTGTAAACAATAATAATTACACTTAATGACATTGCTGTAAGGTTTTTGTGAACAAATATTATTGTATTAGGAGTGAATATTTCAACCGAATGATTAAAGAATCAGAAAAAGGAAATAATTTTAAAAACGATTAAAAATTTTTAATTAAAGGAAAAAAAATTAAAGAATCAGAAAAAGCAAGTCCAGATAAGATTACAAAATAAAATTATGTTACTTAATAACTTAAAATTACTCTATTTTCATTTTTCATTTTTTATGCAAATTTACCAATAAGCTGCGTAATCTCTCCTAGCATAGAAACTAATGGGAACACTGCGCCATCTCTCCTAAGTAGCAGATGCGCAAACTCTCCAATTCGGTAGGAGAGATTGCGCGGCCTTTTATTTAAATATGACCTCTTCTAAAACGAACCGTTGATGTTCACATTGTTAGTCTAGATTAATAGCTTATGAGAAATCGTTTAAGTTTAAAATATTTTGTACTATTGACATTGTATAGAAATTCTGATGAATAACTATGAAAATTCAAGCACTTACTTTGGGAAAACAAAACAAAATAGCAATACTTTATCTTAGACGCTCAAAGCAATCAACGTGCACTTTCAACTAGACACTCCACTACTGTTGTTGCACAACTACCTGGAGTCGCTGCTCGCTCACTCTACTCCTCTCCCCCGAACCTCTATGTGCGCAATCTCTCCGACCGCGCCATCTCTTTTGGCTTTACTTTACGTAAAATCTTTTAAGCAGTCATGTGTATGATCTATAGAATTTATACGTACCAATTAATATGCAAAAAATACACTTAAAAACGTGTTCCATATCACAAAAGGAGTTACCAGCAAACATTATTCATAGACAGTATTGTGACCAAATTATTTTGCGTGTTCTTGTAATGATCGATACATTCTATGGAACCATATTCTATTGTAAGCGCATTGTAATGCAACTTACTGATATGTATAATTATGAATATTTTTAAAATAGTGAATTTCGTTAACATACGCTGCAATTGATTTTTCTCCATAGTTCTTAATGTAATGGAATATTTTGAATGTCCCTGTAAATGAAACATAAGTGCTTCACACTTAAATTTCAATACCAAACATGCCATGTTTAAGCCCCAATAACGAATATAAGTTTAAAAGCAATCCGAGTACATTTTCGCGAGTTAGAGCACGGACAAACAAACCGAATTCATAAACACTTTTCAACCATTTTGGAAAATGTTAACATTTATGTTGGAAAGTGTTAAAAAAGGAATCATAAACTTAAATTCGATTGTAAAAGTGGAAAAATAAAATAATTGTTTCAGTTTTAGGATCAAATGCAAGTTCGTAATTCTTTCAAAATCACGTAATATTTCACTGACTTTTGACTGAAATTACGGCCTGTATTCAGTAATTTTGGAGCTGGTAGAACTAAATGTTGGTGAAATTTTTTTTTATTGAGACACAATTGCAAAATAAAAATATATCAAATTTATGATTCACAATCTACAACTAAATTTAGATTTTTTTTTTTTTTTAATGAATAAATGTAAATTGTTTTGCGTGTAAAAAAATACCTCCCCCGAAAAAAAAATTACCTACTGCATCATTTGGAGAAAACATTAATATATCGACCGGTATTACATCCGGCGAAACACAGTATTTGTTATGGCTGTTTTGTCACTAATTGATTCTTTATTTATTCTGAAAACAACTGGTGGTACAGTATTTTAGGGATGGAGATGGTAAATTATCTATCTACAATTTCAAATTTCTAAATATTAAATGTGCGGCCTTTTCATCTAAAGTGAAGTTTGAAGCTTTATTAACCGTTTTAGTAACAAAATATTTTGTTGATAAATTTTGAAATGATTAAATTATATCAGTATTTACAAACAAATTTTATTTACAAATAATTTCATTTGTAAAAATATTTGTAAAGAAGTAATTTATTTCCTTTACGTCCATTATAAAAGCAAAATTTTATTCTAATTTTCCAGTGCCATTGTGTCATGGTATTAGTTACATGTAACATTATTATACATGAACATATCAATGTTATTGCTTTTCGGTATAATGTATCCGATGTAGAACATACAAGCGGTATAAAAAATGAATACTCAAGCGCATGTCAAATATTATACGCATTTATAATACTATTTATAACATTAATTGTGATTGTATTATATTTTAATAAGCAGTATAACATGGTGGTAGAGGAAGATATGGAAAACAAAACGACTTATTCACTTTAATTTGCAGGTTTTCACATCCACCGTAACGATTTCTTTAATATAATATAGTAAAAATATTTCATTGTTAAATTGGGTAATGGTATGATTAATCTGAATCCAATTTCAGATATGGAGAAATCACAGCCAGCAAAAGTAAATAATTTATTCATCATTATTAATCTTTTTCAGAAGCATTAGTTCTCCTGTTAACAAATAAAATCTAATTGTCAATATTTATTTAAGATCTATAAAAATATCAATACATTTCATAATATATTCACATCCATTAGTAATATTTTTTTAGCAACATAATGTAATAGTTCAGATGCAGTTTAAGTTAGGATAAGAAAGAGTAATAAACTTTTTAACCAAAAATAGAACCGACTTCAAAAACTACTAAAAAGCGAAAAATAAAATTTTTAACCAAAAATAGAACCGACTTCAAAAACTGCTACAAAGTAAAAAAATATTTTTTTAGATAATAGTTAATAATAAATTAAATTAAGAGCATTGTATTTGCCATGCATATTATTATATTTATGTACATTAATTTGATTTTTTTGGAGTCGGTGCAGCCAAGCCAAATTAAAGCCATGTTACCATTTTTAAACATTTCATCTGATGTTATGAATGTGTATTTTCAAATGAGATTAGCAACTATATGTCGACAAACATTGCTTTGGAAATTAGTTAATCATTTAAATCATTGTATTTTCTACCATTTGAAGAGTTATGTGTATTTTTTTTAATTGTCTCGTATTTATGTGGATATAATTTATACGTGTGTTACGATTCATATTGGATATTTTGTTTTGAAATTTGTTCGTGGCTTGGCTGGCACCGACTCCAAAAAATCAAATTAATGTACATAAATATAATAATATGCATGGTAAATACAATGCTCTTAATTTAATTTACTAGTAACTATTATCGAAGAAAAATTATTTTTTACTTCGTAGTAGTTTTTGAAGTCGGTTCTATTTTTGGTTAAAAAAATTATTTTTCGCCTTTTAGTAGTTTTTGAAGTCGGTTCGATTTTTGGTTAAAAAGTTTATTTTTCGCTTTTTAGTAGTTTTTTAAGTCGGTGCAATTTTTGGTTTAAAAGTTTATTTTTCGCTTTTTAGTAGTTTTTGAAGTCGGTTCTTTTTTTTTGGTTAAAAAAGTTTATTTATTTATTTATTACTTTAGTGATATCCATATTTACATTAAACCATATTGTTGCTAATATCTTTTTTATTTCACGCTAACCTTGGCAGTAGACTCGAGTATCGAAGATTAGAAAATTTATCATTATTCTTATCTAATGTCTTTAAAGCCTTTAATGATACCTATATTTACATTAAACCATATTGTTTCTAATATATTTTTTACTTCACGCTAATCTTGGCAGTAGACTCGATTACGGAAGATTAGAAAATATATCATTATTCTCATCTAATGTCTGTAAAGCCTTTAATGATATCTATATTGATATTAAACCCTATTGTTGCTAATATATTTTTTATTTCACGTTAACCTTGGCAGTAGATTCGATTACGGAAGATTAGAAATTTTATCATTATTCTCACCTAATCGTCTTGGATAATGTGTCATAATCGGGCTGTATACTACAGTTTTGATAACTGCGTAACTCACTGATTTCGGTGCTTATGCTTAATGTGTATTGATTTTTACGATCCGTACAAGGTAAATACACTGCGCTAACAATGTCGCCTATAATACTATTCGGAGTAACCCCTTTCTTTCTTTCTTTCTTTCTATATTGTCACTCTATAGTTAATATTATGTAGTAGAAATATTAAAAGACAATTTCAGAAGCATTTATATACAACTTTATTGTATAATATAATATAGATAATTAGGCATTTTAAAGGCAGTTTCAGACTAGTGTGCCACAGGTGATAAATCGCTAAATATTTTCTGTAACTCGTACATTTGTATGGGAGTTGAAACAACAATGTATTTAATTATGCGCCAATAAACGCTCGTCATAATATGCCACTGTGAAACTGCAACAATGGAACTTTTAAAAGATTCAAAAGTAGATTTGTTGTGGCATAATTTTTAGTTTTTATCCGTACGTTGTATTATATTTATCCAATTCACAATTTTATGTAATTTTGCTTTTCAAATTTGGCAACACTCAAAAGTTTTAGTTTTTTTTTTAAATCTTAAAAAGTTTGTTCTATGAAAATAAATCCTATAAGTAAAAGCTGATTTAAAAAGGTCAGTCTTTTTATTATTTGCAACTTGAAAGTCGTCTGCCCAACAACTGGTGGCCCAAACGTAATAACTCTGGATAATATCCGATTTGCTTAAAATTTTGTAAATACTTTCATTGTGATAAGGCGCTCATTGGTTAAGTAGAAAGAGGGGGGCAGTGGCTAACCCCCCCCCCCCCTCCTTTAATTTCTTCATGCAGAATTATAATCCGATAAGTTAAAGCTGATTTAAATATGTCAGTCTTTTTATTTGCAAATTCACGTAATAGAATATTTTAGTATATTAAATGAAAGTCGTCTACCCAACAGATTAACTATTTTTAAAATGCTTATTTTTTTTTCGTTTTTATTGAATTTCTGAAAATGTACTGAATCAATTTTCATAAAATTGAAATGAGACCAAATCGAGAGTACTATCTTTCGAATAAAAAAAAATCACATCAATAGGACGTATAGTTCTGGAGTAATAGGTGAACATACATAAAAAAAAAAAAATACATACACGTCGAATTGATAACCTCCTCCTTTTTTGAGTCGGTTACTAAATAGGACGCATAGTTCCGGAGTATTCGGTGAACATACATAAAAAAAAAAAAAATACACGTCGAATTGATAACCTTCTCCTTTTTTTGAGTCGATTAAAAATTAGTAAACATGTTTTTTTCTTTACAGAAACAAAAATAATATCAGTTCCTTAGAAACATACGCAAAAACGCTTATTGCATGATATTATCGAATGCAGTATTCCTTCTTACTGTTTTAACGTTTATGAGGACAGTGTTTTTTTCCTTAAAATAAAAATAAAAATAAAATAAAATAAAACATATAATTTACGTTCCAATTGTTGTTTAATTAAATGTTTTTTCCTTAAATTGTTTTTGAGAATTTAATTTCGAAATAAATATTCTAATAGTTAGTTTCACTAATTAAGCTGTAAAATCACCATTAGAAATATAATAAAACTGAATGAAAATAGCTGATTACTGTATAGCAAAAACATATCAAAGTAAATAATAATATTTTTACCCCACAGTGAAGATTCTCTTTAAGCCTAAAATTTTCTTTATTCCAGTTTTTTAACTGTTTCAGTACATAAATTTAGTAAAAATAGTTTCAATGTGTAATTATGTTTAAGAAAATATCTTTTTAATTTGCGTAAATAACAATATTTTTCAAATAAAATGTTGCAATTTTAGAATTTATTAAAGAAATACAAAAAAAAATGTAAAATGTCTGCTTTAAATTGTAGTAAAAACATTGAAAATACATTTTCTTTTCAATAAATGCTTTAGAAACTATAATTATTTTTATTTTAACATATCTTACAAAAAGTCAAATGAAATCCCATCTCACTTATTTTTTTTAGAAAAAAAAAATATACAAAAAGTTAATAAAGAAAACATTTTAGCCTCAAATGAAGGTTGGTGTGAAAATTTAAATTTGAAAACAAAGGTCAAAACTTGTAAATCTTACAATTAAAATTAACATCCTATCAATTTAAATAAAAAACAAACTGTTTCTAGTATTTTAAATCATGACAAAAATATTTACACATCAAACTCAAAGGAAATATTTTTAATCTATTCCATAAAATGATCATTAAAATATGCAAATTTTACTGTACGTATTCACCGATGCGATGTGTAAATAATACATATTCACAAATTTAATTTTTTCTTTAATATTTGCCTTTTAATTAATCTATTTACATCATTATTAAGTGTTTAAACGTTATATCTTGTGTAAATATAATTTTTATATGAAATATTTTTGAATTTTTGAACAAAAATGTAAATACAATTACATTTCAACCATTTGTAAAATTTATTCTTTCTAGTGTCATGTAGTATAGGATTTCACTTACCGTTCTGACTAAACTCCGAATTGTGTCACGTTAATTAACCTTTTTATTGCGGGTCGTGATATATATATCTGAAAGTGGACCATTTCATATTATTCTATTGGCACCTCTTTTTGAAAAATAATCTCTGCAATGCAATCAATCATGCTAAGCTATTTTCATGAGAAATCTACCATAAAGAAATTGCCAAAGAAGTTGGCATTCCAGACACTCTATCAAAGGGTTAAACAAACTTCTGTATTGCTATAAATTGTGTATATTAGATCGTACTTTTTCAACGATGTATATTTTTAGACTCGGGCGATCTTATATTTTCATGTTATTCATATATTGTCATAGCGCAGAAAGTTTGTTATCCTACAAATAACCATTTTTTAATGAATAATTATTGCGGGGAGATTTAGATAAGCATATACAAGCAAATTGGAAATCTATCAAATTGATCTAGCAAATTGGAAACAAAACGTGTGGAATTTACAAGTAAATCGTAATTAAAATAGAAATGTCGAGAATTCCATATACAAAGCACAGTGTATAAAATAAAAGTTAAACTCTGAATATCAAGTTAAAGATTTCAAATAGAGAGTTTTGAAAAAAAAAACAGAGTATTTATAGCTTGCTGTATAAAAATGTCAATGTTTTTTTTACGTATTTGTTTCATTGAAAATATTTAATCATTTTCAGATTTTGTTTAATATATCACCCAGTTAAGTGTTGTATATTGAAAAAAGAAAAGAAGAATATGAAATAGTAATAATATTTTATAGTTGGCAATACACTTAAATATAGTTCAATTCTATATCTTTAATTGTTTTTATGCAAGAAATTTTATTTTATTACAATCTTTCTCGGATTCAAGGAAAAGAAAATCTTCAGATATTTTACCCTTTGGAATTTTGTCTTAGTATCGGCTACGACCCAATGTGTTCACAATGTCCAAATACAAACTTACAATGTTTCTGAAAATCTGTTTTCATAGTTCAAAAGATATAAAGGAAATTAAAAACTTTCATAATCCTATTATTATTTTTTTTTTTTGCTTTCCGCATAGTTGAATAATCTATGGAAGATATAAAATTTAATTCTCTACTAAAAATAAAGAGTTCAAAATTCTAGTGAACAAATTTAATGAAACACTAACTAAATAAAGTTAATTATTGCATGAAAAAGCACAAATAATTTGCAATATTAAATAGAATAAAAAGTTATAAAACCAGCCAAAAGACTTTAATTATCTAAAATATCATCACGTCAAAATAATTAGCTAATATCAAAATAACTTCTTTTTAATTTATATATATATACAAATTTCTTCACTGTAATGTTTTACATGATAATGAACCTGATATTACGCTAGGCATGAAATCTTTTTAAAAACCTATTAGTTTTGCTATAATTGTTCAGGAAATCTTAAGAAAACTAGCAGAATAAACTGACTTTTCAATAAGCAATATTTTATACTTTCTTATTTTACTAAACACAGGCACATTGTATCTCTTTAATGCATACTATCGTATCTAAGTAACATTAATCATTCTTTAATTTTAAGAAAGTAATCTTCATTTATATTTATAAAAGCTCACGGTTGTTTGTTTGTCTGAGACTAATGTGCAATTAGTTATTGGCCCAATATCATAAATAAATAGAACACTAATTTTTCCGTTTTTTTTCATATTTGAAATATTTGCTTTAATTCCCTTTGTGTGGCGAACATTTAACGATTAAGGGTTTACGTATTTTTTTCAATCTCATTGGAAATAAAATAATATCAGGTAAATCCTTAAGTTTTTTTTTGACTAATTCTGAATAATTTTTGTTTAATTCTCTACTAAAAAGATTTAATGAACAAATTTAATGAAACACTAACTAAATAAAGTTAATTCTTGCACGAAAAAGCACAAATAATTCACATTATTAAATACAATAAAAGGGCATTCAACAAGCGAAAAAACTTTAATTATCTAAAACATTATTAAGTCAAAATAATTAGCTAATATCAAAGTAACTTCTTTTTAATTTATAATATATACACAAATTTCTTTACTGTAATGTTTTATATGATAATGAATCCGATATACGCTAGGCATGAAATGTTTTTTTAAATGATATTAGTGTTGCTACAATTGTTCAGAAAATATTAAGAAAACTAGAAGAATAGCTGAATAAACTGATTTTTCAAAAAACAGTCTTCTATACTTTCTTATTTTACTAAACAAAGGTACATTGTATCTATTTAATGCATAATATCACTGTTGCCGCTAGAAGCGCCGTCTATGTAAAATGTTTTTAAAAAAAATCTACAACTTTTTTGTGAGTTGGGTTTGAGATGCCGATCAGTGCAAGTGAGTTTATTTTATTTTGAGAGTGTGTGTTTTTTCTTCGTAGTGATAATACTAAGCGTTTGGTATACCTTTCACTTTACTCTATAATTAAATTAAATCCAAAACAGTCTGGTTGCGGCTTCCACAATATTCCTAGGGTTTTTGTCTCATTGGAAAATGAATATTCAGATATTGCATTATTACACAAAAGAGAAGAATTATTTACTGACCATTTGTGAAGATCCATGCTTCCTTTCTTTAACAAAGATATCAGTTGTTGTTGGATCTCTCTAGCTGTGTCTAGATCATCAGCACCTGTCAAAATATCATCCATATATACGTCTTGAAATAATACATTTGCAGCTAAAGGAAATTCCTTTCCTTCATCTCTAGCTAGCTGAGTAAGGGTTCTTGTTGCTAAAAAAGGTGCACTCGTTGTACCATAAGTCACCGTACATAATTTATACACCTTAACTGGTTCATGTACCTCAGGTTTAAACAAGATTCTCAATAAATCTCTTTGACTCGGATGTATCAGTATCATACGGTACATTTTCTTATTATCTGCTACAAAAACAAATTTGTGCTTTCGAAATCGCAACATTATACTAAATAAATCATCTTGGATTGTTCCTCCGTTGTACTGCAAACTATTTAAAGATTTTCTGGTAGAAGTTAAGGAGCTAGCATTAAAGACAACTCTTAATGGTGTGCTACTTGATTCAGCACATAACACGCAATGATGGGGTATGTAATAAGTGATATCTGGTTCTTCAGATTCTATCACCGCTTCCATATGACCCATACTTAAATATTCTTGCATAAAGACTTTATAAAGATCGTTAAATTTAGGTTCTCTAACTAAGCGATTCCATAATGAATTTAAAACTTTCATAGCCTTTTTCTTTGATTCTCCAAGACAAGATGGGTCTTCCTTAAATGGCATTTTTACCCTGTTGCAGTTCTGGAATAATTTTTCAGAAAATGTTCTTCACAAATTTCTGATTCCTTATTTCCAGAAACTTCAGATTCTCTCTCAATGTTTTCTATTTCCCAAAAATCTCGAATTACTCTTTCTAACTCCAAATTATCTGTTATCAACCCACAATGTATATTACTTTCATCCTTAGCCGGAAGGCTTCCGCTAACAATATAACCGAAAACACTGTTTTGTAACACTATTCTAGTATTTAATGGTTGGGGGTAAATTTGACCTGGCCTTAAAAATTCATAGAAATTTTCTGCACCCAAAAGCAAATCAATACAGCCTGGCACATTAAACTTTTCGTCAGCTAATTTGGTGTTATTTAACGATGAAATACAAATCTCAAGCGGTCTAGAAGGCGTAAATTCCGTAATTTTCGGAACGACTAAAAAATCTAATTTTAAATAAAAATCTTTATCTCTATTCGAAATAGTTGTGTTAACTCTAGATCTAACATTAAGAGACAAATTATTTATTCCTGAAATACAAATATTAGTCTTTTCTCTTTTCAAATTTAGTTTATCTACTAACCTTTTACTCATAAAATTAGAGTTTGCACCGACATCTAATAAACCACGTGCTTCATGAAAATTACCATATTCATCTTTTATTAAACAAACAAATGTGCTAAGTAACACAGCTTTTAACTCGTTAGACAAATTACATATCGTTGAAAATAAATTGCTTTGGTTATTAACTTGGAAAGGCTGGAATACTGGCGCTGAAGCATCCAAATTAGATTTATTACCGACTTCGTTTTTAGAACTCATTTCCTGTGAAATTATCTCTGGATTTTCACCTTTATTTATTTTTTGTTCACGCGGGAAATGCAAAGTTACATGATGCCTTCTCTTGCAAATAATACAAGAGAATTTAGATTTACAATCAATCACTTTATGATTCATAAGACAGTTAAAACAAAGATTTTGGATTTTACAAGCTCAACTCTATTACCCACTGACATGTTTTTATAAACAGGACATTTATGCAAAGGATGATTTTCACTACATGACAAAATACATTTAGAATTTTTTACGTCATTTAGAAAAACTTTAGAAACATTTCGATAATAAGTATTTTTATTACTCGCTCTAGAATTGTCAACCACGGGTTTTCCCTTAGACGTATAATATAAATCAATTTCCCGAGATAATTCAATGGGAGAAAACCACGATTCTGCTTGTCTAACATTTATAAAATACATGACATCTTTATCAAGCGTTTGACAAATCTTATCAGAAACTATTAACTGTTTTAAAGTTTCGAAATCTGTCACATTCCTCAATTTTAAATAATAATCCCAACTCGTTGTTAATCGGGATGCAAATTGTACATATGTTTCATTAGGATGACGTTGTGCTTTCCTAAAATGTTCTAAACAAGTCTGGGGGGATGGCTCAAATTCTCTAAGTACTATAGCCTTTACTTTTGAATAATCTTCTAATTCCCCATCTTTGATGTACGTAATTACGTTTGCTGCCCTTTCTCCTAATAGATTTAGTAGAATTTCCGATTTATATTTTTCTGGGACATTTTTAGAAATAAATGCTCTTTCTAACGATGAAAAAAATAACTCCAACCTTCTGGTTTAGATGAAATTTTAATCGTTAACGTTCTTACACTTTTAATCAGAGAGTCTAAAGATTCTATATTATCTTTTTTCTCGAGATCACTTAAATTATCAATTTTAGTTTCTGCACGGGCCTTAGCCAACTCAATTTCTAACTTTGCATGTTCAATTTTTAATTTCTCAAGATCTAGTAATTTTGATTCTTCATTTTTTCTTTCCTCAATAAAACTGTTTGCTATGTCTTCAACCAGTTTATTATCTGCTTTATACTTCGAACTTTCCTTTATTAAATTTATTAAATCATAAATAGTTAATTTGGAATCTGATATATCTATGTCTAATTCAGCAGCAATTCGCTGATAATCTTCCTTTTTTGCACCTTTAAACATTGTATTATAAATACAATTCACAATAAATAAATAAATAAAACTGACATACCTTTATCTATTAATAAATCTCCAAATCGGATAATTCCACATTGAAAAGATTTAATCCACTCTTTCAATTCTCAAATTAGCTCAATAATAAAGAACATCGGTTCTTTTCTGCGTAAACACATTCACAGTTCATTTTTCCGTATTACGAAATTCTCCAGGTTAATCGAAATTATTTTTCTTCTGGAAACAAAAAACACTTCACAATATTCACACTCTTCTATATTCACACTCTATTCACAATATTCACAAAAGAGAATTCTGAATCACAATATTTTGTACTTTATTATAAATAATACGATGATTTAACTTTCGTTTTACTCATTCTAATTACTTGATAGAATTCCAAACACAATTTATCTTCTGCAGACGATTCTCGAAAAAACATAAACATCGACAAATTCTATTCTTTCTCCGGCGAGAGGAGACCAATACTATGGTTACGCCGATAGCTCAGTATTATCACAAATTGCCAGAATATTTGACCCGTTGGGTTTGATAGATCCAATAATTACGAAGGCCAAGGTTTTCCTTCAAAAATTATGGTTTCTGAAAATAGATTGGTGTGATTATCTTCCAGTGAAAGAAAATATCGAATGGACTATTTTTCTTACTTCCTTAAAAACTGTAAATGTGATCAATATCCCAAGATTTGTATTTGTAGAACAATCTAATTGTGTGGAATTGCATGGTTTTTCAGATGCTTCTGAACTTGCTTATGGTGCGGTCGTTTATGTAAAATCTATTAATTCTTATGGTGATTCTGCTATTAAACTGCTCACTAGTAAATCTAGAGTAGCTCCTCTAAAGCATATTACTATCCCTCGTCTAGAACTTTCTGCAGCAGTCCTATTATCTAAGTTGATGCAAAAAGTGTTAAGTGCTCTAAAGCAAGAAGTTTCTAAAACTTGTTTTTGGACAGATAGTACTATTGTACTTGCATGGTTAAAAAAGGAGTCGAATGATCTAAAGACATTTGTCGCAAACAGGGTATCGATTATACAAAGTTTAACTTCGTTTGATCAGTGGAATTATGTACCTTCCAAGCAAAATCCTGCAGATCTCATTTCTAGAGGCCTAGATCCCATCAAGATCCTGCAATTTGATTTATGGTGGTTCGGTCCATCATTCCTACAACAGCCTAAGATGGTGGAGTCTCCTGATATTATTTCTGTTGAAACCAGTGAGTTGTTTATCCGTGAATTGAAAGCACCATCAGTAACTCAAGTATGTACATTAGTTAACACTGTCGAGCCTTTAGACATCATTAATAACAGTTCTTCATTCATAAAGCTGCAAAGAGTAGTAGCATGGTGTAATAGATTCATCCATAACTGTAGAAATCCCTTGTATCCCAAAGGTGGAACTTTAACCAGCATTGAACTCTCTCAGTCCTTATTCTGTATAGTAAAAAACATCCAGAAGACTTCATTCGTGAAGGAAATGCAGTATTTGGAAAAGGGTAATGCAATCCCTAATAATAGTAAACTGACAAACTTGTGCCCCTTTTTAGATGTTAATGGTATAATCCGAGTTGGTGGTAGACTGAGAAACAGCAACTTATCCGAGCATAAAAAATATTCAATTGTTATTCCTTCAAAACATAATTTTACTTTTTGTGTAATTGAATATTTTCATAATTTGTATTTTCATGCAGGTGCTGAGACAACTCTTTCTCTCATCCGAAACAAATTTTGGATCTTATCTGCTAGAAATATAGTTCGTAAAATCCTTTTCAATTGTATGACTTGTAAAAAGGTAAATTCTAAGAATTCAGAGCAACAGATGGCTGATTTGCCAGCTTCTAGAGTAACAATGGCCCGAGCATTTATGCGTACTGGATTGGACTACTGTGGTCCCTTTGAAGTGAAAAACTTCGTGGGTAGAAGTAAACAGGTAAAAAAAGTATTTATTTGTGTATTTGTGTGTTTTACTACAAAAGCCTTGCATTTTGAAATAGTAAATGATCTAACAAGTGAAGCATTCTTAGCATCACTTAAACGCTTTATAGCAAGGCGGGGCAAACCTTCTGATATATATAGTGATAATGGTCGAAATTTCGTTGGTGCCAATAAAGAATTAAGAGCAATTCTCAGATCTTTATTTAAAGATAAAAGTGAGGAGGAGATAGAAAATTATTTAGCTAATGAAGGTATTAACTGGCATTTTAACCCCCCTTCAGCTCCTCACTTTGGAGGTTTGTGGGAAGCAAATATCAAATCCCTTAAATACCATTTAAAACGTGTTGTAGGTAAAACTATTTTACGTTATGAGGAATTCTTGACTCTTATTAGTCAAATTGAGGCAGTTCTTAATTCTCGGCCACTCTGCCCCCTTTCAAATGATCCAAATGATGTTGAAGCTTTGACACCTGCTCACTTCCTGATTGGTTCCTCTTTAATGGCCTTACCAGAACCAAATTATACAGAAATTCCTATGAATAGGTTGAGCAGATGGCAATTAGTTCAAAAATTAACACAACATATTTGGAAAAAATGGTCATCAGAATATTTGAACAAGCTCTTAAATAGACCTAAATGGTACAAGGGGAGGGTAAAGATAAAAGAGGGAGATTTAGTATTAGTAAAAAAATCTGATAATTATTGCCCTTTAAAATGGCATTTGGCCCGAATTATTAAAATTCATCCAGGCCAAGACAATATTATAAGAGTTGTCACCTTGAAAGATAAAAATGACACATATAAAAGGCCAGTGACAAAAATTGTTGTTTTGCCATATGTGAATGATGGTTTATTGAGTACTTAAATGCATACATTTGTTTTATTAAACTATATACTTTTCCTGCAGTGTATTACATTCTTGTGTTTATATTTGTAAATTTAGTATTTTATTTAGTGTAGTATTTTTGAGAAGAAATTGTGTTTTTTGAGATTGTATTTTTCATTTAGAGATTGTGTTTGAATTATATTGCATTTATATTATTGAATGTTAGCAACATTCAAGGCCCGGCGGTATGTTGCCGCTAGAAGCGGTAAATGTCTATGTAAAATGTTTAAAAACAAAAAAACAAACTACAACTATTTTGTGAGTTGGGTTTGAGATGCCGATCAGTGAAGTTGTGTAAATCTCGGCTCTCGACCATTTTTATTGAGTGTTGTGAGATATTAAATGAGATACAGTCCGCAAGTGAGTTTATTTTATTTTGAGAGTGTGTGTTTTTTCTTCGTATTGATAATTATTATTAACTGAGCTATCGGCGTAACCAATCATATCTAAGTAACATTAATCATTCCTTAATTTTAAGAAAGTAATCTTCATTGATATTTATAAAAGTTCACGGTTGTTTGTTAAAGTGCATGTTATCATTAATGTCTGAGACTAATGTGCAATTAGTTAATGGCCCAAAAGATCATAAAATAAAATGAGATAATGACTTCTCCGCTTTGTATTTTATACATTTTTTGTTTCATATTTAAAACCTTTGTTTTAATTGACTTTGTGTGGCGAACATTGAACGATTAAGGGATTACGAATTTTCTCAATCTCGTTAGAAATAAAATAATATGAGGTGAATCTTTTTGTTTTTTAAAACTTTTGACTAATTTTGGAAATATGAATTTTTTACACTATAACGATACTCTTCAAAATATTACGGGATTGATCACCCTTTGTCTCTCAGAGAATGCGTAGTTTAAATGTATTTTAAAAGTAAATGAAAAAAGACTTATGGTTTTCGTCACATAATTTATGAATTCTTAATTTTCTAAGTACGAAACGTATTTTATTGATTCTGATCGCTTACTTTACACGTATGTTACACATTTTTGCTTCATATCACTACAAAACACTTTATAGACGTACAGGGTTGTTCTGAGAAAGCAATTGGTACAATTTGGACAGATTTTTCGTTTTCTAGTTTAAAAATATTCAGATTTTGAATTATTGTGAAAATGCATAATTTCCACTCTTTAATTAACCCGATAATTAATCTTGTACATTTGGTATAACATTTATACACGAAAAAGCTTCGTCATTGACGGAGTAAGAAGTAATTTTCCAACCATGTTAACGAAGCTTTTCTTACATGTTTGTAAAAATTTCTAACATAGTTGAAAAATGTTTATGACTTCGGTATGTCTGTCTCTCGTCTTTCCGTACACCCAGAAAAAGTTTTGTTGAATCAACAAAAATTTGGTTGACCCAACAAAACTTTTTGTTTAAATAAAGGTCAGTGGAAGTTTTGTTTGAATCAACAATTTTTTTTTTTTTTTTTTTTTTTTTGCAATTTCAAAAAAAAAAAAAATTCTATCGTCAGCAAAAAATGCTTTGTTAATTCAAGTAAAATTGTTCAATTTTACTTGAATTTTGCTAAAACAACCAAAATGTACTCAACAAAACATGTTTTGTAGTTTTCTGTGTGTACTTCGGCACGCGTAAATATGCTCAGATTTCAATGTAATTGATATCTACTATTGATATTCATTATGGCATATTTTCTATGGAAAATCAGATGCTTAACGTTTACAGTTTGTTTACTAGAACTATCAAAAGAATTTCGAAAAATTCCATATTGGATCAGTTCCAGTCGAAAGGTTTTGTCGTTAAAAAACCGTCAACATTGTTAGAAAAATCGTGAAAATCTATCTAAGCGAGACTTAAAATACTAACATAAATTGTGACAATTCGTCTGTCAGACGACAGTAGCTTTTTCCTCTACATACCATGGGACCACATATGTGGACAAAAATTCATTACCGTTTTATACCGGATACCGAAACATAATTGTAATTCCAATCTAAGAATTATATGCTTCGAGGCCAAGATTTAAAATAATGCAAATAAATCAAAACTCTTGCTCTGATGTCAAATTTTAGAAGAAACAATTCAGTATCAATCATTAATACTAGATTAATACTGAGTAATGAATAGGTTAAACGAGCAATAGGATGGAGTGGGAAAAAATCGAAATACAAGAGTGATCACAATTTTTCCTATACATTTTAAATTCAAAAACAAAAAAAAATTCAAATCAATCGATACAAGTCTTCTAGCAGGACTTAGAACAACGAAAATCGATAGCAAATTGTGACGTATCACATAAAACTAAAGTTCATAATTTCGAAATACAATAGTCATAAAAATTACTCTTTTTTACTTCCTATTTAACGGAAATAAAAATTAAGGTCAATCGATTAATGCCTTGAGCCCTCTACCAGGCTCTGAAATTACAAAAAAGGATAACAAATTTCGATAAATCATGCACTCAGTTTCTATTACATTTACTCATTATCCTAAAATGTTATACATATTTTAAGTTGCATTTTTATCTTTCATACAATAGAAGAAACAAGATCGATCCATGAATGTTTTCAGCCTTATATCAACCGTTAAAATAACGTGAATTCGTAGGAAATTGTAAGACATTTTGGACATTTATTTTACATTTATGACTCACTACAGAAACAATTCCCAGAGTTGTTGATTGATTTGCGGTTCATGGAACGTCCGTATAATTTGGCCACGAAAAGCTTGGGCATGACCTTGGAAGAATTCATTTCACTGTGGGGAATTACAGGGAATGCCATTCGTAGAACAGTAAGGGAAAATCTGGCTATTGCATATTTCGAAACAAAGCTTTGTCCTGTTCAGTTCAGAATGTTTCTTAATTTTTAATTGACTGCATCATTCACATTGGTGACATTAGTTTTTTTGGATTTTTATAGTGATTAGGATTGTTGTTTTATAGGTAAGAGTGAACCAAGAATGTATTATTTATGTGCGTTATCAACATACATGTGTTTGTAGATGTGAAATGAGTTCATCAATTACTGACGCTACCAGAAGTTAATTGAATGTCCTACATTTTGCATAAAAAATATAACACATCCTCTGAAAATAATATGCAGTATTTTTATTTATTTATTCAAAAATCAATACAAGACCCAGTGTTACTTTCAGAGAAACAGGGAAACATAGTATTATTTTTTAATTTAATATTTTGATGCAATTTTGCATATATTTATTTGATTTAGTATTCCGGTAACGTAAAATATGTCATAAAAAAATCATATTTTTTTGTAAAGTATTCATGTTTACTATGAAGGTATTCAAAATTGAAAAACCAAGAAATGATAAATAAAAGTTTCAAAATATAATTTTTCCACGAATGAAATCTTGAAACATCTGTGTCTCGCGATTCAGAAAAATCTACTTATAAAGGACACAACGATAGAATAAAGAAACGTATTTCCAGAATTTTATTAAATTGAATTTATGATGGTTATTTAAGTATATTTTCTTTGTGAGAAAAAGTCTCTATCCTGTCAAAACTAGATCAGGGGAAATATTTTGTTTTTATTTGATGAAATCAAATAAACACGATAAACCCCATAGGCTGAAATATCCCTAAAAATATATCTTGACAATCACTCATTCAATAAAATACGAATTCTTTTAATACATAAAGTAGTCACATTTTTTTAGAAAAGATAATAAACATATTTTTATAACGTATTTTTCTGCATTATGTCTACTATAATTTTAATTTTAATTAGAAAAAAAATATATTTTGCAGAACAAAAAAAAAAAAAAGAAAAAAAATACCTACATTGTTTCGGCCCGAGGAGGGAGATGTATTAATATATTTCAGTCAGTTAATTTTACATTTAATGCACATATTAGCTTTATGCGATAGGCATAATTGGCACATGCGGTAATTTAACCTAGATAAATTTCTTTCAAAGAAAACAAAACAACTCTACAACACAAAACTGTTAAGTTTAAGAAAAATATAGTAGAATATAAAAAAACATAATTTATACGTGAAAATATGCTGGTTTGCAAAATATCGAGGGGTACAGCATTCAGCTGTTTTTATTTCGGCTGTTGTCCATAATGATAAAAAAAAATCAGTACCATCGAGTCTAATGCAGATTATGATAAACAATTATGAAAAACACTATTTAAGTCAGAGGAAACATGATATACAAGGTGTGACCAATAATTAGGGTGAATCACGCTTCAAATCGAAGTTGAGAACAACCCGATAATTCACGGCACCTGCGTCGTCGTGTTCCGTAATATTCAGTTAATAAGAGTGCATCATTTCTTGTACCGCCTGTGAGTCTTAATAAATTTATTAATAATATTTTTTGTACGGTGGTTTTGTGGCGTGTCATGGATAAGAGAATTAACTTCAAATTCTTCTAGAAATTGGGTAAATCAGCAGGCGAAAGTCATGGAATGAGTCATGCAGGTGAAGAGAGATGAAACTGTGACCTCGAAGACTGTGTAGTCGTGGTTTAAAATGTTTAGTGATGTCCATGAATGCGTCAAAGACGAGCATCGAGGTGAGCCGCCCACCATCAGCAGAACAGAGACAAACATCGAGAGAGCACGTGAACTATTGGAGAGAAATAGAGGATTCACCATCAGGATGTTGTTAAACGAATTGGATATTCTTCGGGAAAGTGCTTAGAAAATCGTGACACAGGATTTGAGAAAATAAAAGCTGCTGTTACACAGGGATTGAAAGCTTTACCATTGAAGGATTTTTCAAGAGCTTTCGACAATTTTTACACTCGTTGTCAGAGGTGCATAGTGTACAAATAGGACTATTTTGAAGGATTGTAAACAGTTTCCATGTGAGGCCTACTTAATAAAAGACTTATTTCATCATTCAACCTAATTGTTGACCACACCTTGTAATTTAAGTATTTAAAGCATTCACCATCTTACGTAACGTATTCTCAATTTAATCGTTGCACAATGTTGGAACTAACAGATGTCGCTTTCATCGTTCAGGTATAATTAGTTTAGCGCTTTTTACAGAATAACTAGAATAGTCGGTTGCCACACTATATATAATTTTTAATTTTAAATTCCCTTCTCTTTTTTATTATTCGTCATGTTTGTTTTTATTTATAGGATTTTTTCTGCATAAAGTTTTTTTTATAATATCTCCATTGAACTATTCAATACTCATTAGTTAAAGTCATTAACGAAGAGATAACATAACGCAAATTCATACTTAATTATTTTATAACCTTTTCCAAAGTATCTATACAATCCTAATCTCAGTAATTAAGTATTCAAAGAGATGTTTGAAATAATAATAACATATACGTAGCCAGGTGAAAGCAAGTGACACTTTTCTTTCTAGCACTTATATATAGACACATGTGGTATGACATTTATTTGACTTCCAGAACAGAAAATTATTTCGTAATTCGTGTTAAACATTTATGCTATAAAGCATAAATATAAGCACAGAAAACAAATGTTTATCATTTAGATAAAATGTGTTATAACAGTTTGACTCACAATGTTACTCGGTAAGACTAAACTGTTTAAACCATAACTTATATATAAAATAATTTGTCCTTTAACGTGCTCGCTTATTTGATGGGGTCTAATAATGTTTTACAATCTTCTCAAGACGTGACGGTATTACATTATATAACTGACAATAAATAATTTATAAATAAACAATCACTGACGCTTTGCCCGTGTTTATATCTATATTTAATGGCAATACATACTTTAAAAATGGAATATCATGGAAAGGTAAATAACGTTTTGAAAAGCATTTTCTTTCACAGGTGGAATTTTCCAAAACATTTATGGGCTTGAAATTCGGCAAAATCTACTTACGAGAAAGAGCAGTCTCTAAAAAAATGAAAATATATATATTTCTTGAATTTTTATGAATTGACTTTTTCATTTAAGTATATTTTCTTCTCAAGCGAATTTCGCATCCACTCAAAGCTAGATCGAAAATATATCTTTATATTTATTTAAGAAAATCCTATCAACAGGGTGATCAGGGGTGCAAAAATCTAGGCGCCAACTGGCCGATTCCCTCTACTAATTTTTTAGTATTCTTCTCCTAATAAGAATACTGATAAAATTTAGACGAAGTATACTAATAAAATTTGACAAAGAATACTAATAAAATTTAGTGGTGGGTATCAGCCCATTGGCGCATAGATTTTTTCACCGCTGAACATGATAAATATCAAATCCTTGTACAATTATAAGGATTCTTATTAACAATATTTCTTCAAATATATAATTTTTTAATAGAAAATTTAATATTGATTTATTATATGAAAAGCATTTTTTAGCATTTAATTTTCTTATGGTTACACTAAAAAATATGGTTTTAGAATTTCAAATTGTTTTTTATTACATGCTATTTTTCTTTAAAAACCTATATAATTTTACTAATTCTATAACTTATTTAAATTTGTCGGTCTGGGTGAAATCTGGCTATCGATTTGTGACCTATTTCAGTCAAATTGATTTTCTTCAACTGTAACACGAGTTCATTGTTGATGACAATGTAATATTTAAATAATTTCTGGGCCGTACCTCATCAGGCACAGACTGCAGGAGCAGTAACAAGTTTCAGGCGCATGATGAAACTATTAAAGAAACTAGACAATTGAATGAGATGCTGGCAACAATAAAGTTCTAACACTATAATCAAAACAATAGTGAAACAAGAACGGTTATAACAATCAAATTAATTTTGAGTCAAATCACGTTTGCTATAATGGAACATTAATATGGTTTTAACGATAAGAGTGAAAACTGTGAGATTAAGTATTTGAAATAAGAAAAATAGGTTAAAGAAGCATGTTTCTTAAAATTTGTAAAGTTGTATTTCTTGGTTTGGAATTTAAATAAAAGTTTTACTGCACGAAGCTAAAATTTCTGCAATAATATAATTTCATAGTAAATACAAGGTGATTATAATTAAAGTCCCACTTTCAAAATGCTGTAAAATGGAACCTCTGATCAGAATGACTTCACATTTGAACTGAATATACTGGAAGAAAGTGGAAACGGTATGGCATAAGAAAGAAAAAGTTCCAAAGTGTATCAATAGATGACGTTGTAAGCAGCATCTTACAGATTTCGTTTCAAAGATACCCATCTTATCGAATTTCTGAATCATATTCTTCAGATGACAGACGTCGGACCACACCCTTTTTTCAGACCATTTGATGACCGGAATTTCTTTAAAGCTGCAATCATACAGCCGCCGTTCTTTTAAAAGAACTTAACCAGCGGAGCACGATCCTTCGTTGAGAGACTCATGACAAGCTGCTCATAAGTAATATGAGGGGCACGCCACATACCCCGCATTTTTATACCACATGCAATGTGTCGGGCGCATGAGTGTATTTTAATTTGCATAGTATGCCGCTTACATCGCCATCTTTTGATACACTTTGAAACTTTTCTTTCTTATGCCATACCGTTTCCTACTTCTTTCAGCATATGCAGTTCAAATTTGAAGTCATTCTGAACAGTGGCTCTTTTTTTACAGCATTTTGAAAGCGGGACTTTAATTATAATCATCCTGTATTTCCAATGTAAAGTCAATGTTTTGGAAGTAAACCGAATATTTTCCGTATCAGAAATCCATCTTAAATATTTGTAATAATTTCCCAATATTATATTTTGCTACAAATAAATTAATCATCCTATTTAACGGGTGAAATAATAATTGATTAAAAAAGGTAAATGAAACATATTCTATTCAACATTATTTTATGTTGTCTGTTATTGCGGGAAGACATTTGCTAGATTATTATCTTATATGTAAATCGTATAGTAAGTGAGTACATTTATGTTTTGGTAAGTGTTTATATTTTTACTGAAAATTTATGTTTTAAAACTAGAATGCCAAAGATAAATAAATAACATTTTCAAAAATGTTGTATTCCACAAATTGAATCTTCAAAACATCTGTGTCCTTAAGATTCTTGAAAATCTACTTATGAGAAATAACGGTTTTAAAATAAGGAAATAGTATATTTTCTGAATATTGCTAAATTGAATTCCTCATGGTTATTTACGTATATTTTCTTCCGAAGCGATTCTTCGTTCACTAAATGCTGGATCGGAGAAATATTTTTATATTTATTCAACTCATAATAACATGATAAATATCAAAGGTGACTTTGTGAATATTTTCCTAGCAATACTTTGTTAAAGATGTATGAATCGCAGCCCTAGAAATTTAATAAAAAATAAAATTTTATCGTGAAAATATTTCTAAGATAGAGTAAATGTATTTATATTATCTGTAGTGTAAAACAAAAATGTTATACTTTAAACTCAGAGTGAAAAAAATAGTAGGAATATAGTTTAATGGTTTACAAAGTACACATGCTCGCTTTTAAAATTTTTGAACATACTTGAAAATGTTTATGATTTAGGTTTGTCAAACTGTCTGTCTGCCCACGCTCTAACCCTTTTCAGATGGTTTGTATTTTCAAGATACCTTTATAAATGTGATCGATATTTACTAGAAAACGTTCCCTATTAAGATGAAATATATGGCTATTATATTTTATTTACAAGGACGCCACAAAAATCATTTACTATATTTTCTATGGGGAAAAGTCGCTTTAGGTGCTAAGGAAAATTTTAATGATGTTATGATACTTGAGATATAACGCCCTTAAATGCATCATTATAGCAGACTTCAACATGCTGTTCACAGAAAATGCAGTAAGTAGCATTTATAGCTCGTTTACAGAGGTGCAGAAAAGAGTACCACTACATTATGATCTATAAGGAAAATGTTCTTGCAGTAAATTTTAATGCTAGTGCACTAATATTAATTTTTTCAAATGTAATGAAACTGATATCCATCACTGTGGTGAACTATAATGCTTTCTATAGAATATAAATGTAGCATTTATCGTTTATTTATATAGTTACACAAAAAAAGACTTATCATGGGCGACTGGGAGGACAGTTATAGGACTAATTATGAGCGATAAATGCTGGAAATGCGTTTTTAGTTGTAATATGTGTTTTGAGGTTAACTCAATTTTATTATATTAAGTGGTGTGTATACAATCTGCAAAAGACATACATGTATGCACGAAAGTGTTCTTGCACATTAGCTTCTATGGGAATGAACTGCCTTTTTTTTCTAACTGTGTTATGCATTTTACAGCTAAACTATTCTTTATTAAACTATATTTTAGTATTAAAATAAAAAATTAAATACGTATATTGAAATGCAATTTTCATAGTTACAATGAGAATGAAAAAAAATAGAATTAACTATTTAAAAATCTCAAAATCTCAATGTAAAAATATATAAAATATATAACTTGATTAATTAGTTTCAAATAATGAAGGGAATGTTTAAAATAAATAAAGTTTTCGAATTACCAGTTTCATTTGATTTATTCTACGATTTTTTGCGAAAAAAGATGAAATATTCTAAAAAAGGTAAGTTTATTCCTCCACTTAATTGTTTTCTAAACTGCCGTAAGTATAAGGTAAAGCTAGAAGAGTCTGCGCCCAATTCAGAAGAATAACAATAAAAAATTTAAATATGAATTTTTCGCTAAACTATCCATGAATAATTTTTACTTCGTTTATTTTTTAGACATCTCCATTGCTATTTTGTTGTTATGTTGCAATTTAATAGAACAGCTGTAATAAAACCAAAAAAGTTAGTTTGCGCAATCTGTCCTTACAGGGTTGGTGTGATTGCGCACATGGGTAGGAGAGATTGTTACTAATAATAACTACAATTAAATTGTTAACAATAATAATTGCACTTAAATGACATTGTTGTAAGGTTTTTTTGAACAAACATTATTGTATTAGGAGTGAATATTTCAACCTAATAATTAAAGATACAGAAAAAAGAGATAATTTTAAAAACTATTAAACAATTTTAATTATAGGGGAAAAAAATAAAGATAAAAAAAAAACAAGTCCAGATAAGATTACAAAATGACATTAAGTTACTTGATAACACGTTTAACTTAAAATTAGTCCATTTTCATTTTTACTTTCTTTTTATGCAAATTTGCCATTAAGGTGCACAATCTCTCCTAGCATAGAAACGAATGGGAACAATGCGCCATCTCTCCTAAGTAGCAGATGCACAAACTCTCCAATTTCGATAGGAGAGATTGCGCGGCTTTTTATTTAAACATGGCCGCTACTAAACCGAACCATTGATGTTCACACTGTTAGTCTAGATTAGTAGCTTATGAGAAATCGTTTAAGTTAAAAATATTTTGTACTACTGACATTGTATAGAAGTTTTGACGAATAGCTATCAAAATTCAAGCACTTACTTTGGGGAAAGAAAACAAAATAGCAATGCTTTATCTTAGACGTTCAAAACAATCAACGTGCACTTTCAAGTAGACACTCCACTACTGCTGTTGTACAACTACCTGGAGTCGCGGCGCGCTCACTCTACCCCTTACCCCCGAACCTCTATGTGCGCAATCTCTCCGACCGCACCATTTCTCCTGGCTTTACCTTATGGTCTATGGGGATAAGTCGCTTTAGGTGCTAAGAAGAATTTTAATGATGTTATGATACTTGAGATATAACGCCCTTAAATGCATCATTATAGTAGACTTCAACATGCTGTTCACAGAAAATGCAGTAAGTAGCATTTACAGCTCGTTTACAGAGATGCAGAAAAGAGTACCACTACATTATGATCTATAAGGAAATTGTTCTTGCAGTAAATTTTAATGATAGTGCACTAATATTAAATTTTTCAAATGTAATGAAACTGACACCATCACTGTGGTGAACTATAATGCTTTCTATAGAATATAAATGTAGCATTTATCGTTTATTTATATAGTTACAGAAAAAAGGACTTATCATGGGCGACTGGTAGGACAGTTATAGGACTAATTATGAGCGATAAATGCTGGAAGTGCATTTTTAGATGTAATATGTGTTTTGAAGATAACTTAATTTTAATTATATTAAGTGGCGTGTATACAATCTGCAAAAGACATACAGATATGCACGAAAGTATTCTTGCACATTAACTTCTATGGGAATGAATTGCCTTTTTTTTTTAAACTGTTTTATGCATTTTGCAGCTAAACTATTATTTATTAAACTATAATTTAGCATTGAAATGCACATTAAATATGTATATTGAAATGCAATTGTCATAGTTGCAATGAGAATGGAAAAAATAGAATTAACTATTTCAAAATCTCAAAATCTCAATGTCAAAATATATATAAATATATAACTTGATTACTTAGTTTAAAATAATGAAGTGTATGTTTAAAATAAATAAAGTTTTCGAAATACCAGTGTCGTTTGATTTATTGTACGACTTTTTGCGAAAAAATATCAAATGTTCTGAAAAAGGTAAGATTATTCCTCTACTTAATTGTTTTCTAAACTACCGTAAGTATGTTATAGTTTTTTTTTTATTTATTTACTTTAATATAATCATAGTAAGTGTTACGTTAAATATTAAATGAGGTTAACCAATACTTCACTGTTTATTTACTTTTCCTAATTTTAGTTATCCTTTCGTTTTATTTATCTTAAAAAAAGTATAAAAGATTTATAAAGTATTATTTAGGAATTCAACTATTCATTTGCAATAATGCTGGTAAGGAAAGTGGTTTCAGAATTTGACGGGAAAACTCTATGTTAAGCAAGTATATATATATATATACAAAGATAACTTCATCAAAAGATTAATAGTGGTATCTAGACACTGATTATAGAATATCTTACACAGTAATATCTAGAAATCATTAAGAAGAGTCAGAAGAATCTAAAAAGACTCCTCAGACTCTGAGAAACTAATATTATTTAACCTAGCGAATTTTGTAACGATGTCTGCCGCCGCCTATGGTACTTTACTTTTATGAAATTCTAATCGTCTATTACAGACAATTAGTTTTCACGATTAGCCTTATTTTGATAACCAGAGGTAAAATCACAGAATTATAAATTTTATTAAAAAATATTTCTGCTTTATTTTTCTGGTAACAGTATTTGAGAATTCTTTTCAATGCGAAAAAATAAATACCTTTTCATTTTATTGTTACACATGGCTCATTTCGTAACACATACCTCTTTTATATTCTCGTTTCGGATAGGGTGTCAAATATTTTCTTCCCAGTTGTTTTAGAACTCAGGTACGGTAGATATAAATATAGAGGGTAGAGGAATTTCCCATACATCTTTTGGCGTTGTTGCATTTATTTCATCTTCCACGTATATCATAAATGTATAAAATTAACTGAAAAAGAAACATTTTAAAATAGTAAAATAATTTTAGAATATTTCTTGATTTTTATTCAACTAACTGCGCTGGTATATATATACAAGTTTCATTTAATAATAGAATGAATAATAAGGATGTTTATTTAATAGATGCATAGGTATTAGTGTACAAAATTATTACTTAATTTGACGTTACCATTATTAATTTACCATTAATGATTTATTATTAAATTTAAATAAAAAAAAATTAAGTTTTCTTATGGTATTTGTTTTATTTTTATTTTATTTACAGAACTTAAAATTTTACTCCATTATAAAAACATATGATTAATCTCAAGTGGAATAATTATTCATTTTCAAAAAGTCGAATTTGTCAATAACCGTTTCAAGTAAAAAGCCTGCGTATTTTGAAAATTTCTCAACAGAAAGTGATTATTTCAATTGAAATACTAATATTTTATAGATGTCTCCAAAACCCTTAAAAATAGCAAAAAAAAATAATAAAATTAGTGAAAAATATACGTCACGCGTTTACGCACCTTTGGCCGAAAATGGATACTGCGATGCAAAAAAAAAAAAGCATTATTATTTTTTTTTTCTAAAAATAAATTTTATACTTTTATTACGAAAATCTAAAGCGTTGATTATTAAAAATATTTATACCAATAATTGTAAAAAAAAAATTCAATAATTTATTATATAGTGACTGTGCAAAATTAGAACAAAGTACTTGAATTTCTCCTAAACTGATGTATTTCTGTATTTTGCGATAAAGAGCATCAGTTTGAAAAATATAAAGGTAAAAAAGGGATGACACAACTCAGCTTTTTGAATAGTTTACATAATACTATGCCTACAAATATATATGAATATAAAAAATTGAATATAAAAATAAATAGAAACTTAGATCCTATTTTTACAAAGGTAAAATGTCACCACTGGTAAAAATGAACCCTTGTAATAAAGAAAACGTGCATTGTCATTCATAAATTCTGAAATAATTTCTAATATTATGTCGAAATTTACAGAGCATTTTCATACCCCCCGTGTTTAGATTAATGCCTATTAATTAAAATAATATTGAAACTGAAATTACATAGTCATGATAGTGGTAGTTCTCAGTTTTTTAAATGTAGATATTTTGCAATTTTTCTTTAAAAAATGCAATACTTACATGTTCATATGCTTTTATCATATTAATAAATCCTACTCTACACTGTTACAATTTGCAGCAAACTGTCCAGTCACATGACCGTTTTTAGAGAAAACGGTTATATAACAGTAATTTAACTCTCTTCTGACCATATTATTGCCAATATTATTGTCAGAATAGTGTTAAATTACACTTATGTAACTGTTTCAATAAAAACGGTCAAATGACTGGACAGTTTGCTTGCAAATTTTAACAGTGTAATTCTTTTTACGAAAAAAATCATTATTAAATTAAATCAAAGCCGGAACTCGAACCTGGGTCATCAGTATCTATACTGAAGACCCGGGTTCGAGTCCCGGCTTGGATACTTTTTCACTCTGTTGGCTATACTCCTTTTAAGCAATTAAAATTTGAAATATTATGAATGCAAGGCGTGAAAAATGTTCTATGGAAAAAATTCCCAAGTATTAAATAGATTTATTCAATCATCGATGCTGGATTCTCTTTAGTTTCGTGTTTTACCCAGGGTTGGTGGCTCACTGAAAAAATATTCCATTTTGTGCTGTGATTGCAGCCTTGCCAACATGTGATACTGAAAAGTGCCAGGCTGGGTATCGTTCCAAGTTATTCAGTTGGTGGAATGTCAGTGCGCTGCACTAATGACCCAGGTTCGAGTCCCGGCTCGGATACCTTTTCACTCCGTTGGCTATATGACTTTTAAGCAAATAAAATTTGAAATATTAATTTTATTCTTTATAAGTTCTTGTCTATCGTCTTCACTCTCTGTATTTTATTAACAGAAAGTAATAGAAATTCGTATTATTATAAACTATATGAGAATTATTATACAATATTTTTCGAATCTAGGAAAAAAAGTAATCGGAAAAAAAGTAAACGGAAAAAGTAACTGAGTCAACAAGAGCGGAAAAAAAGTAAACGGAAAAAAAGTAATCGGAAAAAAAGTAAACGGAAAAAAAGTAAACGGAAAAAAAGTAACAAGGTATTGATAAATATTGAACTTATTGATAAATAAGTGTTAAAAGATAATGAAGTAACATATGTTTGATTTATATAATTCCCGTAGGCGGATATTTGCGAATGCTATTAGGAATTGAGTAAAATCACCCCCTGAAAAATGCCCCATCGGTAAAAAGCTCCCTGATAATAAAAAAAGGGGGGTGGGGGGATAGGCTTCACGTTAAGATGGGAAAATACCACACATTTATGAATAACACGTGTTTGAATAAGCCAATTATAATTTCGGGTAAAGCACGTGCTACCACGTGTATTTACTAACCACGTGTACTAGGAACAATCAGAGCATTATATACACCATTTATTCTAATACGAGAGCAAATCTTGTGTGTGTGTGTGTGAGGGGGGTGAGGGGGGAGGTTATATATATATATATATATATATATATATATATATATATATATATATATATATATATATATATATATGCAAATTTTATGTTAAAAACGGCTCTAATGATTTTGACGAAATTTTGTATCCTACAGTTTTGAGGCACCAGAAAACCGTTGGGCTGAGTCACATGTTTGAGGAAATTCGATTAGTGGGTCATTTGGGTCACAATCTGTCAGGATCAAGCTAATTGTATCTAAAATAGGGTTCAAACGATTTTGACTAAACTTTTATTACCATTTTCGGGCACGAGAAGACTATTGGACTGAGTCACATATTTGAGAACTTTCTATTAGTGGGTCATTTTGGGTCAACGCGGGTCAAGTTAATTTTATCATGAATCATGATTCTCAAATCTTACATATATTTCAAAACACTGGGATAATTTTAAGTATTAATAAAAATAATTTTTTACCAGGTATAAAGTTGTTAAAACTGCACTGTAAACTGAAATGTCTTAAATTCCGACACTTAAGTGTCTGAAACGGATGGTTAAAAGAAGAGACAGTTTAAAGTGTCTTAATTTTTTAAGACACTTATTTGTGTCTGAATTTAAGACATTTGAAACTCCCGAATTGCGGCCATTTTCGTGCTCTGATCTGTCGGCAATAAGTAGTCATTTCTGACCACAATTTTTTTAAGCATTAAATGCAGCCATATTTGACCACATTGCATCCTCAATAAATGGGACTATATATGATCACACAGCAGGGCTGGTAATTTTTTAAGAAGAAGAAGAACCTGATAAAAGCATGGGCCCATGGCCTCACCCCCCCCCCCCCGATTTTATGGGGCCCAAAATTTAGAATGCAATTTTCGTAAAGCTGATATTTTAAATCTCTTTCGGCATTGTACTAATTGTATTCAATGTTTTGAGCTTTTACAGTAAGATAAGATCGAAAACAAAAATTATATTTATCTAAAAACAGTAAAATCTCTCAATAGCGGATACTTCGGGAGCACAGAATTTTCCCGCTATTCGGAAGTGTCCGGTTTTAGAGGTAAAAGCGGATACCTCTATTTAGCGAAAATCCACCTTTTCAATGCACAACACATACGTGTTTGAATATTTTTACATCAGAAATGTGGACACCTCCGAATAGTAAACAAATTTTGTATTCTCGAAACGTCCGCTATTGAAAGGTTTCACTGTTTTTAGATAAATATATATTTTTTGTTTTTAATCTTATCCTACTCTATAAGTTTAAAATATTGAAAGAAATGTCAAATTTGGGAGGCACCTAAATTCAGAGGGGAGGGGTTCAAAGCCGTGGAAGAGTTTGCCCGTGCAATAATCAGGTCTTGCTTCTGGAAGCAACCCAAACCAATTTGCTAAAGAACTTTTATTTTTATCTTGTACAGAGCATACTTAAGCAGTTATACAAAAAGAACCAATTTAATCCTAAATTTTATTACAAAAATGAAAACAAAATATTTGTCTCTGCCATGGGCCAAACATGATTCTTATCTACCCAATTCTCCCCCCCCCCCATACACACACACACACACACACACACAACACCACCACCACTCTTTTTTTTTCTTTTTTCAATTATCTTTATTTAGTTCCACATTATTTTGATTCTTTATTTAGAATCTTATTCAATAAGAATTTTTTAATTTTCCCAGTTCATATATGATTAAGTAAACCGATTTGGATTCTTTGTTTGTGTTGCATTTTGAAATTGGCTGTGTGTCCTGAAATTTAAATATGTTATTTAGATGGAACACAGTAAATACATATAAATACAGTTTTTGTATTTTGAACAAGTTTTCATGAGGAAATACTTAGAAAAAATCCATTCCCATAGGAAATATTGAAAATCATTTATAAAATATTCAGAATTTCGCAACAATTTGATTCGGATGATTTTGTGATTCGTTTTCTTGTTCTATATTCCTCTTTAAGCAACAATGTTTTTAACAGTTTCCGAACATAAATTTAATTTTGTTTAACATGAAAACATTGACTTCGAAAATATAATCTGTAAGAGAATTAACCGATCTGTCACTAAAATTAAAAATTCATATACAAAAATATATCAATAATTCAAAGTGACTGTGTGGAAAGAACTTAATAACTCAATATCATTTAAAAATTATATATATTATATATATATATAACCATAAATGAAACATTACCATAACAGCAACTTAAACTATGAAATAATGATTAAGTATGTAATTAGTTGAATGAAAGTATTCCCCAACACACTGAATATAGATACCAAAAACTTATTTAAAAGAAGAAGAAATTAAATTAAAAATTGAATAAATGAAATTGAATGAATGAAATGAAATCCGTGGAATTTAGACAGAATTATCAAGTCCCAAATGCCTAAATACCACAAATAAAATGAGTGGTTTCATCAGCATATTAGCCATAACATTGCTAAAGAATGTGATTTTGGGACTACCACTCATAAACAATGAATCAAACCTGTGAAAAAAAAAAATACAATATTAAAAAGGAAAGAAACCATACCTATAATATACAGATAAAACTTGAAATAGAGTCATAAAGTACATAATCCATTTGGATTAAAAAAGATACCTGTGCACCACATGAACCACACATAAAAACAACCAAACAGAGGGAATGAATTGCAAAAAATCATTACATGTTGCCAAATTTAGTTTTAGAAAATGATTTACCATGTTGCCAGAATAGATGTTAGAATAATATGAATATTATTGTAAAGCAACAGAAACCATGGTGCTGCCATCTATTAGGTTAAAAGTGAATACACACTGAATAAAAATAGCATTGGATGAAATTTAATATTTAAAAATTAATATATATATATATATATATATATACTATATAAACATAAATGAAACATTATCATAACACTAACTTAAACAATGAATTAATGAATAAGTATGTAATAATTAGTTGTCAATGAAAGATAACCCAACACACTGAATATGGAAACAAAAACATATTAAAAAAATAAGAAATTAAATTAAAAATTGAATAAATAGAATTAAATGAATGAAATGAAGTGAAATTTGTGGAATTTAGACAGAATTATCAAGTCCCAAATTCCTAAATACCACAAATATAATGAAATGAGAGGTTTCATCATCATATTAGCCATACATTGCTAAAGAATATGATTTTGGGACTACCTGCTCATAAACATTGAATCAAACTTGTGAAAAAAATAAAAAATAAATACAATAGTAAAAAGGAAAGAAGCCATACCTATAATATACAGAGAAAACATGAAATAGAGTCAGAAAGCATAAAATCCATTATGATTAAAAAAGATACCTGTGCACCACATGAACCACACATAAAACACAACCAAAACTAGGGAATGAATTGCAAAAAAAATCATTACATGTTGCCAAATTTAGACTTAGAAAATGATTTACTATGTTGCCAAAAAAGATGTTAGAATAATATGAATATTGTAAAGCAAACAGGAACATTAGTGCTGCCATCTATGTTGGTAAAAGTGAATGTAATGTGAATAAAAAGTATTGGATGAAAATTAATGTTTAATAATTAAACCAAATTACTATCGGAAATGATAGCAATTAGTTAAATAATAAATAAATGAAATTAATTAATAAATAGAATATCTAATTACATTAAACTAATGGATGTATTAATGAATAATTCTATGTTAAAAATAAGATGTAAGAGGGAAAAATTAATAATTAAAGCAACATAAAAATATATGTACCATTAAATGACAAAAACTATTAAATAACTGTGCCAAAAATGCAACATCACATAAATTAAATTAAAATAAAATACTAAATATTGGAATTAAGGTACAAAGAATTTAAAATTAATATTAATTAAATATTGAAATTAATTAGTAACATATAATGTTTCTTCATACAAAGTTAAAAAATTATAAACACTTAATATAAGTGGTAAGGGTAGAACGTTTAATAAAAATTAAAACATATTATATTAACACTTTAGAAAAGTATACATTATATTAGAAGTTAATTTGATATTGTCCACCGTAGGTATTAATCCAAATCATTAGATCAAAAGCATTCTTAATATTAATGAATATAAATTCATTTAAATTTATTAAATAATGAATATGTAAATATAACTAAATTAATATACATATAAAAATATCACATCACAGTCCATTATAAAATGTGTAATATCAAACAATTGTGTAAATCAAAAAGCACCACCCCCCTTTTTTTAAATAATATAAATTAACCATGCGTTTTTTCCGTACAACTCCGCCACACACCATCTCAATCCAACATCTACCCACCCAACCGTCCTGTTATTTTATTTTTTTTTTATTTTTTTTTTTACTATTTTCTAAGATTATATGATTTTTTTATACATTTTTTAACGCATGTGTTAATTTGGTTGCAATTAAGATGATCATATGGACATTTTTTTTATATAAATAAGATGATAATTGTAAGAGCTAGTTAATAGAAAGTGTTAGCTCTCCTTAAAAATATATATCTATTCTTTTTTAATAACACTAGGAAAATTTCATTCAAGTTTCAAAACTAATTAGGTGTTAAATATACATCTTAACTGTATGTAAGTAAATATATTAAATTGTATCTTTTTTCTGATTTCCATTTTTTATTTCAAATAACTTTTTTATTTAAAAAAAAAGAATAAAAAATCAAAATTAAAATTAATTTACATTTTCTCCATGTTTTATAGCGTAAAGTTTTCAAAATGAATTTGTGTCTTGAAATCTAAATATGTTATACAGATGGAACATAGGATCTAATTGTAGTTTTTATTTTTTGAGCAAGTTTGCAGATTAAAAAAAAACTTCTGCAACTAAATAAAATAGTAATTTAATTTTTTTAATTAAAATTTATTTATAAAATATTCAGAATTTTATGATAACTTCATTTTGGATGCTTTTATGATTATTTTTCAAGTTTTATGTCCCCCGTCTGAGAGCTGTTTTTAAAATGAAATTTGTATATATATATAACACCCCCCCCCACACACACACACAAGATTTGCTCTCGTATTAGAATATATGATGTATATAAAGCTCTGATTGTTCCTAGTGCACGTGGTTAGTAAATACACGTGGTAGCACGTGCTTTACCCGAAATTATAATTGGCTTATTCAAACACGTGTTATTCATAAATGTGTGGTATTTTCCCATCTTAACGTGAAGCCTATCCCCCCACCCCCCCTTTTATATTCAGGGAGCTTTTTACCGATGGAGCATTTTTCGGGGGGTGATTTTACTCAATTCCTAATAGCATTCGCAAATATCCGCCTTCGGGAATTATATAAATCAGACATATGTTACTTCGTTATCTTTTAACACTTATTTATCAATAAGTTCAATATTTATCAATACCTTGTTACTTTTTTTCCGTTTATTTTTTTTCCGTTTACTTTTTTTCCGATTACTTTTTGTCCGCTTTTGTTGACTCAGTTACTTTTTTTTCCGATTACTTTTTTTCCGCTTTTGTTGACTCAGTTACTTTTTTTCCGTTTACTTTTTTTCCGATTACTTTTTTTCCTGTTACCATATTTTTCTGTAAGATTTGTTTAATAAATCGGTAGCCAGTGCCATTTACTGCGTAACCGTTTATATACGTAGAGCTTCAAATACGGAATCGACCTTACTTAATTAATTACGTAAGAGCTGGATACAGCTTCAGGTGCCGCAACATCCACATTCATATGAGAATGAATGGCAACTCGACTACAGCCACTAGTCTCATGATATCTCTCAATCTTCTGTAATTGGATTGTTATTCATTTCCCATTCACTAGGGGTGGTTCTGCTGCTGTCATGACAGCTGACGGATGTTCTCGGTATTGATTAAGTAAAATCAATTACATATTTGAAAATTAGATTTTATAAACTGGTTAAGTAAAAATATCACTGTTTCCCAGACTAAATGAAAACATGTATAATTATTTCTGACTTGTATTTTATACAGTTGATTATACTAATACCTCTTCTCTTTATTCTCTGAGTAGTTATACAAAATCGTCAGCTAAATTTTCTTTTCATGACTCGTTAATTTCATGGCAATACCTATCTGCTCGGTGTTAAGCTATTTTGTTATTAAGTTCTCTTTTAAGCAGAGTACACATTGTTCCATATTATCATTTAAAATAATAAAATATTTCATATAGATTTCATTAAATGTGTTTCATTAAAATATTTCCTGCCGAGTGAAAACAGAATAAAACAAATGAACTATAAGGAATTTTAATATGTACTTATAAATCTTTTCAAATTTATATCAATATCTTTAACTGGATATTAAGATATAAAAGTTTTAAACGTATTTTTTATGATTGTAAAAACATTTTACATGGAATGACATGCAAGACCTGAACAAAATTATATTTAGACTATACTTAAGTATTTATATTTTGATATGTATGGATAACAAATGGAATTTATTCCATACTGTAAATATAAGTTGACTCGAAATTATATTTCTAATTCTACATATAATTCGTTTTCAAAATAAATGTGTAATATTACATTATGCTTAAGCCAATTCATTTTGTGGTTCGTTATGTTTTAATATGGTAATTTATCTCGTATTGTTATAATTGTTGCGGCATATGTCAACTAGCTTAATTACAAAACACAAATGATATTGTTTATGTCAGACACGTATGTTCAAGAATTAATGCATAGTTTATTTGATCTGTGATGGCACATGAATTCTTGATGTAGTGTACAAAGTGTAAGATAAAAAGTACACTAGATAAAAATTGTGTAACGATAGGGGCTTTTGCATGCACTAAAATACTGAAATAAAATATATTTATGTTGGTTGAAAATCTTGGATATCTACATTTCGTGCATCAATAATAAGAGAAATGTAACCTCAATTCAGATATAATTTTGTTCAACAAAACCTCTTATTCATACATTCATTTTTATCAACGATTATTTAAAACTATATATTAATATGTAAATAACAAATATATGTTAATTTAATTGGAATTGTTGTTTGTTATTATTCATTGAATACAATAAATTTTATTTATAGGAATAACGTTATACTTTATGCTGATAAAAACAGAAAATGAAACATCCTCAATCAATTAAATCCGAATGGAATGCTGCAGATGTACACTCCAGACATACTGGACAACATAAATACTAATGGTGTCAGCTTTAATTCCTGTTGAATCGTTGTACAAAACGGAATTTTCAAACGAAACATTCACAAAATTTGAAACGAGTTAAAATTAATCACGTTAGTGTTGTCTTCCGAAGTCATTTTTCGTCCGAATAATATATTGCGTTGAATAAATTTCATTCGGTTTTAATAGAAATTAAATGGGGTATAAACTGTATGTTAAAAAAATACCAAATATTTTTTTATTTTTTATTTTACCTAAGGACAGTTTGTTAATATAAAATAATAAATTTCTCACAGCAAAATCATTACTACAGTTACATTATTTTACTTTATTTAATTAACGTTCTTTTCATATTGTTCAAAAAATAATCTTTTTACCACACCCTTTTCGAATTTTGCAATCAATTCAAAATGTGTTCTGTTACATCACATATTGAATGGTACTATGTATGAATTTGTTATAAATGTTTAAGCCTCCTAGTTTTTTGTGGTAGAACCTTTGATTTCTCTTCACCACTGTCAGTGACATTTTTTCGATCTCTTAATACACAACGTTACACTACAGTTACTTTTGAAGAAATATATTTACAAAATTTGTTTTTATTAAACTTGGACAGTTTGTGAAAAAATTGTCCGCTTTATCTGGTGGGAAGCACGCACTAAGCAATGTCCATAAGATTAATTGCAAAAATAAAACTAATCGTTGGGGACCACCGTAACACTTACCCATCATGGATACGCATAATATAAAATATGAAAATAAAACAGGTATAAGCTATTTATAAAATACATTGCAATAAAAAAAACAGTTCCGGATAACTAAGGTTTTTGAAATTTAATAGGCTTTGTCGCACTATTAAATTTTCAGTACATACAGAATTTCAAGTCTCTATCTCAATTTGTTCGGTAGATATAGTGTATAAAATCGTGGCTTGATGACGTCTTAAATTTTAAATGCTCGATTACTGAATTTGGTAAAATAAATATCGTTATAACTCCAAAAATTAAAATCATATTAACAAACAGTTTACTGAGTCCATTAAGCGTCTCATTTCCAATTAATCTTTGAATTGAAATCTGAATTGAAATCTGAATGAAATACAGTGTCATGAAAAATCGAAGAGTGTGGCAAGTATGATTACAAATATCTCGGCAACTAATTATCCGATTGACTTCATTCTTTATGCAAAATTTATGTTTATTTTCATTGTATTTTATACTGACCCCTTAAAATAAACAATTTCGAAAATGTTTATGCACCTTTTATCAGAACGAATAATTCGAGAATCCGAAAAAACTAGTTTCGGATGATCGAGATTACTGAAATTCAGTAGGCTTATTCTCATTATTACATACTAAATACATACCAAATTTCAAGCATCTACATCAATTTTTTCGGCAGATAGAGCGTTCACAGGCGCACGCACACACACACACACACACAGACACAGACAGACGGACGGCATTTTTTTTTCTAAAAATATGTTTTTCGGAATCTCCAGTGTCTGAAACGTGCAAATCCGTCAAAAAATCTTTTTCGATTTTTAAAACGATTACATGATTTACCCTATACTACGTATGATGGGTAAGTAACAATGGGAAAAACGAATTTGTCCTCATTAACCGGAGACGCGTTAGAGACGCATTAACGAGAATCCACTGTAGTACACGTTATATAGGATGTCTCAAAATCACTGACTTCGGTTTTTATTCCTTAAATATTAATCATAGACATCTATGCTTATAAGAGAGTAGCTTGATTTTCTCATAATAAACGCCGAGCCTCAACCTTTTGTTCTAGAACAATGAAATTTGGAAGACGTGTTCTTTACACAATTTAGGCACCCACTATGAAAGGATTTTTGCAAATTCACATCCTAATGGGGTTAAATGGGGGGTCGAAACTTTTAGATAATTTTGTCTTTTCGGCATATCTCATCAGGAGTTTTAAGTAGGAGCGTGAAATTCGGGATAACAATTCTACTAAAAAATAGTTAAACATGTATTTCAGGCAATTTTAGAAATTCAACCACTCAGTGGGTTAAAAAAGGGGGGTCGAAAATTTTCGGTGATTTCACATTTTCACCATGTCTCATCAGCAGTTTTAGGGAAGAGCGTGAGCGTCAAGATAACAAATCTACTAAAAAAATAATTACACACGTATTTCAGCGATTTTAGAAATTCAGTCACTTAGGCGGTTAAATGGGGGTTCTAAAGTTTTAGGTCATTTTGCCTTTTCACTATATCTCATCAACAGTTTTAGTTAAAAGCTCAAAATTCAAGATAACAAATGTACTAAAAGTTAGTTAAACACATATTTCAGCGATTTTAAAAATTCAACCACTAAGGGGGTTAAATGAAGGTTGAAAGTTTTTAGTAATTTTGCGATTTCGCCATATCTCAGCAGCAGTTTTAGATAGGGACGTGAAATTCAGGATAACAAATCTACTAAAAAAAAATTAAACACGTATTTCAGCGATTTTAGAAATTCATCAATTAAGGGGGTTAAATGAGAGTCGAACATTTTAGGTCATTTTGCCTGTTCGCTATATCTCAAAAGCATTTTTAGTTAGGATCTCAGAATATGGGATAACAAATCTACAAAAAATATAGATAAACATATATTTCAGCAATTTTAGAAATTCAGCAACTAAGGGGGGTTAAATAGGAGGTCAAATATTTTAGGTCATTTTGCCATATCTCAGTAGAAATTATAGGTAGAATCATGAAACTCAGGATAACAAATCTTTTAAAAAAATAGTTAAACACGTATTTCAGCGATTTTAGAAATTCAGACTCTAAGGGGGGTTAAAAGGGGGTCGAATGTTTCACGGCATTTTGCCATATCTCACTAGAAGTTATAGTTAGGAGCGTGAATTTCGGGATAACATATCTAATAAGGAATAGTTAAACATGTATTTTAGACGATTTTAGAAATTCAACTACTAAGGGGGTTAAATGGGGGGGGGGGTCGATAATTTTCGATTATTTCACCTTTTCACCATATCTCATCAGTAGTTTTGGATAAGAGCGTGAAATTCAGGATAACAAATCTGCTATAAAAATAATTAAACACATATTTCAGCGATCTTAGAAATTCACCCATTAAAGTGGGTTAAATGGGGGTCGAAAATTTTAGGTCATTTCGAATGTTCGCCATATTTCAGCAACATTTTCAGTTAGGAGCTTGAAATTACAGATTCAGGATAAAAAATTTACTAAAAAATAGTTAAACGTGTATTTCCGCGATTTTGGATATTCAGCCATTTAAGAGAGTTAAATGAGGGTCGGATTTCTTGTTATTTTGCGATATCTCAGTAATAGGTAGGTGCGTGAAATTTAAGATAACAAATGCACTAGAAAATAGGTAACTATGTATTTCAGCAATTTCAAATAATAATCCATCAAGGGGGTCACACTATGTGTCGAAAATTTTAGGCAATTGTGCCATATCTCAGCAGCAGTTTTAAGTAAGAATGTGAAACTCTGCTTTACAAATCTACAAAAAAAAGTAGTTAATCATGTATTTCCCAGCGATTTTAGAGCTAGCGAGTTTGTGGGCAACATCGGCTATGAACCCGATTGCGGAAGATTAGATGAAAAACAGAACTGTTGTTGATTTTTTATTATATACTAGCCGGTCGCTTCCGAGTGGAGCCCAGATGCAAAGTACTACTTGGGCCCCACCCCTAGAGAATCATGGGTAGGGTCCAGTAGTATTTTGTCAGAGGGCTCATGAAAAAAATGTTTATGTCGCGAAATCTTTATTTAAGTGCTTTTGTTTATATTTTTATTAGTTATTTTCGTACACTTTTAATTTAAAGTATTTTATTTATATTTTCTGGCTGCATATAAAATGCACTTTCTGAGTGGTACGCTGCACTATGTATCTGGGCCCCACTCAAAAACGACCGCCTAGACGGGCAAAGACCGGCTAGTATATTAAAAATTACAAAAAGTTACGTAAAAAAGGGTGAAATCGATTAAAAATTTCAGGGGATTAAATTTGGAGATATACAATTTAATTTTTTATAAGGCCTCCGTAGAAAAAATCCCTCAATGAGTCAAATATGCTCCTCACAGTAATAAAGTCATGTACAAAATTTCAGCATTTTATCATAAAAAGTCGCAGAGATATGTTTAAACAATTTTGGGGAGAGGTTAAACATATATTAAAATGTAAAATTTTAGAGCTAGAGTGCAGATGACGCGATGGAGAAATGCATTATGATGCATTTCTCCATCGCGTCATCTGCATTCTAGCTCTAAAATTTTACATTTTAATGTCTTATATTTCTCTTATCATTTTAATCTCTTATCTTTAGTTTTATTTACAAATTTACAAAACTATGCTTTCTGAAAAATACCTTAAAATTTTAAATGATGAATTACAGAATAAAACTTGGAAATGGCACAGTTTGTTGAGTCATCTCCCCCCCCCCCTTTTTGTATGTACATCTTCTCGTGGCGACAGTAAGCAGTATTCAGTCAGAGCCGTGTCAGTCAGTCCGACAGTCAGTCAGAGCCGTGCTCAAAGCAATGCAACCATAACCATCGATTTCGTCTGCGGAGAAACAAATATTTAATTCATTTTCTAAAAAGTGTCCACAGAATATATAGAAATTAATATATCTAAATAATACTTAATGCTGATGTGTTTATAGTTTTAACATTAGAACGGCGGTAGGTGTATTGACACCTGGGTACTTTCGTCCGTTGATTACTGTTGTTTGACTGGAGGAAATGGTTTGAAATTTTTTGACTTTTCCTAAATTGATAACATACTATATATATATATTTTTGATTGAGCATTCTGGATTTGTTAGTTTTTGAAATATTGACATGTATTCCTAGAACGGCGGACGGGGGTCATTTTGACCCCTTTAGTAAAATACTCTTTGTACTCGAAGCATTGTGAACCAATGAGAAAAAATCAGTGATACGCATTTCCGATTGCATTCATATTGTCTCCCAGAAGGATAAAAACCGGGGCGGTCGCAGTACATTGTTATCTCTAAGTATGTTGTTTTTCCTTTGTTTGCTATTTCCCATGCTTTGAACAAAACATTTCAAAAAAAAAAAAAAAAGCAGGTTCAAGGTTTATCATACTTAGATTTTTTTTCAGAAATAGACAGATGAACAAATAGACCATTTGTTTCTTTTGTTAGTTCAGATTACTCACTGCATGTGGTTACCACAGGGGAGGGATTTTAGAAGTAGAGTACGAATTGCATTCTTTCTCAGGCAGGTTGTTGATCATATAGTCGAACAAAGAATGTCGATATTTAGCGTTAAACCTTTTCTTGACACCTTTCTGTTTTCCTTCTCGCAATAAAAGAAAGGTAGACAATGGCATGTGCATATCTTTTTCAATATTTTGGATCATGCAGCTTTGAACGCCTGCATAATACATAAAAGTGTAACAGGCAAGCCCATAAGTAGAATAGATTTTCTATTAAAATTAGGAGAAGATTTAAGAATGGTTCTTATGGCTTCAAAACGCCCAAAGATCCCTTCTGAGTCTTCATAAAAAACACACGAAAATAAATTAGATATGAAGAGAAAAAAGTGTCAAGTACAGAGATGCATTGGAAACAAATATCAAGAATTTTGTGCATCGTGTTCCAAAGTTGTGTGCGGAAAATGTACTGGAATTTTTTTTTTAATTATTTTTGTATCAACTGCATTAATTCCCAATACGTGTGTGTAATTTGGAGTATTTTAAGCATTAAATAAAATTCAAACAAAGTGCTTTACATTCAGCTACACTTATAATGAAATAACGGAAACAAAAGATCACGATTCTCATTTATGGATTTAGAGAGTGAATGATTCGGCGAGTAAGTAAATGAAAAAAAAAAAAAAAAACATTACTATTTTATAAATTGTGTTTTATTTTAGTTAATATTAGTTTAAATTTGTGAAAACATTTATGTTTAATCAATTTTTATATAGAATTAATGAGTTTTTTGAGTAGTTGTTGTATGATCCAATTGATCACCCTGTAGGCGTTACATATACAGTACTTTAAACATACAATAAATTATCAAATAATATTAAATATAAATTATGAAATACACGTAAATTCCATATTTTTGCGAATGTATGGCATTTAAAACTGTTTTAGCGTTGTTATTTCAGTAGTTTCATCAAGAGGTCAAAATGACCCCTTCCCGCCGTTCTAGTAAGTAAGATTTTTCTGCCGTTCTAGTGTTAATAAATAAATTCAGAAAAGCAGTTATTTCAGAAATTTTGATAGAGATTTTTGTTTAGAAATAATAGTTGAATTTGTTGAATTAATTTTATTGAATTATATAAAAAATTGAATGTCTTGTTTTTGAGAAAATAAACAATTTAAATTCTAACAAATAACATACTTTTTGAATCAGAACTTTATTGATTCAAATTTTATCAACTGTACTACAACGTTAAATAAATATTAAAATATTAGAAATTTAAAATAAATGTCTGTAAAATACAGAACTTTGCGTTCTATATTATATTTATTTTCATCAAGCAGGGCGGTCGCTCTGCCAAGCCAAGCTTTAAAAAAAAAACGCCACTCAAACAACGCCAAGAACTGGAATAAAGACCGCTAATGCTTACTTACAGAAAACGACTTCGCAATGTTAAATCGACAAAACATGCCAGATTAAAATATCAGATATCAAAGAAACCAAGCGTCGCAGAAAAAAAAAACGAAAACTAGAAGAATCTAAGGAAGAATTTCTTCAATTTAAGACCAAACTCATCTTCATAAGTGATTTATAAACAGAGATATAGCTTTTTTTTAAAAACGTCGAGTTACTTAAAATGATCACTTTTTTCTTCGTCAAACTTTTTTTTTTCAAACAACCTACAGGCCTTAATATTCGGCAGAATAAAAAAAGGATTGCATTTTTGGACAAGTAATTACGTAATATATGTGCTTTTATAAAATTTAGTGTAAAAAAAATAGTTTCTATCCTTAATTAGCAAAAAACTGTTAATTATCTTGGCGATTAAAAAATTATGCCAAAACAGAGATAAAACCCGCCAACGACCATGTACAATCTGTATTATAATAGCACATATCAGTTACAGGTTATAACCACATCAAATTTCATCTGCAAGTCAGCCATTTTTTTCTGAAGATATTTAAAAAAAAATAAAACTTCATAATTATAAGAACACACATTTTATCAGACAATTAAATATGACTGCAAACTGTGGCAGATGACTGTTTCCAACATGAATAAGTATGAGAAATTGCCGCTGAAGGATATCTGTCTGGGTAGCTCAGTCACAGCGCGTCAGAACGGCATGCACAAGGTCCCAAGTTCGAGTCCTGCCCCAGGTCAACTTTTCACTCATGTTTGTTTAGTGTATTTAATTGTATGATAAATTGCGTGTTCTTATAATATTGTAAAATAAAGTAATCAGACGTAGTGTTTATGCGTTAAAAAATATTTTAAATATATAATTTACGTTTTTAGAAAGATCTTTAAAAATAAATTAGTTTTTGAGGGAATATGTACGTTATAAAATGTATACATTAAGACTTATCGGCATTTAAAATTTCTTTCCAAACGTAAACAAAATTTTTTAAATGAATTAAATGTGATTCATTTATTTCTAAAAAAAAAAAAAAAAAAAATACGGTAAAGGACAGGCATTTCGTTCGCAGGAATACCTTTCACGTCATTTTCGTATAATGAAATCCAATTGTTAAATTATTTTTGTTTTAGAAGTGAAGTTTCCATTTAAATTTATTGTAACAGTACAATGTTTAATTGAATAAAATAATGTAAACCTAAGATATTACTAAGAAATTCCAAACATGCACAGGGCAACGCAAAAAAAGTAAATAATAAATAAATATACAAAAAATAAATAAATAGATAAATAAATAAATAAAAATCAGCTTTCAGAAATTCTAAAAATTGTTCGTATATCTTAATTACATGCTAAAGGAGGGTTTATTTCTATATTATTCTATATATAATAGTAATTTCAGCAAATATATTAAATTCCAATGCGATCTGATTTAAACTTTAAGATAGTTTATAACACATGATAAAAAAGTTATAAAAAAGAATAGCGCGTCACATTTCGGGGAGGGAAAGGGGAGGGGCGTGAACAAAATTAGGAAGTATAATAAGGGTATCTGTTTGAAACTTTACTATATTTTATAACACATAACATAAATTTTAAAAATACAGCCGCGTCAAAAATAATAGGGAGGGGCGGAGCGTGTTTTGCCTACACAAGGGGGGGGGGTGCACTTTTCTAAATTTTAACGATATCCGTCATGTCACATATCGTTACAAAGGGCTGTGGCCACTTATTCATATTATACATCACAGGTGTCACCCCCCACATTTTGCGCCCCCCCCCGACACTACTCATGTGATATATCGTTGGAAAGGTCTGTGAACACTTAATCATATTATGCAGGGGGGGGGGGTATTTTCTGAATTTTGCACATACCCCTCATGCGATACATCGTTGGAAACGTCTGTGACCGCTTAATCCTATTATGCATCTTCGGTGTTCATCCCCCCTAAGTTTGCCCCCCAACCGCGATTAGCTTTCACCACCAGGGGGCGCTTTCCTATCTCTGTTTCTATGGGTCAGATCAGCTCATTCGACTCGACATCTATAGCCTTAACGATTACAGTGCCCGAGGTTCATATAGAACAGATTGCGCTACCTGGTGGTGGAAGACGGAACTTGAGCGTGCGCAGCACGACTGCTATACGGTGCCGAAGGCAGTGGGGACCCGTGTCGGAGGTTCGTTTGGTTAGAGCTTTATACTATTCGATGTGCAAATTAAGGGATTATCCGGTGCCGAAGGCAGTGGGGATCCTGGTCGGAGGTTCGTTCCGTTCGAGGTTTTACAAGATTCGAGGCCCCGATGTAAATTAGGGGCCCGCTAGCGGGCGAAGCCAGCTAGTGCTAATAATAAAAGAGACTGACATCCCGTTTGATATCAAATGCAGCACTGACACGCTATGTACGTATTTCATTTCTATTCATTTCATGGATAAGTCAGTGATGTTTTTTAACGGAAGATAAAAAGTATTATAACAAGCCACATTTAGTATGTTGTTTTTAAGAGTGTAATTAGTTTAATTGAAAAATCTACTGGCATTTCTAGTTAACCCTTTAAACAATGACTGAAATTAAATGTAATTAATTTCTCATGTTTAGATTATTTAAATTATGTTTAATCTATTTTCAAAAAAAGAAATGATATCTACAAAAACAACTTTTCAAAAGTAAAAAAAGCCAAGCGTAAAAAAAAAAAAAAAAGTTGTGGCTAAAAAATGGTGTGATATCAAATTTCCAAGCTATTATATTACTTATTTAACTTTTTTCATTAAATAAGTTATTATATATATAAGTCGAGTGCCTACGTATATGTTAATAGAAATCGTTTTCTCCTGTACTAAATACATCCTAACGAGTTTCTGAAAATGCAATTTTTTTTCAAATTATGCATGATTGGCTTGGCGGCCATCTTTCCATATTTCTAAGCATTTAAATTTCTAAAGTAAAAGCGTAATATGTTTGCACTGTAATATGTTTATAACAATTTCGAACTTCAGATTTTAACTACGAACAGACAAATTAGATAAGACTGATATTTTGAGAAATTGATTTTTACTAGTTTGAAATTATTAATTACTCTAAAAAATAAATCATAAGATGAATCTTTAAGATAAGTCATCATTATCTTAAGACACAATTTTCAGAGCATACAAGTCTATAAATGAAACGCTTAAAACATTTGCTTAAATAACAATTTTGAACTTCGGATTTTTACTACGGATTTCAGTGCTTAGAATTTTGTGAATAATATGCAAAGATGGCCGCCAAGCCCATCATGCATAATTTGAAAAAAAATTGCATTTTCAGAAACTCGTTAGGATGTATTTAGTACAGGAGAAAACGATTTCTATTAACATATACGTAGGCACTCGACTTATATATATAATAACTTATTTAATGAAAAAAAGTTAAATAAGTAATATAATAGCTTGGAAATTTGATATCACACCATTTTTTAGCCACAACTTTTTTTTTTTTTTTTACGCTTGGCTTTTTTTACTTTTGAAAAGTTGTTTTTGTAGATACATTATTCTATCTTGTACTACTTCACACTTAAAGTTCATAAATGTTTTAAATTACGCTTTACGTTAGAGATCCCAGTCTTTTTGACCTATGTATCCAGAAAAAAACCATACTATGTCTGAAACAAATAAATCTAATTTATTTTTTCTAAAAATTATTATTTCTATATATTATTTCTATTTGGATTTTGCAGCTAGCTCGAGTTCTATGGGTGCCATCACGACGCGGTTTGGTTCATTCGACTCGACATCGACAGGACTTGTCGATTTTAGTTTCAAGTCTTAACAACAGGTGCGCTTTCCTATCTCGAGTTCTATAGGCCTGATTATGACGGGGTTTGGCTCATTCGATTGGATTTCGACAGATTTATAGATTTAGGTTATGTTTGTTAGGGAGATTGCGTCCCTGGCGATGGAAGGTTGGACCAATGGATTTTGCATCGCGTGGGCAGCACGCCTTTTATACGGTGTCGCAGGCAGCGGGGACACATGCCTGAGGTTCGTATGGAACAGATTGTGCCCTCTTGGCGGTGAAAGGTGGAACTAATTAGTTTTCATAGATTCGAGGCCTCGATGTGAATTAGGGTCCTGCTAGCGGGCGAAGGCAGCTAGTTGATAGTATTAATAGTAATTTGTGTTTAAATAATATTCTTCATTTGTGTTTAAATACAGTCAAACCTCGTTAACATGAACACGCTTAACGTGAATTACTTTTAACATGAATTGTTTTTATAGTCTCCTATAAAAACGAGTACAAATATTTGATACTGATAACATGAATTACTATTAACATGAACAAAATTCTGATTCCCCTTGAGGTTCATGTTAACGAGGTTCGACTGTAGTATTGTTTCGGGTAGTTCCATTTACTTTATGAATCTAAACAAGTCTGTAAGTTGTCATTTACATGATCAACGGGGAATTATGTATCTAATTCTGAATGTCTTATTTTATTTTACTCATATAACAAGGTTAAATATAACCCAAAATATTATTAAGGTATTTTGAGGATAAAGATTTTTTAGTTTGAATTAGATAAATATTAAATACTGGAACACTTTTAATGAATTTTTCTTGTCTTTCAGAAATCATTTTGGTACGCTACAAATATTATTCTGAGAGCTATTCAACTCTAAAATGATAAATTCCAATTACTTTTGCGATTACTCGTATAAAGAAGCCATTATAATTTAAAAAAATCTAAATTATATTTGATATAATTAAAAAAAAGAGCATATGACAGATTATTTAATTATACTTCAATTTATTATCGTTTTTAATCTATGTTGGTGAAAAGTATTACTATTTTCGCTGTTAACTATAAAGTTAATTATTATCACAGGATAAAATGTATTTAATTGTGTTTTTTACAAATATAACATATATCCAACGATCTTTAATCTGTGTTGGTGTAACTAAGGAATACAAAGGTGCATTGAAATTCTACAGCAAGAGACAAAGGTAATCGGTATGAACATCGTCTAGTATTCGAAACACTAACAAAAGGATAGTAATCATCAGCGCATAATTTGTAAACAAAATTTTCTTACATATAAAAAACTTTAATATTTTGCACATCCAACTTTTTGGATTATGCAAAAACATTTAGATATCTTGTCGTTTGTATTCTTATTTCTCGACAACGAGCTCGTTAAAAACGATCCCAACTTTCCTTGTAAATGTTGCGTATGCTTTCAGTACAAATTATTATATATTTAAAAGTATATTATTTTTGTAATCAAGTAACCATTCTATATTATTCAAAGTTCAATTAATTTATTTTATTACATATTTTCATATTTTCGGAATAGGGAGGCTATAACATGGCAAAGGCAAACAAAACGCAAATAAACCTAATAGATTCATTTTAACATCATACATTCATTTTAACACTCTCCCCTCCCCCACACCCACCCTCCCCGAAAAAAAAAAGAAAATAAAGAAACAAATTTTTAAAAATATAACTGTAAATAATTAATTATTTTTCATTCATTAAATGCAATTTCCAATTAGCTAAAATGTTTCGGTGTCTGCTACTTAAATATTTTTGATGAAATTGAAAAACGTACACTAATTGAAAATGTAATGTTCATATTTAATAGACTTTTAATAAACTTATGTTTTTAGCTTGTTATATTCTCACAACCTTTAAGACGTCTAATAATAGCACTTGCAAATTTGCAGACGCTATTAAAGTGCAATAAATGAACCATTTTATGCGACAACACAACAGGGAATTTGCACTTTGTGTCAAGATACAGCTGACTTTTGGGACAAAATTAACTTTTATAGATAACAGTAACTACTCTTCTGAGAGAATAAAAGAAGAAATAATTCGATTGAAGGTATTGATTATACCCTCCATTTCAACATTATGGGACGCGATAAAAGATAAAATGGTAGGTGTTTTTCCCTGTGTTATACATATAATTTTATAATTTAAACAAAAATTTTGTGTAAAAATATAGGTCAATGGAAATTTTGTAATACTGTTTATTAAATTCTACATTTAATTGCCTTCATTTTGATATATAAATGTTTGTATTTAAGTGAAAATTAATATATTCTACAAGCACACAAAGTTGAAAAACATGAAACTTCCAAAAAATGTCCAAACTTTTGGCCACCACTGTATATATATATATGCACAGGGGTGTAAAAGTCTAGGCACCATTGAGGTGATTCCCACCACTAAATTTGATCAGTAGTCTTCGTGAAATTTTATTAATATACGACGCCTAAATTTCATCAGTATTATTATTACGAGAAGAATACTAACATTTTAGTGGTGGGAATCGCCCCATTGGCACCTAGATTTTTGCACCCCTGCATATGCATATATATATATATATATATATATATATATATATATACGGGGATTTGCCTGAGCTATTCAGTAAACATTAATCCTTATTTTTCTATAAGAGATACATTAAAGAATTTAAACCGTGTTAGATAATAATTTACTCAATGAATTAAAAAAATAAGTTACAACGCTGCTTTGATTATTTTTATTCTAAATCAAAAGCTTATCAAAATGTGCGTATATTTTGGATAGTTCTTTCATTCATATTTCTAGCCATCCAAGGTAAATTAAAAATAACTAAAGATAATGCTCATTGATAAAATGAAGTTTTTCAGGATGGGGGGATTTTTTTATGCCAAGCTTAAATGAAGCTAAAATGGGTCAAGATGCACCATTGACTCGGCTTGGATATTTCCCGTATACAAAATAAATAAAATCTGGCTATCCGGTAAACTCAATTTAAACCAAATTAAAAGATACATATATATTTTAAACCTACAATTGAAATTCTGTGAAAAGAATATTTTATATATTTTTAAGTGGACCATTATTAATTTTATTTTATTTAATGTGTTTTTAAAAAAAGTCATATATTTAATTATGTCATGTAAATTAAATTGTGGTGAAAATGGGACTTAAAAAAAGGTAAGTACAATAAAATGAAATGAATAGCGAAAATATCATCTTTAAAAAAGCTTACTAATGGTAAAGTAATGGTGTAAATGCAAATACTTGTATTCAACAATTGGTTAATTTTTTCTATACTTTGTTTAAAAATTTAAAAAATAGAAATTATGTTTTATAAGAAAATAGATATAAAAACTTTGTTTTATTGCTTTATACACCGTTTTTTGTTTAACGTTTTGCTACTTTATCATCTGTCTTTCGAAAATAGCAAATGTTTCTTCCCTTCCCCAATTTAAATTAACATCGCAATATATTAGCAATATCAATATTAACTTGTTGATATATTGCGATATTAAATTTCTGATATCATCCAGCCTAATAAAATCCCCAAACTCTGAAATATGATTTTGAAATGTATTATGCGTTTTCGAAAATATTTTCTTAAAAATCTTATTTACCTTATTAAACAGTTTTGTTAAAATATTCTGGAAGTGCTGAAAAGTGATTCCTAATCTATTCATTATAATCTATGCATTATCTTAACGCATTGTTTTCTTTCTGTTTTTTTTTCTATTTTAAATATTCACCACGTCTTTAAATGCGTTAGAAATCATCATACAATAATATATTTCAGAAAGTTCATTTAAATATTTAATTATAATTGTAAAAATGACAGTTTTCAAACGCTTTGTCTCAGAAAATTATAGATGGGGATTTCAGGCTTATTTAAATACTTTTGCATGCAACGAGAAATATTTGACTCGCATGCAAATTGTTCGTTTCAAAAACTTTTCTCTGAGGTCGAAATAATACAAAAACATTATCATGGCATTCTATAATTTCTCCCATGTTTATGTCAGTTTGCATACAAAATGAAGTGCAGCTTTTGCATTAAGAAATAAACTTTCAACCAAAAAGCATGGCATGTCTTATATAAGTAAGAATTTTTTGTTTTGTTTTTCTCGAATAAATACATTAATTGGAACAACTTATGTCACAGCATTCCACTAACTTGTTTTTCTGTTGCTATGACTTTTCAACATACATAATTTGAAATTGTGTAATCCATCTTTTTCTTTTGTTACATTGTGTTTCACTCCATCTGCAATCTAATCAGCGTAAATGTCCTTTTTTACTTACCCATCATACGTAGTATAGGGTACGTCTTGTAATCGTTTTGAAAATCGAAAATTTTTTTGACGGATTTACACGTTTCAGACATTGGAGATTCCGAAAAACATATTTTTAGAAAAAAAAAATTGCCGTCCGTCTGTGTGTCTGTGTATCTGTGAGTCTGTAAACGCTCTATCTCCCGAAAAAATTGAGATAGAGACTTGCAATTTGGTATGTACTTAGTATGTAATAATTGGAAGAAGCCTATTGAATTTCAATAACCTCGATTAACCGGAACTATTTTTTTCGGACTCTCAAAATATTCGTTCTGATAAAAGGTATATAAAAATTTTCGAAATTGTTTATTTTAAGAAGTGTATATAAAAGACCATAAAAAAACATAAATTTTGGATAATACATGAAGTCAATCGGATAATGAGTTGCCGAGATATTTGAAATCCTATTTACCACACTCTTCGATTTTTCATGACCCTGTATTTCATCCAAATTTCACTTCAAATATATATTTTAATTGGAAATGAGACGCTTAATTAGATGCAATAAACCGCTAGTTGATAGGATTATTGTTTTTGAGTTATAAGGATGTTTCTTTCAAACAATTCAATAATCGAGTCTTTAAAGTTGATGACGTCATCTAGCCACGATTGTATTCGATGTGCAATGCATTTTATAAGTAGTTTACACATTTTTAATTTAATATTTTACATTATGCAAATCCATGCTGGGTAAGTATTACGGTGGCCCCCAACGACTAGTTTAACATAGTCAGAAATAATCGCATGCAATTTTATATTTTCAAATACGAAGATATGTACAATTAAGAATTATACGTACATAACCATTTTATATGTTAATGAGGTTTCTTATAGCGCTTTTCTCATTAGCTTTTCTCATTCATTTATATGAACACACAAAAAAAATTAGACACATTTTGGATTGTATGCAGTGACTGTATGCACAGTATATTCACTATTTTTTATGCTTGTTAAAGCCTGCGAAATGTTTTTCATCTTGTACTACTTCAAATGTTCCATCTTGTACTACTTCACACTTAAAGTTCATAAATGTTTTAAATTACGCTTTACGTTAGAGATCCCAGTCTTTTTGACCTATGTATCCAGAAAAAAACCATACTATGTCTGAAACAAATAAATCTAATTTATTTTTTCTAAAAATTATTATTTCTATATATTATTTCTATTCGGATTTTGCAGCTAGCTCGAGTTCTATGGGTGCCATCACGCGGTTTGGTTCATTCGACTCGACATCGACAGGACTTGTCGATTTTAGTTTCAAGTCTTAACAACAGGTGCGCTTTCCTATCTCGAGTTCTATAGGCCTGATTATGACGGGGTTTGGCTCATTCGATTGGATTTCGACAGCTTTATAGATTTAGGTTATGTTTGTTAGGGCAGATTGCGTCCCTGGCAATGGAAGGTTGGACCAATGGATTTTGCATCGCGTGCGCAGCACGCCTTTTATACGGTGTCGCAGGCAGCGGGGACACATGCCTGAGGTTCCTATAGAACAGATTGTGCCCTCTTGGCAGTGAAAGGTGGAACTAATTACTTTTCATAGATTCGAGGCCTCGATGTGAATTAGGGTCCTGCTAGCGGGCGAAGGCAGCTAGTTGATAGTATTAATAGTAATTTGTGTTTAAATAATATTCTTCATTTGTGTTTAAATACAGTCAAACCTCGTTAACATGAACACGCTTAACGTGAATTACTTTTAACATGAATTGTTTTTATAGTCTCCTATAAAAACGAGTACAAATATTTGATACTGATAACATGAATTACTATTAACATGAACAAAATTCTGATTCCCCTTGAGGTTCATGTTAACGAGGTTCGACTGTAGTATTGTTTTGGGTAGTTCCATTTACTTTATGAATCTAAACAAGTCTGTAAGTTGTCATTTACATGATCAACGGGGAATTATGTATCTAATTCTGAATGTCTTATTTTATTTTACTCATATAACAAGGTTAAATATAACCCAAAATATTATTAAGGTATTTTGAGGATAAAGATTTTTTAGTTTGAATTAGATAAATATTAAATACTGGAACACTTTTAATGAATTTTTCTTGTCTTTCAGAAATCATTTTGGTACGCTACAAATATTATTCTAAGAGCTATTCAACTCTAAAATGATAAATTCCAATTACTTTTGCGATTACTCGTATAAAGAAGCCATTATAATTTACAAAAATTGAAATTATATTTGATATAATTAAAAAAAAAGAGCATATGACAGATTATTTAATTATACTTCAATTTATTATCGTTTTTAATCTATGTTGGTGAAAAGTATTACTATTTTCGCTGTTAACTATAAAGTTAATTATTATCACAGGATAAAATGTATTTAATTGTGTTTTTTACAAATATAACATATATCCAACGATCTTTAATCTGTGTTGGTGTAACTAAGGAATACAAAGGTGCATTGAAATTCTACAGCAAGAGACAAAGGTAATCGGTATAAACACCGTCTAGTATTCGAAACACTACCAAAAGGATAGTAATCATCAGCGCATAATTTGTAAACAAAATTTTCTTACATATAAAAAACTTTAATATTTTGCACATCCAACTGTTTGGATTATGCAAAAACATTTAGATATCTTGTCGTTTGTATTCTTATTTCTGGACAACGAGCTCGTTAAAAACGATCCCAACTTTGCTTGTAAATGTTGCGTATGCTTTCAGTACAAATTATTATATATTTAAAAGTATATTATTTTGTAATCAAGTAACCATTATATATTATTCAAAGTTCAATTAATTTATTTTATTACATATTTTTATATTTTCGGAATAGGGATGCTATAACATGGCAAAGGCAAACAAAACGCAAATAAACCTAATAGATTCATTTTAACATCATACATTCATTTTAACACTCTCCCCTCCCCCACACCCACCCTCCCCGAAAAAAAAAAGAAAATAAAGAAACAAATTTTTAAAAATATAACTGTAAATAATTAATTATTTTTCATTCATTAAATGCAATTTCCAATTAGCTAAAATGTTTCGGTGTCTGCTACTTAAATATTTTTGATGAAATTGAAAAACGTACACTAATTGAAAATGTAATGTTCATATTTAATAGACTTTTAATAAACTTATGTTTTTAGCTTGTTATATTCTCACAACCTTTAAGACGTCTAATAATAGCACTTGCAAATTTGCAGACGCTATTAAAGTGCAATAAATGAACCATTTTATGCGACAACACAACAGGGAATTTGCACTTTGTGTCAAGATACAGCTGACTTTTGGGACAAAATTAACTTTTATAGATAACAGTAACTACTCTTCTGAGAGAATAAAAGAAGAAATAATTCGATTGAAGGTATTGATTATACCCTCCATTTCAACATTATGGGACGCGATAAAAGATAAAATGGTAGGTGTTTTTCCCTGTGTTATACATATAATTTTATAATTTAAACAAAAATTTTGTGTAAAAATATAGGTCAATGGAAATTTTGTAATACTGTTTATTAAATTCTACATTTAATTGCCTTCATTTTGATATATAAATGTTTGTATTTAAGTGAAAATTAATATATTCTACAAGCACACAAAGTTGAAAAACATGAAACTTCCAAAAAATGTCCAAACTTTTGGCCACCACTGTATATATATATATGCACAGGGGTGTAAAAGTCTAGGCACCATTGAGGTGATTCCCACCACTAAATTTGATCAGTAGTCTTCGTGAAATTTTATTAATATACGACGCCTAAATTTCATCAGTATTATTATTACGAGAAGAATACTAACATTTTAGTGGTGGGAATCGCCCCATTGGCACCTAGATTTTTGCACCCCTGCATATGCATATATATATATATATATATATATATATATATATATACGGGGATTTGCCTGAGCTATTCAGTAAACATTAATCCTTATTTTTCTATAAGAGATACATTAAAGAATTTAAACCGTGTTAGATAATAATTTACTCAATGAATTAAAAAAATAAGTTACAACGCTGCTTTGATTATTTTTATTCTAAATCAAAAGCTTATCAAAATGTGCGTATATTTTGGATAGTTCTTTCATTCATATTTCTAGCCATCCAAGGTAAATTAAAAATAACTAAAGATAATGCTCATTGATAAAATGAAGTTTTTCAGGATGGGGGGATTTTTTTATGCCAAGCTTAAATGAAGCTAAAATGGGTCAAGATGCACCATTGACTCGGCTTGGATATTTCCCGTATACAAAATAAATAAAATCTGGCTATCCGGTAAACTCAATTTAAACCAAATTAAAAGATACATATATATTTTAAACCTACAATTGAAATTCTGTGAAAAGAATATTTTATATATTTTTAAGTGGACCATTATTAATTTTATTTTATTTAAGGTGTTTTTAAAAAAAGTCATATATTTAATTATGTCATGTAAATTAAATTGTGGTGAAAATGGGACTTAAAAAAAGGTAAGTACAATAAAATGAAATGAATAGCGAAAATATCATCTTTAAAAAAGCTTACTAATGGTAAAGTAATGGTGTAAATGCAAATACTTGTATTCAACAATTGGTTAATTTTTTCTATACTTTGTTTAAAAATTTAAAAAATAGAAATTATGTTTTATAAGAAAATAGATATAAAAACTTTGTTTTATTGCTTTATACACCGTTTTTTGTTTAACGTTTTGCTACTTTATCATCTGTCTTTCGAAAATAGCAAATGTTTCTTCCCTTCCCCAATTTAAATTAACATCGCAATATATTAGCAATATCAATATTAACTTGTTGATATATTGCGATATTAAATTTCTGATATCATCCAGCCTAATAAAATCCCCAAACTCTGAAATATGATTTTGAAATGTATTATGCGTTTTCGAAAATATTTTCTTAAAAATCTTATTTACCTTATTAAACAGTTTTGTTAAAATATTCTGGAAGTGCTGAAAAGTGATTCCTAATCTATTCATTATAATCTATGCATTATCTTAACGCATTGTTTTCTTTCTGTTTTTTTTTCTATTTTAAATATTCACCACGTCTTTAAATGCGTTAGAAATCATCATACAATAATATATTTCAGAAAGTTCATTTAAATATTTAATTATAATTGTAAAAATGACAGTTTTCAAACGCTTTGTCTCAGAAAATTATAGATGGGGATTTCAGGCTTATTTAAATACTTTTGCATGCAACGAGAAATATTTGACTCGCATGCAAATTGTTCGTTTCAAAAACTTTTCTCTGAGGTCGAAATAATACAAAAACATTATCATGGCATTCTATAATTTCTCCCATGTTTATGTCAGTTTGCATACAAAATGAAGTGCAGCTTTTGCATTAAGAAATAAACTTTCAACCAAAAAGCATGGCATGTCTTATATAAGTAAGAATTTTTTGTTTTGTTTTTCTCGAATAAATACATTAATTGGAACAACTTATGTCACAGCATTCCACTAACTTGTTTTTCTGTTGCTATGACTTTTCAACATACATAATTTGAAATTGTGTAATCCATCTTTTTCTTTTGTTACATTGTGTTTCACTCTATCTGCAATCTAATCAGCGTAAATGTCCTTTTTTACTTACCCATCATACGTAGTATAGGGTACGTCTTGTAATCGTTTTGAAAATCGAAAATTTTTTTGACGGATTTACACGTTTCAGACATTGGAGATTCCGAAAAACATATTTTTAGAAAAAAAAAATTGCCGTCCGTCTGTGTGTCTGTGTATCTGTGAGTCTGTAAACGCTCTATCTCCCGAAAAAATTGAGATAGAGACTTGCAATTTGGTATGTACTTAGTATGTAATAATTGGAAGAAGCCTATTGAATTTCAATAACCTCGATTAACCGGAACTATTTTTTTCGGACTCTCAAAATATTCGTTCTGATAAAAGGTATATAAAAATTTTCGAAATTGTTTATTTTAAGAAGTGTATATAAAAGACCATAAAAAAACATAAATTTTGGATAATACATGAAGTCAATCGGATAATGAGTTGCCGAGATATTTGAAATCCTATTTACCACACTCTTCGATTTTTCATGACCCTGTATTTCATCCAAATTTCACTTTAAATATATATTTTAATTGGAAATGAGACGCTTAATTAGATGCAATAAACCGCTAGTTGATAGGATTATTGTTTTTGAGTTATAAGGATGTTTCTTTCAAACAATTCAATAATCGAGTCTTTAAAGTTGATGACGTCATCTAGCCACGATTGTATTCGATGTGCAATGCATTTTATAAGTAGTTTACACATTTTTAATTTAATATTTTACATTATGCAAATCCATGCTGGGTAAGTATTACGGTGGCCCCCAACGACTAGTTTAACATAGTCAGAAATAATCGCATGCAATTTTATATTTTCAAATACGAAGATATGTACAATTAAGAATTATACGTACATAACCATTTTATATGTTAATGAGGTTTCTTATAGCGCTTTTCTCATTAGCTTTTCTCATTCATTTATATGAACACACAAAAAAAATTAGACACATTTTGGATTGTATGCAGTGACTGTATGCACAGTATATTCACTATTTTTTATGCTTGTTAAAGCCTGCGAAATGTTTTTCATCTTGTACTACTTCAAATGTTCCATCTTGTACTACTTCACACTTAAAGTTCATAAATGTTTTAAATTACGCTTTACGTTAGAGATCCCAGTCTTTTTGACCTATGTATCCAGAAAAAAACCATACTATGTCTGAAACAAATAAATCTAATTTATTTTTTCTAAAAATTATTATTTCTATATATTATTTCTATTCGGATTTTGCAGCTAGCTCGAGTTCTATGGGTGCCATCACGCGGTTTGGTTCATTCGACTCGACATCGACAGGACTTGTCGATTTTAGTTTCAAGTCTTAACAACAGGTGCGCTTTCCTATCTCGAGTTCTATAGGCCTGATTATGACGGGGTTTGGCTCATTCAATTGGATTTCGACAGCTTTATAGATTTAGGTTATGTTTGTTAGGGCAGATTGCGTCCCTGGCAATGGAAGGTTGGACCAATGGATTTTGCATCGCGTGCGCAGCACGCCTTTTATACGGTGTCGCAGGCAGCGGGGACACATGCCTGAGGTTCGTATAGAACAGATTGTGCCCTCTTGGCAGTGAAAGGTGGAACTAATTACTTTTCATAGATTCGAGGCCTCGATGTGAATTAGGGTCCTGCTAGCGGGCGAAGGCAGCTAGTTGATAGTATTAATAGTAATTTGTGTTTAAATAATATTCTTCATTTGTGTTTAAATACAGTCAAACCTCGTTAACATGAACACGCTTAACGTGAATTACTTTTAACATGAATTGTTTTTATAGTCTCCTATAAAAACGAGTACAAATATTTGATACTGATAACATGAATTACTATTAACATGAACAAAATTCTGATTCCCTTTGAGTTTCATGTTAACGAGGTTCGACTGTAGTATTGTTTTGGGTAGTTCCATTTACTTTATGAATCTAAACAAGTCTGTAAGTTGTCATTTACATGATCAACGGGGAATTATGTATCTAATTCTGAATGTCTTATTTTATTTTACTCATATAACAAGGTTAAATATAACCCAAAATATTAATAAGGTATTTTGAGGATAAAGATTTTTTAGTTTGAATTAGATAAATATTAAATACTGGAACACTTTTAATGAATTTTTCTTGTCTTTCAGAAATCATTTTGGTATGCTACAAATATTATTCTAAGAGCTATTAAACTCTAAAATGATAAATTCCAATTACTTTTGCGATTACTCGTATAAAGAAGCCATTATAATTTACAAAAATTGAAATTATATTTGATATAATTAAAAAAAAAGAGCATATGACAGATTATTTAATTATACTTCAATTTATTATCGTTTTTAATCTATGTTGGTGAAAAGTATTACTATTTTCGCTGTTAACTATAAAGTTAATTATTATCACAGGATAAAATGTATTTAATTGTGTTTTTTACAAATATAACATATATCCAACGATCTTTAATCTGTGTTGGTGTAACTAAGGAATACAAAGGTGCATTGAAATTCTACAGCAAGAGACAAAGGTAATCGGTATAAACACCGTCTAGTATTCGAAACACTACCAAAAGGATAGTAATCATCAGCGCATAATTTGTAAACAAAATTTTCTTACATATAAAAAACTTTAATATTTTGCACATCCAACTTTTTGGATTATGCAAAAACATTTAGATATCTTGTCGTTTGTATTCTTATTTCTGGACAACGAGCTCGTTAAAAACGATTCCAACTTTGCTTGTAAATGTTGCGTATGCTTTCAGTACAAATTATTATATATTTAAAAGTATATTATTTTTGTAATCAAGTAACCATTCTATATTATTCAAAGTTCAATTAATTTATTTTATTACATATTTTCATATTTTCGGAATAGGGAGGCTATAACATGGCAAAGGCAAACAAAACGCAAATAAACCTAATAGATTCATTTTAACATCATACATTCATTTTAACACTCTCCCCTCCCCCACAACCACCCTCCCCGAAAAAAAAAGAAATTAAAGAAACAAATTTTTAAAAATATAACTGTAAATAATTAATTTTTTTTCATTCATTAAATGCAATTTCCATTTAGCTAAAATGTTTCGGTGTCTGCTACTTAAATATTTTTGATGAAATTGAAAAACGTACACTAATTGAAAATGTAATGTTCATATTTAATAGACTTTTAATAAACTTATGTTTTTAGCTTGTTATATTCTCACAACCTTTAAGACGTCCAATAATAGCACTTGCAAATTTGCAGACGCTATTAAAGTGCAATAAATGAACCATTTTATGCGAGAACACAACAGGGAATTTGCACTTTGTGTCAAGATACAGCTGACTTTTGGGACAAAATTAACTTTTATAGATAACAGTAACTACTCTTCTGAGAGAATAAAAGAAGAAATAATTCGATTGAAGGTATTGATTATACACTCCATTTCAACATTATGGGACGCGATAAAAGATAAAATGGTAGGTGTTTTTCCCTGTGTTATACATATAATTTTATAATTTAAACAAAAATTTTGTTTAAATATAGGTCAATGGAAATTTTATAATACTGTTTATTAAATTTTACATTTAATTGCCTTCATTTTGATATATAAATGTTTGTATTTAAGTGAAAATTAATATATTCTACAAGCATACAAAGTTGAAAACATGAAACTTCCAAAAAATGTCCAAACTTTTGGCCAGCACTGTATATATATATATATATATATATATATATATATATATATATATGCACAGGGGTGTAAAAGTCTAGGCACCATTGAGGTGATTCCCACCACTAAATTTGATCAGTAGTCTTCGTGAAATTTTATTAATATACGACGCCTAAATTTCATCAGTATTATTATTACGAGAAGAATACTAACATTTTAGTGGTGGGAATCGCCCCATTGGCACCTAGATTTTTGCACCCCTGTATATGCATATATATATATATACGGGGATTTGCCTGAGCTATTCAGTAAACATTAATCCTTATTTTTCTATAAGAGATACATTAAAGAATTTAAACCGTGTTAGATAATAATTTACTCAATGAATTAAAAAAATAAGTTACAACGCTGCTTTGATTATTTTTATTCTAAATCATAAGCTTATCAAAATGTGCGTATATTTTGGATAGTTCTTTCATTCATATTTCTAGCCATCCAAGGTAAATTAAAAATAACTAAAGATAATGCTCATTGATAAAATGAAGTTTTTCAGGATGGGGGGATTTTTTTATGCCAAGCTTAAATGAAGCTAAAATGGGTCAAGATGCACCATTGACTCGGCTCGGATTTTTCCCGTATACAAAATAAATAAAATCTGGCTATCCGGTAAACTCAATTTAAACCAAATTAAAAGATACATATATATTTTAAACCTACAATTGAAATTCTGTGAAAAGAATATTTTATATATTTTTAAGTGGACCATTATTAATTTTATTTTATTTAATGTGTTTTTAAAAAAAGTCATATATTTAATTATGTCATGTAAATTAAATTGTGGTGAAAATGGGACTTAAAAAAAGGTAAGTACAATAAAATGAAATGAATAGCGAAAATACCATCTTTAAAAAAGCTTACTAATGGTAAAGTAATGGTGTAAATGCAAATACTTGTATTCAACAATTGGTTAATTTTTTCTATACTTTGTTTAAAAATTTAAAAAATAGAAATTATGTTTTATAAGAAAATAGATATAAAAACTTTGTTTTATTGCTTTATACTCCGTTTTTTGTTTAACGTTTTGCTACTTTATCATCTGTCTTTCGAAAATAGCAAATGTTCCTTCCCTTCCCCAATTTAAATTAACATCGCAATATATTAGCAATATCAATATTAACTTGTTGATATATTGCGATATTAAATTTCTGATATCATCTAGACTAATAAAATCCCCAAACTCTGAAATATGATTTTGAAATGTATTATGCGTTTTCGAAAATATTTTCTTAAAAATCTTATTTACCTTATTAAACAGTTTTGTTAAAATATTCTGGAAGTGCTGAAAAGTGATTCCTAATCTATTCATTATAATCTATGCATTATCTTAACGCATTGTTTTCTTTCTGTTTTTTTTTTCTATTTTAAATATTCACCACGTCTTTAAATGCGTTAGAAATCATCATACAATAATATATTTCAGAAAGTTCATTTAAATATTTAATTATAATTGTAAAAATGACAGTTTTCAAACGCTTTGTCTCAGAAAATTATAGATGGGGATTTCAGGCTTATTTAAATACTTTTGCATGCAACGAGAAATATTTGACTCGCATGCAAATTGTTCGTTTCAAAAACTTTTCTCTGAGGTCGAAATAATACAAAAACATTATCACGGCATTCTATAATTTCTCCCATGTTTATGTCAGTTTGCATACAAAATGAAGTGCAGCGTTTTGCATTAAGAAATAAACTTTCAACCAAAAAGCATGTCATGTCTTATATAAGTAAGAATTTTTTGTTTTGTTTTTCTCGAATAAATACATTAATTGTAACAACTTATGTCACAGCATTCCACTAACTTGTTTTTCTGTTGCTATGACTTTTCAACATACATAATTTGAAATTGTGTAATCCATCTTTTTCTTTTGTTACCTTGTGTTTCACTCTATCTGCAATCTAATCAGCGTAAATGTCCTTTTTTACTTACCCATCATACGTAGTATAGGGTACGTCTTGTAATCGTTTTGAAAATCGAAAATTTTTTTGACGTATTTACACGTTTCAGACATTGGAGATTCCGAAAAACATATTTTTAGAAAAAAAAAAATTGCCGTCCGTCTGTGTGTCTGTGTATCTGTGAGTCTGTAAACGTTCTATCTCCCGAAAAAATTGAGATAGAGACTTGCAATTTGGCATGTACTTAGTATGTAATAATTGGGAAGAAGCCTATTGAATTTCAATAACCTCGATTAACCGGAACTATTTTTTTCGGACTCTCAAAATATTCGTTCTGATAAAAGGTATATTAAAATTTTCGAAATTGTTTATTTTAAGAAGTGTATATAAAAGACAATAAAAAAACAAATTTTGCATAAAGCATGAAGTCGATCGGATAATTAGTTGCCGAGATATTTGGAATCCTATTTGCCACACTCTTCGATTTTTCATGACCCTTTATTTCATCCAAATTTCACTTTAAAGATATATTCTAATTGGAAATGAGACGCTTAATTAGATGCAATAATCCGCTAGTTACTAGGATTATTGTTTTTGGAGTTATAAGGATGTTTCTTTCAAGCAATTCAATAATCGACTGTCATATATATAAATGCTTTCTTATATTTTACTTATTTAAATCAAACCCCTCTTAATTTTAAAAACTTTCCATATTCATCCGTTACCGTGTATATTAATAATCCTTTTTCTCTCTGTTTTATTTCATAAAATCTCAACAGTAATCTAAATGTGGAGTTATACGAATTCATTTCTGGTTCAATAAATAATTCTTTTCATTTAAGCATTCTTTTTGCTGTTACAATAATTGAATAAATAAAAGATAAATAGTAGTTTCTACATCACAGTTAGATATCAAGATTTATTGCAAAAAGGAAATTAAGAACTTTATTTATTACTTTTAAATCTATTTTTATAATTATCCTTATTGTTAATAAAACAATCCACATGTAATTTATTTTCACTCTTTATTCATTTAACCTTGAATTGCATCTCTGGATGTAATCAAATTACAGCAATATGTATATAAAATAAATATACTTATTTATAGCTTCTAAAATAAACATGATAACAATTATTCTTTTGATCTATCATAAATAATCCACAATAATTTAACTTCTATTTCACAGAGTCATTAAATCTTGCAAATGTTGACAGTTCAAATTATATCCAATAAATATATCTTCATCTCATTTAAAATAATGTTTTCCTTTTCAAACTGTCAAATAGATTATCGTTAATATATGTTTTTTTAATGTTTGCTTACTCACAAAATAACGGTTGTTCTTGCTTTATTCTCAGTAGCATCTTCCAATCAAAATAATCGGTGATGATATCAATTGCTAAATTTAGCTCAACATGTACAAATATGGTAACATTTCTGGCTCTGAGGCACATAATTATTTTAATTTACTGGAAATTCCACACCCAGCCAAAAGTATCTTGTCTTTTCAAATTCTAACGCCAAAATAATGTATTGAGTAATGTGTTTTGGCACCAATTTTGTTCGCCAAGTAAATGTAAATCTCTGGCAATAATGTTATGTGACTTCTGACTCTCTCTTTGAATACTCACTGTGTGAGTTGCTTCTTCTGCTGACTCCTGCTAAGAGACACCTCTCCTATATTATACTATATGATCATGGAAAAATTAATAAAAAGCATTGAGTGTTTATTTATGGAGTTTTTTTTATTGAAATTGCTGAACCTGGAAAAATATTTATATAATTTAAAAGACTCTCTTCGCCCTCAACAAATTACCACGTCACAGAGCCTTTAAAGTTTATGACGTCATCAAGCCACGATTGTATTGGAATTGCAACGCATTTTATAAGTAGTTTACACATTTTAGGTAGCTTTCAATACTAAAAAGTATAAAGCTACCTATTGCAGCCGTTCGGAGGAAAGCAGTTCCGGAAAATTTCGATATATTTTCACCGATCATGACCCCCAGACCCCAAAACCACCCTCCGCTCAAATGTTGATTTATATATATAGATATATCCATATGACCTATGTCATACGATAACGCTCGTATTTATAAATCGATTTTGATGAAACTAATTGTGTGTATTAAGCTCACCAATGTCTCGACCGAGTTCGTTGGCCAGCTTGGTCCGCCATTTTGTTTCAAGATGGCGGCCATTTAAAAATTTAAAACTAAAATAAATATACAAAAAAATTAAAAATTCAAATTTATTTTTTAATTACGTATTAGGCCTTGATACAAGGATTCCAGGCATTTTTTGGTTTACTTCTATCTTAAAAAATGGCTGAGATAGAGCAGTTTGAAATTCTAGGGTTGTTGACATTTTGAAACAAAACAGCACATTAACGCCATTACTTGCAAATTATTTTCTTTCATTGTTGTAATAATTTTCCCAATCATACGCATAAAACTATATATTCATATCCGTTAGCGCCTAAATTGGCGACATTGGCGACAAAATTGACAAAATTGGCGACATTTGGCGAAATATCGCCAAATTTGGCGACCAAAATAAGTCTTCATAAATGAAGCCAATTTGGCTATTGCTCAATAATTTGGCGAATTTCTTATTCAAATTCAGTATTAACGAATCTTTTGTAAACGTTTCTTTGCATTTTAACTTGCTTTTTTCGTGTAACATTAGCTAAAATTTTAAAACGAAGATATAGGAAAGCTACCTTTTCCTCCCGGTACAGGCCGGAAGGACTTTTTAATTTAATATTTTACATTATGCGTATCCATGATGGGTAAGTATTACGGTGGCCCCCAACGACTAGTTTAATATAGTCAGAAGTAATCGCATGCAATTTTATATTTTCAAATGCGAAGATATGTACAATTAAGAATTATACGTACATAAACATTTTATATGTTAATTAGGATTCTTATAGCGCCTTTCTCATTAGCTTTTATCATTCATTTATATGAACACACACACACACACACACACAAAAAAAAAAAAAAAAAAAAAAAAAAAAAAAAAGACACCATTTGGATTGTATGCAGTGACTGTATGCACAGTATATTCACTATTGTTTATGCTTGTTACAGCATGCGAAATGTTTGTTTTTCTTTCTAAAACTGCTTTTTAATACCGCAGAAGCAATATAAAATTTTAATTTAATATTTCACAAAATACTTTTATTGGTGTAAATTACATTAATTGTGCTGATGAACAAGGTTTTTAACATTTTGAAATGAAAATATACTTTCAAAACAAACGTTTTTAAACATGAATTTTCAATATGAGAAATTTTGAAATTCGACTATGCCTAATTATATTTATGTTAAATTATTAAGTTTACTGTAATTTAGTTGCAGCTGTTTGGTGAATATTTATTAACAAAATGAAAATTATCATTGTAAAATATCATTACTACATATGTAACAGAATCCTCATCTAGTCAAACCAGGGCATTAACGGACAAGAAACAAAACATTTAAGTATTTTTTTAAAATATAATTTCACGTTTTGCATCATTTTTAGACTTAGCCTGCCTGACCCGATATAAATGAAACTTTTGTTCTGAATTATGATATATTATTCAATTATAATTAAGATATAATATGCACTATAATAAAGCCAAAATATGGCTTCATAAAAGTTAACACAATTAATGCAGTTTGGTATTGAAATAATTTCTAGATGCTGCTTCTTAAAGCCGTGTTTTAAAAATATATGTTTTAAACTATTGCAGTGAGACTATTTGATACTCATTAGTCCCAACTACTGATATACTAGAACAGAGGTTCCCAAAGTGTGCTCCGCGGAGCCCTTGGGGCTCCGCCTATACTTTTCAGGGGATCAGCGGCGTCCCAGGAAAATAAACAAAACATGAAAGAAATTACCATACTGCAAAGGAAAAATTTTCGAAAGTATGCAGGAATTTGTGCGTGTGTGTGTGTGTGTGTGTGTCAAAAATAAATACATCTATCACTGGGTTGAATAACACTAATAATATATTTTTTTAAATCATATAAAAATTTGCATTATACACCTACCATTTTCTATATAATATTTTTGGTTTGAACTACTTTATTTTTTGTTTATGCATTTAATGTGTATTAAAAATTCGATTCAAAATAAGCTACAAGAAATAGTATTCCAAATCGAATGCCCAACGTGAATCGAAAGAGCAAAGGCGCGCCAGTGCTGTTATCTCTGCTTGCCGAACATAAGGGAGAACAGTTTTGTTCTTTGGAGTGCAGCCTATTCATATGTTTATACTTAGTTCTTTTTGCTTAGTAACCAATGCAAAACAATTTAACCACATTTTTCACACGAAACTTTTATACGTTATTGCTCGTCACACTTTGTGCAGAATAAAAAAAAAACAAATATCGGCATTTAATATTTGTATATATTGTACATTGTATTATCTTTATTTTTGGAATTTTAATTTCATTAAACTGTTTATTTTATTTTTTATTAAATTTTAGTTATTTAAATATTCTATCCTATTTTTCATAATTGTATTTAATTTTTAAAACAATGTTTGGCGCTTAAAACATCTTTTTTATAAGATCTTGTATCATTTAAAACCCTTCACTAGATTCATTTTACATTTGTGTATATATATTTCTTTTTCTTTTTATAACTTTGATTTCTTTAATCTGTTTATGTTATTTGTATTAATTTTTAGTTATTTAAATTTTCTATACTGGTTTTCACAGTAAAACAATATTTGTCGCTTAAAACATATTTTTTATAACATCTTGTATCATTTAAATCTCCTCATTAGATTCATTTTACATTTGTGTATATTGTGTATATATATGAAATGTTTTTCCATTTCATAGTGAATTACATCAACATATTAATTCTGGTATGCGATGAATATGTAGAATAACATATGTTTTGCAGTCGAAGGCTCCAGATGGAAGACGATGTTTATGAAATACACTAGGAGTTTTCCCTTAAAAATAAAAAAAAGCTGCATATCAATATATTTATTGAGAATTCACAAACCATAGACAATTCCACTAATTATCAAGTTGAGAATTCCTAACTCAGCTGTGCTACGCCATAGAAAAAAGCATGACGATGTTACATATGATTAGAAATATACACCAATTTAGAGACACTTCTCCTCCAAGTGATGGGTTTTGTTTAGCAATTCAAAAAGCGTAAAAAATCTGATATCCAAGGTTATGTAACGCGTTTTATACTCCGCCAGGCGTAGGAATCTTTCGCCAATGCAGGGGTAACTTAACCAATGAGCGGGTTGCAAGCCTGTGGGACCCTTTATTGTACTCGGCATAATTTTGAAAAGAAAAAATTAGACGCGGGAGTTGAAATGAATCATGGGATATCGAATGATAATTTTAATAAAAATAAAAATGATATTAAGAGACGTTCTAAAGAAATAAAAATCTAATGTCTCAAAATATGAAGGAATAAATTAGTGTTTTTTACAAAAAAGTGTATCTTTTAACAGATTAAGATTTTTAGAATAAGAATTAAAAGAATATGTTGATTAAATATATAGAGTTAAAATATAATTTATATTTAAGATATGATTAAAAGACAGGGAAAAAAGGTAGAATTGTAAGAATTTGAAATAAATTAATTAAGGTAAAATGGCGAATTTTTTTAATTATTACATATATTTCTTTTTTTTTTTATAACTTTAATTTCTATAATCTGTTTATGTTATTTGTATATTTAAATTTTCTACTCTGTTTTTTAAAGTAAAACAATGTTCGTCGATTAAAACGCTTATTTTTTGGAACATCTTGTATCATTTAATAAACCTCTCATTAGATTCATTTAATATTTGTATATGTTGTGTATATAGTTTTCTTTTTTCTTTTTGTAACTTTAAATTCCTTTAATCTGTTTATTTTATTTTTATTAATTCTTAGTTATTTAAATTTTCTATGCTGTTTTATATAATTGAATAACTTAATTTTTAAAGCAATGTATGTTGCTGAAAACGCTTATCATCTTATATCATTTAACAACCCCTCTTTAAAATTTTCTTTTAATTGGTCTCGGCATTGCTAAGATTCTTATGTTATGATGCCACATTTTCCTATCAGAAAAAAGGCTGTAGCAATTAAAATATATATATATTGGTTCTTTACATTTGTCATCACACTAACAATCTAAACTTTTGCTCAGCTCCATCCCTTGCTTATACTTTTCGTCGATTAGTACTCGCCCTGACATAAATTTAACCCCACCCTTATATCCCGTTTTGTTAGTAAAGTTTTTCTACTAGTTGCAGTTCTTTTAACATGTGTAGTTTTTAACCGTATATCTATTTCGAGGCAAAAGCAATGGTGAAAGAAAGTTTCTTTCAAAAGTATAATTAATATCTAAATACTTCAAATAAAACCTCCAAAAAAGTGAACGATGCTGCACCTAACATTACGGGTTATAGATTTTGCCCCGCCCACTTAAACACTAAAACGATGATCTGCTTCTAATTGTATTTTTAAAAAATGGTCCAAAAGAAGAAGCTCAGAGGCGATTCGTTGTCGTTGCATGTTTAGAAGTACTAGAAACGTAAAGAACGAAAAAAGAATCCATAATCGCATGATTCTATTGCGTGTGAGAGGGACTAGCGAAACTGTACAACTTACCTTTTTTTCTCTGTGTGTGTGGTTTTCGCCATAAATAATAATAGTTTCACATAATCCCCAATGCGATGCATGACACAGACAGTGTTGCCATTTTGATCTTTAATTCCGAGTTCATACTGGAAATCCCCAAAGAATATTTTTTTATTTTAAAAATGGATGTCATTAGCCCCTTAACAGTATTGCTCGAACGTGGCTCGGGTAAGAAGAGTTTGTTTTCTACGTTACTAAAATCTTTCAGAAACCACAAATTTTTAACTATAATTTTGGCTGTATTTGGCCGATGTATCTCGATTATACAAGACAGATATTTTAATACAAAAAAGTGGTTTTCAGTCCTTATTTTTAATTTATTATGTCCAATAATAGTTATATTACAGTGCTTATAATACATAGTGTGCAAAACACCTACAAAATAGTACTAAAAAATAGAATCCGATAAATGTAGAACGATGCTGAAAAGATAACGGGTTGATCGCAGCGACATCTTCTAGCAGTGGCGTAGACAGGGTGGAGGTCCAGATGGTTTGGATACCACTAATTTTATAAAAAATACTTTTGCCTTATCTAATCGGGGAATTTTCTGCAATATTGAAGGCGAAGAAAACTTTATAATATTACTGCTTTCCAGAGCATTTGGACCCCCCCCCCCTCTCTGGCTACGCCGCTGTCTGCTATCTCTTTTCAACGCAAACATTGTATAAGAATCGAACTGAGAAAATGTTTCAGCTGGTGGTAACTATTTTAAATAATTAAATTATACACTATTTCAATGAGTCAATTTGAGTTAAATAGTGATTTTCATAAGCTTTAAAAATATGAATGATCATGGCCAAAAAACGTGATACGCATTCTTTTGTGCCTGGTTGCAGTACTCGATACAAGACAGCTAACTAGAAACTATCCCTATTTAGCATACCAAAGGATGAATCTCTGCTAGAAGAGTGAAAGAGATTATTTCCCTGATATGATAAAAAACTAACTGCACAATCAATTACATCTCAAATATACACTTACAAGAAGATTTTATTAACAGAAATTATGTCCCTGTTGTCAATAGTGAAACGATTACTTTTGCTAGAGGTAAATCCATTTTTAAAGCAGATGTCGCTGCGATCGCCCTATTATTGTACCGCATCGTTGCACGTTTATCGGCAACAATTTTTTAGCACTTTTTAAAACATTACCAGTTTGGCTTTTTTTAAATTCCGAAATTTTGCATTCATACCAGAAATTCCCTATAATGTTCTTTTGGTTACTTAATGGCAGATATTGCGTGACTTCTTAAAATAAAAAATCTTCTTTCAGAATTTCCGGTTTGAATTAGAAAAAATTTAATTAAAAAACGGTAAAACCGTTTTCCACACTATGTATTCTAAGCGCTCTCTGTAGTAATATTAAATAAAACTGTTAAGGGGTTAAATTATAGAAAATTTTATTTTCAAAATTTCTACTATGAATTCAGAATTTCTGTATCAAGAAAAGGGCCAAACTGAGAACCTTGGCACAATATTGGAAACTACTGGTTCGGACTCATATCCAGCAGATCTTTCTCTGCTCCATAGGCATAAAAAAAAAACATTATTTTGTAAACCATAGAGTACCGTGGGGTTAAGGGGCTCCGCCTTAGAAATTCATCCCAAAAAGGGCTCCTCGAGCCCAAAAGTTTGGGAACCACTGTACTAGAAAATGAAATTTATCGACAAACATTCATCGTACATTGTGTAATAAGCTGACTTGTTTTCTCAATGAGAAAAAGTCTCCTGGCACAGCAATGATTGAGTTATGATGATGCATTGTATGCTGCTTTATGCTTATTTAGGTGTGTTCTGTCTCCTCGTAAATATTTTAGCATGACTTTTAAAGGACCCTGTATATATAGAGAGAACGGTATTTAAATAAATAGATATATTTTTCAATAATGTATATTCTTTGTCCAAATGTATCAGAAAATAGATTTTCTAGTACTAAATATACAAAAATTAGGGCAGATTTTAATTTATCCATTTTATAGAAAACAATTTTTTTTTCAATATCGATTAATATAACTATAGTGTATACATTGGGATTCGCTAATAAATGATTTCAGATTTCTCGATATGCGAAATTTTATTCAGCTGCATTAATTCTAATTTTAATATATTTCCGTTATTGTTTTGCATTTATTTTTGTATCCATATATTAATTTAAAATTTCTTATACAAGCAAATTCTTATGTGTCGGATTTTTCCAAATCTTTAAATGATGATGAAAAGTGAGTTTAAATAACAGTCAATATTTTGCAACATTGTCAGTGCATATATTAACCATTGGGAGAAAAATACAGAAAACCTCTGAAATAATAAGCATATTTAATATAACGTAACAATTTTTCACTCTTCAATATTCTACACATATCAAATCACATCTCACCATTTTGGTCTGACAGAAGAGGTTAAATTATTTACTTGATAATCATTAATCGAGTGGAAACAGAAGATAATTCTGGATGTTAGAAATTATTTTCCTTCCGAATTGTAAATTTGTAAACTGTTTTCTAAAATGCGAAGAATGCTGTAAAACCTAACATGTTTATATATTAAACTGGGATAGAATATTTTAAAGAAGTTGTAGATCAACTATTTTAAGTAGCAGCAATACGAAATAACACCGATACAATTTTGGAAGCTGGATGCTTTTTCTACCAGAATTACACAGAGAATCATTGCCGAATATTTTGATCACTGTAAAATCTAATTTTTACGCTGCTTCTCAAGCGGTCAGGATTTGATAATGTTCTTAACATTCGGGCATTTATGCGGGCAAAATGCGGACTAAAATTCAGAAGTGACTATTTTCTTATTATTTTGTTCTAACATCCTAAAAGGCATTGTTAGATATCTGGATTAATCCTACTCTCCAAAAAAAAATTATATAAAACATTTTTTTAAATTTTTTAATTAAACTATTTTCTCCTATATTTTTCTGGGACGAAACATCATTGTTTATTTCGATAGAAATAAAAATGTTATTTATCTTGATTTAAAACCCCCAGAACTTACACTCCCGTATCGTGTATACCTAAATTTAGTGAACACTTTTTTAATCTCCAACAACTATATTTGTATGCTTATTTTTCCGAATAACAGCCCAAAGATGTCCGATCCTAAAGGTTTTGCGGTATTTATATGCAGTGTGTAATTGTTTGTGTAAAAGAGCTGATTTTCTGAAAGAGGAAGACATTGTTTTTCTTTCCTTTTTTTTAATAGCGGTTTTAGACGAATTGATATTCCGTTAAAAATTAAGGGCGGTTAAAAAATATTACGTGTGGCAGAGAGCAAATTCCGAATGACTTACCTCTATCGATTATAAAGATTACTGTACTTAGCTTACTTAAAAACTTTACAGCTGTAAATACATTTATGGTAGAATCGAACATGTGTTATGTAAATTGTTTTGCGTATAGTTAATAGATTAAATTAGTATCCTGATAATTTGCGGTATATTGGTAAATGTGTAAATATCTAACATCCTCAACGTACATAACTGCACAAAATATAATTAAAATCTAGAGAAATGCTTAAGTGATACTAAAAGAAACAACAAAAGGCTTATAAAAACCTTTTTAATGATCCAACATACGTTTCAACGCTCACTACGGCGTTATTTTCAAGAAAATATAATGATAAACAAAGTATTTTTGCAAATTTTGAAAAATAACCTTGAAAACACGAATCATGAGATCCAAATATGTAAAAAAAGAGAAAATCAGGTGCTTGAAGTAGCCAACTGTAACCGTGAAAATTATATTTCGTTATTGCTTTTTAAAACGGAAAGGTACCTCGCGCCAAATTTTAGTCAATTCAAATGAGGCGGATTCGTTGCAAATGTTTACGTTACGCATGTAGATTTCTATTGATTCACGGATAATGGATGGGAAGTTGACTCTTGATGGGTAAATTATTTTACTATTTTTAAAATCAATTTCTATTGCTTCGGTTCTATGTAGTCGTGCCAGTGCTGTAGTACTCCTGTCATATTTGATATCTGCTATATGTTCTTTTAATCTTGTTTGAAACTTTCTGGTGGCCATTCCTATATAATATTGTAACGTTCCACCCGCTCTGGTGAATGGGATTTCATAAACACCTGTTCTTGAAAATGACGCCGTAGTGAGAGTTGAAACGTATGTTGGATCATTAAAAAGGTTTTATAAGCCTTTTGTTGTTTCTTTTAGTATCACTTAAGCATTTCTCTAGATTTTAATTATATTTAGTGATCTTATTTTGTGGTTATGCACACAATATTTTACACAGTTTAAACTATAATTTTTGAAGAAATATATTTTGGAGTTATTACTTCGACTTTCTCGTAAATTGGAAATTAATATATTTCTCCTTCATGCTCCCCAAATCATTTAGCTTAAGATATAAACATATAAAATGCCGTTATTTTCTTGCCCTGAAGAATTGAATATTCAGCGTGAAAAAGATGAGAGTCTAATTCTCTTTTAGAGATATACCATCGGACAGATTCAGAGTTAGGCTATAGTTTGCTAACCTTGGACAGCGGCAAAAATGAAGGTAATCATTAGAAAAAAAAAACAAAAAAAAACATTAAAATAGGTAAAATATCACGAAGGTTTTTAAAGTCCTGACAAAAAACTGAAACAAATCACAATAATATTGTTTTTCCATTATCGTTTTTTTCACTGAGTTTCCCATTGTCAATAAATGTTGTTTATTAATAGACCATTATAAATTTAATTCAGTAATGATATTTATGATTAGGCAAACTCATTAAAATTTGGTTTTTTCTGTATGTTTCTATTCTTTAAAAATACCTTTTTTAAACTAAAAAAAGGAAAAAAGATTTTACATATGTTTTAGTTTTTTAAACAGAGTGTTTATATAAATCTCTTTGGAAAATACTTTTCTAAAGCAAAAATTTTCAATAGCATCAGGCTCTTGAATTGACCTTCTAATTTTCTTTTTTTAAATAAAGTGTGTACACAAAGAATAAGTGCATATGCAAACTCCTACTGACTGTTCTTTGTTTATATATATATTTTTCCATTTTGTCTTCAAAATAAAAATGTTTCTTTATACTATGTTACTTTATATATAATACATCAGAAATAGGTAGAATTTTTTTGTATTACGTATACAAGAATTTTTTTTTTTTAGCTAAATAAAACTATATTAGTTGCGAGTATGGCAGGTTCCATAAATATTTTATATATGAAAATTTCCTTATTGCCAACTATTTTAATTATTTTTTCTAGTTCGATATATACACATGTAGCAGAAAAATATGATCATTAACAGTTAATTTTGTTAATAAGTTGATTTGTTATAATGTAATCTGAAATCTATTATAATTAAATGTGTTTACAAATACCACTTACGAATGTATAAATTAGAATTATTTATCATTTGGAAACACCAATATCGTTATTCTGTAGTAATTTTTCTGTAATTGATTTTTTTTTTTTTCTGAGAAACGGAACTTTAAAAGTATTATGTAACATCATAATATCATAACTTACGAAACTTTACTCGTAACTTTTATCATTACCTTAATGTTAATTTTTATCATAACACATACAAATGCATAATTTAAAAAATAATATATAACTTCAAACATCGATTACGAAATACAACATGCCGGAATTTTAAATATTTATTGAGTATATTTATTGTATGGTAGGGTGAAAAAATACATTGCATTCCGCTTCTATTACAGCGTACAACGATTTATTTTTTTATTTTTCATAAAAATGTTCAAGCACAATGTTTCACTATTTTGTTAAAAAATATATTATCATCGAATCTTTTTTCGTCATTTACATACTTAAAAGAACTAATTGCAGTAAATGCGAATAATTACAAATATATATAAATAAAAATCAATTTCTTATTATGCATCTAAGGTGACCAAACATCTTCGAAAGTTCAAGACGTTCTCAAATTTTACGACTGTAGATCTCGCAATTCTCTCAATTTTGGATTGAAACCAGTTGTTACATTTTTAGAAGTTGATATATTCGTGGGATATAAAAAGTATTACATAATTTTAGAAAACATAAATTTTAATGTTGTGAAAACTTACAAATCTCTCATTATGAAACCGTCTTAAGTAACTCTAATCGAAACCTCAAAGACATTAGATGTAAGTTCCAGTTCTAACTGATTTAATGTATTCTTGTTCTATCTGTTAATTTAACTTTTTTTTATATCTTATTTCCAGCTTTGCTTTGTTTTTCAAATACCACATTCTATGAGTGTTTTTACCTTATTCTATAACGAACTTTAGGTATATATATATATATATATACATATACATACTAGTACATATATATATATATAATACGAATACCACATACTATACTTACAATCCCAAAACTCCTGAACAGAAGAGAAAAACTAACAAATAACCATAAAAATTCAAACTAACAAAACTCTAAACGAAAACTATAAACAGAAAAAACACAACCAATGGAGACAGGTTCACTGTTGTCTAATTCACTGTTAGAATCGTTAATCCTAACCAACGAAACATCATCAATATATCTGAAACTTAAAAAATCCTTATTTAATGTTTCGTTAACTTCGTATAAAAATAAATAAATATCTGCAAGTACCGAGCTGCAACTAGCCCCCATAGGTATACCCCTAATCTGCTGAAACACATGTTTACCGTCGAATAAATAATTTTCATTAACTACAAAATTAAATAAATTTATTAAATGATCCAAATCTTTGCCCAAAGTATTGTAACGCTTAAAAAAATCAAAAATTTAATTTTTAAGATCTATTAAATCAATGCTATTATATAAATCTTCAAAATCATAAACATATAAGCCTTTTATATTGCTCAAACCTTTCAATCTGTTAAGTAACTCAAAACTATTTTTTATAATACAAGTGTTATTATGTTTTAATGCCACATCAAATAAACTCTGCAAAATATCCAAAGACTTTTTATTAGCAACTTCTAAATAAGTGCCAAAACCACATGTAATTGTACGAAAGGCAACAGGGTCCTTATGAAATTTAGGAATCAATACCATATAAGGTAATTCTTTACTACGTTGTGTGTATTTTAACCTTTTGTAAAATGCACCAATTCTTCTTTCTGTCTCTTTTACATTGGTTTTTAATAACCTGTAATTATGTTTATCATTATAACTTTGTTGTAGTTGGTTACTGTATAGCTTTTTGCAAATAATTGCAAAATATGTATTCGCTTTATCTATATAAGTTATAACAAAATTACTCTGTAAATCCTTAATAGATTTTTTTAATGAATTACAATCTTCTATCGAAATCCCCCCTGTCTTACCGCAGTAAATTGAACTCAAATCCTTCAATACATTATGTTTCCATTCCAAAAAAGCAATTTCCGGCAAGCAAAATTTGCTCATTAGTTTATGTATAAACATGTCAACATTGATTTTTAATCGTTTTTTTTTTTTATAAAATCCCTAGTATTTATCCTTTTTAAAAGAAATTTTGTACCGTATTGCATGTAATTCCTCAATGTTTTGTCCTTGACAATATCTAAATTTCCAGTCAATACGTGACCGTGATCCGCATCCACGTAAATGCTATACCTTGGATCATGACAATGACATAAATTGTTTTCATTGTTTCTACCGATTTCTTTTGAAAAATTATTATAGTTAAAAACCATACGTCCTAAAGTTTTATCATATCTAAAAACCTTGACAATTTGTACGTCTTTATCTGGAAGCAATTCATTGTATTTATTCAATACATGGCCTATGTTTATACCACGTTTTTTTTTATTTCTATGTAGTCCATTACAAAATACATTCTATTAACCAATTTATTGTTGTTATTGCATCTCCCCAGATATTGCTCCAAATGTTGCGATCTAATCCTTAACCTCAAAATATCTAAAGCCAAATCAATATTGTAATTACTCTTATATGAATACAAAAAGTTTAACAAATCGCATATAAAACGTTTTTTCACATTAAATATAATAAATTTTATATTTCTTACTATACCATTAAAATCACTCCTAAGAATAGAACGTTTAATTTCATCTATACTATCATATCCTTTTCCAATTACTTTATGATCTATCTCTGTAATGAATTTATAATTCATGGGATGTTCGATACGTTCGTATATTGAAACATCTAATAATATGTTTCTTAATTTTTTAATAACGTTAGTTCCATTGAACATGACATTTAACCCGTAAGGGTACACAGTACCACATTTAATCATCATATCATTTTCACATATCAATCTTTCCCTTTTGTTAGGGACTATCTTTAAAATCGTCAATTCCATATTTTCAATACCATGCTTGTTAAAATGTCTAATTTCAATCTCCTGTTCTTCTTTATTAGTTTTACAATTTCTGATGTCAGACTTATAGTTGTTAAACCGCTTATTAATTGGGTCAGAAGTTTGACCTATATATGACATACCACATTTCTTGCAACTAACTTTATAAACACTATTGTATACCTTACATACCTTTAAATACCTGATGTCCTCGATAGTGTTATACTCTATTCCCACATATATATATATATATATATATATATATATATATATATATATATATATATATATATATATATATATATATTCTTGGTGTGTAAAATTATTATTAAAAAATCGTTAAAATACATTATTACTAATTCATATAATATATTTGAAAATATACAATGATTATATACTACTCTTATTAAATAGAATTTTAAATATAAATATATTATTTTCTTATAATGAATTCATTGAGTATTGAGTTCTGAGTTTGAGCATTGTTCAAGTATCATTGAGTAAAAGTCCTCAATAGTTTTTAAAAAAACATATTAGTTAACAACCTTTTTATTATTATTATTATTATTCATTATCTGTACCAAGGTATCTTTATTATTTATTTTATTACTTATTTCAGCGTCAGACAAAGTGTAACACAGTAAACGTTTTAAAAAGTATGAAAAAAATTATCTAAGCAAAATGTAATCTACAGTTTGTTTCTTTCCAGGAACAGTTCATTTTTTTTTTTTTTTTTTTTTAAAGAATCACATTACTAACGATGTCTTTCGAGATTTATTTTTCACTAATGATATCTTTGAAACATTTAGTTTGCGTTTGGTTGTTCCATGTCTTATTTACTTGAGGATATCGCAGTTTTGATTATATTTTCTCCTAACTAATGTATTTATTATTAATGTAACCTTTGTTTCAACAACAAAACAGTGCAGAACTGTTACTATTATTCTAATAATTAGTACATATTTATCAAAACTTCAGAACACATCATATACTATTTAAAATAACTCAAAAAAATAAATACACTAATTTCGTTAAGCCATAGTTTTTAATGACTATGAGAAAAAACATGTAATTAATGTCATTAAATTCGAAAGACATTTAAGTGACATTTGAAACTTCTTTGTTTTACTTTGGAAAATAATAACATAACAATTTATGTTACAATATTCTTGAAACAATATTCGTATTTTGCAACGAACACACAGATATAAAAACATACTCTTTCATTAAAAATTATTATTATTATTTATTTAGATTAGAAAATATATTTAATTTAAATCACAGTCGTTCACACAGTTTGTTATGTTTTAAAATATTAATGTGTTACAAAATGGAAATTTTATTTTTCATATCTTGTACAAAAAATGGATGATTTTTTTTATTATTGAAATTTTCTTTAAAAGTAGCTACTGGTGAGACTTTGTAATATAGTAACTGGGACTTATTGAGAGGGAAAAAGATGTGTAGAAATATTTCTACATAATGTTTACATGTAGATAATGCAGTTGTACAAAGAGCTATATATCAAACATTTGTCAACTGATCCACGTCTGGCTGACCAGACGATTTCTCATATTACTGAACCTTTATGACAGATGACACTGTCAACGTCATTGACTGCGATGGATTATTTTGAACATGCTCAGGACACAAAGTTGTATGTTCTGGCCAATTCTTTCTATTTTCTCGTATCAGTAGAGACGAAATCTCCATATGGTCTCCAACATGTTCTCGTATGAAAAACGAAATATACAAATTTATGCTCACACTTGTCACGAAATAGCTTTACCAGGGTGTGCTGAGAGACATTTCGGTTTTTGCTACTACGTGTTAAATATACAAACACATTGCAAATAGTCTTTAAACGGTAAAATCTATATTCACTCACATTTATCAAAAAAATCGATTATAACTGAGACTGGAGAATTCTTTATTGGGATTACCTGTCAGATACCAAGTATGTTTCTTTGAAAATATCTTGTTCGGAATATGGAATAGCATTATAATAGGACGTGTGTTTCATGAAGAACATTTAAAGGGATAGCCATATTTCTATATGCTCCATAGAATATGACTAATTATTTGCCCTTGATGAAATATTGATTTCTGTTTTTCGAATGTAATGCTATGCCGTTTTCAACAATCCATTATCAATGTATTATTCTAGAGAGTAAAACAAAATAAGCACTTTATTTACTATGTTGATGCTGTTATGTGGCTTCCTCGGTCACCCTAAGTCACTTCCATGGGATTCTGCGATGATTCTTCAATAGCTGCATGATGGTACGACCTTTCCCCCATGTTTTAACTAGAAACTTGATTAAGAATAGATATTTGTATCTATGTTTTTTATATAAATGATGGTCCATTTCCGCAGCATATCTATCAAAGAAATAACCGTAATTTTCCCTACTGCATAGTTAACAAACTATTCACCTCATTACATTACAATCCAGAATATTCTTTACTAATTTTTTAAGTCAACAAACCATATTTCATATCATTAAAAGAATGGTTACATGTCCTCTATATTTTATATTGAATCGAATCTTAAAATCTAGGAGTTTCATTCAGATTATTGAACATATTTTTCAAAAAACTTTTCCCCCTATTTTTTAACTCTCAATATTTTCTTTTGGCTTTCCCTCAATATCATGCCTTTTACTTTGACTTTCTAGATGTACATATAATTGTGTGCTTATGTATGTGTGTATGTGTTTGTATGTGTGTATGTGTTTGTATGTATGTAGGTATGTATATGTATGTGTATCTGATATATGTTTGTATATATGTATATGTATGTAGGACTTCAGTTTAAACACTTAATTTCCTTTATGACGTACGTGCATGATCATCAAATTAACTGACGCTGTAGTACTATTATTATCCATGATTTAAATACACGAGTTATAAATATTTTGGGTCGCGAGAGCAAGATATGAACATCTTCAAAATGGGAAAAGAGCCAGTCTTCTAAATTTTTGTTGTGAAGCAAGCATAAAAATGAGAAATATCCAATAAAGGCGCTGTTAGGCCTAGTCGATAGTTGTTGGTAAATAAATATATTGTATATGTTTAGCGAGAAGTGGATTAGCTGAAAGGAAATTGCTAGTTAAGTATTGTAGAATTATTTTTCTAGGACTATATTAAAGTTCATATTTTGTTATTCATCGTCTATTTATTCTTATAAGTCCAATAAATCAACTATTTGCATAATATATTCTTACATGTATGTGTAAATGATATATGTATGTGTATATAAATGGATATATGTATAATTATGTGAAAATGATATATGTATAATTATGTGAAAATGATATATGTATGTGTATATAAATGTATATATTGTTTTTCAAAGAATGTGAAATCAAATTTAAAACTGTATTTCATTGAATGTATTTAAATTTTATTATGTATTTTCCTCAGGGCTTTCACTAAATCTATAATGCTGTAAAGCTTAACTTCCTGGAGTGATTATCCATTTTTCCATTTCATGGAATTCTTCTTGAAAGAAGATATCTGAGGAACAGAACTTGCCTGTGTGGAAAATTTTTGACAACGAATTGCAAGTGCATGTTGAGTTATTGCATGACTCATCCTTCCGCTGAATCTCTAAAGCTAAATTGTATCAACTGAGGCCTGTAGACTTCACTCTAACGGGAAATTATAACTCATATGATTTATTTACCAATTAGAATAATTGTGTCAAAATTAATTAAGTTTAATTACGTATCCAGCGTTTACAGGTGGTTCCATTACCTGCTACACTATTGGCGTTAATGTATTCTTTTGAGCCGTTTAAGAAAACATATATGATGCCCTTATCAAAAGATTATACAAGGGAAATCTGCCCGCCAGATTTTTCAAGAATAGCTCAGTTAGCAGAGCATTGGCAGCTTAAGTCAAAGGTCCTTGGCTCAAATTCTAGCCTAAACACTTTTTGCTCAATTGGAAAATTAAAACTCAACTATGTTCATTATTATTAGTTATGAAAAAATACCCGATATCGGTTTGGAGCAATATAACCTACATTTTTGGATGAATGCATGTAACACGACACTAGTCTTCTGTTCTAAAACTCGTTGTTGTAGTATGCGGAACCACCTGTTATAGTTTAAACAATCAATTTTGAGTTTCTCTGTATTTGGTAATGCTAGTAAAAGAATAGTTAGAAAGCTAGAGGTAGAAAGTAATACGTACAGAATTTTCTTGCCAAAGATTAAAACTAAAAATGTAACCTACAAATCCTACCTGCAAAACAAAATATTCTTCAATCATAGTATGTATTAAAATTAAAATATATCCAATAAAAAATTGGAGCTAGTAAAAAAGCGGAACCGAACAAAGCAAAACCGAACATGCAACCTTAATAGATTTTTAGCTTCATCAATCGTATTAGACAGTTTGACTTGTTAGTCATAAGTTTAAAATATATACATTTAAGCTTATTCATTAAACTATACGGCCCATAAATCCTTTCGTATTTTTTTATGGGCGTTATTAATAAAATGCTAAATGAAAGAGATAGGTAAAGATCTTATTATTGATAATCGATGAGGAAGCATCTGTTTTGTTACAAAAAAAAGACTGATATGCGGAGGAATATAATTACAGTAAGATATTCAACACTTATTATTTCATATTTTTTAAAAATAAAATAATAGAATGTTGTAAGGATTTTCATTTCATTATAATATGATAGAACAACATATTCATTAAAACAACGTATATGCATATATCTTAAACGTACTGTACGTGAATTTTTATAAAATAGAAATATTAAAATGAATGAACAACATATTCTTTAAAAAATAATATCGAATTAATTATTCGAGATTAATTTTGAATAATGTAGTATTTTGAAATAAAGAAATACTGATAAAAGTTTTACTTGCGCATTAGTAGATATTGCAGCATTTTGTATACCGTAATTTCCGGCGTATAATCCGCAGCTCAAATAGTCGTTTTTCGACCCAGAAACATTATTTTATAAAATGTAACTTAAAAGATCGCTGTAAATATTTAACTACAATTATTGAATAAAATTTCTGGGTCGAAAAACGACTCTTTGAGCTGCGGATTATACGCCGGAAATTACGGTAATATAATTAGCTGTAAAAACCGAGTTATAAATTTTATAAATACATTACATAATCAAAGAATATAAAAAAAATCCATAAAACATATCAAGTGAAAAATAAGATTTTATTTACAGTGGCCGGATAATTTGAACATAAAGGTCGCATGTTCGTTACTTTAAAAGCTTAAAGATACTACAAATGAGAGAGTTTCCATTTTTTTGTTCAGTTAGAATGTATTCTCCTAGAATGAAAGTAGGGTAGACCGGGGCGCGTATACGCAGTGCACTTTTTTCCAAAACGAGTTATAACTGGCGCGTCACCAGTCATGACAGATTGATGCTGCTCCCTAGCGGGTATTCTCACAAGTTTTTGAGCGTCAGTCGAGCTTCGGTCTTGCATGCGGAAAGGATAACCTGTTTTCTGTCAATGTAGGTAAATTTTGTGTCGAACTTATTTAAACTTATTATGAACTAATAATACTTAGTTAAGGATAAACAAATATATGAACATGAGCAGATTTTTATCCTTTTTTTTTAAAACTTTATTTGTATGAACATAAATGTTTTTTTTCGTTGCATGTTAAAAATAAATCCAAACATGACGATGGCGCACGTTTACGCATTGACATCGGGGCATATTTACGCACGTTCTTACTGTGTAAACGTGCCCCTGAAGCTTAATTGCTCCGTACTGCCTCAAACCTTTTTAGTATTCTCAGGCTATTTAGTTTTGAAAATCATCATTTAATGTTTAATTGAGTAACAGATTCGTCTCTTATAATTTACAATCATATAATTCTGTCTTCATACATGTTCAGCTTTAATTTTATAGACTATTCAGCCTGTAATAAATTTTCTTTATTTCACAGGTGGTAAGCCATTGCGTTCAAAAACAAATACACAGACAAGACCAGTTAGAAGCGAAAAAGAAAAAAATGATGGCACAACAAAACAAAAAGAAGAAATTACGTAAAATTTTACTAGTTTCTATGGAAGCAGAACAATAAGACATCAAAGAAAAAAGTATGAAACCAAAAACTGCAAAAGGGAAAACGTTGGTACACTCTGGAAAAAAGAAAATAATGAATGAATCTGATGACGAAGATGAAAACTGTGTGTGTATTTATTGTTTGAAATCCTACAACCAATCCAAAAAAGGACAAGACTGGGTTCAATGTCTTAGATGCAAAAGTTGGTCCCATGACAAGTGTGCAAAAGGAAATACTTTATTTTTTGTTTGTAAAAACTTTAACCGTGATGATGATGAGTACTAAATAGTTTCTATTTTTAACTAACAATAAGCCCTATGTTTTTAGTTTAGCCTATAAAACGTTCTTTAATTAATTCACTTTATTTTTTTTAAACAGTGTTTTAAGTTATAAATAAAGCATTTCAATTTGATTAAATATTTATTTCACTTACTCTTTGCTATCACTTATAATATGAGTAAACGTGCCCCATTTGATACGTAAACTTGATCCGTTCCCGGAGCAACTTTACGCAAAAGACTTGGACCTATTGTTTTTTTTTTACGGTAAAACACACAAATAGAGCAGCAACTGAATACATAAATTTTGACTTTATTAACTGCTTTATAAAACCTCAATGTCTAAAATTTCCTAAGTTAAAACATAAAAATTAGAAAATTCATTAAAAAAAATGCGTAAACGTGTCCCGGTCTATCTATGTGTTGTATTTATTCCCCTTTTTGTTACCTTAAATAAAGAAAGATTTAACTAGACTAAAATTATAACGTGTGTGCGGGATATTTCGAAAAATGTGTATTAACAAATACATGTGTGTTTCATATTGTATCTGTAGCTAAGTTAACTATTAATATTTAAGTAAGTTAAGAAATAAGGATAAAAATTTAAAAGTTTTATTTCTAGAAACTTATTAGGCCTACATCTAGGTTAAACAACATACACTAATTGCAGCAGCATACACCGATATTGTATGATTCTTGACTTTTCCTACAGACTTTATGAGAACATTCGCATGATATGGCACGCATCTGCTTACAAACATCTGAGCTATTACTGTAAAATAAAAACAACTATGTTTTGTATCTCTGGTTCTAGAATTAGACTGAATACTCAAATTAGTCCATTTTTTAAAAATTACTTTTTTTATAATAATCGCAGTCATTTAAATTTTTAATTAAGTATTCTAAACATATCTGAGTCACAAAGCTGTAAGCTAGATTATTTAAAAACAGAGTTCTTTTGAAGTAAGTTGGAGCATCCGCTTCCAGACTTGTTAAAATATAACTGTTATTATCATTTTTTTTTTACAGAGTTTAATTTTGGTTATCTAAAACATTTTTGCATTGAAACAATGAGGAACATGGTATAAACATATGGTTTAACTTAAATACTTCTAAAAATCATACAGTTAAACTAAAACAAAAGCTTATGTCTGCTCAAATTACCTCATAATAATGCAGTTACATCTAAACGGGATATCTGGGTTTTTTATTTACTTATTATGGGAAAATCAAACGCTTTAGAGCTAGGAAAGATCTTAAAACCATTCGGAATCAACTACCACAAAGCCGTTTCAATAATTTAGTTTTGTAAAATTAAATAAATGAAACTGATTTACTTTATCGTTTTGAATAGTGTTAAAATATACGCGCATAATAAAACTGTCAATAAACATGTATGGTTAGAAATATATATAATTTACTGAATCTGCGCTGTTGAGTTACAAATTATAATAATTATTTCTTAATCAAATTTGATGACAAATATTGTTATTAATCATTATTAATTTTTACTTAATATAGCTAAAAATATCATATATTGGTTAATTTAATATTTCAGATCAATCAACATACAACCACAACAAAAGAAAATAAAATATATATATTTCTTACTTTCTTCTATCTTTACAAGAAGAAAGTATTGGATTCATGAAAATTTTCGACTTCCGGTTTTCGACGGATTTATACGTTTTAGAAGGTCCTGAACACGATTTGACTATGTTTAGAAAATGTCTGTCTGTGACTCTGTCTGTATGTGACAAAAATTTTGTGGGCGCTCTATCTCAAGAACTAATGCTCGGAATTTAATAAAACTTTAGATTCCGTTAGTCCCTGATATAAATTGGTGCTGATTAGTTTTTGGTAAAAATCGCCCGGCAGGTGGCGCTGCTAAACAGCATTTTTTGCGATTTCCGCAATAGCTCTATCTCAAGAACTAATGCTCAGAATTTAATAAAACTTTAGATTAAGTTAGACCCTGATATAAGTTGGTGCTGATTAGTTTTTGGTAAAATTCGCCCGGCAGGTGGCGCTGCTATGCAGCCTTTTTCGCGAATTTACAATAGCTCTATCTCAAGAACTAATGCTCGGAATTTAATAAAACTTTATATTCAGTTAGTCTCTGATATAAATGGGTGCTGATTAGTTTTTGGTAAAAATCGCACAGCAGGTGCCGCTGCTATGCAGCATTTTGTAGGATTTACACGATTTTAGCGATAGTCCTATCTCAAGAAATATTGCATGGAATTTATTAAAACTTGAGTTTCAGTTAGACCTTGATATAAATTGGTTCTGATTCTTTTTAGTGTATGCGGAACCTGTGTGAGATAGAAGAAAGTTTTGGGATTGACACATCCGACTAGTTTTTTCAAGGAAAGAGCCTGCCAATTTACAAATTTAAAAATTTGCTTTAAATCAACTACCACAAAGCCGTTTTAATAATTTAGTTATATAAAATTAAATTAATAAAACTGATTTACGTTAACTTTTTGACTAGTGTTAAAAGGTACCCGCATGATAAAACTGTCAATAAAGATGTATGGTTAAAAATATGTATAATTTACTGAATGTGCGATGCTGAGTTAAAAATTATAATGACTAGTAAATCTACAGATCAGGATCCTCAACGTCAGCTCTGAAAGTCAATGTTTTCTTTATCTCACTTTTCATAATATTTAACATCTTACAATCCGCAAATTAAATTTTTAAATTACTACATACATATTTATACGCTTTTAAAATAATTTGAAGGTTTCAGAAATTAGAAACGTTTAATTAAACACGGTTTATGCAATAATATTCTGACATTCTTATGAACTTCTTATTCTATGTTTTAGATTAAAAAAATACATTTATTCAGGGGGCAGAGCCCCCCTTAACCCCCCCTAATCTTAACAAATTTATATTCATGATTTACTATTGATTGTGTGAATGATTCTAGTATATCTTGGATTTCGTTCTATACAGTAGTTTTATTAGAATAAGCAAAAATTTCGAAAATAATTTCATGTTATCCTAATGCCTAAATAGCAATATTTACTTACCTGTCAACCACAAAACACTCGCATCTGATACATAGGTTCAATAATATCTCGTGTACAAAAGCAACTTATGGAAATGTAAACTGAATATTTTCACTTATATCTATTTCAGAAATCTAGTGATATTCCAACTTTTGTTTCGGAAAACAGTTTTGATGGTCATTCTGTAATATTTCTTTTACCTAAGTACATCCTGATCTAACTCGATAGCAATAGCATACTAAAATCTTCCCAAAATAGGCTTATTTAGAAACTTTTAAACTTATTGGGTAATCATTCATAATCGTGCCCACTGCCAATTCACTAAATAGCAACCGTGGTTTGGCGCTGTAAAGTATTTTTTGTGATAACTTTGTATGATCTCAGTTTCCAGTAATAGTGCTATTTCAGGCTGTATGGATGCGTTTTACTAAGCTAATTTCTTTAGATTAACCATCTCGTTGTTCGAGATATTATATCCTATTTTAAAAGTAATACTAATTTTGAACCATGAAAAATCCATATCTCTTCCAGAAAATGAATATCTCATGTAAAAATGTTTCGGTTATCATTCTATAGTAATTAAAAGGTAACTTGTTTCAAAATAAATTCTCATTTATTTCAATAAAATATTAAAATCACTCAAAACTATTTTACTTTGCGAATAAAATATTGTAGCAAAATAGTTTGAGTTATTTGAATTTTATTATTTTGATATTCTTTAAAATGCAGTTGCTAGGTTACGATTAAATTAAAGAGGAAAATAAAAATTAAAACATTTTAAAATTTGCAAAAAATGATAGAATAAAATATATTATGTTATTAGAACAGATGTATAAAATTGCACCAAACACTGTACACCTAATTTAAAAAGTCTGACGAATGTATTAACAAAATTTCAAATTAATTTAAATAATTTAAGACCTGACTTGATAAATTTTAGCCTTCATAACTTACACATTAAATACATTAATCAAATGCGCCATTTTATTTCAATGGATGAAAATTTTCAAAATCGTCTGAATTCCCATAGGAAAGCATTATGACCTAAAAAGAAATGTTTTATATTTTCCGAACGAATGAACCGAACGTAACTAAAAACTATACAGCTAATTCTGGGTACCTCACCAACATACCTACCAAAATCAAACTAATCGGATCATTTTTGTGGCAGTTATCGCGGAACAGACAGACAGACAGACAGACAGACAGAAACCAAAAACTTTTCGGGTCTCCACAGTAAGCCTCAACTGACGTTTCGGCAATTATTTCTTAATCAAATTTGATGACAAATGTTGTTATTAATCATTATTAATTTTTACTTAATATAGTTAAAAGTAAAATAACTTGGTTCATTTATTATTTCAGATCAATTAACTTATAACCACAACAAAGGTAACTTTTTCTTCACAGAAAGAACCTGCTAATTTACAAATTAAAAATTTTGCTTTAAATGATATGCTAGGTTTCTCTTAGTAGTCATAGGAGAGAATATCGGAATGGGACAATTTTCATAAAAATATTTGTTACTCAAAACATTCTCTTGTGTTTTAGGTGCCATTATACTGTAGGAATGTGCATGTGCTACAAAAACTTAAGATACATAAAAATAATTGAAAATTTACATTCCTGTAAGTTTGATAATTGTGAAAAAGAATTCTCACCCCTCATGCCATTGCAGGAAATATATCTTAACAGAAAAATATAAATATATGTGAGGAATTTACATATTTTGACTATATTCAATACTATGTACTCTACTAATACAACAGGAAAGTTAAATACACTTTGTTGAAATATCGCTTTATAAAATAAATAGTAAGTATAGTGGTAGTATTTTGAAATCGATTTTGACATTTATTACAAAATAAATTTTACAAAAATTGTTCAATGTCGCAAAAACAATTAAAAAATTATGTAAATAAATATGTGTACTGCTTGGAAACGTAGAAGTGTGTTTCCTTTCCCCAGTGTCTCATTCCTCTCTCCAGCTAGTATATTTCGTTTGTGAATTATCATGTTAATGATACTGCTCTTGAGGTTTAACGTAATTAGTGACATGAAAACAAAGAATATACTGAATTTTAATAACGCTTTAATATTTCTGTTTTATAAATATAATAATGACAAATTCAAATTTTAAACAGAAATTGCTATTCAATTTTGATCTGCAACTGTATTGCAACTGTAAAATTTGTAACCTATATGAATGGATTTATAGGTATTTCATGTTGTCTAGAAATGACAATAAACAACTGTCTTTAATTAAGAAAAATAATGTTGTCCAATTCGCTTCTGTCACATAAAATGACTTAAGTTCAACTTATGGTATTTTTTTAGATTTACATTACAAACTGACATGCTAAATACTCAAATCTCTCAATTAATACATTAGTTTAAATACCATGTTTTGTTTTTTTTAACTGGTGAAAAATAAAATATGTTTTATGTTCCCCGGTAATCCGTATGTGTAGTCGTCGAAACAAAGTATACCCTATACTAATTGCTGCTGTAAATCATGATATAAATATATCATTGAAAAACTGCATCACCTGCGAAAAAGTGGAAAACACTGCAAATGATGTTTTTCAAGTACAGGTATTATGGAAGGATAATATTTTATGATAAAATACAGTTGTAAGTTTAATCTCATTTAAATTTTATTGGGATTTATAAATTATTTACACTTAATTATTTGGAAAAAATGGAAAAAAAGTGAAAACCGCAATATTTAAAAAAACTTGGAACAAAGTGAAAGATGCACAAATTCTGTAGTTAATATAAATTATACATAACTGCAGTCAAATTATATATACTTGGATGTGTATACATACATAAGGATAACTTCAGTATTTAGTAGATGATCCACGAGCTGCGATGACAGCCTTGCAGCGGTCCGGCATAAAATATACGAACTACTAAATGTAATCCTGGCCATTTTCATGCAACCAGACCCTAATAATGCTTTCCTGCAGTTTTATCTTAGTAGCAGGCTTCTGAGCAGCAACTTTTGTACCCATTATATGCCAACAATTTTCAATGGGATTCAGGTCAGGACTATTTCAGGGCCATTCCAAAACTTTAATGCCAGATTTTGTCAGATAGGCCGTCACCTAAAGGGAGGAAATTGGGTGAAAATTACTTTTCCAATATCCTCAATGCTATGGAGATTAAAACATGTAAATTAGGCAACAAGATAATTCATGAATAAGTTAGATTGTACTTACCGATTTCTCTGTATGGCAGGGTGTAGAGTCCTGTTGAAAAATACAATTTCTAGCACCTTTAAAATGATCTTTAATAGCTGGTTTTAAACACTCCTCCAAAATCTTGGTATAAACGGATGCATTCACAGTTCCAGTAATAAGTTTTATACGTCCAACTCCTTTGCTGGATATACATCCCCAGACCATTTGGCTTACTGGGAATTTTACAGTAGGCGATATGCAGTTTGGATGATAAGCTTCATTTTTACGTCTCCGAACATACCGCTTACCGTCTGATTCATGTAGGCTGAACATAGATTCATTTGAAAAAATTACTGAATACCACTAAGCCTTTATACATGAAACATGCTCTTTTGCCCAAGAAAGTCGTTTCTGCATCATTTTTTTGTAAGAAAAGGACTCTTCTTTGGGCGATAAGCATGCACCCAGAGAAAAGTTTTGTTGAATCAACAAAAATTTGGTTGGCCCAACAAAACTTTCCGTTTAAATATGGGTCAATGGAAAATATGTTTGAATCAACAAGAAAAATATTGTTGATTTTTTTCCAACAAAATTCCAACAAAAAATTTTGTATCGTCAGCAAAAAAATGTTCTGTTAATTCAAGTAAAAATGTTTCAATTTTACTTAATAATTTAACATTAACTTTTCATATTTTTTTTCTACATCGTTTTATGTGTGTCAAATGTTTCTCGAAACTTTGAGTTAAGGAATATCGAACTTTCTTTCTTATAATGTAAGCGTTTTTATTAACGTAGTATCTACACCCAGAGAAAAGTTTTGTTGAATCAACAAAAAATTGGTTGACTCAACAATACTTTCAGTTTAAATATGGGTCAATGGAAAATTTGTTTTAATGAACAAGAAAAATATTGTTGATTTTTTTTTTTTTTTGCAATTCCAACAAAAAATTTTGTATCGTCAGCAGAAAAATGTTCTGTTAATTCAAGTAAAAATGTTTCAATTTTACTTGAATTAACAAAATTATTTTGTTGAAAGTTTTCTCAAAATAAATATAATTATCTGTTACTTTAAGAGTTCTTTTCAGTTTCGGCAACAAAAACTTTTGTTTAAAGAACAATTGTTTTGTGTAATTTTAAGAATTTTTTTTTGTTTTAACAACAAAAGGTTTTTGTTACATAAACAATTATAATATTTTCTTTAAAATTATTTTTTGTATTAGAACCAATCTAAGCTTAACTATTTTTTAGGTAATTTTTAATTTTTTTTCAGCAGTGAATTACGCCTGTAATCTTTGAATAATAACAAGTGAATTTTTATCCTGCTTTTTTTCAAGCGTAAATCTGCAGTTTGAACAATGCCCCAGCTGGGAATCCAAACCCGGTATTCAGAATAACGGTCTGAGACTCTAACCAGTGTGCCAGAAGGACCGGTATCCAAACTCGAAATTACTCACTCTTATATATGTCGGACCGGCTCCAGACGCAGCACAAGATGGAAATGTCATCATGAGTATAGCTCTCGCTTAAGACATAAAAGTAGGGGGAGCCGGACGTTACTCTGGGGCCCCTCTCTACCAATTGCTTTGTTATTTACTAAATCCATTTTCGGTATGCTGCAACAATTTGAAATTTTACCATCAAAATTTCGAGTAAACAACAATTTAGAAAGAGCGAGCTTCTTATATAAAAATTTCGTAAGGAAAAAATGCATTTCTTACTCTGATTGATTTTTTTTCTTTGTAAAAAGTCATTTTGAAAAGTATATTTGGGGGCACCTTTGTATTTTTTTGGATAAGCACGGGTTTCCCGGGACTATTCGGTAAACAGGCTCTGCATGAGCATGCAAATATTTGCTGCAAACATGAGACGAAAATACAAGACCCAGCATACGGCAACATATAGTTAATTTTTAATTCATATTCAGCAGTGAATTACGCCTGTAAAAAGCAGAATAAAAATTCACTGGTTATTATTCAAGGATTACAGGCATAATTCACTGCAGAAAATTAATTAAAAATTAACTGTGTTGCCGTATGCTGGGGCCTCAGAGCGCTATTCTGAGGACCCGGGTACGATTCCCGGCTTGGGACATTTCCACTCTGGTTTTAAAAACACGGTTTTAAAAAAACAGGATAAAAATTCACTGGTTATTATTTAAGAATTACAGGTGTAAATCACTGCTGAAAATGATTTAAAAATTAATCCGTGCATTAGTTCTTGAGATTTAGTTACAGTTAAAATCATGAAAAAAATAACATAGCAGTGCCACCTGTTAAGCTATTGACACCAAAACGTAAGTAGCTTCTATTTATGTGAAGGTCTAACTCAATGTGTATTTTGATGCAAATCAGTGCATTAAATCTTGAGAAATCGCGAATCTATTGCAGAAATCGCGAAAATTGCAACATAGCAGCACCTCCTGTTGCGCGATTTATTCCAAAAACTAATCAGCATCAATTTATATCAGAAAGTAACTGAATATATTAGTTCTTGAAATAGAGCGCTCTCAAAATTTTTGTCACATACGGACAGACAGAGTCATAGACAGTCATTTTCTGAAAACAGTCAAATCGTGTTCAGGACCTTCTAAAATCCGTCGAAAACCAGAAGTTGAAATTTTTCATGATTCCAAAACTTTCTTCTTGTAAAGATAGAAGAATGTAATAAATGGGATAGGGGGATTTTTAAAACTACCTTGGTCCGTTCCAATTAAAAAAGTTTTAATTATCCAAAAATTATGTTAATCCTTTAATTATACAGCTATATAAGTCAAATAAACCAAGTTACGTGAGGGAGTTATGGCTACTACACAACAATTTAAATTTTGTAAAAGCAACAAAATTTTGCTGGAATTATAAATTATAAAAATATGGTAAAATAAAAAAAAATAGATTTTGTTAATTCAAGTAAAATTGGTGAAATTTTGTTAAAATTTTGTAAGAGTGTCAACAATATTTTTTTCTCGATGCAACAAAACCAACTTTTTACTTCAACTAAAAATTTTGCTTGAAAAACCAAAATGTACTCAACAAAACATGTTTTGTTGTTTTAATCAATTCCTTTTTCTGGGTGTGCAAATCGCATTCCACAAGGCTTCTTTGGATAGTTCTTGTGCTTAACCACAGACTTTCTCAAATTCGACTTTTAAGTCAGGAGCACTTGCATGACGATTACTTAGAGACATCCATTTCAGATATCGATCATCAGAATTTGTGGTCATCCTCTTTCGGACCGATCCAGCCTTTCTCTCAACATTATCAGCTTCACGTTTTAATTTAATCTTCCTCCAAGCTGTCCATTGATTGCAACCATTTTTTTAGCGATCGCACGTGTCGAATATCCTTCTTTAACTAAAGCAAGTATCAAACATTTTTTTCTTGCAAAAATAGAACATACGAAGCCATCATTTGACCACTTAAGGAACAAGACAAATGACCCTTTTTCCCTTTTGCAGCACTATTTTTAAAAATTTGATGACGCAATGCTTCGTAAAGGGTTCATTATGCAATAGGAATGCAGAATGATAACTTATATTGCTTTGCAGCAACTAAGATTAATTTATTTGAACGAAATAACTCATTAGCATTATAAAATGTCAATTTTTCTAGGTAATGCGGTTTTTTTGTCTGCCACTGTACTTAAATGTTCATCAATTGCACCAAAATTCACCTTTTTAATACCGACACTTAATTTTAGCATTCTGTTTGAATTTGCCTGTAAATTTTACTTTCAGATTAAAACGGGAAGTCATTCGGTGAAGTAGTTTCAAAATTATGAAAGTTTCAAAACCTCACTGCTTGGCGGAATGAGCCAGTAATTTTGGATTCGCATAATTGAAGCTTCTAGAAATCAGTATCATTTACAAAAATTATAAACTACAATTCATATTTTTTATCAAAATGTAATTGCAAAATATATATTTTTTTCTCCATATATATATATATATATATATAAATTTATTTCGCATTATTCCTTTAAACTAATATATATTCTGACATAGTCATTATTTAAAGTTTTAGATTAAGATTTGGAATAAGATAATTATTAATATACGTGTTATTACTTTTAAAAGGACATTAAATAGGAATAAATATTATTAAGAATTAAGGAAATAATGACTATGTCAGAATTTAGATTAGTTTAAAGGAATAATGCGAAATAAAAATTTTATATAACATATATATATACATTATATACTAGCAAACTACGCCCGCTACGCTGGTCAATTTCTCTTAACGCACCTTTAATCAAACGAAATATTGACCTTGAATTTGAACTTGTGTTTTTAAACCACGTGGATCTTTACTTGTAATGTCATTCTGCATTTTTGAAACCGATACGAAAGCTATTGCGTTATTAAATTTTTAATGTGTCAAACAAAATTTGGGCTGTTAAGGACAAACTCTTTTCGTTGATCATTGACAGCAGAATTTGGTAAAGAACGATGAAACGATATGCTATATATCATAACCATCCGTTAAAACTCATCTAACTAAAAGTGAAGGTTCCGTCAAAATCAATTCGGCAGAATATTTTTAAAAGGCTAAGCTTTCATAATCGGATTAATCTCATTATAAAACTTTTCCCCATAAATCTATAACTAAGCAAAGTAGAACAATGTGTGAGATACTAAAACCATCTCTGATAAATTATATAACTAACAGTGCAAGTCCCGCCAAAATCCATTCCTCAAGGGTAATAAACATTTCCTTTTTGAATCAGCGAAAAATGTAAGTTATAATTTAAAAAGAAAAAAAAAAGGAGATTCGCAGTGCTTGGCGGATAAATGCTGCATTAGCATACCTTTTTGGCATGATGTTGGTATAACGAAAAAGTACCGAAAGAGATCCAAAAAACTTCATTCCAAATTAAGCCAATTCTCTGTAGACTCTATTATGGAATAGGCCAGCTTAAAAAAAAAAAAAAACATTAATTGTGTTACATTATGGTGTCTATGGGGTTTACATTATGAAGTCTATGGAGAAAAATCATTTCCGTTGGATTTTAATGAAGAAACAATACTTCAGATATAATGAAATTGATATGCCTCACTGAGGTGGACTAAAATATGCTATTTGTCGAGAATTAAATAGAAATCATGCATTCGTGGCACCATAATTCACTTTTATATTTTAACAGAATAATAAGGCTTCTATAATTTGTGACTCGTACTATAGCCAGTATACATACGTCATGACACATTGCCGTTATCATTGCCTTTTTATGCGTAGAGGTTTCGCTACGGTATAAAATTAGGTAATTTTTGAAATTCAATATTTGAAAAACGGCATAGTTGGATTTGAAATTTATATCAAGAAAAATACAATTTTTTACCTTGCTTACGCAGTTTGTCTAACAATTTTGTGGCAAATACTTTTCGAGCTATTAATTTTTTCAGTTTAACATTTTCCGAGATTAATCTGTGGCAACGATTAGCGAAAAACCTAGTCGTCAGCAACGCATAGCTTTTAATTACAGAGGATTATATATATTTTTAATTTCATTTATTGTAAAATGAAATTCCTAAATATTTACCTTCGTTTTTTTAATATTATAATTATTTATATATTTTTCTGAAAATACTGGTATTATTAATTACTATACATTTTGATTTAATATGCTTAAAGTAGCTTATATTAATATCTCAAAACGAATAAACAACATTCAACAATCTTTTAATGTTTAACAAAACAATCTCAAATCGTTTAAAACACCAAAACTTTTACTTTAATTGATATGGTAAACATTTTTATAACTGCTTTCAGGAGTCATTCTTAAATATAACGAAAAGTTATTTCTTTAGATTTACATTTTATCAAATCGAAGGATTAATAACGTCTTTAACGCCTTGACTGGTTAAATATTTCAAATCTTTCAAAGGATTGCGATGCATTTTTTTTTCATGTGTTGAAAGAAACATAATATTATACAACCGTCTCGTGGAATATATATATATATAACGTTTGATTTAAGCAGCAGTATTTTGAGTAGCATCATTTTATATAAAATAAATAGTTGACAAAAAGTGTTTATAGTTATTGACATGCGCTAAAATATAAGAGATATTTTCGAGTGAAACATTTTAAGCAATGTTTTAATTGAAGTACTAATATGTAAAACAAAGTCTTCTGTTTTCTGCATATTATGAGTAAATGGCACTATAAAAAAAGAGAAATGACAATTTATCACGCAAAAAAGTTTACGTAAATATAATATAAACACTTCCGAGTTACTCACGATTAGGAAAAGCGTTTCTTTATTATCAGAACCTTTAAAACCAATGATTTTTAGACACTTAAAGAAAAATCTTTTTTTTCTGCCCGTAATTTTGGGAAACCTTACGAAGTAGTTTTATAGTTGATTAACAAATTTTCTCAACCCGGTATCAAGGCGGTTTTTCGGATTCTAACATTTCTTACGTAAATTATTTTAACTGCGTAGACGAACTTATAAATGCAAGAATAATGTTCACTATACGTTCATACGTTTAACTCTATGAGAAAAGAGAAATGACTCTTTATCTCGCAAGAAAGTATATATAATATAATATATACGCAAATATAATATAACCTCTTCCGAGTTACTCACGATTCAAAAAACCATTTTTTTATCTTCAGAAACGTTAAATACCAATGATTTTTAGAAATTTAAAGATGTATTTCCATAGATTTTTTTTTTTGTTTGCTGACCGAAATTTTCAGAAACCTTACGAAATACTTTTATAGCTGATTAACTAATTTTCTCAACCCGGTATCAAGACGGTGGCAGTATCAAGATGGTTTTTCAGATTTTATCATTTCTCAAGTGAATTATTTTAACTGCGTACACTGTAAAAAATGACCAATGTTTCTTATTTTATGAAAATATGCTATAACCACGAACGAAAATATAATATATTCTTCTAAGTTACCCGAAATTTCAAATAGCATGCTACATTGTCTTTTGAATCCCCAGAAACGAATACATTTTCAAAATTTAAAGAATAATTTATAAAAACAAATTATTTTTAGCTGCCCGAATTTTTCAGAAACGTTTCCGAAGGGACGTTTCTGAATATAATGTATTCATTAGTGTCCTCAGCCTGGAATACCCTGTTTTTCGAATGTTATCCATTCTCAAGTACACGTTTTCATGCCCCAAAAAAATGTTTAACAGACAAACATGCAAAAAGCGTTAACAATAACATTAAAATTAAGATTATTTCTTTACTCTTTCATATATAAATTAACTTATGCGGCTGAAAACATGTACTTGAGAATGGATAACATTCGAAAACAGGTATTCCAGACTGAGGACACTCATTAATACACTATAAAAACCCTTCGGAAACGTTTGGGAAAAATTCGGGCAGCTAAAAATAATTTGTTTTTATAAATCATTCTTTAAATTTTGAAAATGTATTGGTTTCTGGGGATTCAAAAGACAATGGAACACGCTATTTGGAATTTCGGATAACTCAGAAGATTATATTATATTTTCGTTCGTGGTTATAGCATATTTTCATAAAATAAGGAACATTGGTCATTTTTTACAGTGTAGCAGAACTTATAATTGCAAGATTAACGTTCATTTTACGCTGTTAATTTATCATGTTTGTGTGTTGAATATGTTTGTCGAACAGGCAAATATTTACTTCAGATGTGATAGCATCCAAAAATTCGACATTTCTTATTGATACTAGTATAAAAACACTGATTAATATATCTTGTCAAGATTACTTTGTAACGTTTCCGAAAATTTCGGGTTTGAAAGACGACTTTCTTTTCAAGAATGATTTTTTTAATCTTGAAATATATTGATTTCTGTAGCTAAATGAATGTTTTCTGCATCATGGGTAAAGTCGAAAGAAATTACATTTTATTTCCGTACACATTCTTGCTAGATCAAGAAATATTTCTCATTTTCGCAGTATAGTTTTGTAAGCAAATAATTATTAGCGATCATATTTAGGTGTTATCCAAGCAGTGATAAAAACATAAAGTGCAATAAATTAGATCACTGATGAAGGTGAGTGAGGACAGTTTAACAATGAAATTCTCATTTTTGAGAATAAGCATGCTATTATATCTGGCATGCTGCAATTCAGAAACAGCAGATCATTTTCTTATCAACAGCACAAAGCATCCCAGTTTTCAGAAATGTAAATCATTGCATATTTTTTGCTATTATCAGCTGATGGCGAGAAAAGATAATTAATTGCTCTCGAAATTATAGCTGCGATATTTACTCATTATATGAAAAAAATGATGAACTCATATAAATATTTCCTCTGCAGTTAAAAATACCATTTCTAAAATACTAATATATGTTTATTAGATTTGGCTGTCATCATTGTCTCACAGAAAAAAAATGACCATTATCTATACAGAATGAAGGGAATTTTTGAAACATTTCCAATCAATTATCGCATAAAAAGCTTTATTTTGTGTGTTAGGAAGTTTTAATTTTGTTATGTATTATTAAATATATCTTTCATTTTTTGCTCTGTTTACTACATGACCGTATATTACGTTTAATTATACTATATTTAAATTAACTAAATTAATGCGTATTTTATAGAAAAAATATCGTTGAAATATAACAGTAAAAATGGCATTATATTGTGTTCTATATAACGTTAATACTTATACATTAGAATATTGTTTCTGCTATTGCACAAATCCAGAATAACTGAAATTCATTACAGCAAAATATATATATATATATAATTTTTTAGTGAGGGAATCTCACAAATTATAAGGTTTATATTTTTTCCTCGCTAAATCTGTATCTTAAGCTTAAAGAAAATTCATTTCTGAAGATTTACATTTGATCAATGAGATGGCTAGAAAAGTACTTTAACAATCTGCCAGGTTAAATACTCGAATATCTTAAAGGATTTACATACGAAACTCTTTCCATGTGTTGAAAGAAAAACATGTATCTGAGAAACGGCTTGTGAAATAAAATAATAGTTTGATAAAATGTTATACTTACGCAATAGGAACTTACATTAAAACATTTTGTGGGATATAAATGGTTGCATAAAATATGTTTTAAAGATTGGAGTTTGCTTAAAAATTAAGGGTTACTTTACAAATATATTCATTGAACCATTTTATTTGATAATTTTATTCAGTTTACTATCAGCAAATAGACAGATTGTATATCAAAATTGATTAAAACAAATGAAAAGACATAACTGTTTATTATTTAAATTAAGATTGTCACATTCCAATAAATATTACATCTTTTATTTGAAATAAAACACTAATGTTTTGTTCCATGTTTGTAGCTGAAAGTTAGTTAAACATATTTCGTATTATATTTTGCTAAAGAAAATCTGTACAATATAGTAATTGAAATACTGTATTGCACAGGTAGAGACTAATTTTAATTGATACAGAAAAATAAAAATGTTCTTTTTTTTCAGAGAGATAATGTCACATTTGATAAAGTATCAACTGTTTTATTTCAATTGATATGCTATGTAATTTTTGTTTTAATTTTTTTTTTTATTCGACTTCTTCTTGTTAAGATTATAATAAAATTATTCTTCAGATTTAGACGTGATCAATGAGATAGATAAATAGAAATACACTTATCACTCTGACATGTTAAATAATCAAATTTCTCAAAGGAATTATACACGAAACTCTGCTCAAGGAATAAAAGAAAATTATCTTAAATAAACCACTTGTGAAATAAACAATTGCTTCTGATAAAATTTTATACTTAAGCAACAATAATTTAAATTGAAACATTTCATGTAACATGAAATAATATTCAAATAACTGCCACTTAAAATGTTTGTTACATGAAGTGGAAATATACAAATTGATTTGTATCCTATAGTATAAGGTCATTTTCCTTTCCAATTTTCAAAGACGATTTGATTGTTTAAATACAATTTAGGCTGTATTTGAGTCGTTTGAGGTATTAACCCTCTAGCCACTGGCGATGTTTCCATTTCCTTATATAAAACCGAGGCCTATTTTTATTCGTCACTTATAATAGTTTTCAGGATTGAATGTCACAAGAATTTACAAACAGATTTATTTGTAAATAAATAAAAGCAGTTTCGTCATGTACATTATAAAAACAAAGTTTTATTTCAAAATTCCGGTGGGAATGTGGCATTTAGGGATTCAAAATATTTCATAAACCACAGAACTTTCAGAATGACCTAATAAATGAAATGATATACAGGGTGATTATAAAAAAAAACTATCCCGATATATGAGCCCATAACTGTCATACCGTTCACAGAAACTGAATGAAATTCTGGCCTAAAGTATTTTGAGGAATGCTCAAGAATCACGTGAAAAACAACAGTTAAATTCTAACAGTTACGGTTACAGTGACAAAATTTCGAAAATTTCAAATGGCAACACCTACTTTTTTTTATTGGAATGTGATCTTCGTAGTGAAAAGCCATAAAAAGCGTTGGAACGGTACCTGTAGCACGAAAATCGCCGGCGCTAGACAGACTAAGAAGAAAAGTGAAAACACCCAATAAAGGACAGAGAAGTAACAGAAAGTAAAGCATTTTATTGTTCAGTGCTATCCACCATCTGCCGCATGTAAATTGTTGTCGTGTGTAAAATGTAAAATGTATGAAACACAATAAAATGTTTTGTTTTCTGTTGCTTCTCTGTCCTTATTGGTTGTTTTCACTATTCTTCTTAGTCTGTCTAGCGCCGGCGATTTTCGTGCTACAGGTACCGTTCCAACGCTTTTTATGGTTTTTCCCTATGACGATAACATTCCAATAAAAAAAAGTAGGTGTTGCCATTTGAAATTTTCGAAATTTTGTCACTGTAACCGTAACTGTTGTCTTTCATATGATTCTTGAGCGCATACCTCAAAATACCTTAAACCAAAGTTTCATTCAGTTTCTGTAAACGGTATGATAGTTAGGGGCTCATATATCGGGATAGTTTTTTTATAATCACCCTGTATATATTATAATTTGTAAACGAATCTCTCTATTTCTATATAAAAGAAGATAGATTCAATGAAGAAATAGAATCTCCCGATGCTGAAGTACTATAAAAATTATAGGGAACATCAAAATAGCGTTCCCTGCGGATTTGTATAGAATAAGTGAAATGCGATGGGAGCGTTACCCGCGGCTGGAGGGTTAAAGGCAAACTCGCAAAACACAAGTTTAGTAAATCATCATTTTAAATAAACACTTCTGCATTTTTGTCAGTCTGCAAGTTTGTTTTATAAAGCACATTTCGATGTATTAGAATCTAACTGGACATTGAAAGAAAGTTCATCAGATACCACATTCTTCTATGCTATTCTTTTAAAAATAGACCTTCGTCGTGTCCGTCCTTAATATCATCAACGCCTAATATTTTCTGACTCTTTGAATTTTGTTTGAAAATCGTATAACTATTTTATGCAATATCAGAAACTGCATAATTTAGCAAATTTGGTGATATTTAAATTATACCAATTTATTATTTTTTTTACATATGAAACATTCATAACGTTAACGTAGTTTTTATGTATGTTAATATCTGAATAATAAAGAACAATGCATATGTAAAAATAACGATGGTGTTTTGAGTGCCTCATATTCACCTAAAATACTATAATATATATGAAATACATTATAGTTTGCTAGATAAATTCATTTTATCTTTAATCTTGTGTATCATAATAAAACATTCTATAAACAAATATCATTCAAAAAGTTTGTAGATATATGCTCTAAATTATATTAAAACAATTAAAGTTTCTTAGAAAAGGGAAACATTTTCTTCATCCTGTCGATGGGCGCAAATAATCTATCCCTCCCTTTTTTCAAATACATTAAAAAATTAAATTTATTTTGCAACTAAAATACCGTACATTATATTAATAGAATTGTAATGATTAGTAATTTAACTAGGATTTTTTTAAATTTTATTATGCACTAATAAAACCGTATGAATACAATAAACCCAATCATTCAAAAGATTTTATATTAACTAATAGAATAAGTGAATTTAACATGCTACATAATACCAACCTAAAATTATAATGAAATCTAATATTCTACATAATATCTATCTAATATTGTAATTCAATCTAATATTCTACATAATATCAATCTAATATTATAATATAATGAAATATTCTACATATTATTAATCTAATATTATACTATTAAAGATCATTCTGCATAATATCAAACATAATATTCTGTACTATTGAATTATCAAAGATACGTTCGAATATCATTATTAGCATTCATATAAAAGCATTTCATAAAGAAATTACTAAGTGTGTTTTCTTATATTCCCAAATTACGATTTTTTAACAAATTTGACTATTTCTCAAAAACAAACTGTTACAGGTTAATTCCCCACGACGTTGAACCAATAATCAATAAATGCTCGTTATGACCTACTTTTGTTTTTTCACTCTTGAAACACTGAAGCTATAATGTATGTCATCCCATACATTTAATCAGCATGTTAGTGGTGATGCAGTGAATGCACGTCCGAGTCGCATTCAAAATTATGGAAAAGATAAATGGAATGGTGGTACCCAAATATTATCTTTAACATATACCCACAAGGAGACAATCACATGCGATTAAACACGGGAAACAAGGTGGTAAAAAGGGCAATTTCTGCTCTTTCTCATTACCACAAAAAACATATTTTTTCTAAATTTCTGTACTTAATCCTTCATAAACTGACTTCAAAAGTGGCTTTAATTAATGGATATTGATGCACAGGAAATTTCAGAATGAACGTACATAGAATACAGTTTTCTTGTTATACGGATATATCTAGTAATGAAAATCTAATCCGTAAGTATTTGATAGCATTTACAGTAGACGTGTCTCTAACAGTATGTGTTGCTACATAAATCTAATTTGTTACACTTTTTCACATTCCATGTGTTCAAAATGTTATACTGAAATCAGGATAATAATTTATAATCGTGATATATGCTAAATACAATAAATTAGAGAATGTTTTTTACATTTGACTTTTTAGTAGAATATTGGACAAGTACTACGTATACATAACAATAATATTCATAAAATTTTATTATATTTAATATATCGTCATCTATAAATAGTTCTCGCACAACAAGGAAGAATGTACCTTACCGTTGAAACACAATTTAATATAAACGAAACGAGACCTTAATTGTAAAAAAATGGCAGACGTTTTCCAGTGAAAATTTCCCATGATTTAGAATTATTTCATTTCAAAATTACAGAGAATTTTATTTTTGCAATATTAACAATTTATACCACGTTTTTATATGTGAAATTTATAATTATAGTTAAATTTAGTATGCACTAATGTGCATTAAAATACATCTAGAAGCATTTTCTTATATTAAAAAAACAAATATTTATATTCATTAAAGAATTTATCCAAGTTAAACTTCTTTGAAAGTAAATTTTATCCTTTGGCAACATCCGTTTTCAAACATCTCATTAGAGGTTACGTAAATTAAAGACGTGTTATCTCAGACGAGTTTCACCAGACCGTTTATGCTGAAATTGGTAAAGAAAAAAAATAAACTATTCAGTTTAAAACTTTCCTTCAAAAATACTTCTTTTTGCGAAACAAATCTTAGCCATTCAAAGTAAAGAAAATTTCGCATAATGTACTTCTATCTCGAAAATTTCATGAGAAAAATTTCGATACAAATAAACAGCAATATATAAAATAGTTCTTTTCGCATATCTTACAAAAATACTTATGCTGCTGTGAATTGTTTTATTTTCAGATCTAAGTGAAATAAAATTTTAAAAAGGCTAGATAAAATATCGATGCAGGCATTTTATTTTATGTACTATATCCGCATTAATTACCGTAATTTCCGGCGTATAATTCGCGGATCAAACAAGCATGTTTCGATCAAGAAATTTTATTTTATAAAATGTAACTTATTAGATCGCTGTAAATACTTGACTTTAATTATTGAATAAAATTTCTGGGTTGAAACGGAATTGTTTGTTCCGCGGATTATACGCCGGAAATTACGGTATTTATAGATAGTATTCCATTCTATAGGCGAGCAATGATAAAAAAAAGAAAAAACTTATGAAATATAATGAACAATAGTGTTTATTTGTACTATCTTCTATCTTTACAAGAAGAAAGTGTCCGATTTGTGAAAAATGACGACTTCCGGTTTTCGTCTGTACGTGTTTTAGAAAATTCTGCACACGATTTGGCTGTTTTTAAAAAATATATGTTCGTGTCAGTATAGGACACAAATTTTGTGGGCACTCTATCTCAAGAAATAATGCACATTTTTCGCGATATCCACGAAAACTACATCTCAAGAAATAATGCATGGAATTTCATCAAACTCATATTCTGTTAGATCTTGGCACAAATAGAATTTGATTAGGTTTGTTTGTAAATAGTCCAAAAGGTGCTGTTTCTATACTGTTTTTAACCTTATTTCCACGGTAGCTGTACCAAACTTTTCACCGTCTGTGCGTTTTCGTGCATTTTCGTAAGTGTGCTTGTAAATCCCAGGATATATACAATTTTAATCGGAGTTTGAATATATAATATATTTTATATCCTCTCATACTATATACTGTTCAAAACAGAATTCTGTTCCAAATAGTTTTGTCTACAGCCATTTTAACATGATCTGTAGAAACTGAAAAACACGGGCCTGACAGTTAAAGGATTAAAAACGAATGTCCGTAATTTCCCCCAAACTTCGTATTCTGTTAGATCTTGATACAATAAATCCTTATTAGGTATGGGTATATACCGCCCAACAGGTGTCGCTGCTATACTTTAAAATTTTCGTGATAGCTATATTTGGAGAAAGAATAGATCATCATTTATTTTTTGTTTCAGATAATTTTATTTATAGACAAGAAGGTTTTATGATGGCCACACATATTACAATATTATTTTTTTTATTTGTACACATATTAATATTTTTTAATTTAGATTTATTTTTCGAAATTTAAGAAATGTACGAAGTGTTTTAATAGTTCTATTTAATATAAATATAATACTTTATTTATATAATATACATATTTGTATACCAGCATTATTTTAAAATTTCCTGCAAAGCTACTAGTTCAATCATTCGCAACTAAAGAATGTTCTGCGTAAATTACTTGTATCAAAGAAATTTCAATAAAAATGAATTTTTACCAAAAATGATCAAAAAATATATTTTTACAATTTTATGTCTAAGAAACATAACAAGAACGAAAAATCATACATCCGGAATAGATTAAGGAACACTTTCCAACACTAACAGAATATTATTAAGAAATTTGATTTTTCATACGATGAAATGAAATATTTAAATATTCAATTTAAAATATACATAACTCAGTAAAAATCAATTTTCAGCAGCTGTTTACTATATTCGAAGTCTTTCGTACAGCTCTTTATATGATTTAGAGAATTTGTAAACAACACGTAATACACTAAAGATTACATAAAATTGCATATCACTGCGGAAAGAGAATTTCAAGCAATTTCGATCTTAGTCGGTCCTTTAACAAAATTCTTTTGTGTGTCTCTGTACATGAATGGTATATCCTACGAAACTCCTTATCGATAGAAAATAAGTTGTGTTGAACCTTAGTGATCTTTTAGGTAGCTTTCAATACAAAAAAGTATAAAGCTACATATTGCAGCCGTTCGGAGGAAAGCAGTTCCGGAAAATTTCGATATATTTTCACCGATCATGACCCCCAGACCCCAAAACCACCCTCCGTTCAAATGTTTATATATATATATATATATATATATATATATATATATCCATATATATATGTAATAATAAAAAATTTTCGCCCTATTTCTTTAGTTAAATTATTCCAAATTCTTCAATTCTTTTTTCCCTCTCTTTTTAAAATATCTCTTAAATCTATTTTGTATTTTATTCCATAACTTAATCAAAATATTCTGTTATTTATCATTCTAAAAATCTTAATCTGTTAAAAGCTACACGTATTTATTAAAACCTTATTCTCTTAAATTGCAACACTGCCTCTAAACGCACCTGCCTAATTTCTTCTTTTGAGACATTTAATTTTTATTCTTTGGAACTTTTATAATACCATTTTTATTTCTATTTAATTCATTCGGCATCCCATGATTCCAAGCGGTTTTCGCGCCCAAAGGCCTTTTTACCTTTTTAATTTACCGCTTCTGTTAAAGAGTTTTAATCATACGTCAGAGACACGTCTTCGTGGCCTCATTTTTTCATCCATTAGCGAGAAAGCTCCGCCTTCTTTATCCCTCTAGCGCCCTCCGAACATGGATGCGAGTGGACCAGCTTGTTCGCGCGTTTTGTACCTTTGGGCCAAATTTTGAAGTATTTATACGGTTACACTGGCTTCGGAGACAGAATTTACACGAATTAGTGGTTGTCATCTAATTGCCGTCACTGGGGAGTCTACACTAATGCATCGGTATTATGTTCTTCAAGCTCTGCTAATTCTTCAAGATCTTCAAATGTGTTCAGTATTTAATGAAGCGAAAGTTGGTGGAGTTGCTTTCATCTCTGTGATCACAATAAAGCCACTGCTCATCTATTAAGTTATTAAGTCTTCTTTTTAATGTTTTTGGGAAATTTCTTCTGGATTTCACTGCCTCTGCTCAATTTTTACGACTGCAAATACACTACGATTTCCGTTGTGATATACTTCGAGATTTGTCTTCATGGTGAGCGACTCGAAGTGATGCCCTGTCCGGGTGTCATGACTACATTTCAACGATCTCGACTGCGGCTACCTCGATATGATTATCAGGTAATTTTAGTGGTTTCGGACTGAGATGTTCCGATTGTCTGGTGGAAAGAACGTTCAAGTCGACAGCAATAGCGATCGTCTATAATGTGCCAATTTTCGACAGGAATGTATCAAAAAAGCCGGTCAGGATAACTGATGACCTGTGTAATAAAAACATTTTGGAGACTTCCCAGTGATATTGGAGAACAACTACCGATTAGTTGTCAAATTATCACTCATAAGTGTTTATAAATTTATCCCAGAAGTGACGTCTGTAAGTTAAATTATTCTTTTATTTTTATTGATTTCTTATTTTATTGATTTGTTATTATTGGCTTATATAGAACAAAAATTGTTCTTAGAATACTTTAGAAGAATTTTGTTCCTTTTATCCTGAACATTTAGAACTTACGAAATTTAATATTTATTCTTATGTATTGTTAAAAAATTAATTTTATTTGGTTAAGCTCACAAATATTACTGAAAGTTTTGAACTGCTCTGATATTTATTCCTATATTACTTCATTTTACAAGAGTAACTTCATTTTATGTTCTTATTTTATCATTTAATTATAGTCCCTTTTCATTCGGTGATATTTATTCATAGGAAATAATTTATATTTATTGAAAAAATATATGAGTAATCTCTTTTCAAGTAGCATGTATTGGAACATATTCTATGCCATTCTAAAAATGCATAAAAATTTATTAGATTATCTGAAATTACAGCTTCACTGATTGCATAATAATCGCAAAAATAGCTTTTGAAGTTTATTAATGTGAAAAAAAAAATAAAAAAATGTGTTATCTCAAAAGAAAGTTGAGTAACATTGAAAGGGTAAAATTATTGTGCAGTTAATTTATTTGTTTATTTTATTACTTTTGTTTTTTGATGCTATATTCTGAGAGTACAATTCAAGAGCCAAAAAAATTGTTCTTACGAAATAATGATACTTATTTTAAAAAAGTGTTTTATTTATTTCATTCTAAATTGTGATATTCATATACAGTGGATCTATTTATAGAAAGATTATAGTAGTAGTTTACAGTTACTATTTAAGTGAAATGAATTTTAATATGAATTGGACTTTTTACTGTTGAATGTTATTTAGTTTGTTATTTAAATTATTAAGAGTTAGATATTTACAGTTGTTGTTAAGTTAAAGAATTCTTTATACATTGTTATTTTTTTACATGTTATTAAAGTAAGGGTACTCAAACCAAAATGGCTGAAAAAGAGCTTAATGTTATTATTTTTGACCCAGAAAGTGGGATGAATGTTGTGTCTTGGCTTAGACACTTTGAAGGATCAGCCCCTCCAGATTAAAAAGAGTGGAAAATCAACAATATTTCCAAATATTTGAAGGGCGAAGCATTAAAGGTGTATGTTAATGAATGTCTAGATTGTAAAGAGTATGAAAAAATTGCTGAGATCTTAACTGAAAATTTTCTGAAAGTAACAGTCCCCCGTTTTTCTGATTTCGCCTCGCTGAAATTGCATGACCTAAACAACTTAGAAAATTATTTCCGTCAGAAAATAGAGATAGGTCGACAACTTAAACTATGTGAAACTATTATTTTACAAGGATTGACAGATGGCTTAAAACCTGAATACCAGAACTATTTAATAGTAAATCCTCCTGAATCTACTACCGATTGGTATAGATTAGTTAAACAACTTGTTGTCATTCCATCTCATTCTAGCAGTAACAATAATAGTAATGTTAGAAATATGTCTCAAAATTCCAGACCTTTTTCTCAACCAATTAATTCACCTAGACATTGGATTCGCCCTCAACCTAATTACAGGAATCCAAATTTCCAAGCAGCAACTAATTTTAACCCTTCAACGTCCAGGTTCGTTAGTCCCAGATTGCCTGTCAATCATTATCAAAGAAGGCTTCCTAGTCGACCATGTCGAATGTGTTTAAATAGAGGTATCCAAAATGCTTATCACTGGGAGAGGGATTGTGTATTCAATGTTAGGCCTCTGCAATCTTCTGCACCCCCTCTTAGTCAACCACAACCATCTACTGATAATATATGACAGTTAATTGTATCAGGATATGTAAATAACAGGGAACTACCTTGTGTGATTGACTCTGGCTCAACCATAAGTATTTTGCCTTTTAAATTTGTTAAATTCTTAAATGCTAAAGTTATAAATATTCCACCTGTTATTATTGGCCAAGCCAAAGGAACTGTTGTAATAGATAAAGCTTGTAATTTATTGTTTAAATTAGGTAATGTGCAACAAAATATTAGATTTTTAATATGTAATACAAATTTAGATTATGCTATACTAGGTTTAAAAGAATGCTGTAAGTTTAATTTAATTATTGACTGTGCTACATGTAGAGTATTACAAGGAGACCTTGTTTTAAATGAATCTAAGAACATATCCAGTGATAAATTAAGGTTACTTCATTTTAATGTTAACTATGATTATCAGAGAGTGCAACCCGATTATGGAAAGATCATATCTCCTCAATCCTTTGTTCCATCTAATGTTGATAATTCTAAATTAATTGGGGAAATAAATTCTATAGAAAATGAAACTTTAAGGGAAAGTATAGGGGATTATTTAGATATATTTTCTAAAAATAAATTTGATGTCGGGAGAATTAATATCGAACCGCAACGTATTCTTCTTAATTCTGACCTACCAATATCTCTGAGGCCATACAGAACTTCCCCTTTAGAAGAAAAAGAGATTTCGGATCAAATTCATTCACTATTAGATGCTGGTTTAATTAAAGAGAGCAATAGTCCCTATTCTGCCCCTGTTACATTAGTAATGAAAAGAGAAGAATGTACAAAAACTAGATTATGTGTTGACTATAGAAAATTAAATGCAATAATGAAAAATGACGCAGAACCCCTACCTCGTATCGATGGAATTTTAGATAAACTGAGTAGTGCGCAGTATTTTTCAACTTTAGATTTAGCCTCTGGATACTGGCACATACCCATACATCCATCCGATACTGAAAAATTGGCTTTTGCTACCAACTTTGGGCTCTTTGAATGGTTAGTTCTGCCCTTCGGGATTAAATTAGGCCCCCCGATATTTAATAGAACCCTTAGAAGAATACTTACTAAATACAAAATAGACTTTGCTTGCCATTATTTTGATGATATCATTATTTTTTCTTCCTCATTAGAAGAACATATGCAACATTTAAACCAAATATTTGAATTATGTAGACGCGAAAACATTAAACTTAAACTCTCTAAATGCAATTTTGTCCAAAATAAAATTAACTTCTTAGGATATACCATCCAGAATGGGACATTAACTCCTGCTAATGCTAATATTGAAGTAATAAAAAAACTAAAACCCCCTTCAAATGTAAAGGAACTTCAGAGATTCTTAGGATCTATCAATGTTTATCACAAGTTTATAGATAAATATTCCGAAATTCGAGTCCCTCTTAACAGATTACTCAGAAAAAATACACTATGGGAATGGAATACAGATTGTCAAAATTCTTTTCAAAAATTAAAAGATGCCTTAATAGCCAAACCTATCTTAAAAATTTATGACCCTAAGTTACCCCTCCATATGTTTGTTGATGCCTCACAGGTGGCAGTAGGTGCAGTCTTAAAACAACCTGATAGTAATAATTTTTTACATCCAATTGCTTATTACTCTAGAGGATTGAGAGGTTATGAGAAGAATTATTTTATTACCGAGTTAGAGTGTCTTGCCATCATTGACACCTTAGACAAATTCTATCATTATTTTCATGGTGTAAAATTTACCATTCATACTGATCATGCATCTCTTGTATGGTTAAAAAATACTAAACATTTGAGAGGCAGGTTATTTAGATGGTCTTTGAAGTTGAGCATGTTTGAATATAATATAGTTTACGAAAAGGGATCCACAAATGTCGAAGCCGACATGTTGTCGAGAAACCCAATTTCACATTTTATTCAAACACTTACTTTTCTTCTGGACGTTAAAGAAATTATAGAGAGGCAGGAAAAAGATAATGTGTGTGGTAAAAATTATCTAAAGGAAAATGGACTTATGATAGTAAAAAAGAAAGGTTTTAGAAAAATAGTAGTCCCCATGTCTTTAAGGAGAAAAATACTAAATGTTGCTCATGAAAAATTTGGTCATCCTGGTATCCAAAAAATTTTAAATTTAATCTCCCCTAATTATTATTGGCCTGACATGACGCAAGATATAACCAATTTTGTAAAACATTGTGATATTTGTCAAAAGAATAAAAAACACAGACAGAAAAATTTGGCTTATTACAAGCTATGCCCACCACAGATCAACCTTTTGAATGTCTTTCTATTGATACTGTGGGAGGATTCAATTATTATAACTCCACCAAAAAATATCTACACATCATCATCGACCATGCTACTAGATATGTTTGGGCTTTCCCCTCAAAAAGTGTTACCACAGAAACTTATACTAATTGTCTAAACCAAGTTTTTAATATTCAAACACCACAACAATCATTCTGTTTTAATAAAATTCTTAATGTCCAGACCCATCAAAAAGTGTTAAGTGATAGAAATGCAGCCTTTACTTCATCTAGATTAAAAAAATTTCTGCGAAACCACAATATTAAGCAACGTTTAACCACATCACATCATCCTCAAACGAATGGCAAATGTGAGAAAGCGAACCAGACAATAGTTACTAGATTGAAGTGTAAAGTCAATTCTACCAACTCCAAAATTCCTTGGACAAAAATTTTGACAGAAGTAGTTAATGAGTATAACAATACCCCTCATTCTATCTCTAAATTCCCTCCTGCTTACTTACTTTTTGGCCAATTACCCTATGATTCTCCTCTTCAACAAAATTATTACCCTCCTGTTCAAGAAGCCCTTAAACTTGCTAAAACACGCACTGATGAATTCTATTGGAGAAGTAAAAAATATTATGATCGAAATTATCTAGAACCAAAATTTGAGATTGGAGATCTTGTAATTTATGAAGAGTTCCAATATCCTAATACCAGAAAACTTTCACAAGTCTTTAGTGGTCGTTATCAAATCCTTAATAAGTTATCTGATGTCAATTTTGAAATTGATAGACAAATTCAAAATAAACCTACTGAAATAGTACATGTATCAAAATTACGCCCTTATTATCCTCCTGATCAATTAAAATTATCCCATGAGAACCAACAACAAACTAATGTTAAATTTATAGTTTCGTCTTGATTTTAATATAATCCAAAAATAAATAAAATAAAATAAATTAATAATTAACTAATCAATTCTCTTCTGTATAACCGTGGTGTTCTTGATTGTGCACACGAGAGTGTCACTGTTGAAGTTTCCACTTGAGTCAACTTTTTATGCTGGCGTAATTTAGTTGATTTAAGTTAGGAGTTTCTGATACTGAATTGGATTAGATTAGAATAATAAATTAAACAGTATTAACTAAACTAATAAAATAAACTGGATTAAATTATATCTTAAACTAATCAAATATGATATCTTAATACTAATTGAGAATTGTCCAACCTTTCTTAATATGCTACAAGGTCCCATTTTTTCATTTCACAACTTACGTTTTCTTGTTTGACTGAAAGCAAGATAGTTACATAACCATCATCTACACAATAATGATTGTTTTCACGAATTTTTCTTATTTATTACTTTTATTGTATTATGTATTTTATTGAGTATATTTCATACCTCATTCACTACTATATGGATGAGATATTAATTATATACTTAAGAAAGTAATTAAAGAAAGAGTGTGATATTTTTGAATTATAATGCTTGTTATTGCTGAACTTATTGTTGAATATTATTATTATTAGTTATACTATTTATAATTTGATATTGAGATTAAATATTACTTGAATTTGAATACTACTTGAATTTGAATGTGTTGAGATATATAAATTTTTACTTCTAGAAGTAAACAAGTAATAAAGTAGTAAAGGTAATGGAAGTTATAAAGGTAATAATGGTAATAGTAATTTTGATGTTGAGTAAAAAACTCTTATACTGCTTACATTACCTATTTGCCTTTTTAGGTAATTACCATTTGTCAGACAAACTATACCATAACAAAATACTCATTTCTCTTAAGTTTTTCTTAGCATTCCATTCAGGACTGAGTTTTTCAGACAAACATAAGTTTAATATTTGAAAATTAACTTATGATTATTGTTATTGTTAAGTATTATTATTTTAAAATTTTTATTGTTGATATTCTTCTTCTTCTTATTATTATTATTATTGTATTATTTGTGTTTTATTGTTGTTAATATTAATCTTAGTACTATTTTCGAGTTGTTGCTAGTAAATATAAAGCATTCAGATGAACTTTAATTCTGAAATAGACTTTCATAAGGAAGATCAGTAAGATCTAAAATTTGAAGGATTTTTCTCTTTCAATTTGTAAACTGTTCAGTTTGTGAGGTATGCAAATAACTTTTTTGGATGGACTATCACTCAGACGAGAACTGAACGACAAATTAAGCAACAATTCTACAAGCAATTTGCAACAAATTTTGTAAGATGATACTTTGGAAGTATGTTATCTATTATTTTAAAGTGTTACAATTCTTTTCTTAATTTGTTTAATATTTTCTAAAGCTTTTTATGTCATTGTTAACAAGATTAATATCTTGTAATTGTATTTTTATTAACAACTCCACCAATTCGCGTTATAGTTATTAAATTTAATGTTATTGGGCATTAATGAATAAATTTTGGAAATGTACTTATTTTGACTTCCTCCAGTTGATAAATTGTAATCCAAGTCCGTGTAACATTTCCCTTCAATGAACTTGCAGGTCATATGACCTACCGGTTCATTCGTCTTTTTGGGTGGGGGGATATGTAATAATAAAAAATTTTCGCCCTATTTCTTTAGTTAAATTATTTCAAATTCTTCAATTCATTTTTCCCTCTATTTTTAAAATATCTCTTAAATCTATTTTGTATTTTATTCCATAACTTAATCAAAATATTCTGTTATTTATCATTCTAAAAATCTTAATCTGTTAAAAGCTACACGTATTTATTAAAACCTTATTCTCTTAAATTGCAACACTGCCTCTAAACGCACCTGCCTAATTTCTTCTTTTGAGACATTTAATTTTTATTCTTTGGAACTTTTATAATACCATTTTTATTTCTATTTAATTCATTCGGCATCCCATGATTCCAAGCGGTTTTCGCGCCCAAAGGCCTTTTTACCTTTTTAATTTACCGCTTCTGTTAAAGAGTTTTAATCATACGTCAGAGACACGTCTTCGTGGCCTCATTTTTTCATCCATTAGCGAGAAAGCTCCGCCTTCTTTATCCCCCTAGCGCCCTCCGAACATGGATGCGAGTGGACCAGCTTGTTCGCGCGTTTTGTACCTTTGGGCCAAATTTTGAAGTATTTATACGGTTACACTGGCTTCGGAGACAGAATTTACACGAATTAGTGGTTGTCATCTAATTGCCGTCACTGGGGAGTCTACACTAATGCATCGGTATTATGTTCTTCAAGCTCTGCTAATTCTTCAAGATCTTCAAATGTGTTCAGTAGTTAATGAAGCGAAAGTTGGTGGAGTTATTTTCATCTCTGTGATCACAATAAAGCCACTGCTCATCTATTAAGTTATTAAGTCTTCTTTTTAATGTTTTTGGGAAATTTCTTCTGGATTTCACTGCCTCTGCTCAATTTTTACGACTGCAAATACACTACGATTTCCGATGTGATATACTTCGAGATTTGTCTTCATGGTGAGCGACTCGAAGTGATGCCCTGTCCGGGTGTCATGACTACATTTCAACGATCTCGACTGCGGCTACCTCGATATGATTATCAGGTAATTTTAGCGGTTTCGGACTGAGATGTTCCGATTGTCTGGTGGAAAGAACGCTCAAGTCGACAGCAATAGCGATCGTCTATAATGTGCCAATTTTCGACAGGAATGTATCATATATATATATATATATATATATATATGACCTATGTCATACGATAACGCTCGTATTTATAAATCGATTTTGATGAAACTAATTGTGTGTATTAAGGTCACCAATGTCTCAACCGAGTTCGTTGGCCAGCTTGGTCCGCCATTTTGTTTCAAGATGGCGGCCATTTAAAAATTTAAAACTAAAATAAATATACAAAAAAAATTAAAAATTTAAATTTATTTTTAATTACGTGTTGTAAAGCCTTGATACAAGGATTCCAGAGCATTTTTTGGTTTACCTCTATCTTAAAAAATGGCTCAGATAGAGCAGTTTGAAATTCTAGGGTGGCTGACATTTTGAAACAAAACAGCACATTAAAGCGATTACTCACAAATTATTTTCTTTCATTGTTGTAATAATTTTCCCAATCATACGCATAAAACTATATATTCATATCCGTTAGCGCCAAAATTGGAGACATTGGCGACAAAATTGGCAAAATTTGCGACAAAATGGGCAAATTTTGTGACATTTGGCGAAATATCGCCAAATTTGGCGACCAAAATAAGTCTTTATAAATGAAGCCAATTTTTGCTATTGCTCAATAATTTGGCGAAATTCTTATTCAAATTCAGTATTAACGAATCTTTCGTAAACGTTTCTTCGCATTTTAACTTGCTGTTTTCGAGTAACATTAGCTAAGATTTTAAAACGAAGGTATAGGAAAGCTACCTTTTCCTCCCGGTACAGGCCGGAAGGACTTTTTAAATTTCATTTTGTTTGAAGTGTCATAACATGTTCCAAATGCACCGCAAACTATTTCTTTCCCATAGATCATAATGAAAATGAATTATTTTGTACGTCCCTGTAATTGAACTATACATGCTACTAATTGTATACTCCGGTAAAAGTATACTATAGTCCACCTGGGTAATGCATATTAATTTCATTATGTTTGAAATATCCTTACATCAATAAAATGCGTCGCAAACGATTTTTCTCCGTAGACATTCTATAGTAAAATTTAATAATGTATAAAACGTTCATAGCAATTCTATTATATTTACAAGAGTTACAGCACGTACAGACGGACGGACTCACAGGCGATAAACTGAATTCATAAACACTTTTGAATTATGTTGGAAATTGTTAAAAAATTGTTATAAAGCAGTGATTTCTATTCATATCAATCTACTCAGTAGAGTTAGTAACATTTAACATATGGCAATATGGTAATAATAATATGGCAATATTTCATTTTAACAAAATGAACATTTATGCGCATCATTTAAAATATGTAAAAAAACATTTTCGTTTTCTTATACTGTGTGGTTTTGTTATCGTGGAGTATTTTATTCAAGTTAATTTTTCTATAAATAAAATTTCATCCTTCAGAAATATTCGCCTTTCCAATATCTCATTAAGTGTTACGTAAACTATAGTCTTGGATTCACAGACGAGTTTCATCAGATCGTTTATTTTTGAACAACTAAACTAGATTTTTAAAAAATCTTCAAGTTAAAACTTTCTCGAAAACTCTTACACTTTAATGTATTAGAGTACGGTCTTTTGAAAGTTAAGAATGTTGTTTTGCATTATGTGCTTTTATCATGTAAATTTTAGTGGAATGAATTTCGAAATTTATGCAATTGCATATGTGTAATATCAAGGAAAAAAAGACTGATATAACTTTAGATACAATTATTGAAATAACAAAAAACAGAAAACAGCTATTATTGTCTCATTCTAGATCAGCTACGTATTAAAAAATAACCTAAGTTATAAAATCAATAGCAGAACCCTAATTTTATTCCGTGCAATAATTCTATGTTGTAATGAGATCGAACAACGTCACAATATCACCCTCGCTTTTATGTAATTTCAAAAAAGCAATTTAAAAATACATTGTTTATGTTAAATATTCTTTCTTGTTATTAAAATAGTAGTTTGTTTTCACATTGAGTCCTCTATGATCATATCAACATATAATTTACACCTAAACGAACGTATGTAAACAACAAATGATTTACACCTAAATCATATAATATATATATATATATATATATATATATATATATATATATATATATATATATATATATACAGATGGGTGACAAAATAATACGTGAAAAGAGCTTTGCTACATTAGTTTTTAAAGGATTATCCAAAAGATATTCGTTCTTTTTCAATTTGTTGACAGTCCCCTACGGGGTTTCGGGAAAAAATCTTCACGGAAATATATACCGTATACTATACTGTTTACACACCTGCAGTTTCAGCACACCTCATGTATTTTTCTAGATATTGCTCTTTTCACCATTTTTCATGAGTGTTCGTATTATTTCGTCATCCATCTGTGTATATACAGGGTGTCCCAGGATTATTGGGACAAACTTTAAGGGGATGTAAGGGACATCACAAGGATTCAGATTTGCATAGAAACCCATGGTCGGAAACGGTTTCGTTCGCCGTTAGGTGGTGTTGTTCACAAGAGCATTGGAGGAAACCAGGGTTCTCAGATTAGGGAATTTTCTGGCGAGAATCCCCATGGCGTGAGACCACATGCTGGACAACATCGCTTTTCAAAGAATGTTTGGGCCGGTGTGGTCGGCGACCTCTTAGTCGGGCGTTACTTGTTGCCAGCACCTCTAACATCTGCAGATTATTGCATCTTTTTGCAAAAGGGGCTATCAAGCTTACTTGACACTATGCCACAACATGTCAGACGTCATATGTGATTTCAACATGATGGAGAACTTCCCAATTATGGCAGATGTGTTTGTTAACATTTGAATCTTGTGTTTGGTCACCGACGGATTGGCCGTTGTGGACCGGTTCCCTGGCCACCACGCTCTACTAATTTAAGCAGCATAGATTTCTTTCTTTGGGTGCACTGAAAAGTGCTGTGTATGCAACGCCTGTGGATTCCGATATTGATCTAGTTGCAAGACTCGTTTGTGCTGCTGCGGATATCCAACAAAATACAGGTGTATTTGAGCGAGTCCACCAATCCATGGCTCGACCGTGTAGTGCATGCATAGCTAGCAATGATGGAAACTTTGAACATCTTTTGTGACATTTTCACATATCATCTACCACAGCACATGTAATATCTTTGATCAATAAATTATTTCAGATGATCTCAGTCTTGTGTCTCTTCGTTTCTTGTACCTGTCATACTACTTTCCCATGACGTTTCTGACCATGGGTTGCTATGCAAATCGGAATCCTTGTGATGTCCCCTACCTCCCCTTAAAGTTTGTCCCAATAATCCTGAGACACCCTGTATATATATATATGTATATTATTGTGTAGTGTTTCTTCATATATTTTTATGTGAAATTTGAAGCTAGGAATATCAGATAGCAGACTACCACGTCTAAACTACTACGTTAAAAAACCTCCCATTGGCTATGTTTTAATTCTTAAGATGAAACGATGTTGAAACCTAAAATGTCCAATAAATGACATGGATGTTTTGCTTCTAATCTGTCTCGCTGAGAAAAGTAAACAACCGAATTTTTTATCGAAATCGAAGAATTTTAATATGTATTACTAATGATCTGCAAATATAGACCAGATGACCACAATTTTATTCTGATTTTCAAAGTATCGCTTTTCTTGAAAGAATTACCGAATCTTCTTGATTAACAACTCATGCAGAATACCTTAAATAAACAAATATGAACTGCCTACGCTTAGCCGTCAGGTATTGTGGATTTGTATAATGTACAATCATTGAAATGCATCGAAAACATTTTCCCCTATACTGTAATGGAACGAAACATATTAGTTTTGCTCTGTAAAAAAACTTTAGAAGTTGATTAACGAATTCATTCAAGATATTTGTATGAGATATTGTCCCAATTCGGTTTGAATTTGTTCCGTATTTCGGACGTTATCGTGATACCTAATGTTGCAATATATATATATATATATATATATATATAAACAAAGTTAATGCAAAATTTGTAAACATGTGAACTTTATTCAATCTCCTGCCCTCAAAGTGGTTGAACGTCTTCTTTGTGTCTGATAAAGAAAGACAAAGTTCTTTCGAAAAGCCTAGCGCATTCCTTATTTTTCTGGTGTTATAAAGAAGTTTTTTTATGCTTTTACGGTATAGATTTAGACAGACAAAAATATAGACAATAATATAGCATAACTAATATAAAATTTAAAAAATATATATTTCTTAAACTGTTTAGTTTAAAACTTTTCTAATATACTTATAACATACTAAATATTTTATATTATGCTTCGCAATGTTAACAGCAAAAACATAGAAATGAATTTATTAATTCTCGTTAGGCAATTTTAAGATGCTTTAAATTACATCATACATTTCATGGAATGCCACATATAATCTTTATAATTCACAGAATAATTTAATTTTCCTAAACGGATTTCCACTTAATAAATCTCAGGTAACAGTTATTGTCCTTCTTTTTTCAACGCATAAAAGCTAGTTATAATTATTCTTATGTATGTAACGGACAGTTTAAAAATTACGAATTTCATAGTTGTCATCTTTGTTTACATAGTTATAAATTGAGTTTATGAAGTAAAGATGCCAAATTTAATTAACATAAGATGTGTTCTTGAACTCTTACTACTTGGAAAATACGGTTGGGTTTTTAATAATGAAAGTAGAGACAACAGAGTACTTTTTTTTTATTAATAGATAATAGAGGTCCAAGAAAGACATGATTTCGACATGAAATTATTCATATATTTATTCCACCAGGCGATATATTTTTTTAATTTTATAGCTATATTATTGTCTATATTTTTGTCTGTCTAAATCTATACCGTTATGTATAGTTACTTATGGTAAATTATGCAATGATTTGTAAAAAAAAAAAAAACTGTTAATTACGATATATTTGCAAATTTTAGACAGTTTTGTGTATTTACAAAATTAATAATCAAAATCTACTAATCAAAATATTTCAAAACACATTTTTTACATTTTTGATTTCTTTGAATGAAACGATATAAATCGATTAAATCGATAGCATGAAGGTGATAAGAAAGTGATCAGAAAGAGCAAATTGCGCCATTAAGTATCCTTGATTGCATGAGGAGGCTTTGCCGAGCTTGGAACGATGTGATGCAAAAGACCGTCGTAAACTGTTTCAGAAAGGTAGAAAATGAAAGTGAATCGAACGAAGAACAGGAAAGAAGCACTGCCAAAAATGGAGCAATTTTTCAAAAACACTCAATCTTTTCGAAAACACAACTTTTAAAGTTTTCACTGAATTAGACTATGACTGTGATGATAAGTTTGTGGAGTGTGGACCGATTATGTCGTCTGATGTTCAGGAACAAGTGGATGTTCCAGGACCATCACCTAGCGTTACTACGGCAAAGCTAAAAATGCTGTTCACATACTACGACGATTCATGAAGTGCTCGGAAAACGCGGGAAACGACGACTTTCTAGCTATTTGGTGGGAAGAACAATTTCAAAAGAGATATTGCCAGGACACGATATTGGACTTTTTAAAGACATTCTTGTAATTTAAGTTCATTTATGTATTTACTAATTATTTTCAATTTAATGCAATTATTTTCTACTTTTTTAAAAATTAAAATTATCATTTCTATATTTAGACTTATTCTCAACTATCAGTACACTATTATACTTAATCAAATCTATCATAACTCGATTTTTTTTTACAATATTATTCCGTATCTTGTATTTTTATGTTATGGTTATGACCTTGTTATCTCGAAAACTCGCTATCATGAATTATTTTTTATCGTCCCTTTTACTTCGAGATATCGAGATTCGAAAACTGTATTACGTAATGAGAATGATACATTTAAAATTTAGAAAACAACATAGTTTTCAGAAATCCATTTTCTCTAAAATACATTTCAATTAGCTCTTCTCAGCATTACTTCCTTTACACAGAAAATGTGTATATACACTTAAATATATATATATACACTTAAAACAGAGCAATCAATGCATGTATAACCTATACCTTTTTCTTAAAATATATAAAACTGGATACAAAGTTAAAATATAAGCGTAAACGTTCTAAACAGTATGCTGTGCAATGTCATCGCTTTAAATGTTACTCGCAAGTCGAAGACTTTTTTGTAGCCTTGACCCCAAAATGAGAATTTTGTCCATAGTTTCGTTATAAAACTCCGGGAGGCAGCAACATTTTTTAAATTAACGAATTTAATATAACTTGGTTTTCACATGGTTGGTTTTCAATAAGTTGGTTTTCAATGTTTCTATTCATTTTTCTTAATGAATCATGAAAACAGCCGTGAGCTGTCACGTCAACGGTGGATGCGGACTTGGGAAACCGACAACTCCCACAGTCAAACGGATATTAATGACAACCTGATTAGAGAAGATTTGTTCGTCGTAATATCATTTAATATCCCGTAATCATTATGATATTTTTAAATGAGAGCATATTAGCATGTTTTAGAGTTTGCGGTGTATGGACAGGAGTTGGTGAGTGTAGTTTGTAGGGGGCAGGGTCCACTACTTTCAAGAAAACCCTACCACTAAAGATATTGTTTGAAATAGTCATACGAAAAGACTACGAAATGAGTCGCTAGTGGCAGTCCTCGACATGCATTCTTTTAAAGGAGACCATAATAGAAATAATTTTATTAAATCAAAATTTCAGTATCATTCTAAGTCGAACATAGATTTTCGCTCAGTACTTTAACGATAATAACGATATTGTACCGAAATTTTTAGCAGACAGTTTCCATTCTGTACACTGGGTTTTATTGGTAACATGTGGGGTCCCCGAATATATCCAAAATTTCTCAATAAACATTGATTTTCACATGGTTTTTTCCTCATTTCTTGTGTTTTTCATATGACAAGCTTCACATCTTACTTACACTATCACGATACATTCGGGAACCCCACATGTTACCATTCAAAATACTCATATTGACGTGCTCTATCTGAATCTGTACATATTAGACGCTGCGTACCTTGTGGGACACCCTGTACTTAATGACAATAATATGTTATGTACTGTATTTCCGAACAATGCAAAAGTGTGATTACGGCTGTTTACTTTATGTACAGCATTTTCAGCAAAAAGTTCCCTTCTTCTTACAACATAAATCTTATCTCTAGTCGAATAGGGCTTTTTATCGATCAAAAATAAAACTATTTATGCAACAGGTTTTGCTTTCTAGACAAAGAAAGAAAAATCTGTTATTTCTGAGCAAAACGCATCATTTTCATTCAACGTCACATTATATATACTAGCTGACCTCCGTTGTCTTGGCCCGAGAAAAAAAAAATTATATCTTTAACTCGATTTTGTATAAAATTATATTTTAAGATGAAAATTTCGCGAAAAAATATTGATATTTAGTAATAAAAGCACTCATTTTCTTTTTTTTTACGTATGGTCGTTTCATAGTTTTCAATTAAAAAGTTATTTTTGTCCAAACTCTTTAAAATCTTTATTGATGATAAATAAAATGGTTTTACAGCCCGTGTAAAACTTTTATGTAAAAATATCGCTATCCAGTTGTAAAAGAAATGTTTTCTCCTCGCTTTTTTGTTTGTTTGTTTTCGCGTCGGCTCCTTTAACATAGCAAAAAAAATATAGTTCTCATCTTCCGAACTCTCTGACATTTCAATGGGTTTTAATTATAACTGTATCCAAGCTTTCTTTAAAATTTGTACGAAATGATATTTTAAAATGAAAAATTCACGAAAAAAATAATGATGTTAAGTGATAGAAGCGCTCACTTTCTTGTTTTTTTTTTTTTTTTTACGTAGGGTTGTTTCATGGTTTTAAAATAAAAAAGTTATTTTTGTCCGAACACTTTGAAATCTTTATTGGTGATAAATAAAATGGTTTTACAGTCCATGTAAAAGTTTTGTTAAAGCATATTGTTATCTAGTTGTAAAATAAATGTTTTCTTCTCGCTTTTTTGTTTGTTTGTTTTCGCGTCGGCTCCTTTAACATAGCAATAAAAAATAGTTCTCGTCTTCCGAACTCTCTGACATTTTTATCGGTTATAACTGTATGCAAGTTTTAATTAAAATTTTGCGAAAAAATATGCATGTTTAGCAGTGAAAACATGAGTTCTTTAAAAAAAAAGCTTTAGCTTTCAACCTCAGAGTAAAAATATACTAGAAGGTCTATGTTTTCAATGCAATGGACACAATGCAAATAATGCTTTAAATGCAAACGCTTCCATCTGTTTTTAATCAATCCTTTTCAATCCCCCTAGGCTAAACAGGATAATCAATCAGCTTTCCTGTTTCTGAGCCTTAAAAAAAAAGCATTGACGCATGAGCTAGGAGTGAGGATATTCGTATGGAAATTTGACAGAATGCGCTTTTCGTTTTAAATATATAGATATTTTAACGTTTTATCCCATGGTAATTTATTGCAAAACATAAATTTTATACACTGATAGTCGATAGTACAAGACTCCTCAACACCTATAAAAAAGTAGTATATTCTCAAAGAAATCAAAAAATATTATTCAAAATTAATTTAGTATAAAATAGTATAAATTTAATATAAAAGCATAATACTCGTAACATGCAATGACTGTAATCTGAAAAAACTTTTCTTAAGCTTAATACTTTAACTAAAATTCTTCTTTTAAATGTACATCCGGGGATGTGTAATAAAATAAACACATGACTAAAGTTTACTATCTAAAAAAAAATATGTCCATACGACCTAAAGATTTCTTGACCTAAGAATTGATTTTGGTTTTTCTTTCAAGTAATAGTGATTCTGATTCCACCTTCTTTGGTGATTTGTAGTTTTCTTAAACTTTCATTGTTTGAGTCAACTACAAACTAATTTAATTTAAAGAAAATCCAGTTAAAAAATGTTTCTCAGATATCTAATTTAAGGAAGTTTTTCTCAAAAGATTTTAATGAAAATGCTTTTATTTCAATGTTCTTTTTTTTTTCTTTTTTTTGGAAAGTTTAAACAATTCAAGAAAATGCCTGTTTTGAAGATTTTATAGAAAATCCAGTTTAAAAAAATATTTCTGAGACATCTAATTTAATGAAGTTTGGCTCAAATAGTTAAAGAAAATGTTTTTATTTGAATGTTTTGTTTCTTTGCAAAGTTTCTAGAGTTTAAAATAATGCATGTTTGTCAGGTTTGATATTCTGACAAGTCTGATTCTGGTGAATAATTATATTTTATTATTTTAATTATTCTTCATGTTTCATAAATTATATTTATACACCTTTTACTTATTCACATGCTTACATACAAATAGTGTGCATATTTTCATTAATTTTATATAACGGGTGCGCCTTAAGAGTCAACACTAGTTACGGGAAGAAACGATCAAGCGTAATGTTAAGTCTATGGGAAGGTTATTTTCAAACTTCTCGCTCGAATTTTAATATTTTTAAATGATTTGTTGTGCTTAGAATAGTCGAGGTCGATATCTAATGTTGTTAGGTTTTACGTTTCCGATTTTATTTCCAGTTTTTTTTTTATATAAATATACTTTCACTTTCAGAACCTGTTCCACCCGGTTTTAAAATTGAAAATGCCAGCTTATAAAAAAAAAACTAGAATAAAAATCAAAAAAGTTAAAACTAACAACGTTATAGATTGACCTCATCTATCATATACAACAAAAAAAGCATTTAAAAATATTAAAATCCGAGCGAGAAATTTCAAAAGAACCTTCCCATAGACGTAGCATTAGATTGCATTGCACGTTTCTTCGCATGACTGGTGTAGGCTCGTAAGTTCGTTGAAACTTTAAAAATGCACTGAAAAGAAACAAATTATGCTAAAAAAATTAAGTTTGCAGGAATGGGATTAGAGTACTATCTTTTTATTTATAAGAAAAAAAAAATGTGGTTCAAAAATTAATGATATATAGCTCTGCATGCATAATCTGAAGCAGATTTATGGAAATCAGGCTGTCAATAAAACCCCTTCAATGCACACGGATTCTTCATTTAAAGACATCAGTATGCTATCGTTACCTGATCAAGCGCTGTTGGGTGAAATATTTTACAAGGTCAGCAACTGACGCATTGTGAAAATTCTGCAATTCAAAATGACTGAAAACTGTAAAAGAGCCTGTTTCATCTGCTTGGATACTGAAGCTTATCAGACGCTTCATAGAAATTGGTCTTTAACTTTAAGACTAATCTGCATACATCTGCTTCATATTGCGATTGTCAGCGCCATCTATCGGTAGTTTTGTAACCACAACTTTTTTGTTATTAAAAATCTTCCATCTCCGTCCCTACCTCTTTCTGCAAGCTGCAATATTTTAGCATCATTTGTTTCATTTTAATGAGTTTTATAGCACTTATGAAGCACCCGATATTATAACATTCATGCCTATATAATATCCTAAAACGGACTAAACGGCTTCAAAGTTAAATTAAGTAAACGGTTACAACGGCCAAAGATATTAGTGCAATAGAGTAATATGTGAATTCAGGAATTACTTAATATCGCTCTTAATTGTTGGTTTTAACTGAAAATATCAAGGTTAGATGATACTGTACTGTCTTAAGTTGTTAAAAAACTGAAACTAACATATAAAAGTGAATTAGTTTTCATCCATCTTTTATATTTCTATCTGGTTGGCTATTAAAAATACTTCATTTCGAAATCACGCGGTTTTTTCGAGAATCATTACAGTTTGGCGCAGTGCAGCACATCTATCGATGATATTTGGAACTAAAATAATGTAGGATAGTTCTACAATCAAAGATTTCACGCATTACTCTTTCACTAGTATATACATTTCAATAGTTTTCGCCGTTTACCTGTTATGAGGTTTTTTATTCCTTTAGTGTATTGTGTATTGAAATACCACATACTTACATATAGCAAATTTCACAAATACAATAAGTATGACTTTTTTCTTTAAAATTTTCAGTAATAGTTTCAAATGTGGAATATTTCTTACTAATACTCTATAGTCCAACAATTACTACAACACCAGTTTTCATTTATTATATACTCACATAATCTTCACTTGTACATCTCTTCAACTCTTCATCTCTTCATGGCCAATGAGTCTAAAACAAACTTTATTCTAAATCCACATCTTATCATCAATTCAGGAATGCCGCAAATTTGGCCTATAATCTAGATAGAAGCTGTCTCGAAATACCCAACTATCTCAAATGAAACTTATATAATTTAAGCAACTAAATCGTATTATCATATAACATAAATTACCAAGCAATCCACACTATTACCAATTCACCCACAACATAAGAAATATAGAAATTCAACATCAAAGCATCGCACATTCACATATAATTGCACCAAGCGACTGCCAGTCCTGACTGACGTAGCCTTGGTATTTTGAACATTTTAATCTTACAGTACAGTAAAAAATACAATTGTTAACAAGTTACAAAATTGAATTTCAAAAATTAAATAAACTAGCGTATGACGATACCTATAAAATAAATAAAATATATATATATATAAAATAAATAAATAAACTATGTTACATATAAAAATTGAAAAATAAATCACATACATTAACTAACAAAATATAACATATAATTATAATAAAACATACATTTTAAAATAAATTTTAATTATTATTCTCTTGTTTTATTTTAGTTAAAAAAATTTCTTTGTACTTTTCAATTGCACATGGACGTTTAAATGGACATTTTAGAGAAGGAATACGTGTATTTTTCCCCTTCTTTGAGAAATTTATTATTTGTTATGAATGCGTATAATTCAGCTACAGTTTTGTTCATTAGAATTATCAGTATGCATTTTCCATTAACCTATTCGCCGCCAACCACGAGTGTACTCGTGAAATTTCAATCTAAAACTATGAATAAGTACCGGAAGTTTGGAAAGAATTTTTATTTTATGTAATCACGAAATGTAATTAAATAAAGTAAATATTGCTATTAGTATTTTCTGGTATAAATTCGTACTTTCTAAATGAAATAATATTCCGGTAATTTTAACCCGGCAGTGAACGTGTTAAAAATCTGTTTTCATTTAAATTAAAAATCATTTTCCACATGACATACTTTTCACTGGAAAAGTCAAACAGTGTAAAACTAGAAGTTGCTGGAAGGCTAAAGTTTCTATTTTCCAATATATATATTTTAGGATCACTGTATGTATATATCCTCAACTATCTTCTTACAGATTTCTTACATGGACGTTTCAGAGCAGTCTATATATATTCAAATCTTAACTTCTTCTAGTAATCTATTAATTATTACTGCCTATCAGGCTACCTCTTACTATGAGAGCAAAAAAAAAAAATCTTCAACCTACCAATAAAACAACAGCCCTCTGAAATAAATATTTTCGGTTCAGAACTTATGACTAATAGGATAAATTAATGTTTATTCTGATGAAGTAGAATATTGAATATTATTTTTTAATTTTATTTTAAATTTGAATTTATCTGTATATTTTACTACAATATAAAAAGGATTATTTTGATTAAAAGAACATATAACTTAAATATGCAGTTCTAGTGGATTTTAAAAACTGTTCTTTATTTATATGCAGTTTTAGAAAACATAACCCAAATATACAAATATATATTCAGATATAGGATGCTCGTTCATTAATAATCCATTAATAATCCATTAATAGTCTATTAATAATCCCCATATAATCCAGGACCATGTTATGAATTTTATTTTAATTTAAAAACGTTATGAAAATGTTTTAAGAATTATTATCTGAAGTGGATATAAGAATATGTAAACAAATTTCATCTATTCAGAAACAAACGTACAGCTGTAGAATTTTTACAAGTACATACATTTTTGAGTGACAATTTTGATATCCTTATTTGCCTCTACATTCACAAAAAATGTATAAAACGTATTCCTAAAGCCGATTATATATTTTCTTCTGTTACAATTGATATCATATAACAGTTTTTTTTCCTTTCATTTATTTTTCGTGGTTCGATACCGTAAAATATAAAAGAATCCAATTTATCATCACTCCTTATCATATGAGCTGCATGACTTTTCCCATGTATCAGTTTCTCAGATCCTCTATCCCATTCATGTGTGTTAAATAATTTCATGGATCAGAGAACTAAAATATGAGGAGTTATCAGCTATATCGAATAACCTGAAAACGCTTTTCTTCTCCATCCTCCAAAATAACGAAGATAAATAAATTTTTAACTAGTTTATTCTTATAAGATATATAACTATAGTGTGACATGCTGATTCATGTATTATGTCAGCTATGTATGTAAATAAATAAAAACAATGTTGTGTTAAATATTAATCAAATACGTATTCTAATATACGTAATAATAGCGTTTTCCAAACAATAATGGAGTAGAAAATATTTTAAATACTCTTATTTAAAAATTTTACATGTAATTTATTTTTGAGGTATAATGATTTAACCTAACTTTTTAACATGCATTTCTATCTGATAAATACGGAAAAAAACTTAACTAAAATCCTTAACATATTTTTATTATTATTTTGAACAAATGGAGACAATATTAGATAACAGATATATATAAGATATATATACAAATAGAATAGGAAATAAAATATAGTAACCGTTTGTTTATAGTCAGTTTGACGTCACTCTAGAAAAATCATGCGACCTTAGAAGCCCCTTGGGATACAAGTTCAGCCTATAAAGTTAATTTTATAGTTTCTCTCAAATGGCTCATTCTTAAGGTAAAAAGTCCTTCCGCCCTGTACCGGGAGGAAAAGGTAGCTTTCCTATATCTTCGTTTTATAATTTTAGATAATGTTTGTTACACGAAAACAGCAGGCTAAAATGCAAATTACAAAAGATTCGTTAATACTGAATTTGAATAAGAAATTCGCCAAATTATTGAGCTATAGCCAAATTGGCTTCATTTATGAAGACTTATTTTGGTCGCTAAATTTGGCGATATTTCGCCGAATGTCGCCAAGTTTGGCGAGAATTTGGCGCTAACGGATATGAATATATAGTTTTATGCGTATGAATAGGAAAATGATTACAACAATGAAAGAAAATAATTTGCGAGAAATCGCGTTCACTAAAACTCATAAATCAATCGTTGGTTTTTTGTAATGTGCTGTCTTGTTTCAAAATGTCAATCACCCTAGAATTTCAAACAGCTCTATCTCAGCCATTTTTTAAGATAGACGTAAAACAAAAAATGCCCTGGAATCCTTGTAACAAGGCATACTTAAGGCCTACTTAAGGCCTACTCAAGAACACTTAATTAAAAAATAAATTTGAATTTTTAACTTCTTTGTAGATTTATTTTAGTTTTAAAAGTTTCATTGGCCACCATCTTGAAACAAGATGGCGGACCAAGCTGGCCAGTGAACTCGGTCGAGGCATTGGTCAGCTTAATACACACAATTAGTTTCATCAAAATTAATTTATAAATACGAGCGTTATCGTATGACATAGATCATATATATATATATATATATATATATATGGATATATCTATATATATAAATCAACATTTGAACGGAGGGTGGTTTTGGGGTCTGGGTAATTTTCCGGAATTTCTTTCCTCCGAGCGGCTGCAATAGGTAGCTTTATACTTTTTTTGTATTGAAAGCTACCTAAAATGATAGACATATTATCATTATGATATCTTGCAGTTAATGAAACTTCTTTTTCCAGCGCATTTTGAAGTATGGATGAGAAAGTTTAACTCCCATTTTTCTTTATGTGTTTCTCTCGCGCGTTGGCAGGTCTATATATATTTTTTAAAAACGGCAGAGACTTAGTGGTTGCAAGAATGGTCCCAAATGCTCATTTTGAAAGAGCTAGGGTTTCATTACAGAAAATGTTGATTACTGTAACAAGTTTTGTGATTTCAAGGAATTTGGTGTACGGCTAACAACTAATGCTTATTCTTACGCATATTTTTATGCTATTGCGCTCGCAGATGGAGGTGAATTTAATAACATTAAGAATACAAATCCGGGCTTGTTTTTCTGTATTTAAGAAATTTGGAGAGTTTGTTTAGATTTGATTGTGCAAAGATTTAAGTAGTTCATGTGGAGTATGATTGATTGGTCTGCCTAGAATAGGTAAAGACTTTGCACTTTATTCCTTATACGATGATAGTTTGTATGTTAAAAGTTTAATTAAATGGTGGAATGGTTATCTGAATGAAAAATAAGTATTGTTATCTGATGTTGAGTCTTTTTATTCAAATTGGTCACGGTATTATTTACAAATATGCGCAGATCAATATCCTTTTATGGCCGAAATTAAACCTTCAATTCAAATACGTCCCTAAAAGATAATTGTAACATGTAATTTCAAGATAGAACAAATTTGGCCAGGCTCTGTACTTGTTGATCTCAACGCTATATTTGATAAGATTTATATGGATTATAACGGTATTGTGAACGTATATAAAAATGAGTCTTGCGAGCCAAGTCACCAGTTTCTTTCAATTCACAAAACACTGAATTATGTATCTGATCCTGTTTCTCCGGTACTCAGTCCACGTCCCGTGTTCCGACATTTGCAGAGAAGGGGAATTTACAACAGGAAACGAGCGACTCGGAGTAGGATTTCATTACGCCGAAGAAATTTAAGAAAGGAAAATCTACTTACATCCTTTCGTGATGTTAATTAATTTATTTTTCAATTTTGAAACGACATTTTATCGTTTATTTGCCATTAACTTTCAAAGTTATACAGGGTGTCCGAGATGACACGTCCTAATTTTAAACACTTATACTGAAGATAATAAACAACCAAGTTATTTTTGTTAGGTTGTACATCTTAGCTTAGATGTGGAAATTTACATTATGTAATAGCATTTTTATTTCGGGTTGTGAAAATCGGAAAAATTGAAATTTGAAAAATGAGAATGAATTCTGAAAAAGAACGAACGGTGTAGAGCTATGCAGAATTGGGGACCATTGACAAAATGGAGCACCTGCACACTGGCATTTTGGAGTCCGAAATACATTGACTATCGAATGCCCACAAAGATGTATTGGGAGAAGAGGTCCAAATATATGGTCATCCTCTTTAGATATCTTCCGTGCCACTCATGGAACACGTGTAGAAATGGTGTTATTGCACAAACAAAAATTCATAACTATGTATAGACAGGTAGTACAGGTAGAAATACTTCTGTCGACAAAGATGAGAAAAGTTCAAGATGTACAGTTCGGTATATCGAACAGGTGTACAAACAAATCCATGCTTTCGAGCCTCCTTTAAGGTACAAAGGTCCAGCCAAGTCGAAGCCTATAATTTCAAAAACTGCTGCATCCTTAATTCGATTTTCTGGAAGTGAAGCAACTGGAGCGTTTAGAGATTTTCTTTTGTGTAGTATACAAACAACGCATTTAGATATCACTAATCTGATTGTTTTTCTTGCATTTAAGATCCAATAGTGTTCTCTCAAAATATTTAGTAACATTTGCGATCCAGCATGAGAATTTTTTAGATGCTCTGTTATGATAAGTATTCTGACAACAGGATGGTTCGAAGGTAGAATCATTCGACGTCGAAAATCTTCAGCATCTTTTCTGTACACAATCTTGGTCTTCAATCTAAGGAGACCGTGTTCGTCTTTATACACATCTAAAGTGTCTAATTTACTTTTGTTTTCTGAAGTGAAATATTCTTCCTGAATAAGTTTCACAATTACTTTCTCAGCTGCATTTATTTCTTCAAGGGATAATTCCCCATTCAACCTCGAGATTTTGGTTATCTTACAATTATGAATAAATCTGTGAATCCAAGCTACCAGACGAATAATTTTATCATAATTTGAGAAAAACCTAAAATACCACTCAAGTCCATGATACTTACAAAGACTATTCTTCTCATGTTTAGGAGAATTGCACCACTCACAAAATGTTGTCTGATTCGTTAAACATTTGACTAATTCTTCATCAACAGGAATCTTTGACTTTCTCTTTTCATGGGCAACGGCGTTTTCATCAGTGACTATATTAGACGAAGGCCATTTATCTTCAGGTGCTTTAAGCCAACTTGGAACCTCCCACCATTTTATTTTCAATAGATGTTTCGCAGAACATCCTCTGGATGGAATATCAGCGGGGTTTTTAGTTCCGGGTACGTGCTTCCATGAGTTTTAATCTGTTGTTTTTCTAATCTCTTTTACTTTATTACTTACAAAAATAGTCCACAATTCTTCTCTTTTAATCCAACTCAACGCAGTAGATGAATCTATCCAGAAGTGCAATTTTACATTTTTCCACAGTTTCTGTAATAAAATCTTCGGTAACCAAAAAACTGGACATGCCAATCCAATTGGGTAAAACACTTTATGTGCAATGGAGAGAATGGTTCGTTTTGTAATTTTTCCTAGCTCAAAATTCTCTAGCTAGCCCAAATTTAGAGCTAAAGTATCTTCTTGTTGGTTCCATAATAGACCTAGTACAGGTGAAATTGTAGGCTCGACATTATTTTCAAAATATTGCCAACCTCTTAAATTGAATTTACCTTCCTCCATTACATTTCTAACTTCCTGTATAAATTTTAGCAATCTGTCTTGATTAGAAAAACTCGTTACAACATTGTCAACACAAAAACTGTAAAGAAGTTTCGTTATCATCTCTTTATCATAACAAGGATTTTCGGTGTATTTCAGTAAGTGAAATTCAATAATGGCTGCCAAAATGAAAGGACTACACTTTAAACCGAAAACGAATCGTGCATGACGAAGTATTTTCAATTTTCTTTCATCTTCATCACTCCACCAAAAAAATTTAATAAATCCCTACATTCCTGTCTCATGCTTATTTGTAAAAAAGCTTTTACTATATCCGCTATGACACCGTATTTTCGTTCGCGGAATCTAAGAAGAATATCAGGGATGAGCTTCATTAAGTTCGGTCCATATTCTAGACATTGATTCAGCGACGGAGATGATTTTTCTGTCGCAGATGCGTCAAAAACTGGACGAATTTTCGTTGTGCTATTCTTTTTCACCACTGATCTATGAGGTAAGTAATGCACAGAGTCTACCTTTGAATCCACAGAAACTTCTTCAATTATGCCCAAAGTCAACCACTGATTAAAAACTTCGTTATAGGATGTAAACAAATTATCGGAGTCAAGTCTTCCAGTCATGGTTTCTAATCTTTTTAATGCTAACTTTTCATTGCTAGAAATAGGGAGATGTTCTTCATTCCATGGGAGAGAGACTTCATAACGCCCTTCGTTATTCACAGTAATTGAACCCATGAAACTTATTTTTGATTCAAGTTCCTTCTCTTCTTGGGACTTCAGATTAGAGGATCCGTTATGCCGATTGCATCAAGTCTCCACAGATCTGTAATAGTAAATTCTTTCACAAATAAAGATGTTAAAACCATTTCATCAGACTTCTCATGAACGCCATTCAACGGAACTTTACCCATCAGTGTCCAGTCTAAATATGTTTCAATTGCAACTAAATTGCAGGATAAATTTCTTTTGCACCTAGTTAATAATCTTCCGGCAACATCGGCACCGATTAAAATTTCAATTGGTCGTGGATCTTCTTCTGTATCACTTACTGAAATCTTCATAACTTTTAATTCATCTATCCAAGGACCTTTCTGTACCGAAGGAATATCTTCACAAATAACAGGTTCATCTAGAACATCAAAATTACAAAGAAATTTCCCATCTAAACTTTCTAAATGTATTTTGTAACACATGTGCTTAATTCTACTAGTTTTCTTACCCCCAAACAAAGAATGGGTAACTAGTTCTTCTCTCAATGGTTCGTAATTCATATTTTCAGCAGTACGTTTTAAAATATAAGACTTCTCTGAGCCTGTATCGATCAATGCTCGTACATTTATACACGAATGAGGTCCTTTTAATTTTACTATCGAAGTTTGCAAAATTACCTTTGGAGATTGAGATAAACTAGATAAATTAACAGCTTTCTGTTCAGGCATTTTCTGTGAAGATGGATCTGATTTCTCGTCTTTTTTATACCTTTTATCAATAGCACCTTTCGGAACGTTTTTATTTGCGGATATTTCTGAACACATCAGTGTGGCATGTTCTTTGTTACAAACTAGGCACCTTATGAATGCATTGCATTTATTTACGCAGTGCCCTCTTTTAAGACATTTAAAGCAATTTAAAATTTTCTGTTTATTAACCAAATTAATTTTCTGCGCGTTAAAGCAGTTAAAACTTTCGTGCTGTCCGTTACAAAACACACAAACTTTAACGATCGTCGGACTGGTGGATAACAAACCAGCAGCGGCAGATATTTTTTCTTCTGCTGAAACACCCTGTTTTTTAATCTTAGGTTTCAGTTCAAAACCAGATAATGCTAAATTAATTCTTTCTTCTGACTCTACCTCAGATTTTAAGAATTCCATTAAATTATCTAACCTATTTTTAGGTTCCGCCTCATCTATAAACTTAGAACTTCTTTGCCATGCTCTTAAAAATTCTTCTGGCATGCATGATTCTACTAAAGGGTATAACATAGCGGCACACTTTTCTGTAGTGACATTAAGAATTTCAAGAGCTCTAATATGGGATTTTAAACTATCATAGAGTGTACACATGGAATTAGAGTTATTTCGTGAAGACGAATTCTTCAAAACTAATTTTAATAACTCTCGGATATATACTTCCCCAGCTAAAAATGAACTGCAGTGAAACTACAAAAAAAATGCAGTTGGAAAACTGCGGTGATTTGGCACAAATCCCTGCAGTTTTTTTGAAGTCGACATAACTACAAATTTACTGCAGTAAATTTGTAGTTATATCGACTTCAAAAAAACTGCAGAGATTTGTGCCAAATCACCGCAGTTTTCCAACTGCATTTTAACTGCACACTTACTGCAGTAAATTTGTAGTTATGTCGACTTCAAAAAAACTGTAGGGATTTGTGCCAAATCACCGCAGACTTCCAACTGCATTTTAACTACACACTTACTGCAGTAAATGTGTAGTTATGTCGACTTCAAAAAAACTGCAATGATTTGTGACAAATCACTGCGGTCTTTCAACTGCATTTTTTTGCAGTTTCACTGCAGCCTTTTAGAAATTTATTACAAAATATGTATATATATAAAATATTAATTTTTCTGTATGAAAAAATCAGCACTAAAATCTAATTAAATATTTTTTTTTCATATCTCAATTTATATGCAATCTGTGCATAAAATATATCATGCATACAACGATTAATCATCACTGAAAAATATTTTTTGATCATGGCTGACTTATTCAATTATTATGGTTACCTTTTGAAAAATGAAAGAATTCAAGAAATTGTATGAACGACTTTACTCAAAATAATAATATTGAAAGATGAGTGAAGTATTCATAATAATCATAGTACTTCAAACTTCAAGCAATGATTTTTTTATGGTATTGAATTGTTTTTAGTTTTTCAATAGTTTCATTACTGGGCAATTTCTTTGAAATCAAGGACACATGGTTATTGGCTAAAAATTAAAATCTTACTTTTAAAATTTTGTAATAAAAAGTGCAATTTTATAAATAAATTCAATGTGAAGAAGAAAATTGATAATGTGTATTTAGTAATTCCATTGCAACAATAAAAATTGCAATTAAAAATAATTGTATATGAATTTTAAAAAATTAAATTATAATTCTTTATATAATGGCATATCTTTTCAATCCTCTACAGAAATTTCAAATTGATAAAGCAAATAGATGCACAAGAATTTAAATCAGAGTGGACATAACTTTTTCTTTGTCCATTGTAATTTTGTTACCCAAGCATTTAAACATTTTTATAAAATATCCTTGTTTTTTTAATTGCTGTAACTGTTTGATTATTCAATATGTACTTACTGCCTCCCCCCCTCCCAAAAAAAAAATGATTTTCTTTGTAGCTTGTGAGAATATATATTACAAAGCTTGTGAGAATATATATATTGTGCGAAAGGGATTACAAATTTTTAATCTCATAAGCAATTCATAATGAAGTCTATTGTGGCAGATTTAGATGATAATTTTAAATATTAAATGTAGGGGAGACTGGTACACAGTGGACCACTTTTTCAGTTAATTTTTTTTTCTCTTTAATGGACAAACCGATGTGCATAAAAAATATTTTTGAATATTCCTTAAACCTTTATACATTTATCATAACATAGTTTTCAATATATTTTTCAAAAGAAATTTTTTTATATGCATCCGTAAAGTGGACCACAGTGGACCGCTATTAGGTATTATTTGAAATATACAATATAAGTCTATTTTTCATTAATCTAAGTCTTTTTTATTTTCCCTTTACCCACGAAATAACATAGTAATATACATTTACGAGTAACATTTTGAAACAAAAACAAAATGAATTTTATTTTGAAAATAATAACAGATTAATACAGGAACAATTGCAATTTAGTTGAAGTTATTACTTAAGTACAAAACAATCAGCGCACATTACAATATGCAAATGAAATTCCAAAATACTTATGAGTATGATTGAGCCTGGAACTTTCCTGAAATACTTTTGGGTCTGAGAGCAATATTATGAAATCATTGACATCAACAATAGATTCATCCACAGTTTCGGGAAAAATAAACTGATTTCCATTCAATTTGCATCTCACGAATCTTACTTGAATAGAATAATCACCAATTTAGACTACAGTTATATTTATCAAAGGCAGTAAATACAAAACAAAATATTTCTTACTATATTAAATAAATTGTCATTTTTCTTTGTTTACTTTATTTTACAGTTAAATAACTACTTTTAAACAATATTTCTTTATAGTAAATAAGCAATTATTAAATATTTTGAACATTCTGCATTACAGAAGCAGAGTGGATTGTGGACCACTGTGCCCAGGAGTGGGTGGTCCACTGTGACCAATGTTGAAGTTCAATAAATAATCGTATTAATATTGTTTATAGCTTCCTTTTAAACATATTAACTTTAAAGTTAAATAAAAACAAGTATCTTAGCTTTACAAAAAAGCTGTTTTATCTTATTTATCTACAACCTTTAATTACTAGAAAAATTCAAATATGATGAAAAATTTTACTTTTAGAAGCTCAAAACAACCAATCAGGATAAAATAGTTCAATCTGAGCTAAACATATTTTCTGAAGGCTATAAATAATCAGTGCAGTGCTGTTGTCTATTAGGATATAAGAGAAGCTTTTAAAAAGTTTCAATAAATAAAATATTAGGGGGTGGTCCACTGTGCCCATAGGTCCAGTGTGTACCGGTCTCCCCTACACGAAATTTAAATGCAAAAATTAATTTTAATTGCAACTAATTTTTCCACAATGTAAATTTCAAATTTGAATATTTTTGCATCTCTTAAAGAAATTATCTATATGTGCATTGAATATTTATATAATTTTGAATATATAAAATAAATTATATGAAAGGATACATACATATATGTAAATTTCTAAATTATATACCATTTACTATGAAATAAAATGTATTACATATATTACAGCTAATAAAAAATAACTGCATAAAATTCATATTAAAAGCAAAACAAATATATGCTTTTCTGTTTTTCTAAAAAAATGCTAAAATTTACAAAAATTACTCTTACCTGCGTCCTGATTTGTCCTTCCAATTTTATCTTGTATACAATTATGGTGCAAATAACGTTTAAATTTTAAAAAAACCATTTTATTAACATTTGATGTTTATGCTTTATAATTTGCATCGTATTTAAATACCAAATGTATTTACAAATTCTTCTCACATTTCACAGCCTTTGCTGCCGAATTTAGCTTGTTTCGAATAGTGGCACGTACAAGTGATACATTTACAACAAACTTGCAGGCAACATGGCCCTGAATATCCATTATCCTGGATCCCATTACCAGAGGAGACCACGAAAACACTTATATAAATGCAAATATATGCAATTATCCGTTACCGGATTAAGCAGGTACATTAACCGAGCATTAACTCCGCATACATTAACTGAAAAAAAAAAAACCCTGGATGCATGAAACTCACCATTCAGCAATCTCTAGAATGCATAAAATTCATTCAAACAGCAGTTAGTAACATACATATGTATGCTTTGCTTTTGCATACATTAACTGAAAAGCCCGACCAGTGGCTGAGAGGTTGTGCTCTCGAAGCTGGTAGACGGGAGGTGCTGGGTTCGATCCCAATCGCGCCCGTCGGCCTAATCGTTCGGAGTTTTCATGGTTCTCTTCGAGCCGTGGATTTATCCATGCGTAAATACGGGTTACCCTTAGAAAGACCCCCACGACGGGCACTCCCCCCGGGCCTATATCCCTAGTGTGGATAACTGGCCGTCAATAATCAACCCAACCCATTAACTGAAAAAAAAAAAAACGTGGATGTATGAAACTCACCATGCAGCAATCTTGAGAATGCATGAAATTCATTCAAACAGCAGTTAGTAACATATATATATATATATGTACGCTTCGCCTACAATAACCCCCCCCCCATAAAAAAAAAAAAAAACACTTCTGGATGCACGAAACTCACAATGCAGCAATCTCTAGAATGCATGAAATTCATTCAAACAGCGGTTAGTAACTTATATATATATGTACACTTATCGCACATTAACCGAAAAAAAAAAAAACCCACAAATTGAATTTCGGAAGAAAAATTGCAAATTTCACCATTCAAGAGTGCAAAAATCCTGAATTTCATCGATAGTGCGTGTACAATCATGAATTTTCTCAATCGTGTGCGTAAAAATAATGAAGCTTGTCGATCATGCTCAGAAAAAGTAATGAATTTTGTCGATCGGCTACGTAAAAAAACTTCGGCATTCGGGAGTGTAAAAATCCTGAATTTCATCGATCAAATGCATAAAAATCACGAATCTCGTCGATCGGGCATATAAAAATCATGATTTTTAGCGACCGAGTGCATAAAAATCATGAATTTTATCGATCGGCGTGTAAAAATCATGTATTTTGTCGATTGGCTACGTAAAAATCAAATTTCGTCATTCGGCAGTGTAAAAATCTTGAATTTTGTCGATCATGTGCATAAAAATAATGAATTTCTTCGATCGGCCGGAGAGAAATAATGAATTTTGTCGATTGGCTACGTAAAAATCAAATTTCGTCATTCGGCAGTGTAAAAATTCTGAATTTCGTCGATCAAACGCATAAAAATCATGAATTTTATGGATCGCCATGTAAAAATCATGAATTTCTTCGATTATGCACGGAAAATCATAAATTTCTTCAAACGGGCGCGTAAAAGCCATGAATTTCTTCGAATGGACGCATAAAAAATTAGGAATTTCGTCGAATGGATGCTGAAAAATCTTGAAATTTAGGAGAAAATGGTAATTGGGAAATCCTGCATTTGGCTTGTGCTTTCCACATTTTTAATCGCCAGTTTTTAAAGTTTAATCAACAACTGGCGACTGCTTATTTTCACCTTTAGGGGGGGGGGGGGTATCACAAAATTAGTCGCTCAAGGATTGCCATGGAATGTGTTACCTGAAAGCAGAGGTGGTAAACAATGACAGTGTTTTAATTGCCGTTTTACAAATTTAATCGCTATGTGGTGAATAGCTACTGCTAATTTTCACCTATAGCTAAATTCTAAACCTGTTTACATTTTACATGCGACTCTCGGCATTGAGCAATAAGTGACAGCGTTCGTCCATTATTTTCCGTAATTCGCTAACTTTGTTAATATAATAATTAACACCTTAATTCATTTTTTGAATGTTTATACATAGCCATAAGATAGCTAAAAATATGTACCGACAGACACTTCTTCAAAACTGGTTTCTCTTTAAAAAAAATTAGATAGATTCAACGTATTTATAAAAGCCTTACTAGAAAAAATATTTCACAGGATATTTGTATTTTCAAAGTTTTGTTCATATTATCTTATTTTAAACTTTTCTTTAATAGTGATGGAGTTAATTTAGAGTTTGTTATTGTGAATTCAAATAACTCATATTTATTACAAAATTAAATTAAATATTTGAGCCTTTTATCGTTACAATGAAATTTATAATATTGTTTGGGTTGATCTTGACTGTACTTAGCCTGTGTGTCAATACAATTAATGGTTTCTCAAGGTTTTTACAGATATTTTCAATTGCTTTTAATCAAAGTTTACAAATAATATACCAGGAGGAAAATAACTTTATAAAAATTATAATTTAATTTAAAGTAATGCTATTTTAAATATTGTCCTCCTGAATGATGATATGTTACATGAAATGTGATTAAAAGCTTTTTCTTCTTTTTCCAAGATAGTTTGCCAAATTGGTATGTTACAGGTGCAGTTAACATTTTTCAATTAATAACAAAATATCTGTTGCTATATTTTTATACTTGATAGCAGGGGTGTAAAAATCTAGTCGCCAATGGGTAGATTACTACCACTAAATTTTTAATATTCTTAAGAATACTGATAAAATTTAGGTGAAGTATAATAATAAAATTTAGCCGAAGAATACTAATAAAATTTAGCGGTGAGAATTGGCCCATTGACTCCTAGATTTTTACACCCCAGCTTGATAGCTTATTTTAAAATTTTGGATGCTGTTACTTGTTTGTAATAATAAAAACTTTGGATTTAAAGAAAATAATTTTTTTTTAGCTTATTTATCCATTGAACACCATAAAACACATTTCAGGATTCATTTTTTGCATTTTTTATTACAAAATAATGTAAAATTAATATAAGAAAAAAACATCTAGTGACCAAAATTTATCAAATTATAAAGCATATATGACATTATAATAATACTATATGTGTTCAACATTTCGTGATTTATGTGGCCTAAAGTTATAGCCATATGATGCAAATAATATATATATAATGACGTATATAGCATTAATATGAGTGTTTGGTGTGTAATATATATATATTCATATATACGATGCATATGTAAGCTTGGCGATGATTTTGATAAAATCATAGCTGCAACCTTGGCATAATCGTAATTGCAGGGGCAACAAACTTTAAATTAACTCCATCGCTATTACAGTATTTAAAAAAAAAAGTCTAAAATAAGACAATATGGACGACACATTGACAATACAAATCTCCTCCGAAATAATTTTTTTTGGCAAGACAACGTGGTACTTTATAAATACGTTGAATGTATCTAATTTTTTAATCTATCTAGATTTGTAGAGGTGTCTGTCGGTACATATTTTTAGCCATCTTATGGCTATATATAAACATTAAAAAAATTACGGCATTAATTATTATATTAACAAAGCTAGCGAATAAGAAAAATAATATACAAACGCTTGCACTTACCGCTTACCGCCGTCGCCGCCGTCAAAATGTAAACAGAACGATCAGAATCTGAGTTGAGTTGAGATGTAGCGTTTCTTCACATAGTCAGTTACAAAAAAAAAATCAAATGTTCAAAAGGAGATTTACATTTTTCACTTGTTTTTTGAAGTAAAATTTTCTTAAAAACTGGAAGTCATCATGCCTGTAGTTAATAAGTGGAAAGGCAATTTCCCCCTCCCTCGATTTTGAAATTTAAATAACTAAATAATTAAAATAACTAAAATAAATAATAATAATAAAAAAACTTAAAATAAAAGAACTAAGAATTTTTCGTTGTGTGTAGGGTGTATATATGTGTGTGTGTGGGGGGGGGTGTTCAATTACTACTTTCTTCCTGAATTTTAAAGTTTAAGTAACTAAAATTACGTTTTCTCCGTTTTTGAACAGCATAATAAAATTGGTTCTTTTGAGTACTTAAAAGAGGAACTAAAAATTTTCCGTTGGAGGGGGGGGGGGGGGCGTCATTAACATTCCCTGGATTTTGAAATTTTATTTATTTTTTTATTTTGACCGATTTTGTAAAACAGTAAATTTATTCTTTTTTCGAGTAATTTAAAGTAATTAAACACTAAGAGAAAGTACAAATTTCCCGTTTGGGGGGAGGGCGGACTTTCCCCCCTTAAATTCCCCATGAAAGTTATTTATTTGTTATTTTTTATATTTATGTGTTAAAAATTTATCTCAAAAGGGGTGGTTCAAAGCAGTGTCCGCTGCTTAACTCGCTGTTCCTCGCTTAACTTAAAAGAGGAACTAAGAATTTTCCGTTGAAGGGGGGGGGGGGTTGCGTCATTAACCCTCCCTGGATTTTAAAATTTTATTTAATTTTTTATTTTGACCGATTTTGTAAAACAGTAAATTTATTCTTTTTCCGAGTAATTTAAAGTAATTAAACACTAAGAGAAAGTACAAATTTCCCGTTGGGCGGAAGGGCGGACTTTCCCCCTTAAATTTCCCATGAAAGTTATTTTTTTTATGTATATATTTATGTGTTAAAAATTTATCTCAAAATGGGTGGTTCAAAGCAGTGTTCGCCCCCCCCCCCCGCCTGAGGATTTTGATTTTTGTCCAATTTAGTCCCATTAAACTAAAAGTCTTGAGAACAGTGTTAATTATTAATAACAGAGTAAATACGCAATATTGTCAAAAACTGAAAGACTTTAATATTGCTTAGCTTTTAAAACTGCAGATAAATTGCAGAAAATATCTCACAAACTTACTAAAATTAAGTTCTGTAAAATTACCTTAAAGTAACTGCAGTTATACTGCACATACATCAGAAAATATAATACTGAAATAATGACTGTAAAAATACTTCAAATTTACTACAGTTTTACTACAGATGTAAAGTCTCATTATTTTTTAAATTTATGATTATAACATAAATTCACGTAAACTGCAGTATTTTTGCAGATAAAAGCTCACAGTATTTTTGAAATAAATTACTGCAAAATTACTTCACATTAACTGCAAAATAACTGAAGTATTTTTACAGTCAAGATTGCACTACAGAAAATCTACAGTTGCCTGTAGAAAAACTTTAAAAATACTTCACTTCTGTAGAAAAACTGCAGTTCATTTTTAGCTGGGTCTACTAACAGATCTTCCCTACCAAATCTAGTTTTCAAACTATCAATTACCTTGGCGTAATTATCTCCTGTTGGCGGGAACGAGTGTACGATTTCTCCGGCCCTTGACCCTTTTACTGTAGCCTGAATAAGATACTGGAATTTATCAGAAGGAACTATATGCGAGCCTTCATGTATTTTTTTGAACTGGTACCAAAATTGCAACCAGTTTTTTATTTCTCCATCAAATTTATAAAGTTCAAGTTTCGGAAGTTTAAACTTTCTTTTAATATTAGCTTCACTAATACTAGAACTTTTATCTATATCATTAGAAGATACATTAATTAATTCATATACACTAACCTGTGTTTCAAGAAATTGTAGCACATAACCATCAGCTACTTCAGATTCTTCATCTAAATCGCCTGCGTTCGTTTCGATTTTCATAATAAGAATTTTATAATTAAGCTCTACCAATTGCTTGTGTTTATCTTCTAACATTGATAACGAAATTTGTAATTTCTTTTTATCCGGCGTATCTTCTTTCATTTCTTCTTTTATGGAATTTAGTTGTTTTGTAAAACCAGTTCTAACAATTCTTCTTAATTTAACATTATCACTTAAACTTGCTAAAGCCATCTTATTCTCAATACAAGTCCTGTTTCGCGGACGCCAATAAATGTCAGATAACGAATATGCACACCGGCATTCAAGTTCTTTGCTTGATTGAGAATTCAATGAAAACGCAAAACTATAATAAACATAAAATAAAATGTCTCTATTCAAATTAAAAACTATAATGTTTACACATTTCGTTAAAAATTACAATTTATCTTATCCTATAGAGACCTATAATAAAAAATCATTTGGTTTTACTTTTCAAAGTTTATTTCACTTCCTACATCTTTAGAACACAAAACAATTATACAAACATAAAACTATTGTTGCCAACAATATCAGAAAGGCATAAATAAAATAAATGAGATGAAGTTAAGGAAAACCATTGAGTTTGGTTGATTACGTGACAGTATACATTGTTGTTTCAATGCAACGATTACATGTTGTATTACAGGCTGTTCAAATAAAGGCGTTTCGTCTCGGTCACAATACATTACTTCTATTATCATTTGTAATACCATAAATGACCTCATTATGCAATCAAAATATATCCTTGGTTAAACAATTTATTGGATATAAACTATTTGGTAAAATTATCATATATTAGAAACTACTAAAATGTAATATTAATGCTTCCCAACATAGTTGAAGAATGTTTATGAATTCGGTTTGTCTTAGCCTCTGTCCGTGCTCTAACTCATAAAAATATACTCGGATTTCCATGTAACTGAGGTTTACTATGGCATGTTTGGTATTGAAAATTAAATTTGTATAATTTACAGTTAGTTTACAGGAATACTAAAATAATTATGTTACATTCAGTTACTTACACGTTTGTCTGTAGGCAAAAATCGTTGTAAAAGTATTTTAATTATGTTACACTATTTCAAACATATTCAATCTGATATATAGAACTGATGTGCACTACAAAATGCTAACTGTAGAATATCGTGTGCATAGCATTTATCCTTCATTTACAAGCATATACGAAGCAATTCGTTTAAAGTACTCTCTATGATCGATAATTGCTACAAGGTCATTTTGAGCTGTGGTGTGCGCTTTTAAATTTATTTAATTGTTTGCATATTATTTGGCGTGTACTATAGAATGTATATGATATAGATCATGTACAAGGGTACACAAGGGGTACATTTCATTTTATTGAAGGAAGTTACTGTTGGGATTATTCACTTGTGTTTTGAAATTTTTTTACTGAATTAAATCTGCGCATAAAATGTTACAGAGGGTTTTATTTACTTGTGTCATACTTTTTTAAATGAATTAAATCTGTGCATAAAACATGAAATATAGATACAAATCTGTATATGATATAGAGGGCATTAAAATATCTCGAATACCTTTCTGTCTATTGCTGAAATTAGGTAATTGGGTTTTCAAATGTATTATGCGTTTTATGGTGTTATGTGCTTCATGAGCTTATGTAGATATAATATTTTATATTATTAAACGGTGAAGTTTGGTTACAGTACTCGGAATGTTTGGGAAAGTTTTTCATTATCTAAGTTTGACGAATGATTTTTCTTTCTTTTTTAAAAGATTTTTGTTCCATGTTATTGTTTAGTTGAAATTAAATACAAATTACACTGACGACACGAGATTTGAGTCACACTTGTATTTACCGACTTTATAAATTCTCTTTGCAAGATAAATTTCGTCTCTAACATCAATTATGGATTTTAACTAATGTCATGAAATGGAAGTTTTCTATAACTTTTTTGTCCACTCTAACTATCAATTAGACATAGTTAAGCAGCTTGATGAAAATTGAACAGAGATGGCACAATTTTAAATTACATTTTTAATTTAAATGAAGAATTTGTTTTATATTTTTCCGGTGCGTATTTTCAATATATTTTCCAATACAGAAAAAAGTAATTGGAAATTAAATAAATTATTAAAGTAAACATATATTCTGCCATACATTTCCCATGCTCTGATTTAAATGAAAAGTGCTCCAGATAGAACACACCTCTGAAAATGACCTTGTACCTTCGTCCACATACAAGAATTTTACTTCTTTCTGCAGGATAGTTCATTTCTTTTGTTGTCAGTGTTTCTTATATTGTAAATGCTTTACCTTTTATCATACCTATCCCCTTTTTTATAATATAACAGCCAATATTCGGAAACGTTGGAACTATTTAAAGACGGAACTTTTTATTTCATAGTGAACGTGCGTCTTTTCTGTACATAGTGTTTTTGTCCTTTCTGAAATATAATTTTCTATTGAAAGCAATTTTCTTTCCTCCTTACTTTTAGTGTTCTCTGGTTCTACTGACAGATATGGTTCAACACGTTCAGATTCTAATCTTTTAGTGACGCTGCTTGCTAAAATATCAGCATCTTAAACAAGGTCATTTTTAAAAAGCCAAATTAAACCCTTCAATGTTATTATTTCCCAACAGGTGTAAATATTGTTGCAACTTGAAAGGTCATTATTGTTCTACCAGGATGATTTCTCATCTTGTTTCGCAGTAATATTTTTTTAGTGGACTAAAAAAACATCTATCGAACGCTTGTATTTTGTGGTTACTATGCGTAGGTAGTGAAAGCAGAATATGGGATATTTTCTACAGAAATCAACAGCTGCAAGTGTGCAATGCTATAAATGATTATCGAGGATGAAAAGGACTGACTGTTATTCTCTGTATTACTGACTGTATTACTCTGTTTTTAAAGTAAGAAGCATAATTATATTAAAATTTAGCATAAGAATTAAATTACAACAGATTTATGTTTTATTTTATGGTAACTAGAGGGCGCCACAACAGAGTTTGGTTATTTCTTTTTTTTTTTTAGTTTGGTGCAGGTAAGTGGTGGTTTTTTTTCAATCTTTATCGCACAAGTGCGTATCATTCTATAACAGCTTATAATCGTATAAAAATGGAAGAAGCAAGCTGTAGTTCACAAGAAGATCAATCTGAAGTGTCGGGATTCGATGAAAATCAGAAAAGTGATGTCATAAATGCGTTGAAGCACTGTAAAATTTCATTGCAAAACAATGGATTTTTAACAAATAATCCAGCATCTGAAATATCTTCGTTTTCTATTGCGATGGGAGAAGAATTCTATAATTCAATAGTAAATATGCTGATTTTGGAACGATTTTAGAATTTTTACTAATCAATAATAGATCCAAATTTTATAATGCTCCTTAAACGATGAGAAATGTTTAATGATGGTTTAAAAATAAAAAATGCTGAATTAAAATTTAATTATGTTAACAAATTTTTTTATTGAGATTATTAAATTATAATTACAAGTATATTTAAAAAAAAGAGAGAGAAACAAACGTAGCGCGTTCCGGCATCGAACCCGGGCCCTCGGAACAACGAGCAGACGCCATACCAGCTGAGCTATGACCCACGCAGTTGTTTCGTTACAAAGTAAGTATTTAAGTTATGTTATAATATTAGACTCCCCCATTTCTCGAGATCTAAGGAGCGTTGTATAAAATCCATTGAACCTGAGACTAAGGAGCTTCTACCCTACAACATATACAAAAATAATCAAAATATGTGATTACCAAACTTGGCACACTCCTTGTTAGTGATAAAGTAGGATTTTTTTTCATAAAACATCTTAGCTAGTCTTTACCTGCAATTTTCAATTATTTATTAAACTGTTGCCCATTTTATTTTTCTCAGTAAAATCATAAGCTAAAAGAATTAAAATTTTGGCAGTTATTCCAAAGAACATCGCACCAAGATTTTGAACATATTCGAGAAATGCAAGCTTCATTTTCGTTGTAAAGGTGCATTTATATCTAAGGACTTGGATGCGATCTCTTTTTCATTCGGCTAAGATGCTTTACACTCACGCAGAAAAAAAATAATCGGTTAAAAAAAGGAAAAAAGTCGCCTTTAGGGGATTTTTTTCTTTAATAGCCATTGTATTAAGTTATTCGTTTGGCGCGGTCTTGAAAATCGCGCCAACCAAAAAGTCGCCATACTTATGTTTACATGTTTGCGTGAGTGTAAAGTATCAGCTCCTTTTATTCTTTTTCTTAGAGTAGATTCAGGCATACTACGTTCCAAGACTCCCTTATCATAGATCAGACTTGCCAATCCGGAGAAAAGTCTATAGGAGAAAATGTCCGCGGTAATTGCCAACTTATTCATTGATTTTCTCCGGAAAGTATCGCCGCCTGGTGGATACTACCGATACTAGTTCATAAGCAAATGCATAGAACAAATGGAGCCGTGAAAATATTTCGTGTTATTTCGTGTCGTAAATACTCCTATTACTGACGATTGATGACGCTAGTAGCAGGACAACCTAGCGGTCAAAGGAAACTTGCTGATTGAGAGGTCTGATACTGTGATAAGGAGGTCTTGCTACGTTCTTTGGCTACCTGACGCTTGCTTATCCATTCTGCAATCAAGTTACGAACTACTTCCATTACACTTGGATCTACATTTTTACTTTCCATTATTCTGTGACATTTGAACAGACATTTGTGACCTTTTAAAAATATTAAACAAACATTACTATGGGCATTATTTATATGATTGAAACGCTAATTTTTTCGAAAGACATTACATTTCGCTATTGAATGTCTTTTATACATCCGAAAACTGAACTGCCCAAAACACTTCGTAAGAACGGTTGTGTTCTGGAGTAGTCAATTATAGTTTGACTCGAAAGGAACGACAATCGCCATCTATGAAGCGTAAATAAAACTGTCTGGTAAAGAAGCATAACATGCTGATATCAAAAGCTGTTTTAACTTTTTTCAGATTAAGCTATTATTCATAAAACAAATGATATTATATTTAAAAATGGGGAAATTAATTGACTGATAATATGCAATATTGATTCAGGTCCGCACTAAGAGGGGGCAGAGTGGTCCGGGCACTATAACGGAAGGAGAAGGGGGCGCCAAATGAAGATTAGGTTTGAAAACAATATATGAAATTTAGGTAAAAATATTTTACAGCTGGAAAAGAAAAAAAGAAAAACTGAGCCATATGCATTAAAATTGACAAATAGATAAAAAGATTGGTGAGGTCGGATGACTGCGCGGGACTCTAAAAACTGAGGGATTGATAATACGCAATTTTAAAAATAATTTATTTTACTGCCATTACATTTTTTGCAGCCAGATCTGGCCTTAGATTGTGCGAGTTGTGGCGACTGTTCAGGATGTTCAATTGTAATGTAATAATACAGTTACAGTAAATGATGAGAAAATAAAATATTTCTACAACAAAATCCTACCTTAAATGAAAAATCTTCATGGTCCCAACAGAATCAATATGAATAGTTTCACATGTTAAGGCGGAAATCACACAGTAATATCCCTTTCAATTAAAAAATGTATTTACATGTGACTATTAAAAACTGAAATAAAACTTCTGTTTTTGTTCGTCACGTGTAAAATAATTTAATTTTTTAAAAATAAAACTTTTAAAAAAATTAAGCGATTACGTGTTAAACGCAGTAAATCTAGAAAATTACACAATAAAAAATATATTTACGCATGAATATTAAAAATAGAAATAATTATATTATTACGCATTCAAAGCATTAAATGGGGAAACGTATGTTATATTTAAAATGCTCAAATAACAATATTTCTAGATAGTTTCAATTAAAAAAATTATTTACGCGAGAGATTTATTTATTTCGACAAAATATTTTATCTAATATTGCAAATTTTAAAAGAGCGTAAATAAGAATATTTCCCTTCAATTAAAAGCTGTATTTATATGTTTAATAATAGGAAAAAAAATGAAAATTACGTCATACATTTAAAATGTCTTGCTGAAAACAATTTTCGGTACTTCTCCATTGACACCGTTGACATTGATTACCGTTGACAACTTTCCAGTAAAAAAATAAAATAAAAAGATAAATAAAAACTTAGGCCAAACTACTCGTCAAAATCTAATGCCCAAAAAATCATTGGAAGAATGTTGCCATTGGAATCTAAAGCCCCACTCACTAAAGTGTCAACTATCCTTAACTTTAAACACTAAAATTTAGAATATCTTAATGAAAAGAGAAAAAAAGTAATATTAAATATTTATTTATTAACAATATTTTTCTGAATTAACCCCTTCGGCTGATGAATAAGTGTTTATGACGTCGGTTAAAGCGAATCTGTTGTACGTAACTATGCATAGCAAAATTTTTTCAACGCTTTTTCTCTTTTAATATCTTAGCGGCACCGTTTAAGGTCGTAATTATTATTTAAATTAGCGAAATAACTAATAAATTCATAAATATCATTAAAAATACAGATAAATGTCCAATAAAAATCTCCCGATGACATAACAAATCCGTGTAACGCATCTGATGCCAATTTAATGTGACACCACGGTAACGCACTTTTGGCGTTAAATCCTATATATTTGCGACGGTATTTTTCTATCTACTTACCAATCATACGTAGTATAGTTTAAGTCTTGTAATCGTTTTGAAAATCGAAAAAACAATTTGACCGATTTACATGTTTCAGGCACCGGAGATTCCGAAAAACGTATTTTTAGAAAAAAAAAAATTGCCTTCCGTCTGTCTGTTTGTCTGTGTGTGTGTGTCTTTAAACGCTCTATCTCCCGAACAAATTGAGATAGAGACTTGAAATTTGGTATGTACCTAGTATGTAATAATGGTAAGAAGTTTATTGAATTTTAGTAACTCTTGAAATATTCGTTCTGATAAAAGGTACATAGAAATTTTCGAAATTATTTATTTTAAGGAGTGAATATGAAAGACAATAAATAAACATAAATTTTGCATAAAGCAGGAAGTCGGTCGGACAATTAGTTGCCGATATATTTTTAATCATATTTTCTACACTCTTCGATTTTTCATGACCCTGTATTGTATTCAAATTTCAATTCAAAGATATATTTTGATTGGAATTGAGACGCTTAATCCGACGAAGTAAACAGTTAGTTAATACACTCAGAAAAAAGTTTTGTTGAATCAACAAAAATTTGCTTGACCCAACAAAACTTTTCGTTTAAATATGGGTCAATGGACATTTTGTTTGAATCAACAAAAATATATATATATATTGTTGATTTTTTTTGCAATTCCAAAAAAAAAAAAATTCTATCGCCAGCAAAAAAATGTTTTGTTAATTCAAGTAAAATTGTTCAATTTTACTAGAATTAACAAAATTCTTCTTGTTACTTAGGTATATGCTACGTGTTATTTTAACAATCTTTTTTTCTTTTTTCAACAAAATCCATTTTGTTTGTTTAAATAATAAAATATATTATATTACGAACTTGTTTTGTTTGTACTACAAAACCTTTTGTTAAGTGAACCAATTTAAATATGCAATTTTAAATATTTTTTAATTCATTTTCAGCAGTGAATTACGCTTGTAAACCTTGAACAAGTGAATTGTTATACTTTTTTTCAAGCGAAAACCGAGAGAGTGAAAATTGCCCATCCCGGGAGTCGATCCCAGGTCCTCAGAACAGCACTCTGAGCCTCTACTACTGAGCTACAAGGAACGATATCTGAGCTCGACATTTCTCACTCTTATATACGTCAGAACGGCTGCAACCGCAACACAACATGGAAATGTCATCAGGAGCACGCATATTTCTGCGGCAAACATGAGACGACAATACAAAGCCCAGCATACGGCAACACATAGTTAATTTTTAATTCATTTTCAGCAGTAAATCACGCCTGCAAAAAGCAGGATAAAAATTCACTATTACATTTTACCAGTGTACTTTCTTCCAGTACCAGAGTACTTTCTTCTTGTAAAGATAGAATAAAGTAATAAATGGGACAGGGGGATTTTTAAAACTACCTTGGTCCGTCCCAGTGAAAAAAAGTTTTAATTATCCAAAAATTATGTTAATTCTTTAATTATATAGCTATATAAGTCAAATAAATCAAGTTACGTTCAAAGATTACAGGCGCAATTTACTGCTGAAAATGAGATAGGGCTATTGCAGAAATCGCGAAAAATACAACATAACAGCGCCACCTGTTGCGGGATTTACACCAAAAACTAATCAGCAACAATTTATATCAGGAAGTAATTGAATATAAAGTTTTATTAAATTCCGTGTATTAGATCTTGAGATAGAGCGCCCACAAAATTTTTGTCACATACAGACAGAGAGAATGATTGACAGTCATTTTCTAAAAACAGTCAAATCGTGTTCAGGACCTTCTGAAATCCGTCGGAAACCGGAAGTCGAAAATTTTCATGATTCCAATACTTTTTTTCTTGTAAAAATAGAAGAAAGTAATAAATGGAACAGGGGGATTTTTAAAACTACCTTGTTCCGTCCCAATGAAAAAAAAGTTTTAATTATCCAAAAATTATGTTAATCCTTTCATTATATAGCTATATAAGTCAAATAAATCGAGCTCCGTGAGAGAGTTACGGCTACTACACAACAATTTAAATTTTGCAAAAACAACAAAATTTTGCTGGAATTACAAAATTATTGTAAAATTAAGAAAAACAGATTTTGTTAATTCAAGTAAAATTGATGAAATTTTGTAAAAAATTTGTAAGAGTGTTAACAATATTTTTTTGTCCAAGCAACAAAACCAATTTTTTTTACTTCAACTAAAAATTTTGCTAAAACAACCAAAATGTACTCAACAAAACATGTTTTGTTGTTTTAATCAATTCCTTTTTCTGGGTGTATGATTATCAGTTTTGGAGTAATAGATCATTTAAAATTGATGACTTCATCAAGCCACGATTTTATCCGAATTGAAAAGCATTTTATAAATAGTTTACACATGTTTTATTTTCATATTTTATGTTATGCATATCCATGATGGGTAAGCATTACGGTTGCCCCCCAACGACTAGTTTAGTTAGTAGTCCACGGGATAACGGATAAGTACCCAGTTTTTTATAACATCATTATAAAATTCCCCGATGCAGCTACATTTAGCCATTTTACACAAGTTCATTTTCAAATGTTTAATTCATGTTATTTAATCAACCACGAATGCAGTTTTTTGCTCTTTTGACAGCAGTTGATTCGGCCATAAAATTCCTTAGTGTAAGGAAAATGAATGGTAACCCGATTATAGCAGATCGCCACTCGTCGATTAATTATAATTCAATCTTCTGTAATCATTTTAGAGTGGATCAAATTAGCGTGTTTTTAGATTTTGCGATGTCATTGCGGGGGATGGCGAGCATAGCTCTTAGGGGGCTAATATTTTCTATAAACTACATTTTATTTTACGGTACATTTCTTTAGAAGTTGTTTATTTCATTTTTATTAACAGTTTAGGATTTTTCTTTTTAGAATTTCATTTATTCGTTTAAATATAACTGGTATACTATAAAGTACATCATTTGCGAAGAAAAACAAATGTTATTTAGAGGAATTTCGAAAATTATGGAATAGTCGGGTAATATGGAATACCAAGGTTTCTGTATGGTAAAGTGCTGCCATCACGCGACAATATCATAAACTACTTCAGAACTTTTCGAAAATGCCCTCAGAAAACACAGTTCGTCGGTAGGCGTCAGGGTGCGTTGTGTGAATAAATATTTATTTTTCTTATTTAGAAAGTTTCAGGGTATGATTTTTCAATATTTTTTAATCATTATTATAAGTAATATTCTTACATTGAAATTAAGTATAATGTACACCGAAATACTCGCAGTTTTTGATGTAATAATCTTTTTAAACTCGCGATTCACAACAGTTAACGACTACAATTTTATTTATTTATTTATTTATTTATTTTTAAATTTGTGTAATTGTATTCGGTTTTCATGTATTAAACAATATCTAACGGCGAATTGCTTCAAACGTAAATGGTATTCCATAATACCCGAAACTCTTCCACGTATATATTTTACTTTGAAAAATTTACTTAGTTTTATTTCTTACCATGATGTACCTTAAATTAAAATAAAAACTTCCAAATTAGAACAACCGGACTAATTGCCGTAATACGTAATAAATACGTTCTTCTATGATTCAAGTTTTTAAATATTCAGTTAGAGTATCAGTTTAAAGATATAAAATGTTTTTCATTGAAATAAGGGACAAGCATATTTAATATGAATACCAGTAGATATATATAATTATTAAAAAATATTATAAATAAGAATGTATTAATAAAACACATAAAAGTGCTAAATGGTACGCAAAACAAGAACCATTATATGCACTTGCATAAACACTTGGTAAAAACAAAATGTATACATTTCGAACAGCTTCTGCTGTCGTCGTCAGGATAAAGTATAATGTTGAATTGTTGACTTCAACATCATATTTTATCCTGAGGCAATTTCATGTGTTTTTATGAATACAGTCTTATTTATAATCAAACTAGTTTAATAAATCGAAGTATAATTTTCTTCAGCGGCTACTAAATTGTATACTTATATAAATGAATAGCATAAATAAATATAGCATAAAAATCCATAAATAATTACTAATTAAACAATTACCTGAAAGATCACTTGCCATCTTTTAGGTAATTGATCACATTATTTGTGGATTTTACAAAGATTGATTTTAGCAATCTGGACTAGTTCATTTTATGAATAAGTATATTTAACATTAATTAAATGCTCTATTGGTAAAATCTCTTTTTATTAAATTTATTAATTCGAAAAAAAAATCATATTACAATTTCATTTTCATTGTTATAACCGTTTATTAGTACTTCTCTATTTATAACGAATAATACATATGCAAATGTGTGGAGTTTTAAATAATCTTCGTCCAGAAATTGCTTTTATGGTAGGATATTCTAAATATTTGAGTTATTCCAATTTAAATTCAAATCTACATGTTTATTATCTTCGTCTTAACAATGCGATATTGTATAGAAATGCAATCTATTCATTCAGACCAATTTTCCAACGATGTGGATTGCAATAAGCTTTTACATATTAATATTGGGACATAGTGGCATTCTGATTAGTTATTCATTTGAGGTTAGCATAGGCTAAAAATACAATTACAATGAAATTCCGCAATATCTAAGTTTAATTTTGTGTAGGATAAGATGTTTTAGAGAAAATTACATTGAAGGTTGGAAGGAAATGTTGAAATATTTGATTAATTCACGCAACATAACTTGCTATATTGATTTACAAACTTACATTTAAATCAGAATTTAGTCTGAAAATCCCTTTTACTTTTAATGGAATGTTACATTTTGAAAATTTTTAAATGTCTCTATGTTATTTTTGAATAAGTATGATTCTGCAGTGTTAGCCCTATGTATATATTTTTGGACCTTGAAACTTCTACATAATGTCACCTTTTCGTACTTGGCTAATTTTCCATTCAATCCTGTATTAATTTTCTTCAGTCGATATCGTTTTCCATCTCTAGTATCGTTCAAATCTTTCTTTTCGTTTTTCAACTCGCCGATAATGTTTACTGTTCGTTTCGATATCGTTCACCACATCGACCATCGTTCTCTCAGCCTTTTTCCGAATTCAGTTGCAACCGCCGGCTTCGATATCGTTTCAATCGTAATAATATAGAGGAGCATGCGCCCAGACGCCGTGACACAGTCTTCAAAGGCACTCTAGATTACTTTGCCGATGGGCAGTTTGAGAACTTCTCAACTTAGCACATCAGAAAGGGGGCGTTTTCGGAAAGCGGTATGTTGATGTTGTTTAAAAGGGATGAAGTCCCGCAGTGGCGCGGACGGTAAAAGCTCGGCTCTCGTAAGATCGCCGAAAGCCAAGCAGCATCGACCAAGGTCAGTGCTTGGGAGGGTGCATCGTCTATCCTCTCTCGTCTGTCACTGCTGTGGGACCGTGTACGTTAATGGGAGCTGGTGCACGTTAAATCTGTTCGTGGCTCCAAAGTCCTCCAAGTTCTATATAAGCGCTACCTCTGGGGGTGCCAATCCAGATGCAAATCTCTCATCTGGAATTGGTTCAAAATTAGGAGATTTAGGTGTCAGGATTATGGAATTAGCGTAGTGGATTATGACAGCTATATAGAAATAGAAAGCTGCAAAACTGGGCCCTTTGGGTCATTTCAACAACAACAAAAGGGATGAAAAGGCAGTTTGAATGGCGAGAGTGAGGCAGCTTTAGTAAAATAATATTGGTAGATGCCAGAAGAAACAATATCAGTGGCGGTGTAAAGTTTTATATGAGTGCAATGTTGGTGTTAAACGTTTTTTAGTGTTTGTTTATTTCGGTTGTTGAAGTTGCGGTTTTTCTTTCTTCTGTTGGTGATGTACGTTCATTTCAAGTATTAATAGTGTGTGTAGACTGTTCTTCAACTCATTTTCTTCACATCAATGCCATGGTGACTAATAAAATAAAAGGTCTGTTTTAATTTGTGTCATCACGTTCAATTAATTATCATGTAAGTTAAAATGAACTTTTCTACAAGTATACTTTGAAGGCTTCATTTAAGTTACTCCATGCTATATTATTTTGCCACCTTTTGTTTAAGTTACCATATGCCATAAAATTTTATTTAATTAAATTGTCTGTCATATTTTTCATCTTTATTTTATTTTGTGATATGTTGAATAAACGTTAGCTTTATTTAAACCTAAAAAACTGTTTCATGAATGTGTCTTATCTACATTTTTAACACTACCTTGCCAAATTTCAATCATTAAACTTCCACGTACTCTGCTTGTCAATTTAATTACATTTTTAGACCGGTCCCTGTATCCGGACCGGCGATCATGCAGTGTAAAATGATCTATGCAAGATAGTTTAATTTTCCATCTTTAATTTTAATTTATATTTATCTTATGTATATTTTTATTATATTCTTTAATATATAGTTGATTTCAGTTTGTAGATTGTGTTTTAAATCATTTTTGATTAAGTAACCGTTTTATTTTTATTTTGCTTTTTTAAAATTAAACGACTTTTCCAATAAATATTTTTTAACTACCTGTATTTTGTGTTTTTTTTTTTCTTAAACGAATTCTTTTAGTTTATGATAACAATAAAAAGAGCTCTTTCCAGAATTAACTATCTTCTCTCTCTCTGGAATACATCCACAATATTAAATAAGCGCTCAAATGAAAACACGTTTAGTAAGTGTAATGCTGCAGAAGCATGTTAAAATAAGGATAACAAAGATCAAATATTTTTCTTAAACAAGATTCTTTTGTTAAAAAAATGATCTTACAAACATTTTAACCTTTTAGCAGACACGTGGTCGCAAATTTTTCAACAATTTTTTTTTTTCCAAAAGTTTGTTTTCACAAATGGCATAGGAAGAAAAATTCAAATTTTAATACTGATAAGTATATTTTCTCATCTAACATGTTTCTTATGAATGTTTTGAAAAATCTTCTACCTTTAATAGATTAATTACTGTCCTCCAATATTTTGTCACACACTCGCGCAAACATTTTACGACCTTCTACTGGGAAGCTAGAAAACGTACTTGGGTAATAGTGAGAAGCAATAATTATACCGCGAACGGAATTCTTCAAAAATGTATTTGATTTGATTGCGCAATTGAAGATAAAGATTCGCTCAGAATTCTCAGTATTTCCAGGGAAAAAACGAATAATTAAAAAAAACCGCTGGCAGCACAGTTGCCTGAACATTTGCATCATTCGATATAGACGAATTTAATTAGAAAACTTTTGATCATTTTTCGAATAATTTGCGAATTTTTCGTCTTTTGAGCTAAAAGGGAAAGATTATATCGGAAAATGCTTGATTATTATCAGGACACTATACAGTTTTCAAAAATTAGAGACATGTGGAATTCCATGCAATCCTTCTCATCTTCGTTTTCTTTTTATGAGATGAACTGAGCCTGTTAATACTATCACCCTCCATACTTCATAGTGAACTACATCGTAGCTGCTTCATCAAAATACAGTGGGCACGTTTCCCCATTTTGAGACTAAAATATTTTAGTTACACATGAGACTAACTTTGTAATCCAAAACAATCAATTTTATTTTGTGTTTGCAGTTGAGCATTGTTTTAATTTCCACCATTACCCATATTCTTTTCACGTACCATCAACAGGCTCGCCACGTTCAGATGTAAAATATCTATAATTTGAAACAGAATAGAACGGATATCTCAAAAATTATCATTTTTTTCATTTGTCCATCTTTTCGGAAACCGACTATATCGTTTGCTTCAAGTGAAAATTTACATAGAATTTTTTTTTTCTGAAAATCAACTGTAAAATAATGTTTAGAATCCTATTAGAATACTTTATTCTGATAAAAAACACAGAATACATTACTCTGCAATAGTTATTTTCTTGTTGGTATCATTTTACATAGCGTTTATTTTTTCAGAGTTTTGAGGCATATAATGTTCGAATTTTATTGCAATATTTCATGTATAAAACTAAAATTTTTAAATTATAAGCATAATTACTTATGAGGGGAAAAAAATCAGTTATTTAGGATGATGTTTGATGTCCATCAATTGATTTATGAAATTAACATCAGTGTAAAGTAGCCAATAATATATTTTAAATTTCTAAAAATAATATTATATTTAATATTTTTTCATGTCTGAAATCCTGTAAATTTGAAATCAGTTTGCACTCTTTCGACATGAGACAACATGCTTAGTTTTTTTTTTTTTTGTTGTTGTTATGTAAGCTTGTCTTTATGTAACATGCGTAAACCTAGATTCATTTCTATGAAAAAAATATTGTAATACGAAATATGTGAAAAACTCAAAATAAATGTTATTGAATTAGAATTCTAACAGTTTTAATTAATATTAAACTTTCATTACAACGCATTGCTTCGTATGCTGAAACTGAAGTTCAGCGCCCATAAACCCACTATATACAGACGCCATGACAACGTGACAAGTTGAGAAGTTCCAAAAGTAATTCTGAAGTTCAATGTTGCCAACTATGAAGACAATAAAAAATTCATACAAATACTAATATTAGCGACTATTTAATACTCTTAGTAGAGAGTAATGGTATTAATATATGTAATATTATTAATATTATTATCTGCAAAATATACACTGCTCCAAATAAATCAGCGACATTTAAATCTTAAATCGTTCTGTGTCACACGCATTTCCGATTTTTTTTTTTTTTTTTTTTTTTTTTTTGGGGGGGGGGGGGTGGGTTGGAAGGGACCGCGCGTCATACATGAAAAATCAAACAACGTTACTTACAACGTTACAAGTTTCCGTTTTTCTTTAAATAACAGTAAAAATGGAAGACTAAAAGACTATCAACAATACAAAACATAAAAATATATTCAAAGAATGCTTAAATCATTACTAAAAAAAATTAGATAGCAAAGTCAATGGTGTTAATGAAAACACTAATATTCAAATGGAAAAATATATATTATTTTGAACAGAAACCTGCAATAAATAACGTTTGTATTTTTGTAGATCCTACACTCGAAAATGAAGTCAGTTTTTTCGATTATATGTCAAATTTCTGTTATGGAGCATTGAGGAATTGCTGTGAAAGTATAAAATGTGCAAAGTGTTATTAACGTAAGGAACTACACGAAACAAAATAATTTAATCTTGCGTAACAGGATGAGGTTTGTAATATTTACTAAATTCGCCAAATTTAACACAGGTTAAGACGCACAAACACACTCGCGGAAACTTGGTGCATTTCTGAAAAAAGTATAACATTTGCAAAGCGTAAAAGTTTATTGGTATAAGAATTTATATGAAACTAAAAACAGTAAGAAGTATGTAATACTTGCTAAATTCGAAGAATTTAACACGGGCTACCACAAAGTATAAAATTTGCAAAGTGTCCAAATTTATTGGTATAAGAAATTACACGAAACTAAATAAACTAATCTTGCGTAACAGGAAGAAGTATGTAATAATTTACTAATTTCACAAAATTTAACACGGGCTTCCACAGACAAACACACTCACTAATGGATTTATCTCCACTGAGAGACAGCGTGATTTAAAACGGGTTCCTAGGGTATGACTCATTTGTTGACTCTTTGATTATAGTGCCAGGTTAAAGACTGATTACCTATTGGCGCCCTGTGGATGACTCAGTGTTTTTAAATGTAGTAGATTGTTTCTATTATGTGCCAAAAATGATTCAATAGTGATCTTTATTAATAATATCTATAACTAGAAAACATGACGATGTAGAGCCTTTCTGATTACACGTTTTTGTTTTATCATGAAAAATACTTCATAAAACATTTATTGCCTTAATTATTCCGAAAACCTATAGACCAGCTCCACTGTTAAAAAAACTCCTTCTGGCCTGTAGCGGGAGGAAAAGGTATCTTTCATATATCTTCGTTTTAAAATTTTAGCTAATGTTACTGGAAAACAGCAAGCGGAAATGCAAAGAAAATGATTACAGAAGAATCGCTAATACTGAATTTGAATAAGGAATTCGCCAAATTATTGAGCTATAGCCGAGTTGGCTTCATTTATAAAACTTATTTTGGTCGCCAAATTTGTCAATATTTCGCCAAACGTCGCCAAGTTTGGCGAGAAAATGGCGCTGACGGATATGAATATATAGTTTTATGCGTATGATTGAAAAAATGATTACAACAATGGAAGATAATAATTTGTGGGAAATCGTGTTCACTAAAACTCATAAATTAATCATTGGTGTTTTGTAATTTGCTGTCTTGTTTCAAACTGTCAGCCGCCCTAGAATTTCAAACTGCTCTATCTCAGCCATTTTTTAAGATAGAGGTAAAACAAAACATGCTCTGGAATCCTTGTATTAAGGCCTAACACGTAATCAAAAAATAAATTTGAATTTTTAACTTTTTTGTATATTTATTTTAGTTTTAAATCTTTCTTTGGCCACCATTTTGAAACAAGATGGCGGACAAAGCTGGCCAACGAACTCGATCGAGGCATTGGTGAGCTTAATACACACAATTAGTTTCATCCAAATCTATTTATAAATACGCGTATTATCGTATGACATAGATCATATATATATATATATATATATATATATATATATATATATATATATATATATATATATATATATATATATATATATATATATATATATATATATATATATATATATTAATGAACATTTGAACGGAGGGTGGTTTTGGGGTCTGGGGGTCATTATTTGTGAAAATATATCGACATTTTGCGGAACTGCTTTCCTCCGAATAGCTGCAATAGGTAGCTTTATACTTTTTTGTATTGAAAGCTACCTAATACAGTACATAAAAAAATGACTAAACGTCCAATCGTTAAACCATGGTTCCGCTAGTATAAAACCTATCCAAAACTTTTCCATAAGATAACAAAAAGAGAAAGCACATGGTCTTGTTTATCTAAAATATTACAGAACAAATAATCCCTGCAATTGTCTGTCATGAACAAACTCTTTTAGAAGATTTCCTAATCTAAGCATGTATGACATACGTTCATAACGGAGACTTATTGACAAGCGAAAGTATAATAGATTGACAGATTCATTCAAGGGACTTGTTTTTAACAAATGATTTCGCATGTTTGCTGTATGTAAGTACAAAAGCAATTATAGAGATATTATTGCTGCGCAGATAGCTGTTGTAAATAAAATAACAGATAAATAGGGAATATTTTTGTTCTGTTAAAATACGTAAAAAGTCAAACATTAAGAAATAAATCATAATTTAGAGTCAAATATTATATTTTTTTAGTATATTTTTAATGTTTTAAAATTAAATATACCATGTAATTTATTTGCTTAGAATATTCTAATAAATATTTTCTTACTTCATATTAATTAAAATATATATATGTACAGTACGACAGGAAAATTAATGGTCACATATATCCTCTTTACACAAGCAAAAAAAAAAAAAATTGGTAGGATTCTATATCTAAAAAAGTCCTTCCGGCCTGTACCGGGAGGAAAAGGTAGCTTTCCCATATCTTCGTTTTAAAATTTTAGCTAATGTTACACGAAAACAGCAAGTTAAAATGCAAAGAAAACGTTTACAAAAGATTCGTTAATACTGAATTTGAATAAGAAATTCGCCAAATTATTGAGCTATAGCCAAATTGGCTTCATTTATGAAGACTTATTTTGGTCGCCAAATTTGGCGATATTTCGCCAAATGTCGCCAAGTTTGGCGAGAATTTGGCGCTAACGGATATGAATATATAGTTTTATGCGTATGATTGAGAAAATTAACAAAAAAAAAATTTGTAATGTGCTGTCTTGTTTCAAAATGTCAGCCACCCTAGAATTTCAAACTGCTCTATCTCAGCCATTTTTTAATATAGAGGTAAACCAAAAAATGCTCTGGAATCCTTATATCAAGGCCTAACACTTAATTAAAAATAAATTTGAATTTTTAACTTTTTTGTACATTTATTTTAGTTTTAAATATTTAAATGACCGCCATCTTGAAACAAAATGGCGGACCAAGCTGGCCAACGAACTCGGTCGAGACATTGGCGAGCTTAATACACACTATTAGTTTCATCAAAATTGATTTATAAATACGAGCGTTATCGTATGACATAGGTCAGATATATATATATATATATATATGTATATATATGGATATATCTATATATATAAATCAACATTTGAACGGAGGGTGGTTTTGGGGTCTGTGGGTCATGATCGGTGAAAATATATCGAAATTTTCTGGAACTGCTTTCCTCCGAACTGCTGCAATAGGTAGCTTTATACTTTTTTTGTATTGAAAGCTACCTAATATATATTTTTTTAATGTGCAGTTTATAAAAACAAATCAAATTTATTTTAAAGAAGATCTAATTTATTGGTAATTAATGAGTTACACAAAAGAAACTTTACATCTCATGTATCATAAGGAACAATTGATAAATATGGGCATTAACCCCTTCGCTAGAGCGTTACGTATACGAGACTTATACAGTGAAAAGAATCATTAATTAATACTAATTACCACTAGTAATTTTCAAATGTAAATTTTAGCTTATTTTATCAGAGCATTTTAGCAATTAATTTAGGTAATTTTTTCTGATTTAACCCTTTTTATCCTGACGGTACTTATAAGTACCACTTTAATGAAACACCTATATATTCGTAATATGAGCCGTTTTCCCGAACAGTATTCATAATGGCACAAAGAGTGTATTTCTGACAGCAGGCAGGAGATGGCAAATTCAAGCACATATCCTCTTTCTTTGCATTGTAGGGATTTTACATTTGCCACGCTACATTCGAAATCCATTTTGAAATAGAACTGACATGCATGTTGTTCATCATTTTTTAGTGTAATTAGAGTAATTTTAGTGGTTTATTACCGGTTATTTAGTACTATTATTTTCTATTGTTTTCTATACTCTACAGGTGAACATCTCCTATTTTTATTTGAAGTTTACTATTTGAAATTTACTATTTTATTTTGTATCATAGGGTAAAAAATTGATGGTGGTTACAGTTGCATAATTAACCACTAAAACAGTATAAAAATTATTTTCCTCTTTCCTATGTTTATTCTGCACCCAAACTTATCCAATGATGCAAAAATACAATTAAAAAGTAGCTCGAAAATTAATTCAGGATATAAAGAGTTAAAAGACGGTGGTAAAAATTTAAATTTTTATAGAAGATCCTCGTCGTGGAGTGGTTAACTGGAAATTTATAAAGTTTTGTGTAAACGTATACTGCTATTTTTACTTTCTTCTATCTTTACAAGAAGAAAGTATTGGATTCATGAAAATTTTCGACTTCCGGTTTTTGACGGGTTTATACGTTTTAGAAGGTCCTGAACACGATTTGACCATTTTTAGAAAATGTCTGTCTGTGAGTCTGTGAGTCTGTCTGTCTGTCTGTATGTGACATAAATTTTGTGGGCGATCTATCTCAAGAACTAATGCACGAAATTTAATAAAACTTTATATTTAGTTAGTCCCTAATATAAATTGGTGCTGATTAGTTTTTGGGGAAAATCGCCCAAAAGGTGGCACTGCTATGCTGTTTTTTTTTCGCGATTTCCACAATAGCTCTATCTCAAAAACTAATGCACTTATTTTCATCAAACTTCAGATTCAGTTAGACCGTGACATAAATAGATGCTGCTTTCGTTGTAGTGTTAATATCCGAACAGGTGACGCTGCTATACCACTTTTTTCAATATTTTTACGATAGCTCTATCTCAAGAACTAATGCACGGAATTTCATCAAACTTCAGATTATGTTAGACCTTGACATAAAAAGAGATGATGCTTACGTTGTGGTGTTAATATCCCAACAGGTGGCGCTGCTATGCTACTTTTTTCATTATTATCACGATAACTATATCTTAAGAACTAATGCACGGATTTTCATCAAACTTCAGATTAAGTTAGGCGTTGACATAAGTTGTTGTTGATTAGGTTTTGGTCCAAATCTCCCAATAGGTGGCACTGCTATGCTGAATTTTGAAAGATTTATACGATTTTAGCTATAGTCTTATCTCAAGAACTAATGCACGGAATTTAATAAAACTTTAGATTCAGTTAGACCTTGATATAAATTGTTGTCTCTTCTTTTTTAGTGTATGCGAAACCTGTGTGAGATAGAAGAAAGTTTTGGGATTGGTACATCCGACTAGTTTAATATAAGGATGACGTTATATTAACTGAGTCAGGAAAGAACATTTTGTTAAAATTTACTCAAATATTTAGTGTAATGTAGAGTAAAATTGGGACTGTTATCAAACATATCAACTTACAAAAATAAAAATAAAAGATGATTTGATTTCACCTAAGTAGGTATATCCGAAGGCCTTTTTAAACTAACCGTGTATAAAAGACAATATGTATTAAAGTAAAAACAAGACTTTAAATTACAATTTGGATATTGCGTCTACTGAAAAAAAAAAATAATTATTAAAATTAATTTTTGAGAAATAGAATGTTTAAATCAATATTTTCTGCAATTGCCCAAAGTTTAATGAGGAAATCTTTGTAAATACAGTTGTATATCATATTGTTTTAGGAACATTCATCATTATCATTATCTACAAAGGTAACGTCTCACACACCATAAAATAATATTGTTAAGTAGAATAATTAGATTTTGAGTTTATGCCAAATCTGATTAACATATTTCTTTTGCCAAACATTATATTTTAATTATATATTTTAATTTATATTCATACATATTTAAATCATATATTTGATTACATATATTTTATTTTAAACAAAAAAAATGTTTACAAGTGGAAATTAAAAATATATTTATGAAAATTACAACAAAAACCTATAATTCAATACCTAACTGAACTTTTTATGTGCAAACGAAAAACAAATGTTTAATAGAAATTATTGATCACTAGAAGTATTTTTGTTTATATGGGTATTTCTTAATTTTAGCATCTTTGTCTGTTATATGTGAGACGGTTTTGTTCAATATATATATATATATATATATATATATATATATATATTTAATTTTCTTCAAGAATAACATGTTACCTATTAAGCAGAATGTTTTTATCCATTACATATGTACAATACGTGTTACTGAAGTTAAACAAAATAATTCGATTAAGTGATATTTAAAAGCAAATTAGAAAAAAAAATCGACGTTTCTTATGCTACAAGTTCCATAATTAAATTTTTAGCTTCTGAAAACAGAAAATATTTGATGACATAAAAATTCCAAAATTTACAGTAGTACACACTCCAGTAATAAAATAAACAATAATTGTAGAAAATTTCCGTCATTAAACTATACGAACTTGGATAAAATGTACGTGAAATGACCATAAATATTACAAAAATACAAAGTTAATATATGTGACAACTCATGGGATTTAGTTTGTTTATGTGTATTAAAGCAGTTAGGATGTGGCAAATTTTAAATAGCGTCAAACAAATTAATTATAAATGGCACAAAAATCTAAAACGCAATAAATATTGCTCTTTGTATGGTTTACAATTTATTGTTTATTTTTTTTTTCGTTAGTTAGATTATGTATATTATTATTAATCTCTAAATTAATAACATTATAACATATTGTAAATTTAAATTATTTTTATTCCTTATTTTCTGTTAATGAAAATATTATTTACGGTAAATTGTTTAATCATTTGTTATTTACACAATTATTATTGAAATGCAATTATTTAAATATAGTCTGAGAACAATCTAACTTAATACATGTTTTGTTTATTTTAACCAAGACACTGCATAGGAGTAATACAATTGTACGTTCTTTCTCTTTATACTCATAATTTCTAAATACTTGAGATTATCTGAAATTAAATTTTATATGTCTCAAGAAAGTCGTATTAAACTAAGCAACTGAAAATTGAGCCATTAATGTCCATCCATAATTTTTTTATGTTATGTTAATGAAAATATTATTTAAGGTAAATTGTTTAATCATTTCTTATTTACACAATTATTATTGACACGCAATAATTTAAGTATAGTCTGAAAACAATCTAACTTAATACAAGTTTTGTTTACTTTAACCAAGACACTGCATAAAATTGCACATTCTTTCTCTTTATACTCATAATTTCTAAATACTTGAAATTATCTAAAAGTATATTTTAGATGTCCCAAGAAAGTCACATTAAACTAAGTAACCGCAAATTGAGCCATTAAAACAAACATTTAACAGAACTCATTTGTAAAATGAAGGTAGTAAACTCAGACTTACAACATTAAAACTATAGTAGTCCGATGAAAGTTTTAAATATAGCTACTAAAACAAAATTATTTAAAATTATGACAGACTATTTTTTTAAAAGTGAATAGAAATTTGTTTAAGGAAAATTTTGTAAAAATTTTCAGATACTTTCAAATCTTTAATGTTACATATATTAAATGCATCTTATATGTCTGTGAAAACGTGTTTCATTACAATTTAATGTTGTATTATTTAAAAATTAAATATGAATGTTCTACTTTTACTTAATACAATACCATGGACAATTATAAACTGGTGCATGAATGTAAACTGCTTCATTTAAACAATGGTTTGAACATTAATTGTGCGCAAGATGCACCCAGAAAAAGGAATTGATTAAAACTACAAAACATGTTTTGTTGAGTACATTTTGGTTGTTTTAGCAAAATTCAAGTAAAATTGAACCATTTTACTTGAATTAACAAAACATTTTTTGCTGACGAAACTAAATTATTTTTTAGAATTGTAAAAAAAAAAAAAAAAAAAAAAAAAAAAAAAAAATTGTTGATTCAAACAAAATTTCATTGACCTATATTTAAACAACAAGTTTTGTTGGGTCAACGAAATTTTTGTTGATTCAACAAAACTTTTTTCTGGATGTGATATTGCTTTAATAAGGTTTGTATTACACCTATTGAATAGAGTTTAAAAATGGTACAATTAAAAAGTTCTCGTAATTAATTTTTTAAAAATATAAATAAAAATATTTTTTTACGAGATACTTTGATGTTTATGTATTTGAAGTCACTGTATACACCAATTACAGATTACCATACTTAGGAAAAACCTCTCGAAGCCATTTTCTGTCAATGTACTCATGACGTCAGTCGTTACAACTTGGATTAAAATACACATACACTTAAAGTGATTGCAGAGTTAAACGTCCATTGTGAAGTTAACCCGAATTTCATACACCATACTGGTTGACGAATCGTGAGTTTATAAATATGAAAATGATACAAAACAAGAATAATCCCCATGAAGATTTTAACGATGGAGAAATCCAAGACGGAACAAGCAACTGAAATTATATTGACAGAAAATGATTTCCATAAACTTTTCAAAGAGTTGAAACATCGTTGGGATTGCCGAATAAACTTAAGAAAAGTTACTTTCAAGGTTACGTTTACAATTTTTATTTTCTATGCACACTCTCAAAAAAAAAAAAAATGCACAACGAGATTTTTTAGATCGCAATTCGTAAATATTATTTAAAAACGTATAAATATAAATATAAATATATATATATATATATATATATGTATTATTTTATCATGACTAATAAGTCCATTCATATTGTTTTCTATTATTTATATAAGGTGTTATTACGAAATTTGAAATAATATACATTTTTTAACAAAAAATAATATAGAATTACTCTCGTTTTTTTCTTCATTACTGCACATTCTTCATCCGTAAAATTATTCCTTTTTACATACATTTTGAATTTTTTCATAAATTTATGTATGTCACACCAAAAAAAAAAAAAAAAAAAAAAAAAAAAAAAATACAAATCTTGACAATAGGACTTGGAAATGCGACGAATATGTCTTATGTATGTATTTCAAATATGCAAAGTTATGAGAATATACTGAAACACATTATATGATTTCTAGTTACAGGAACTACATAATTTCACAGATAATATGAAAAAAATCTGTATAAAATAAGACTAGGTAGCATCCATATTCGCTGGTATTCTGTTTTCATGCCGTTTCAGATATGATATTGCGACACTAAGACTATACTGTATGGTGAGAGGAGGAGTGAGATAATTTCATTTACTGATGAAAATCATGTTAAAATGAAACCTATCATTTCATATTTTATTACTATTCCTTTCTTTGGAGGAAATCTATGTATTGTTTATAATTTGAACTTATTTCATATGTGCATATTCTTGTATCAGTCTGACTAATCTGCAAACCGCATGGCTCTCCGGTCAATAGTTATTTTTTTTAAACATGAATTAATTTTGCTGTAATTTTTTTAATCCCCAGATTTAGTTATATAATATGTCTTTTTAAACATATAATATGCATTTATACGTGATATAACTTTGTTTTTAGCAATGCAAGATATAAAAATATTCTTTGTACGTTACCACTATACATTTTATTATCGTAAAAATAATTTTCTGGGAGTATTTTAAACAGTCTTCATAATTTCTGAAAAGATATCAATAATACTTTATTTTTTGACAATTTTCAATTCATAAAATATTTATCCGGGATATAAATCTGTATTTTGAATATCATTCTATACACAGATACAACTACACATATTATGATAAATTTGTATTCTACTTATATAATAGTTAACCATTGAAAAAAAAATTATGTGTACTTCTGATTCACAGTCATTTAAGCGGCTACTTTTATGGATTTGGGAACTATTCAAGGGTTGCCGAGCTCGAATGTCAATTCAATCATGCATGCTTCAAATAAAATCCACATTAAAACTAGTCGGATGTGTCAATTCCCAAAACTTTCTTCTATCTCCCACAGGTTTTGCATACACTAAAAATAATCAGCACCAATTTATATCAAAGTCTAACTGAATCTAAAGTTTTGTCAAATTCCGTGCATTAGTTCATGGGATACGACTATTGCTAAAATCGTGTAAATCCTGCAAATTGTAGCATAGCAACGTCACTTGTTGACAGATTTACACCAAAACCTAATCAACAACAACTTATGTCAACGTCTAAGTGAATCTGAAGGTTGATGAATATCCGTGCATTATTTCTTGAGATATAGTTATCGTGTTAATAATGAAAAAAATAGCATAGCACCGCCACCTGTTGGGGTATATATACCAAAACGTAAACAGCATCTATTTATGTCAAGGTTTGGCAGAATTTAAAGTTTTATGAAATTTCGGGCATTCGTTCTTGAGATATAGCTACCGTAAAAATTAGGAAAAAAGGTGGTATAGCAGTGCCACCTGTTGGGATATCTACACCAAAACGTAATAAGCGTCTATTTATGTCCAGGTCTAACTGAATCTGAAGTTTGATGAAAATGAGTGCATTAGTTCTTGAGATATAGCTATTGCGGAAATCGCGAAAAATGCAGCATAGCAGCGCCACCTGGCGGGTGATTTTCACCAAAATCTAATCAGCACCAATTTATATCAGGCACTAACAGAATAGAAAGTTTTATTAAATTTCGTGCATTAGTTTTTGAAATAGAGCACCCACAAAATTTTTGTCACATACAGACAGACTCACAGACTCACAGACAGAAATTTTCTAAAAACAGTCAAATCGAGTTCAGGACCTTCTAAAACGTATAAATCCGTCGAAAACTGGAAGTCGAAAATTTTCATGAATCCAATACTTTCTTCTTAAAGATAGAAGAAAGTAAAAAGATTCCAGGCTCTTTAGCCTGCGTATGCAAAAGATAAATGTAGTATTCCAAACCAACGAACTTGTGAAAATAATCATATATTGAATACTGTTAAAAATGCACATAAAGTAGTTTACGTGCTATATATGGATTACTCTGTATTAGTAATACACTATATTTTCAATGATGATTGGTCACTTGCGATTTTAGACATTTTGTTAAATATCTGGAAAGATACATGAGGAATTATCCTGAAACTTCCGGAGTGTAAACAACATGATAAACGTCATATATTTCCGTGAAGATTTTTTTCCGAAACCCCATAAGGGGCCGTCAACAAATTGAAGAAAAACGAATATCTTTTGGATAACCTTGTAAACACTAATATCGCAAAAAGCATTCAAATTGCAGATTATGATTAAGTGGCTTATTGTAATAATTTGGGTTCATTTTTATGAAGATAGTATGTATACTCGAAGAGAAATTCACGTTTTTATAAAAACAGTCCCAAATTTTACCAAGTTTTTTGCTTATAACTTCCAGAGTTTTTAATATAAAAACAAGTTATTTTTAGAAAATATGACAAACAAAATTATACACAACACCCTGCAATCAGAATTCAAAAATAATGAAAATTGTATGAAAAATGAGCAGGTTTACTAAATATTGTTTCACTGCGCATGCGCGAATTCAATCAAATTAATTGCTCGAATTTCGCTGTTCCCAAAAGGAAGCAAAAAGATGAGAGGTTGCATCCAAATATACTAGCTTATGAAAGTTGACATAATAAGAATGAAGTGTCTCTCATTCTATATTTGATACAACCCCTCATCTTTTTGCTTCCTTTTGGGAACAGCGAATTTCGAGCTTATTCTATCGACGATTACTATTAGAATTTTCAAGCTATGTTTTTGATACTTTCATAAAAGTTGATCTATATATTTAGCTAATATATTATGCACAGTATATTTTGATTGAACCTGCTCATTTTTCATACAATTTTTATTATTTTTAATTCTGATTACAGGGTGTTGCGTACAATTTTGTTTGTCATATTTTCTGAAAAAAAAACTTGTTTTTATATTAAAAACTCTGTAAACTATAAGCAAAAAACTTGATAAAATTTGGGACTGTTTTTATAAAAACCTGAATTTCTCTTCGAGTATACTTGCTATCTTCATACAAATGAACCCAAATTATTACAATAATCCACTTAATCATAATTTACAGTTTGAATGCTTTTGCAATGTTAGTTTTTACAGGGTTATCCAAAATATATTCGTTTTTCTTCAATTTGTTGACGGCTCCTTATGGGGTTTCGGGAAAAAATCTTCGCGGACATATATGACGTCAATCATGTTGTTTACACTCCGGAAGTTTCAGGATAATTCCTCATGTATCTTTCCAGATATTGAACAAAACGTCTAAAATCGCAAGTGACCAATCATCATTGGAAATATAGTGTATATGGAAGAACAAACTACTGGCGAATGTGAATAGATACCACAATTTCAAAATTATTCTTAAACAATCGTTTTTCGGTGAGGCAATTAAATATTAAGAGAATTTCTTTATTTCAAAAACATTAAATAATAATATGTGAAAATGTTTATTAACATGATTTTCTAAAATTATATACTGTTATAAGCACATACATTTTAGGTAGACTTCGTCAGAAATATTACCCATTACATTCTCACCTAATTTGGGTTTCCTGAAAAGATTTTGCATATCTACACCGATCGTCACTACTAGAACCCAAAACCACCCCCAGTTTAAAACTTTATCTATCTATATCACTTTTTATGGACACGATAACTTCCATAATTCTACACAAATCTCTTCCAAACTGATACATAAAATAAAGCGGCATGAAATATCGGTCGAGTTCGTTAACGGGCAAAATCGTACCAGGGGGGGGGGGCAAGTGGGGGGCTTTTTGTGAAAACAGAAAAAAGCCATAACTTCTTCATTTTGGTATATATCGAATCCGTTTAAAGTTATTATTACTTCTAGGAAAAGGGCCAAAAATGTATGTAAAATTTTTGATTTCATTAAAAATGTCCCCAAGGTGGACAATAGGGGTTTGATAAGATACAAATTCATAACTGCGTCAATTCACAAGATATCAAATCCGCTTAAATTTATTATAAATGTTCTTAATATTATCTTCAACTTTTATACTAACAAGTTTTTTATAGGTCCAACTCTTACAGCAAAAAAAAATAAAATAAATAAATAAAATAAAATAAAATAAAATAAAATAAAATAAAATAAAATAAATAAATAAATCCCTGCTGGCTCCGCCTACAGGCAGAGGTATATTTCGAAGTGGGCGGTCCCAATTGCCGCATCATGACAAATAGGTCTTTTTTCTGCAATTTCCAATAAACAGGCGCCGAACGGTCTGCGTCTTCGAAGTCTGCCTGTGCCTGTAGGCCGAGCAGAAATTTTTTATCAGAATTTTTTTATCACACTATCTACACAAAATGTCATCAATTACGCAATGCAAAGAGATATTGTCCTAAGTAAGTATGTTTGTGCAACTTTGTATAAATTACCATAGGGGTAAATATTTTTTTGATTTCATTTACTAGCTTTAGAAGTTATTCTAACACGAAACAAAAATTATATTTGTAGTTTTACCAACTCTTATTTTAATATCCCATAAAAACTAAATGGCACACTGTGAAAATTAGATAAATGAAATTTGCAAATATTCAGATATTCTGTAGCTTGGTATAATGCTTTATACGATCTTCTAATTACTTCAGCCTATTATACGATACAGTTCTTAAATTATAAAGACAGAAGCAGAAAAAAACATTTCCCTTAGACGAAGAAATATGGTATGGGGTAGAAATTAACATTAGGAATGTCATGTTTGCAGTTAAAATCATTAATAAATAAAAGAAATGAGAAATGAACTTTCTGGTACTGTTTTATAGTATCAGTACTTAGTCTCTTAGTATCAGTAATATAATGTAAAGTACATAAAATAAAACGTCTCTTAATTCTTATACCTAAACCGTAAAATAAAATTGCTTGTTGCTTATACTGACTCGCTTACCTATTATGCAGTTTCAAAAAGTTAAAGTTTGAATCCTTTAAAAAGTAACAATGCTCATAAGATAGAATTCTCTATTGTGAATATTAATCATATTAACATAGGAAACAGATGCAGTGATAAATGTTTATAGGTATTTTTGGTTAATCCATGAATTCGACTAATGGGGTTATCGCATAAAGGGAAAATCGTAAATGCATAAATATGTTGTTACTCTTCATCTAAAGGATATACTTAAAATCCAAACAAATGATATTCAGATACCCAATGGCACATCTTATTTACATGAATACGAAACCATAGAATAAAAGAGAATATATTGCCGTACTTTTGCGACAAAATTTACGACAAAATGTACGATTTTACGACAAACGTTTTAAGAAATAAAGAAATTCGTAAAACGATTTTTAATAAAACTGTTTCTTGCGATATTTTAAATAAAGCAATTGCTCTGTTTTAAATCGAATTTGCATAAATTAAGTTTGTTAGAAAAAAGAAAAAAGTTATATGAAAAGAAAAAAAAAAGGTGTACTTTTCAAAAATATGATTGTGTAAAATATTCCTGTTTACAATAGTAAACATGAGTATCTGTATAACTATACTATAGAGCATTTTCTTTTAAAATTTCTAAATACGCTACTTATTAATAAACGTACAAGTTATAATTTTAAAAGGCTTAATTTTAATCTCAGCTGATATTGTTTTTATTAAAATATCATCGTGTAAAACTGGAAAACATTTAGATTAAAAATACTTATTGATTACAAAATATATTTTTGTCAAAAAAGAATATTTCGTTATTATCAAAATTGTCCGCCACTTATAAAATATTACCATATTGTGTATAAAGTGTTCTGTAATTTATTTCTTATATCAAATAATAAAGGACAAATAATTTACTTTTTTCCATGTATAAAGAAAAAAACAGAATTATGTAAGAAAACAGTTTTAATTCTAAAAGATAAGGACAGTACTATCCTAATATTAAATAAAGTTTGATAGCAACTATGAATATTACTATGTAAATTATTTCTACCAAACAATGAGAGAAATGTTTCAAACAGTTTAACATCCTGAAATAATAAATTTGCGAAAAAAACTTTGCGAAGTGCAATAAATGTATTTTCTTACAAATTTGTAATAATTAGAATAAATATTAACTTTTATTATATTACACATATATATTGTGTTTAAATTTTAAAATATTGATCAAAAGCAAATTTTGTAATATCATAGTTACATTTACGTTCGAAGAATTAACTAATATGATGAGTGTAGTAGCAAATTTCCATTAACAAACATAATAGACTATAAAACACGATTCGTCTTTCCGTCAGTACCGATTAACATGCATTTCGAGAAAGGTAATGAAGTTAAATTACTACACTTTTCCAAATTTGCTCGTTAGTTTCATATTATTACCCAGTGCACCTTAAAAGAGCATTAAGGTAAAGCTAGGATAGTCTGCGCACAAATCAGCAGAGTAATAAAAATACATATAAATATTAATTTTTTGCTAAACTATGCATGACTAATTTTGACTTTATTTGTTTTTTATGCATTTCCATTGTTATTTTGTTGTTATGCTGTAATTTAATAGAACAGTAGTAATAAAACCAAGAAAGTTATTTTGCGCAATCTCTCCTTACAGGGTTGGTGTGATTGCGCACATGGGTAGGAGAGATTGTTACTAATAATAACTACAATTTAATCGTTAACAATAACAATTACACTTAAATAGCATTGTTGTAAGGCTTTTGTAAATAAATATTATTGTATTAAGAGTGAATATTTCAACCTAATGGTACAATTCCAGACATTCAGTTCACCCATCCTCATTGCCCAGTATTTTTTTAACAAACGAATTTATTGCCAAATTTAGTTTCGATAATTATGTGTTTTTCAAAAATTATTTCAAAATTGATTCATTCACATGTTTTACATGTAATTTGTAATGTATGCAAATTTACCATTAAGCTGAGTAATCTCTCCTAGCATGAAAACTAATGGGAAACATTGCGCCATCTCTCCTAAGTAGCAGATGCGCAAACTCTCCAATTTCGGTAGGGGAGACTATGCAGCCTTTTATTTAAATATGGCCGCTTCTAATACGAACCAGTGGTGTTCGCACCGTTAGTCTATGTTAGTAGCTTATGGGAAATCGTTTAAGTTTAAAATATTTTTAATACTGATACTGTATAGAAATTCTGACGAATAGTTTTGAAAATTCAAGTACTTACTTTCGGAAAACAAAACAAAATATAATGTTTTATCCTAGACGCTCGAAACAATCGTCGTGCACATTCAAGTAGACACTTCTCTACTGCTGTGGTACAACTACCTGAAGTCGCTGCGCGCTGACTCTACTCCTTCCCCCCGAACCTCTTTGTGCGCAATCTCTCCGACTGCGTCATCTCTCCTGGCTTTACCTTATAAAATATTCTATGTTAAAATATTTTCCGTATTAAGTGGCCTTTTAAACTCGCCGAAAATCAACAAAAACTTTCAAAGTTTGAATCCATGTATCTCAAACCTTTTGTGCGTACAAGCATGAAACTTTGACTATTGATAAAGCAGGTTGTGCTTTTTTATATAATACCATTAGAAACTGACTCTTTTAAAGAATTTGAGCATTGTTGAAAATAAAGTCGTTCTTTTTTTATTCCGTAAGTTCTTGCGCGCATATCTTGAGAACGTATGACTGGATTGTCATGAAATTTCAGATAGATAATAAGCACATATGTATTTTTAAAATGACCTACTCTTAGGTCAAAATTATTTCATTAACCTTGTACAAAAAATATATTTGTAAAAAATTTCAAAATTTTACATTTTTTAATGAATAAAAATAGTCATAATTAAATATCTTATCATTGTAAATATTTAAAAGTAGATCATTTTAAACAACACATTATTATCTGAATCAAATTTCATACCAATCCATTGATTTGTTCTCAAGATAACGTGCGCGCAATGGCATACGGAGTAAAAAAAAAGAGCTTTTTTATTTTCAACAACGCATAAATTCAGTAAAATATTAGTATGTTTCTAATAGTTATTATTTTTAAAAGCACAATCTATTTAATTAATAATCACAACTTTATGTTTATACATATAAAGGTTTCGAAAATACACTAATTCATACTTTGATTGTTTTTCTCGATTTTCGTCGCGCTTAAAAGGTACAAGACCCCTTAAACATATAATGAAAAATACATAAAACTGAATTCAATCATATAAAGTGTAGCACTGAACCATTTGATATTTTGTATAGTGTTTTCTAGTAAATTCTTTCAAAATTGCCTAAACAGACTGACTCATTTTAATTTTTAAAATGCGAATTACAATTACTAGTACTGTATCATACCTTTAGTATGTTTGCCAGTCATTGCAGCTTTTCAGAAATTTGCCACACGTTGTATACGGATGTAGTAAATACAATATAAATGAATGGAGTCAAAATAGTGCGATTCATTTTCGATCAATTGTAAAAGATTGTTTGACATTTCATTGTTACAGAATTTTTAACATTCTTTTTTTCAAAGTTTAGCCTGCTACTCACAGTGTAATCATTAAATTGTAGTAGATGACTGTGCTCTTAATAATCATCTACATCAAACATTACGCAAACACATTGACACACACATTGATACTTACACTTTGAAAAAATTAACAAAATTGACTTTTTATTTTTTATTATAAATGAATGGAGTCAAAATAGTGCGATTCACTTTCGATCAATTGTAAAAGATTGTTTGACATTTCATTGTTACAGAATTTTTAACATTCTTTTTTTCAAAGTTTAGCGTGCTACTCACAGTGTAATCATTAAATTGTAGTAGATGACTGTGCTCTTAATAATCATCTACATCAAACATTACGCAAACACATTGACAAAACACTTTGGAAAAATTAACAAAATTGACTTTTTATTTTTTATTATAAATGAATGGAGTCAAAATAGTGCGATTCAATTTCGATCAATTGTAAAAGATTGTTTGACATTTCATTGTTACAGAATTTTTAACATTCTTTTTTTTCAAAGTTTAGCCTGTTACTCACAGTGTAATCATTAAATTGTAGTAGATGACTGTGCTCTTAATAATCATCTACATCAAACATTACGCAAACACATTGACAAAACACTTTGGAAAAATTAACAAAATTGACTTTTTATTTTTTATTATAAATGAATGGAGTCAAAATAGTGCGATTCACTTTCGATCAATTGTAAAAGATTGTTTGACATTTCATTGTTACAGAATTTTTAACATTCTTTTTTTCAAAGTTTAGACTGCTACTCACAGTGTAATCATTAAATTGTAGTAGATGACTGTGCTCTTAATAATCATCTACCCCAAACATTACGCAAACACATTGACAAAACACTTTGGAAAAATTAACAAAATTGACTTTTTATTTTTTATTTTTTGTGAAAATTGTCTGCATTTTTTAAACAGTTAAAAAAGTTGAATTATAACACAATTAATTCTTTTAATGGTTTGTGCTCCTGTTCAAAAAACAAATCTAGTTTTATTTGTAAAACACCTGTTGATAGCCTGAATGGTTTATGCGTAAAAATCTACACCGATTAAAAAAAAAAAAAATGAAAAACGCATAGTTTTTTTGGAAGCCGTGACATCGGTTCGTTTAACTGGTTGTTGACAAATTTTAAGCATATAAATAATGATATTTATTCAACTTCGTTAATGAAAAAATTATCTCCCATCAATAGCAAAGACTTGGAAACACGTGTTTTTGTAATTTGAACATTTGTGACACAGAGAAAGTACGCAATTGCCTGTCACATTTCTTATTCTATTCATGAATGACACACGTTGATAATAGCGATTTATTATTTTCTGTCTATTAACGGGTGAAAGAATAAATGATTTACAGATTCGGTAACAGAATTCGCTTTTATTTTAATTATATATATATATGTATAGATGGATATATACTAATAAAATAAAGTTTCACTCTGTGTGTCTGTGTGTGTGTGTCTGTTGGCGATGGCTAGCAAAATCTAGCCCACCTAGAAGTCTGAAAATTTTGGTGTGGATAGTCCAAGGTCTGACCATGTGCACCTGAGTCTCAGAATTTTAATACTTTGGAAATTGACAAAAAATATTAATTAAAAACTGATAAATAACTCATCTATTTTTTGCGAGCCGGCTTTCAGAACTCGCGCATGCCCAGAACCCGATTTTGAACATCGTACGGGAATGAAGAAACATTTGCATGAAGAATGCGTTTATTTTGCAATTCTGTTTTAAATTATATCGACTAAACCGTTTGGTTTATTTAAAAACAAAAAGCATATTCTAAAAGAGCGAACTCTTACGTCATCAATGCCGTAATCAATTTGAAAAAAAAAAATTATGTTAACCCTTTGAAAAACATTTATGAATAAGGGTCATATTTCCAGGCTTTATTTTTCTCCCTTACGCCAACGCCCCTCAATAGCACAATTTTAGAGATACAGACAAACCAAACAAATGCTCTTAAAGGTGAAACCTTCTTCTAATAGACGGTATAATTATTTTTTAAATACGGTTTTTAACCCTTTGAAAAACACCAGCGAACGCAGGTCATTTAGCACCTCACCAGAAGATTTTTTTTCTTTGCTCTAAAAGTTACTAAGTTACGTGCGTTTTTCGACACAATATTTTTAGAGCATCTCGGTGGACCATATTTACATCACTTACAACAATTTCGAAGAGTTCGGATGAGAACAAATATTTAAAAAAAATTAAAAATCTGAGATATTTTCGGCGAAAACCCATAATAACGGGATGTTTTACCCAGTCATGCTCGGCTTCTGGTAACCTTTTCACTTTTTAAATGCATATATTTTCACATAATTTTATAGAGGACTTGGAAACAGTTATATTTATAAACGATGAAAATTTCGGACGACAGATACTATTTTATTTTATTTTATTTTATTTTTTTATTAACGGACCCAACGTGAAAAGAAAACATATTTATTTTACAACCAGATAACAATATTTCTGACGTAAAACCGTTATATTTATGTCCATTGAAAATTTCAAAAGGTTTGGACAAGAAAAGCAATGTTTTTTTTAACTACATAATGATCATACTTAGAAAAAGAAGTAAATGTTTTTTTACGATTCTGCGATTTCGTCATTAAAGATATAAATTCATACAAAATCGAGTAAAATATATAAAATAATACGAATTTCGGGTTTATTTAAAGTTTTATCACGGGCCCGGGCAACATTGGGCGGGTCAGCTAGTATATATATATATATATATATATATATATATATATATATATATATATATATATATATACTGTAACTCATATTCAAATACTGTAATGTACATTAATTTCGATATATACATATATATATCAAAATTATTAAGTGTACAAAATACTATTGAGAGAAACATTTAATACCAGTAACATGGAATTTAGAAAATATATTCTGATGCATTTAATACCAGTAACATGGAATTTAGAAAATATATTCTGATGCATTTAATACCAATATATAATGAACAATTTCGCTAACGAAAAGTTTTTTTTCCATATGATAACAAATGTTTGAAATTACACGTTGTAAAAATTCTGGAATATTTTGGATTTGCACATTTGTCTGTTAGAAAGAAACTCTTATACAAGATTCTTTAATCTATTCATGAATGACATATGTTGATAACTTCAAATTACATTTTCCTGTCAAATGTCAAATGAAAGGAATAGTGAATGACACATTCATTCAAGAAACTTGTTTTAAACAAACTGATTTGTATGTTTACTCTATTTAGGTACAAAAGCAGTTACAGATTTGTTATTGCTGCAAAGATATATTCCGTACACATTGCAGTGTGCTCTACAAAATTCTAGAGAATTTATTTTATCCTTTCACAATATTTGACAAAACGAATATTAACAAATAAACCATTAAATTAATTATTATTTCTTTATTATTTCTTATTAAGGCTGTAAAATAAATATGTAATGTCCTTGGACTTTTAGAAAATACACTCTGATAGTGGACTTTTATGTTTACATTCTTGGCGAGTTATAGAAAAGGAAATTGATATTGGACGACTTCTTCGAATAGAAACAAATTTTAAAATATGCTTAATTATATTGAATAGATATAGAACCATATATTAACATATTAAAGATAGTGACTTACGTAATTACACACACACACACACACACACACACACATATATATATATATATATATATATATATGGAGCATAAAACTGCTAAATATTAGTAAATTTTAGGAAATTTGATTATATTAACTAGAAAAAGTAGAAAATTATTGAATCCATTTTTTGTAAAAACTACAAAAGATTTCTTAAAGACAGTAAGTTATCTATTGCGGGCACTGTTTATGACACCACTATTTAGTGAACACTATTCAATTTATTATACTCATATATTTGAAAGATTTTACTTCTCAGACTTTACTGCATTAAACTGAGTCAAAACTTTTCAGAAAAAGAATTTTTAATGTGTTTTCATTCTAGAAACTTTAAAAGAATGCTTAGTTATGTCGCATTTATTGTAAAATATATGATTCCTTATGATTATAAACTGTATGTTTGACTCCTTATGATGATAATATACGACCGACGATATCAGCGGAACACGCGAAATCGCTGTCCTTTTAAGAGAGGTAAATTCAATAAGTTAAAGATATTCATTTGTGTGTTCTGGGTCTAACAGACTAAGCCTTAGCAACACTGCCCTCCCTTAGAAAGATAATACCAAATATCTAATATCTACTTCTACTTATATAAAATACAAATTCAAATTTCGTTCCAACTGCTTATAACTCGAGTTCCTCTGAATGGATTTTAACGGAACTTGCACTGTTAGATAGATACTTTTCTAGGGAAGGTTTCAGTGTATAACATATTGTTCTAAATAGATTAGTTATAGATTTATTATGGAAAGTTCTGTTGCTTTGGACGGAAATGTTTAGATTGATCAATTTTAGCAACCGTTATAATTTGTGAAAGAATTGAAACTGCTATACACCTGGAAAAAAAAAAGAAAGCTGCTGCTAATTTTATTTTAAAAAGTATATATCGCCAATTTACCTTATAGAAATATTTACTGCTTCGAATTTTAAGAACTAAATATTATTCTTAAGAAAATTTATATAATTATGCGTTATTACTATCACAAAAGAAAACATTTTGGAAAACAAATTGCTTGCTGAAATACATTTTCAATATTCTTTTTAATTGGTTATTTTTTATTTATTTTTTTTTCGCTTATAACATTTTGCAATAAAAATTGCTAGCCGAAATAAAATTTTGGTATTCTTTTTAACTTTTATTTTTTTTTCATATATTTTCTTCTTTTTGAAGATTTTAAAAATGTATTGGACGAATCTTCCGTAATCGAGTCACCCCGCGATTGGCGTATTTACTAATTTGCAAGTTTATTTTATATTTGAAGAGGATTCTGGACGGTGAATCCGATTGCAGAAAATTACACGAAATTTGTACTTAGCGATTAGTAGGTTTATGGTTTTTCATTATGAAACAAACGGAGAAAAGAAGATTTACAATTATATACAGTGGACTCTCTCTATCTGAACACTCTCTAATGTGAACACTCCGGTATTATGAACACTTTCTGGTGGTCCCGGCGAAACTCCATAGACTTAACAAAAGATGAACTCTCTCTATTCTGAACACCCTCTAATCTGAACACCCCACTATTATGAACGCTACTTTTGATCCACATTCTAACCCGCCTCTCCGTAAACTGAACGTGTGTTTGCAGTCGGAATGCGGGAAATTCCCGCATCATGGAAATTGGGAAAAATTGTTGCAGAAGAATAAAAGGGTTTAATGAACTCAATTTAAAAATAAAGGAACAAAATCATTTCTAGATTTTAAGATCTACCCGATGCTGAAATTTGTTTCAATAATTCAGATAAAATCTTCAGTTAACAACAACAAAAAAAAAGCATTTATGATAACCAAAAAAAGTAAAAATTAAAATAAAAGAAATCGAAAGAATATGTTTGTCAGAAAAAGTAAATCATGATAATCAAATTAAATGAAATGATCAAAACAATCAATTTTTATGCAAAGAGATACAAGAAAAAATAATGTAAAAACAATGTCACGTGATTTCCCCTCTCCCAAGCTGAGATAAAAATAGAAAGATTGCGCAACAGAAATGCCCACGCCCCAATGACAAATAAGACACAACAAGTGTTAGAGGGAGGGGTTAAAAAAGGATTATGGTTTCTTTTCTGCACACCTGGTTGGCAGCATTATCGCTTCTGTTTATTTCTTCCTTTTTGCTCGGCAAAGGTAAAAATTTTTCGTTATTTCACTATCGTTGCAGGGAAAGCTTCACAACACTTACGCAGATATGTCAGAAATAAGTAAGAAAACGAGAAAACGGAAAGAACTGAAGCTTCAGGAAAAATACGAAGTTGTTCAAAAATTAAAATCAAAAGTAAGTCAAAGAAAAATTGCATCTGAATTTGGAATTTCAATAGGTCAAGTCAATGCCATCAGCAAGAAAGAAAAAGAAATTGTAGCCGCTTTTGAAGCAAATGAACCTTCCTCAAAGTGTAGAATTTTCGAAAAGAAAACGGGAAACGAGAACATAAACAATCACGTCTGGAAGTTTTTTTGCCAAATGAGAACGAAGAATCTTCCTGTCACTGGACCCCTGCTAAAGCAGATTGCTCTAGATTTTGCAGAAAAGGAGAAAATGACGGAATTGAAGGCATCAGAAGGATGGCTGACTCGCTTCAAAGGTCGGCATACCATCGAATTCAAAATAATCAATGGTGAAGCTGCAGACGTAAATATCGACACTGTGGAGGAATGGAAAAGAAAGCTTCCGGATATAACGAAGGATTTCAATGCCGCTGACATTTTCAATGCCGACGAAACCGGCCTGTTCTTTAGAGCTCTTCCAAATAAAACCTTAGCAGAAAGAAGCGAGAAATGCGTGGGCGGAAAAATGTCAAAAGAAAGACTTACCGTCATGCTCTGTGCCAGTTTTACGGGTGAGAAGCTCAAACCACTTGTAATCGGAAAAAGTGAAAAACCACGATGCTTCAAAAATGTGAAGATAGCATCATTGCCAGTGCACTATAAATCAAATCGAAAAGCCTGGATGACAGTCACAATTTTCTCACAATGGTTGGAGGGCATTAACGAGATGATGAAGAGAGAAGGAAGAAAAATTCTTCTTTTTGTGGATAATACCAGATCACATGCAAATGTGCAGCTGAGCAACGTGAGCCTGAAGTTCCTGCCACCGAACTGTACTTCTATAATCCAACCACTGGATCAAGGAGTAATCAAGACCTTTAAAGCTTACTACCGAATTCAATTTTTGAAGAAAATGTCCGTTGTGATGGAGGAGGCAAATTCGGCAACTGAACTAACGAAGAAGGTCAATGTAATGGATGCTGTCCATTGGATATCAATTGCTTGGAATGAAGTAACCCCCTACACCATCCAAAAATGCTTCTACAAAGCTGGATTCCCGTGTGAGAATGAGCAATCAAGGACAGAGAACCAAGAAGCAACAGCTGTGAGTGACTTGGGGTCAATTCTTCAGGAGCTTCATACTGAAATTGAACCTGGAGCTTATCTCGAAGCCGACGGAAGTCTTCCTGTTTGCGACAACATCGTTGAAGAGGAAAAGGGTAGTGAAGACGAAGCAGAACCAGATGAGACCGATGAAACAAGAAGTACGATTACCTTCAAGCAATATGGCCAAGGGATTCAAGACCTGTTGAATTATGCGGCTGAACATCACCCAGAAGCTTTTCCACTTCTTAAACAACTAGGTAACATGTACACTGTACGAGCATACACAATGCAAAAACAGACTAAAATTACTCACTTTTTTAAGTAATGTTCCAATTATGTTTTCCAGTAATGTATTGTAAGTATGTAATTGTATATTTTGTAAAATTTTTTTAATATAACATTTTAATTAACTTTTTTAATAGCTTCTAAATTCAGCACCTCCATCTCGGTAACTTGCATGGTTAACCAGGCTAAGTATTCTATACAGTCTATAAATTCAATTCATAGTAGTAATAGTAATGCATTTCCCAATCTCCCTCTATAATGAACACCCCCATAATCTGAACATTTTTGGTCGGTCCTCTGAGTGTTCAGAATAGAGAGAGTCCACTGTATTTTTAATCTGCATTTATTTTACTATAACGAAAAAAGCAATACTTGCAATGTACGAAAAAAAAAAGTTTAAATGACAATGGGGCTAATGGAACAAGATAAGTTGATTTATTATTGTACTCTAGATAAAGTTATAAAAGTAGATTAAAAAAGTTGCTGAAATTCAGATTACATAACTTTCGATCATTACAAAGAAATATCGGCTGACACACAGTACTAGCAGCTAAACTTAGTGACAAAATAACGATTTCTTTCATTAGAGGGTTTATTTAGGCAACAGACTGATGAATGATGAAATCTTGAAATAGCAAGACTATTTATTTCTACGTGTTACTATGCTCATTAGAGAAGTTAAAAAAATCCTGTTCAAGCAGTCACCAAAATGATTATTACTAAATATCTTGTATAACTAACTTTATTTATCATTCGCAAGGAGTTTTGTTGGGAAAATGTGTAATTCAGTCCACAACAATTTGACATTATTTAATGCGAAATTAACTTTTTAAGAACAAAATAATATCTTAAGAAAATTTATATAATTACGCTTAACTCTAGTACAATTGTAACCGTATGAAGGGGTTAGAATGACAGTGCAGTAATTCAATGTTTAGTAATTTGAGAAATGAGAGGTTTTTTTTAACTTGTCGTATTGCCGTTGCATTAAATGATCCAAATTGTTTTGCCCTCTAGCGACTCCCTAAGTGAACTATGATTTATTTGACTGTCACACTGAACAGAAATTAATATACGTTCAGTGAAATGGTATCTAGATTTTTAAAATTTTTGACTTACTCCACTGATATTCTACCCCCCCCTTATATTGTTGCAAACACTTTCTAATATTTGACGTCAAGGAAGCTTGATTCTGAATCCAATAACGGTGAATTAGGAAGATTTTGTTGGACTAGCAACTACAGATTCTATGGAAACTAGAGATTTATTTTATACCAGAATCAATTATCCAGTTTTTTCCAGGTTAATTGTAACATTATTTCGACTGGTATATAAAAAGAAAAATCAGTGAAAATGACGTTATTTTAATTTTATTCCAAAAATTCAGGTTTAAAAATCCATTTTTTTATGATTCACATTTCTTTTAAATATGAAAGTTGAACACTGTTCTTTGTGTGCAAATAATTTAATACATTTTTGTCTGTGTTTACTCTGCTCTATTACAAAGACAGAAAACTGTAGTAGACCTGCCAGTATATTACGAAATATAATGTAATGTATATTGAGGTTGTATTTAAACTACTAGAACCACACTTAGTATCACTACTATAGGCCCGGAACTCTAGAAATAATAAACGAACATTAATAAGTAGAACGTCATTTATGTTCAAAGGTCAATTTCTGAAATAATTATAATTCTCTCTTTTACATAGTGTGGTGACTAGAGAGTCTTTTAACTTATGTTGGTCAGAAGGGCCACATTTCCCTACCAACCTCTACTATAAATGGTCAACTAAAATAGTTTATTTTTAAAAGCCCGAATTTTGTTTAACGCATAAGATAATCTAATAGCGTAAAGGCATTCACATCGTATTCAGCAATACGGAAAGACTTTCCAGGTGAAGGTTCATATGACTTTAAAATACAACGTCAAATTCACAATTTCGTTTGATTCAAGGTTCATTTGGGAAATGGACCAGCGCAGCGGACATAGCTTGTTAGTAATATATACATAAACTACATAGCCTTACGTTGGTGATATGCATAGCATATGGTGTTCTTATTGAATATGTCAGAATATGGTAAAATTTTAGCATGAAGACGACCCTCTAACCTCTTTATTTTTATACATAAATTGAAAAAAGACATAATTTCCAGTCGAATGGCTATTTCTGGGAGGGGGGGGGGTGTTCTGTGCTATTTTGAAGATTAAATTGTATAAGGAGTCCTCTTTTTTTCTTTTTTTTTTGGGGGGGGGGGTGGCAACTGACTGTAACCATATCGAATTTTTAATGCCGAAGCAAAATAGTAAGCTGCTTAAATAAGGGGCTTAAACTCAATCTTTGCGCCTTTCGAATCATTATATTGTGGAAAATGTTCCAGCTTGCGCGTTTTTGCATCTCTACTACATAACAAGCCATTCTTCACAGCCTCTTAGTTAAGGTATTGTGAAAGGTTTCAGAAAAAAATGTACTTTTATGACCAATAGTTTTTGTAAAGTGTACAAAAGAAAACCACTTATATTCTATCCGAATCGCAGAATTTGATCCTACCACGAATAATTAAACGGTGGGTGATATGAAAAGATTTCATATCTTTTCTATTTAATTTATAATGATGAAAAAATAATCAAAATTTCACACCGGGATTTTTTTTTTATTTTAAATTTTAATATTAAACATTCGTTATATAGTTATCTTAGGTTTGTAAAATATTCAATCTAGACTCCTAACTGTGCATCAATGCAAGTTAAGAGTTCCCGAAATATAAAAATAAAATGTAATTTTTTTCGTGCAGCTATTGTCGTGGTTTAAAATTAATGTACCTAGTTCTTAATCTTAGTCGAAAATTCTTTTTGATTTCTCGACGTTTATCAGGAATATGACTTAGCTAAGTATTTTTCTAATTATTTTTATTTTACAAAACAATTACATACACGCATTACTGCAATTTAGTATTTTTTTTAACCTTTTAATTCTTATTTAATGCCTAATGAAGGATATTTAAGCTTCAAGGAACAGTTACCAGAGCGACTACTACAAATATGCTCAATGCGCAATAGCTTTTTTTCCGTCCTTCACCCTTATTTACTAAATTTAACGTTGTATGAAGTAAACCTTTGGATGTCAGAGGTAAAAAAAAGTTACATTACATTATGTCAACATTATAGCAAGGAGACAATGTATATTTTACTTGCACTGAAGTAAAATTTTCGACTTTGTATTCCTAAAACCTGGTGTAACTTTGTAATAAATGATCGTCGACTTGTGGGTGGTGTAGTTCGATTGAGAATTAAACAATACTCCACTATCCTTATTTAAAACAAATTGAATTACCCCCCACCCCACCCCTAAACAACGTAAACATCTTTATTTTTGGGGAACTCGTAGGATCTTTTTTCTAGCGCCAAAACACAGTTGCTTTGAAACTTTCGTGAATGACCATCAGTTATTTCTGTCAAAACCTACATTAACTGCACTGATGTAAAATAGACGACTTTATATTTGTAAAACTTGGTGTAACTTTGTAACAAATCACTGTATTGACTTACGGATGGAATCGTTCGATTCAGAGTTAAAATATGCATAACTAACCGCTTGACCTAATTAAAAAAAAATTTCCCCTCATCCCTGAATTTAAGTTTCCACCTATTTCCCCACAAAAAAACAGGGTAAAACAACATTTGTTTGAGGATTCATCGTGCCAAAACGCCGTTCTTCCCAAGTTTTGGGGAATGGCCATCAGTTGTTTAAAAAAATCGCTATTTGTGCTATGCTTGTACTAACATGCGTGATACGTCCACAGCATATCCATATGAAACTGACAACATATCCAGAAATTTTAATAATTATTGTATAATAAAAAATGTGTGTCATAGTCACAACACTAAATAATAAAAGGATTAATTCAGTTTTTGTGTTACATTCTTTTTACTATGGTAAAAAAAAAAAATCCCGAAGTTGAACTACTTTTCGGGAAGATGAACGTTTACCTCCCCTTATGTTTCAATATTCAAATAATTTCAATTAGCAGTGCGAAAAACATCGATATATTTAAATTTCACCACAATGTATTTTATTCATACATAACATCACGCTACGTTATAACAATAGATTATATTTTACATTTAATAAGAATAGTTCTTCACAAAACTAATTATTTCATTATTTTAAGGTCCAACTAATCATGGAAATTAATATTTTAACCACAATATAAGATACTTAGAACAATGTTCACGGTTTCGATACCAGAACCGGTATGGGCGATGTGAATTTAAAAAGTTTCATTTTTTTGTGAGAAAATTATATTTTAATAAACGGAGATTTTAAGTAAAATCAAAGTTAATCAAAGGTAACTGCTTTGAATTTGTAGAAAATCAAAACAGTCCAATGTAATATTTATGACTACACTGGAACAAAGATTAGCTTGAGAAATAGTCGTGTAAAACCAAAATTCTGAATATGAAAACATGCACAAAACTAACATGCACTCTTTATATTTGTGTTTATCTATTGAAAAACATCATGAAAATAAGTTTGTGAAAACAAAATTTTAAAAGAAGGCTTTTGAATATTTTAATACGAAGCGTTTATCAAGATATTTTTGGTTTAATACTCTGGAAACCCTGAATAGCTGTCGGCGTTATTTTTTCCATATAATATATAGTGTAGAAATGAGAAGCAAAGCAAATATGCGATAAGAAGTTTCATACAAAAACGTCCTAAACATGCGTTACATGTTTGAATATTACGGAAGATTAAAAATGAAATTTAAAGTCTACATGAACTATTGGATTTGAAAACAGCCTTAAAAATAGAAAACAACAGATTAAAAAAAAAAAAAAAGTTTTAGAGGTTTTAAATATTGTATGTGTGAGTGGGGGGGAGGGGGGGGTAAAAAGTTTTCGGCTAGACAGAAAATTTAGGTTGCAGATTATATATTTATTTTTACCAGAGAACAGTATATAGGACTGAAGTTTTCTTCAAATAAGAGTTTAAAAGTTTTTAAACTTTGTATTCTCGTGGGATGAGAGAGGAACATGAATTTTGAAGAAATGGGCTTTCTAATTTAGGTGATTTGTTATTTATTATTGTTAATAATGTACAACAAATAAGACAGAGTATTATTTTGTACATAAATGTTGATTTAAAGATTTTATTTTTTCTTTTACTAGAGGCTAGTAAAGCTGGGAAGCAGACATTTTCGGGGTAGAGAAATAATATAAATGGTTGATTGTTTATTCATTGTTGCTATAGAGGAGGAAGTCAAGCATATATTATTTTTAGTATATAGTTTGAATACTACTTTTACCAGGCTTTAAATTTTGATGAGTGTTCTTAAGTTTGCAAGATTTTAACCCGAAATTTATTTCTTTTAAATGTAGCTTCTCCCTACGAATGGAACGATGTAGTGAGCTTTATGAATCACCTAGTTTCAAAGCAACTTAATATCCAGTATAAAGGTAATCGACTTGCATAGCAAATGGGGAGCCATAACAAAATATATAATTGCAGCAAAGAATGTCTATATGATTTTATTTATTATGTTTAAGTTATTATTTTTTTCTGGCTCAATACGTAGAAAACGAAACAGAAAATAATGTGGATAAATAAGACACCAATGACACTTGGAGGGTTAAAGATTTTAAACTGCGTATGCTGATAAATGGAGGAATGAGGGGTACTTTAGACTGAGGAGTAATTATCTACTTACTGTTAATACAGTGCAACAAATAGGACAGAACCATTTTTTAAATAGAGTTTTCAAGATTTGTTTTTGCTGGGGATAGTAAAGCGAAAGAATATATTTCGGCTGAAGGTAGATAATTTAGATGATTTATTATTTACTTATCGTTATTAGACAGCAACAAGCAGGATAGAAGAATATCTTAAAATAAAAGTTTAAAGGTTTAATTTTGTTTTTCTGAGGGGGGAGGGTGAAGCAAAAGAATGAACAGATATTTGGGGTGCATTGAGGTAACAAATACGACTGATTAATTGTTTTTGTAAAGACTTTTTTTTTTACTTACTGTTACTAGCAAGCAACAAATAGAACAGAAGATTGTAAGTTTCTCAAGATTTTAAACTCTTTGTTCTAAGAGCGTGGGGGAGAGGGGATCAGGGAAGGGATGTGGACATTTCATGCGGAGTGGACGTGTTTCATTCTGATTGTAATAAAGAATATGTGAAATTTCACTGTATAATTCAAAAGATGAAAAATTTTCTCTCTTCGATTTTTAAATCAATATGTTTTTAGGAAAAAAACTGTACGTGTATGTAGGGGGGGGCATATATTTGGGTTTGGAAAATAAATCAAAATGGTTTAAAAGTTCTTAGGGGGGGGGGCTTACTTCCGAGAGGGCTTACAATTCGACTCTTTCAGTATTTTCAGTTTCAAAGTATACACCATAACAGCGTTTCTCAAACTTTTTACTTGTACGCACTACTTTAATACTCTGCCTAATTATTTTTATACTTGTTACTCTCTTGTTTTATATTTGTAACTCTCTTTTTTTTTTACTAAGCCATAATTCAGGGCATGAAATTTCCGCTCGCCAGCTCGCCATTGGCGTGCAAATATTTAAGGTTGGCGAGTAAGTTTCGCCTTTTGAAATATTGGTTTTCGAATCTAACGCTATACGCTCAGAATATCGTACCTCAATCTAGCGACACGCGGAAGTGTTTTAAAATCAATCGACGGCATTTATCTTCCAAAAGAAGAAAAAATGCGGCGTGACCCAGTTCCATTTCTCTCCTACGGAGGAACGAACTTCCCCTGTCTACATTCGTTCCCCCGCTTTCGCACCACGCAAGCGCCAAGGCTGCCCTTTTCGTTTCCGAGGCTGAATATGATCGCTCTTCACTCCTGCTCGAAGTGAATCAGGTTTCGCCACCTAATCACAGCTTCTTGAAACACGGTAAAAAGTATTCGCTTTCTCCCGAATTTTTAACATTTAAAAATGGTTCATATTTTTCATGAATGTAAAATATTCTGGATTTAACAGGCAGCTCCTTCTAACAATCGTCAATTTAAATTCAGTTTGTCTTAAATAGTTCATTTTCTGGGCAGGTGTGGTGGCCGACGTTACTATCTGAATGAATATAAAATAGTGGCGATGAAAAATTTTAGTCTGGCTAGTACCTTTTCAACTGAAATAACATGCCCTGCCATATTTAGTTATAATATATAATGTACAATTAATTTGAATTTTATTATTTATGTTTCTGTTTCTTTTTAAAGCTTAGAAGACCACATTTTTCTTTTTTCAGAAAAACCAGTGATCGGGGGACCACAGTTTGAGAAGCGCGGCATTTAACATTAAAAGTGGACTTATGTCTTCGTTTAAGCCAGCAAGACACCCGCAGTTACATTTACTCAAGATTTAATATTGATATGTCCACTCACATGTTAAATATGGTGTTATAAAATTGTCAAAAAAAATGCATGTATCTCCCTGAAAATTAATTACTCTATTAAAAGCTTAACAAAATTGAAAATGTATATATATATATAACAAAATTGCATTACTACACATATAATGTCACTAAAGGTTTTCATATTAAAATAACCTAAAATATATCGTATTATAACTTAAGTTATCGTTCAGCACTGTATCGTCGAATCACTATAATAAAATAAGAGAAACTAGTCGTTGGGGGCCACCGTAATACTTACCCATCATGCATATGCATATTATAAAATATGAAAATAAAACATGTATAAACTTCTTATAAAATGCATTGCTCGAATAAAATCGTGGCTTGATGACGTCATAAACTTTAAATGCTCTATTACTGAATTGCGTAAAAGATACTTATAACTCCAAAAATTATAATCTTATTAACTAACGATTAAGCGTCTCATTTCCAATTAAAACATATCTTTGAATTGACATTTGGATGAAGTACAGGGTCATGAAAAATCGAAGAGTGTGGTAAATAGGATTACAAATATCTCAGCAACTAATTATCCGATCGACTTCCTTCGTTATGCAAAATTTATGTTTTTTCATTGTCTTTTATAATCTGTCCTTAAAATAAACAATTTCGAAAATGTTTATATACCTTTTATCACAACGAAAATCTCGAGAGTCCGAAAAAAATAGTTCCGGATAATCGAGGTTACTGAAATTCAATAAGCATCTTACCATTATTACATACTAAGTACATACCAAATTTCGAGTCTCTATCTCAATTTGTTCGGGAGATAGAGTGATTACAGACACACAGACGGACGGCATTTTTTTTTTCCAAAAATATGGTTTTCGGAATCTCCAGTGTCTGAAACGTGTAAATCCGTCAAAATATTTTTTTCGATTTTCAAAACGATTACAAGATTTACCCTATACTACGTATGATGGGTAAGTAAAATGAATAAACATCTTTAACTTTAAAACAAACCTACCACAAATCTCCCTCCTTATCTCTCCATGAGTTTTATCTAGACTTGAAGTTTCATTTTGAATTCAACATACGCCATTTTTTGCATATATTCGGCAAATAATGTATGTTTATAACAATAAAAGATCGTAAAATTGTATAAAGTTTTATGGCATGCCCTTTTATGCATATCTTCCAAAAAATAAGCTTGTGTTAGGATCATCATTTTTTTAAGCATTTTGAATGGCTCGTTCATATGAAATGTTTGTTTTCCTTCTGATACATGTATGATACATAATATTTTAAAACAAATATTGTAGATATACGTTCATATTTAGTATTGTGTCAGGCAAAAAGTTTAACAAACACTACGTAATAAAATAATATTCAGGTTTTGTGTAACTAAGACGCCGCTAGATTTTTTTTTACACCTAGAGGGGTTTTTTGTTTTGAAACGAACATTTGTACTTTGTACGTGAGTACTTTGTACGAGAAATTTAAAAATTAAGATGGATCTAGTGTTACGTATTGCAAAATATGCAAATACTGTAAAGAAATATAAAACATACAATTTTGTTTTGCGTAAAATTTTAAAACTGCTAAATGTTATAGAGGGAAATGGAAGTATTTGTAATTGGAAATGAAATAACTCTTTAAAGCATCAGATACTTTTTCAATGAGGCAAACTTTATTTATATATTATTGTATGTTTTTTCGAAATAAAACGACTACGAATTTACTTTGCGTTTAGAACATGTAAAAGTCGATTTATTCGCAACTACGATTGCAATGTGATGATAAAAAGTAAATCACCAAAGAAAATGCAGAATACATACACACGCACATATAATATATATATATATGTATGTTTGTGTATATAGGTACGAATAACAGGGCACGCACTGGTCATTCGCCAACGTGCCAATAGCGAATAAATCACAAAACATGTGACGAAACATTTGGTGAATCATATTTTAGCTGCATAAAAAATAAATTTCACATGGCCAAGATATTTTTATATCGGTACATGCTCCTCTAAACATAAATTAATATTTGATTTTCTTAACCGACAACATAAACAGAAATGTCCTATTCAAAAATAACTCGAGAAGAAACAGTTGACATAAAAGTAAACGATCTTACAAGGGACCTACACTTTTGGTACAGCTTGCACATAGCATCGAGACCTGGTGCATTTTGCAGCCATATTTTAGAGGCATAAAAAATAAATTTCACATGGCCAAGATATTTTTATATCGGTACATGTTCCTCTAAACATAAATTAATATTTGATTTTCTTAACCGACAACATAAACAGAAATGTCCTATTCAAAAATAACTCGAGAAAAAACAGTGGACATAACAGTAAACGATCTTACAAGGGACCTACACTTTTGGTACAGCTTGCATATAGCATCGAGACCTGGTGCATTTTGCAGCCCTATACTTACAAGTTTGAGAACCGATAAGATTTCGCAGTTAAAATAACATTTTATATAATTTTTTATACTTTTATTTTTTATTATTGGATTTTAAATTGTTAATTTAACGCCAAAAGCGAGTTAAGTAGCCAAATAGGGTGCTACGAATCCAAACTATTACTCACACAGAGCAGATGACAATGACATTTGCCCAGGGATGGCAAGAAAAATTATACGGTAACAAGTAAAGCCAATTTCGTGACTCCAAAATTGCAATTATATTGTTGTATTTTTTCAAAATCAAATTTGCATGTTCTTAAAGGAATTTTTAAACTTTTTTTCAATATTTTATACTTATTATTTACAAATTTGTATTTTTAAGTGCTCAAAAAAATAATAAGAATAATTAATTGAATAGTCCGATAAGTGCATTTCCAGGGGACGTTATGCTGCTGTAAAATCAAAAGATACGCTTTTAACAGAAAAATGTTATTGATTCTCAAACTTTGTAATATAGGTCTTTAAAATGCACCAGGTATCAGTGCGAGGTGCACCAAAAGTGGTTCCCTTGTTAGTGATTTTGCGTTTTATTTATAAAGGTTGTTTTATTTTTATTGTTACATTTGTTTTGTTGTTACATTTTATTCTTTTCCACATCAGCAAGTTGTGCATTTGACATCAGTTTAATTTATTGTTATATTTTATTTTTTTGAATGTGTACCTAACAGAACTTATCTTGATTTCAAAAAAGTTCCCAGGTGATACAATGTAGCGGATAATCATTTTCAGTTTTTTTAATATTTGACACTTATACATTATCAAGGCCATATGATGAACATATGCTTAGCGATTATCCTTTGGTCGTTAGAAAGTCATTCTGTAACAATAAGGGCTTCGAAATATATTTGCGGATTTTCTTCCAAAAATGATTAATTTTGCTTAAACCGTTCGCTTAAATTAAAACCTTTCATAATTCAACATTTTCGATGCTGTACATTATATTGTACTTTACTAATTTATATTTTTTTAGATTAAAATAAATCTAGTGGTATAATAAATTTACCGTTATTATTATAGTTTCATCACGCAAAAAAAGTTCATTTTACTTTTAAATCATTCATATCATTTAAATGTAATTCAAATTCAACATCTATCGTCGATATATGAACGAAATAGAAAAAAAAATTAAAATACCCACGAAACATACAAAGGATTAGAAAATCAACGCTTTTAAAAATAATATACATAATATGCATTGAATAATTCATATTAGATTTCTTCATATCCAACAACAATTTAAATTCTACAACAAACTATTCCCTACTTGTTTCCCTTTATTCACAAACACAAAAACTTTTCTTTCAAGGATGAATTAATTGTTTGATTGTTTTAATACATTTTCCACAAACTGTTTTATTCTTGAGGGCCGAAATTCATCAAATGTGTTTGTTTTAGCTGCAGGCATTAAACTTTGATAAAGTTTCAGTTAAATGTGTAAACTTACATTTTTATTGCGAAAGAAAAAGTTTTATTAGATTTCAGAAAATTAGCAGAAGCTTTGTCGATATACTAAAACAAGGTGTTAGAGTTTCTTATTCAATAGAAAAATCTAGAATCTTATTTAGTTTCAGAAATATTTGCAAATACATTAAAAGTTGTGTATTTTTCCAGTACAAGGGCCTTGATATTTGTTTTTGAAGCTTGTAGGAATCCGGACTTCGGAAAGTGAAATTCGTTGCCAAATGATATAAACAGCTATGAAAACACACCTGATGAATATTTATGTTTGTTTAGATATGTATGTACAAATATATCGGGTGTCCCAAAATGACTGATGGATTTTAAAATTCAATAACTTGCAAAGGCTGACATATATTAAAAAATTCTTTCAGGGGGGTTATGTATGATGTCAGGAGTTTTTAACTGTGACTCTTAATTTTAGTTCGAATTTCAAACAACAGATGACGTTGACAGAGATTGGTGTTCAGTCGAGGCCGAAATTGACGCCACTCAGCTGTGATGCTTATATAAGAGCTCAGCTTAGATAAATAGCTTGTTTATATAAAATAAATTGTAGAAGTATTGAACAAAATGCTTGGGCATATGAAAAAGTTAAATAAGTTTCCAAGACATATGCATGAAAAATATGCTTCACTTGCCAAGCCCATTTTCTCAATCTCGCAAAGGCAGATGTGCTCGGGAAATGTACAAAAAATTAAATGTAAGATGATGATTTAAAAAAATACATATTCATAAATACAAAATATTTAGTAATGAATGATTTCAATATATGAATAGGAATTTTCTTGTGTTTGATTTAGCTATTGATATGAAACATTTTCAATCTCTCAAATTGTTGTTCAGATACAAATCACAAAATTTAGTTTAATATTCTTAAAGTCTATATAATTTCACATTTCGGCATGTGTGTCGTAACATTTTGCAGTTGCAGTCCAATGATGTATATATATATATATATATATATATATATTACTCAACTACGCTGTTACAGATGCAATTTTTCATAACAGTTATGAAATATACATTATATGATTAAATATACAATAAAAGTAGTAAAATTTAAGTTTTAATTTCAGTGCTATATAATATGAAACTGGTACCTATTTCGACCCGATATACGATAGGGGACTCACTTTACGTTTATTATAAATACGGCATAGAACTGGCGAAAACTTCAAAAATACATATATAAACGTAAAATCTCTGTCGGCGAACTTCAAATGTATACGTATATGTTATTTTTTATTTTTTTTTATTTCAACTATATTTAATTTCTGTGAGTCTACATGATTTTTATCATAGAAAATCTCCTAACGATTTGTTCTACCTTTCCTTGTATTTCCATTAAAAAAAAAAATAAAATAAAAAAATGTTTTGAATTTAATTTAAGTGAAATGAAAAATAAACTTCAAATTAAAATGGCATATTTTTAAATAACACTTATTAAATCCTATTTTATTATGAAAAAATAAATACTCTGTTAATCTACGAAATCTGTGTTATCAAGCAACAAAGTTATCAAGTTAAAAAAAAAGTTTTTTTTTTTTTTTTTAAACAAAACGTTTTTTTCCCAGTCTGTTTTTATTCAAATACAGAAAAGTACAGTCTTATTTCTATACATTAATTTCATTTTTTGGAAGCTCACAGGTGCACATAAAAGAATTTTTCTTAAAGAGAGTTTCTAATTTGAGAAGGATTTCTGGTGTAGATTTAGAGGGTGAACGATCTTCTGGCTGTTTGAATTATACTGTTTTATTTTCCATGTATGTTAAATATTTGTTAAATCGTTAATTTTCTTTTTCGTTCATTTTTAAAATGGTTAATGCTTGTTGTTTAATCTCTTCCAGCAGTTTTCTTCTATAATTGGACAATGCGTTTACAACAATTGGTCAATTAAATTTTTTTTACTAAAAAAAGCAAAAATGTTATTTCTAAATAACAAAAATATATTGTGTTAGAAAAAAGTTAGGACCAGCAAAAAACAAAGAGAAATTTTTTTATTTTGCTGAAGAACTAATATCATTACAAGTTTTGTTATTCGTTTTAAATTACAATATTATGTTTAGAAAAATAAGCAAATAATTAATTTATACGTAACACAAGTTGGTGAAAAAGTTTAGGACCACTATATTGAATTTTTAAATTACACATGTAAAAGATTTGTACATTAATTTTCAGTACTTTGTTTGATTCCCATTAACACGAGTAACTTCCAAAAGACACTATGATAATGGTTCGGCCTGGTTTTTGCATGTAGAAATGGATATTTTGTGCAATGTTTCAAAAATGGCTGCTTTCAATTAAAAAATCGAGTCAAACAAAGTCGTTGGCATAAAATCGACGAACCGAGTTTCCCCACGAGTTTTTCATGGGACTTAGGTCAGGACCTTAAGAGTCTACACTAGTCACGGGAAGAAACGCTAAAGGTAATGTTAAGTCTATGGGAAAGTTCTACCGCGATTTCTCGCTCGCTTTTTAATATTTTTAAATGCCTTTTTTGCACAGGATAGCTGAGGTCAATCTCCAACGTTGTTAGTTTTTACTTTTTCGATTTTTGTTGCAGTTTTTTTATAAGCGGGCATATTCAATTTTGGAACCGGTTGGAACCATTTCTGAAAGTGAAAGTACCCTAAAATAACTGTAACCAAAATCGAAAAAGTTAAAAATAACAACGTTGGAGATTGGCCTCAGCTATCCTGTGCAAAAAAAAAAAAAAAAAAAAAAAAAAAAAAGCCTTTAAAAATATTAGAATGCGATCGAGAAATCGCGCTAGAACCTTCCCATAGACTTAACATTATCTTGAGCGTTTTTTCCCGTGACTGATTCAGGCTCTGGCTGAAAAATCCAAAATTTTAATGTTCTTTGCAGATAACCGATCTAAAGTAGACACAGACTTGTGAATAGAAGCGTTATCTTGAAGCAACACCTGATCCATAACGTCATCTTTAAGTGGAAAAAATTATTACCAGGAATATCTTGATAGTCAAAGGAGTTCATCTTTATCATGGTGAAAAGCAAACTTATTTTTCCTTTAGCATTACGGCACGCCCAAATCATCACAATGCCACCACCCTCAGCACGCTTTGAAAGCAGATATGGCTCACATATGGCTCAGCAGATATGGTAAATTTTGCGAGTAATATCTTAAACCATCTGGTCCATTAAGGTTGAATTTTTTTTCATCAGTAAAAAACAATTTTTGCCATGGATTGCAGTTTAAAACATTGGACGATACGAATTTTTGTCTTGCATCAATGTGTTGCTTTTGTAGTTTTGGCTTGGATTTGAATTTATCTTAATTCAAGGATTCTGCATTTTTTAACACATTCCTAGCAGTTCTGAACGTTACTGAGAGTTCTATAGAAGATTTTACAGTAGAAGAATAAGCACAATCTTAAACCGCCTTTTTTGTAACGTTTCGTTTACACCGGATTGAGAGTTTTGATGGCCGTCCTCTTCTTTTATTTCTCCCATAGCTCATTCAATCGGAAAAAAAATTGGGAACATCAGTTTCAGTTTTATATTTATTTTTAGGGAAATTTGGCATTCACTCAGATCGCAATCCGACAAAGTCGTGAATTTTTTCTCCAGTCAATGAGTTCGCGCGACCCATGCACAGAGTAGCAGCTGAATATATCAAAACTTCAAATCTAGTGACTAACTCAACCTATAAACAGCATCAAAGATATGAGTCCCGCATAAAATGCTACAGTCATGGCGTTATCTGGTTGTTTTAGGTTTAAGCTACTGGTCTTAAACTAATTTTCATTTGTTAATATTACAAAATTTTAACACTTAAAGATTAAAATTATTTTTTATATTTACAATTCCATTAACTTCACATATTAATATCAGATAGTTGTGTCTAAATTCAAGATATTCAATTGTTTTCGGAATTTTATTCTAAACATCAAAATTAGCGTGTGCTCTTAAACTTTCTACCAGCACTGTATTCGTTTCGTAAATATTTAAAATATACTAATAGCAATATTTTTGTATGACAGCAATACTTTGTTTAAGTAAGAAGGAATATTTTAACTTTATGATGTCATTTACAATTTATAATTGCCTGACAATTATTTTTGGCTATTTATTTATACTTCTGTGATACAAATTATTTTCATTGTTATGCCACAATGTAAATCCTGTCTCTAAATCCTTAATATCTACCTAAAAATGTGATATTTTCAAAATTATATGTAAATTAGTTCTGATTTGTTATTTCTTATTCTGGAAGTTTGTTAAGAAATGAAGTCGAATATCTAGCAGCTGTGCGATGAAAACTGATAAGACGTCACATTATACTGCAATGTTCCTTGCAGTTTGAAAATTTATTTATCTAATTTCCCCTGTGTGTCATTTAATCTATCTGCAAGGAGTTGTAAAACTACAAGATTGTTATCTTCTTGTGAGTTGGGTAAATCTGGAAAACAAATAAACAATATCTAGTAAAATATTTATTTCGCGAATATCTTTAAATAGTCGTGGGAAAATGCTTAGAAAGAAAAACAACATTTTGAACTTCTGATGAAATGCATGATACATTTGCAAATGATTGTTATGATAATTCAGAATGCATTCTTAATCGTAGATATGATGAACACTTAATCACAGTAGCAAAGTAAATTATGCTACGATTCCGTATTTTGCAATTTACGAAAATGTTGCATCCTGTGAATATGTTAATCTTTAAATGTTTTATGCCTTTATTTAAAATTTACATTCTTCATAAATGCATAAATAAGTTTAATACTCAAGCAGAATGTTAGATTTATATTAATTTGAAATAAAATATAAATAAGATTATTTGTGCATTATCATTTATATTATGATTTACTTTATTAAATACATAGAAGTTAAAATTGATCGGGGTGAGTATGTGGTATGAGATACTGATTTTTAAAGTACAGGGCGATTAACAAAATATTTTAAAAACTGTAAGATGTGATACTGCTCGCTAAATAAGTAATTAGTGTATAAGAAACTTGGGTTGTAATTCATTTTTCACTGAAAAATACAAAATGTATGTTTTCAATCAGAAAGATACCATTGTTCATAAATTTAACTACAATAAAGATATTTGAAAGCACTTTTTAATAATTTTACTTTGTTTTATGCGAAATACAATAATAGCACGAAAGCTGGTAAATATGTAAAGCATTTAAGTAAGCCAAACTGCAGGAATTGACAAGTATATTCGAAAGTATGAACCGTATAGATCAGTGCTAAGTAGATGTTAGTCATGTGTGCTATTTCCCGTAATATCATTTCATTTCATGCAAAGAAAAGTCAATTCATTTCAAATTTTGCCAAAAAAATTTCATTATTGTTAATGTTGGGAACAAAAACCCGAATTGGAATTACATTAAAGCAAAGCACAATGCATATTTTGTTGAATAATTGTATTGTGAACGTATTTTCGTACACGAACGTTGTTTATTGTAGTGTGCACTATCACCTCTTAAAGTTTGTTTAGTCCTTTTGCGTCATCTCGCATATCAGTCTGCTGAAGATGTTAACAATGTATACCTGCGAAATAAAAATATTTGTGCCTAAACAAGTATTTTTATAAAAATCTCAAAAACATTTTTATGAATATTTGCCATTAAATAAGTTAAAATAAAATATCACAACAAATATAGAGTCCACTTTGATGTTTTCTGTTTGCATTAAAAAAATATTTTAAAAAATAAAACAAAATCTCTTATCTATATATGATAACTAAGATTATTAAAGATACAGAATAATTCAGATGTGATATCAATCACATCTGAAACCATATCAACGAGTAATTGAAAAAAACATAATAGTAATAACAAACAACACGATATGCAATAAATAAAAGTATAAGGCGACAACATCAGCTTTGAAAGACTAAAAATAGTTTATATTATGTCACAAAATATTTTGTTTTAATGTAAAGGGTGATACTATTAAAGAAAACATATATGTAGAACTAAAAATAGAAAGAAATGCAATGGTCTACAATAACTGCTGCGCGATGTGCCATTGATAATAAAGTGATACAGACATACGAAACGAGTGCATTTAAATTTTCCTTATATTATTTATATCAAACATTCGCAGATTATTATTAATATTATTATTTTTTTAATTATACACTAAACGTGCCTAATATACTGTCAAACTTTGGTTTTTCATATATTTCTCAAAAGAAAAAAATTCTTAGAAGTTTGGTTTTGATCCTATTTTGTATGCATTGCGACAATAGATTATCTTTTTATAGGTTATTTGTATTTACAACATATTATATGTATAGAAATTGCATGTAACATCCTTAAATTTAACCATAGACAAGAAGTGTAATTGTGGACTTTAATGCACGCTATATATACAGAACTGTACTATAATGCGTGCTTCTATATACAGAAAGTGAAGTCGTGAGTGGGAAAAATGTAACATGAAGTATGTATGTAAATATTTATACATAATTAATCTGACAATTTATAGAACGAAATTACAGTTTCACTTTAAAGAACTTAATTTTCAGGCCTATTTAAATTCAATACAATTTCCTTTCAATTCGGAACGTCAAAAACTAAATAACAATTCTCTTATTTTAATAAAGAATGTATGAAGGCAAACATGTTCTGTAAAAAAACTATACAAACAGATTGTGATTAAATTTTCGACGAGTTTCAAAGGTTGTTATTTTATCTAGAAGAAAGTAATTTATCTTAGTTAATGATATTTTCATTCATTTAAAAAAATAATGTTCGGTAAAAAAAGAAAAGAAAAGAAAAGAAAATCCATTGCCAATTCAAATATATTTTATTCAATACATGAGTAAAAAGAAATACGAGAACGAAACTTACTAAGATTACTTAAATTTGTCGTCTATGACTTTTTATGTTTTGTACATTTGTTTTTCTAACAATTGAACGGAAAATATATTTTTAACAAATGTAGGTGATTATACTTTAATTTATAAGGGAAAATAGGTTTAATGTTCTACAAACATAAACATACAAAGCATTTTTAAATAAATACCGTACATTTGTTTTGAAAATTCCTAGAGATTAAAACAAAATTTAAGCTAAGAATAATTAGAAGCACTATGTGTATTTTTATTTATTTTAAAAATAAAGATCTATAAACCACTGAGGGATTTTTATAGATAAAAGGTCATTCTTCAAAATAAAATTAAGTATACATGAAAAGTTTCATAAATAATTTAATTTCAATTCGAAATGGCAAAAACTAAATAGCAATTCTCTTATTGTAATAAACAATGTATAAAGGCAAATATGTTCTCTAAAAAAATACTATACAAAACTATTGTGATTTAAAAAATATTCGTCTTTTTTGAAAAGTTATCATTTTGTATAGAAGAAAGTAATATACCTCAGTTAATGGCATTTTCAATCATTAAAAAAATAATGTTTGTTAAGAAAAAGAAAATGCATTGACAATACAAACGTATTTTATTCTAGACATCAGTAAAAGGAAATACGAGAACAAAATTTACTAACATTACATAAATTTGTTCGTTTAAGATTTTTTATGTTTTGCACGTTTTTTTTTTTTTTTTTTTTTTTTTTTTTTTTTTTTTTTTTTTTTTTTAACAATTGGTCGGAAAATATTTTTTTATCAAATGCAGGTAATTATGCTTTAATTTGTAATGGGAAATATGTTTATTGCCCTACAGATATACAAATAAAAGGCATTCTTAAATAAATACAGGACATTTGTTTAAAAAATTCCTAGATAGAAAAACGTAATTTAAGCTAAGACTAATAAGAAGTAATATGTGTACTTTTATTGATCATAAAAATAAAGATCTAAAAACCAATGAGGGATTTTTGTAGATAAAGGTCATTCTTTAAAATAAAATTAAATATGATTCGAAAGTTTCATGAAATATATTTTCCATATTTTCAAAATCTGCTGAATCGTTTAATATTCTTACATTTACAATAATCAAATTCAACGCATATATTATAATTAAAAGTATGATTTTATCAATGTATTCCCCGAAATTCATTTAAATGAAAAATAAAACGCTATATGATTCTGTTGATTTTAATTAAATGGTTACATGGAACGTATATTTTCCCTAAAATTGAAATGATTCAATGTGATTATGTTAATGTACTTAAAAATACAATATATTTTTTTTATAAAAAAGCAATTTTTCTGACAGGTAATTTGTACATAAATTTAAATATATATCATTTAAAAACATTACTTTATTTTTTAAATACTATTTACTTAAGCGAATCTAACTTATTTATTTAAAAATGAATTTCAATGTCTAACGTGATGAAAAAATATTTATTTAATAATTCTTTTAAATTTTTATCTTTCCAAAATCGCTTTATCGTTTAAAAAAAAAAAATGCGTACATGGCTTTGATTACTTGAATTGAGGGATATCAGTTTATGACACAAATAATGGATTCATAAAATATTTTTTGTACCATATTGCGTGATTTAAAAATGTGCTTAATCACGTAAAGTATCCATATAGTTTATTTAGACTTTAGAGTACATTTCTTAAGTATAATTTTTCTGTAAAATGTCTACTTAATTCTGGAATATTTCTGATTTTAGAGACAAAATGCCAACTTTTTTGTCTAATGTAAAAAAAAATCGGTTATGTTTAAGCTAATTCTAGTATTTTAAACAATTTTACAAGCTGCCATAAAGTTTAACGGTTTTTGTTATCGATTTGTGAAGACGTTTGGTAAACTAAATATAAAAATCTAAGCTAAACTGAAATTTTAATATATAAACATGCATATGTGGCAATAATAATAATAATAATAAAACCGTAAATAGTATATATTTTAGATAAATAGTTTTTATTACATTTTGCCCTATACATTTTTAATGTATTATTTATTTTTGTGTTTAATGTTTTTTGTGCATTAAATGTCATTTCGTATATTGAAATAAACTTTTAAAAATTACTGCGGTGTTAAGTGCTAAATAAGAAAGAGTAAGGTAAGTAAATTAATTTTTTACATAAACATGTTCCTTTGTCTAAATTAGGGGATATAGAGCTTCACAAGGGGAAATCTGCAATTTTACGAGAGAAATTAGAGAATATAAATTTTCCCATATTTTAATGTCTAAGAATAAAGTATGTTTTAATGTAAATTTTTATGTCTAAGAATAAAGTAATAGATAAAAAAAAACAACAACAATCATGTTTATTTTGCATAATGTCCTCACTTAGGCCTGAAATGCAATTGTACAAAGAATAATTACAAAACATTTACATAGTTCAAAGCACCATTTATATATAAAAATATATTTTGAAATTTTTCTGGTTACTGTTGTAATTTAGAAGATTACATAGCTTTTTCGGTTGCTTATTGAATGCACTTTTGCAATCCTATTCACTCTGCAATATTTATCATGAGGAAACTTTTACCAGCGAAACTACTTAAAGTGTATCGAAATATTTAACCTTAATAATTGTCTCAAGATATGTAACCCGTAAAATATTACAAATTTCCACACTAAGTATTACCAATCTTAGAAAATTAATATATATCGTAATGGGGGATCGCAGAAAGATTGTAGTTAAAGCAAATTTCTCATTCTTCTGTTGCGAGCCTCACTCATAGTACATAAATATACAATAGGACATTTTAAACGAGAAATACACACGGCAATCAACTGTTTATAAAAGAGACGGCGGAATTTTCTTATAGGTAATAAGGTTACGGTGGGAAAGAAAAATGCCTACCTTAAAATTTGTGATTCTTTTTATTATTCATAGGACGTTATTTATTTCGAAAAAATATATATTTTGAAATAGATTTTTGTAAGGAATGCAAATGGTAACCAGTATATATATATATATCTATATATCTATATCTATCTATATATATATATATATATATATATATATATATATATCACAACGAATTTTAGAAACTTCAAACAATCGAAACCAAAATTAAGTTTAGTTTATTCCACTTCGTAGTTCTTGAGTTAAAAAAACTACCCACATTTTGATCTGTTTTTCGACGATTAAAAATGGATTTAACATTAGCAGTTGCACACTTTAAACTTTCCTAATATCAAACCTATTAAACCAAATGTTAAGCGCAAACCAAATGCCAACTGACAGCGACATGGATACTCCTGATGATAGCGATGCGACCTCCATCTTCTGTGAAAAAATTTGCTCTTCTGACATATGAGGATAAATTTAGGTCTCGTGTTTCATTGCAAATTTTATGGGCACACACAGAATGTGCGGGGGACGAAAATCATGTATATGTGCGACTACTGGAAATAAAATTAAAAAGTAGCATTTTTATGATTGTTGGTTGTTTTTATGATTATTTTATGTGTTCGCACAAATATTGTGGTTGGTCTATATTTAGACATTAGGTCTATAGTTAGAGAAAAATTACATAAACTGTTGGATATTATTTTATTGCAAAATACACAGAATATTTAAAAAAAAATTATCTCCCTATCTTGATCCTTGCACGTTATACGTTTTATTAACAAGTTAATGTATTAACATATTAACATGCAAATAGTCAACATATTGCTGGTCTAACCTGAAAATGAAACATCTGTCCCATATTAGGATCATTTTCTGTATATATATATATATATATATATATATATACATATATATATGATTACGAAATTACAAATAAATTACATATTTAAAATGCGTGTACTGAAACAATACATAATCTATATGAAAAATATAAAAGCAATATAATGTGATTCTTCGACACATATTCTCCTTATTTACAATTAATTTATGCATAACGTAGAAGAAAACAAATGTTATATTCGTATCTAATGGACCTGTCTTGACAGTTGAGAGGTCACATTTCATTATAAATCTGGAATTAAAAAATGGCAACAATTTCTTTAAATATGTAAATATGAAATAAAATTAACACAATTCCTACCATTCTGTATCTGCTGTCTTATTCGGGCATTCTTAATTTTATATAAAAAAATCCCTCTGTGAAGATAAATTATAATTGAGATAATAAAATATAATATAAAAGTTAATTTTATTATCACAAGACATTTTGAAACAAACTTCGCAAATTAACACTAATCAAATATTTCACGCACTTGCGACGATCTTAATCAAAAGGATACTTCATTACTGCAATTACGAAAACTTTAGAATAATAATACATAAACACTCTTATAATAATGAAAGCATGAAAGCTTTTGTTTGGATAATTTGTTAAAATAACAAACAACATATTTATTTTATTTAAATAAACAAAATGCATTCTTATTTAAGGTTAAATGAATATCTTTTTATTCTTTTGACACATATAAATGATCTTGAGTACCATTTTTATCAATGTAATTCAAAAGGCAGAATTTGATTACAATTCAAAGTTTAAATATTAACGAAATTGAAGTTGACATAGAATTAAAGAGAAGTTTTTCTCCCTTCTGATTAATGAATTACAAGTTTGAAAGCTCCCTTATTTTCATTTTATTCAAAAAACTCATAATATTTATAAGAAAATTTAGTTAACATGTTATAAGTCTTATTCTTTTGTAATATTATGTTTAAAAAATTGCCGAGAATAAAAAAACAATTTTCGTTGTTGTGTTTCAAAAATGTCTGCCATAGTTCTTTCTACTGCCGCTTGGCCGACTGTGACGGTATAAAAATGAAGCTGGGTCGCCAGCCGGCTGAGTGGTGCAAGTCCTGAAGGACTTGGGTGCCACCAGAGACCTCGATAAGTTATCCTTCCACTGGTGTATTTGTTATTATGTGCCGTTACATCTATCAAATTTTAGAAATCGAATTTTTCAAAGTAGTTTCCATATTTTCTACTCTAGTGTATTTTTTATGAGAAGTATGCTATTTTAATTTGTATCAGTCATTTTTCTTTATAATGATGACATGGAGCTGAATTTTCTTGCAATAAAAATACTTCTTTAGCTTACAAAAGTTCCCGTCTGGAAACCTTCAGTTTGAGTTTCCATACAAGAACTTTTGCAAGCTAAAGAAGTATTTTTATTGCAAGAAAATTCTGCTCCATGTCATCAAAATAACTACAAAATTATCACATTGCACAACTACAATCACATGAGAAAAGTCGAGAACGTAATTAAAATTATATACAGACAACTAGATAAACTTGTTTGCTGGATGCAACTCTGCAACCAAACGTAATTAGCATTACAGGAAGTTGCGTTCATATTAAATCAGTCGCGGAACACAAAATCTTGATTTATCCAATGGGAAAATGTGTTAAGGCTTCTATTAACGCTAAAAGTTGCCCATTTATAAAATAGCTGACATAGTAAGTATATTTGTACAGCTAATTTTCTTAACATGTTTCAATTTTCTTCTTGACAACTACTATTTTAGTGCAAATATCTTATACACAATCATTTCAGCGTATTCTGGAATAAGTTATCTTTCCACTGGTATATTTGTTACTATATTCCGTTACATCTATCTAATTTTAGAAATCGACTTTTTCAAAATAGTTTCTATATTTTCTACGCTAGAGTATTTTTTTATGAGAAGTACGCTACTTTAATTTTTGTCAGTCATTTTTCTTTAAAAAATGGTATTGTAAAATATTTTTAATTCTTCATAGCTTTTTAAAATTTAGAATTTGCGTTTAAAAGCTTAACTAAATTTAATATAAATATATATTTTTTAATTCGAGCAAATGTTTTCGTTTATTAATCAATAAAAAGTATTCAACTCATTATTTTTTTTTATGATTGGTATTCCTTCTTTGTTCCGTCGCAATGATAGCGATCAGATTTATGATTGTTCCTATTTTTTTTTTCATCAGGATTTTCAAATGATGTAATGTTATTTATTTTGTGTGTAACCAGAAATCTATAATGATAATAAACTCATTAGGTTTATGCAAATTTAGAATGGGATAAAAATAAGCACCTCAGTATTAAGCCAACTATCACTAAACATACGGGATTATATAAAAAAATAATAATATTTTGTTTTCATGTACCATGTTTTGTTTTTTTCATATTTAAAACTGAGACTTTTAATTAAAGTCATGGTGTTGAAAATGATTGATTTTTAAAATCCGCGCTTAGTGATATTGGTATTGGGTGATATTAAATTTTTAATAGGATGAACGGTTTAAGTGTAGAAAAAAACTTACTGCCTATACATAGCAGAAGAAGATATTCCAGAGTACAGGTACGTATAATAACGATTCTACTAACAAGGAAGATCTCCTTAAAGCGCTTACTCAGAAAATTTTGAAAAAAAATGCTAATGAAGCTACTCATGTATGTGATAAAGGATCAGTCAAATTTAGCTGCGGAATCCCAGTAGAAATTCTACAAAAAAATAAAAACTTTCGAGTATTTGGCGGAAAAAGACGCGATTTGGCTTAGCAAGATTTTTTCCTCGTCAAACGCAAACGATCGTTTGCATTTTGAAATTGCTTGCAAAATTATTATTCGAATGCGCATTACGTAATGAATTTAAACTTAAACTATGAAATAGTTTATTATTTTTTCTATAATATATACAACATATATTAAATTTCATTATACATACATATAGATGTGTACACAAAATTGTAGCTATAAAAATTTACTTATTATGTAAGTTAAACTTACATAAACAAGTTCAGCAAGAAAAAGTCTTTCCTTAAAGATTATTTGTCATAACAGCGTATTTTTTGAAATTTCATTTCGTCGCCAACCAGTGATAAATCGCCAAATAAACGAACTTTTCATAATTTTTTACGGACGTTATATCGAGGTTCCGCAGAATTTTTTTTATAGACGTATATACACTCATGAGAAGATCATTCTGTAATTTTTTCAAAATTTTCTGAGTATGCGCTTATGGAGACCTTCCTTGTAAGTGTTTCTTTAGAACATTTAAAGAGATGTGATTTACACTATTTACTGTAAACGCTTCCATTTATAAGAAAATAGAAGTTACTTATTTTTTCTGACAAGAAAAATTTTTACATTTACTTATATGCGACGTAAAAGTCGTATTAGAAGATACAATATATTAATTACATTAACCTGCAATTAATTGTTTCGTCAAAGTGAAGACTCTCATATATCTTGTGATGATGATTCCCGAAAAGTAATCCAAAATTTCCATCTCGTGTACAGTTATGATGTAACTTGTAAATATTGCACACTTGATAAATTGTAAATTTCATCCTAAGAACATCAAATTTACCAACTTTCAAAGGTGATGATGATATTTAAATTTTCTCATTTTTGTTAAAAACTTTTTAAATTATGACCGACATGAAACAAACATTTTCTGCGTGTATACATCATGTTTTTAAAATAAAATATATAAATTGTCTGTAAATATATGGTCATGTAACAAAATAATACAGAATAACTAAATCCGTAACTGAAAATGCTGTATGCGATTTCTAATTGGTTATAAAGAAATATAAATTTAATATAGGCTCAGTTTCCAAATGTATATAAATATGTACATTCGTCTTGATATACTACAGTTATTGCAGCAATTAATATTACAGTAATTTCTATTCGGATGTGGACGAAGTTGTTTCGGTTATTGCGCTGAATGATAATGACTATAATATTGGTAATAATTTTTGTCGTTCAAATGGATATCCATTTATTAGAAATACAAAACAATTAAAGTGCATGTAAAATACTAAAGTTGTTGGAAACATATTAGTTTGCATGAGACATTTTAAACATTGTTTACGGGTAAGAAATCAAAACTGCTTAAATTACATAAAAACTTGATTGGATTTATATCCCTCTGTCACGAATTTAACGTGAATACAGGTACTTTTACAAAAAAAAATTCAAACACTGATTTTCTTTTAGTTTTTATTGATTTTCATTTTGTTTATTTGCAAATTCCAGCACCCACTTTAAGATGGAAATATAATCATATAACTTCCATCTGAATTATAACACACGAAAATATTTTAGAAATGCATTTCAGAAAGCGCTTTTATAACTCACGAAATAAATTACTCAAACGTATTTTTTTCTAATAACTAAAATTTATGGCTCATTTGTTTTAAGTATCGTGTGTGTATTTCATTGAGAATTATATACCAAAAACGTATGCCGATGGAATTTAGCCTTAAGCATTTAAACATTTGTAAAGAAAATTAATCAAATAATATCAATCATAAAGATGAGAACATAAACGGTAGTACATGCATCAGATGATTCCCATAAAAAAATTCAAATTATGACCGATATTATTGCTACGTTACTAGTTCAATGCATAAGCGGGATTATTTGAGATTAATTTCATTCTGTAATGAGAAAGAAAATCCTTTGACTAATCTTTTTTATTATGTATCTCATTTGTTTTCGTAATATTTTATTCAATAAATCATAAAATAATTATTAATTTTATCTCACTAATTTACAATATATTTGTTTGAAGTGTTATATGTATTATATTTGATTCATTAATCGCTAAAAGTATAAAGTAATGGGAAATTTCTTAAAATATTTATTATTTGTATACTATTAATCTCAATATATATGTTATATATTATTTTGCTATACTATATATTGTACTATATATTGAATACTATATATTGTATTAAATTCCCATGAGACCCACAACGGCAACAAAAGTTATAGAAGTTTCTTAATGTAAAATGTTAAATATATTTGAAGTAAAATCATATTTGTACCAAAAAATAATACTACACTAATTAATATGTCATTTGATGAATAAGTGGATATATGGGGATTTGAAAGATTTATTTAAAAAAAGCAGTAAATAAAACCAAGTCTTTGTCTTAATGTTATTTAATTATTTTCTTATCCAAAAAGATTTACCTCAGTCATGCTCGAAATAAACATTAATTTAACCGTCTTAAAATACTCATTTACTTTTCAAAAAGGTATTTGGTAAATGAGTTTTTTTTTTTTTACAATATTTTTTTTCTTATTTGCTCAAGTACGTGTAAAACATTAAAGGATATAATTACCTTCTTTTCGTGTATAATCTTAGCTTGTTTCAATTGGATGCATACACATTATGTATCCCCTTATTACCATTCTTAACATGCTACATCTAGAACATATTTCTAGAACAGGTTTTTTCGAACAGCGCGGTGACCTAATACCATGATGTCACATTAATCGAAACATATATTGAATGCAAAAGATCCATGAGAAATATCCATAGCAAACTTACTCCAAAATACAATATGGGCATACAGACAATGTAATAATGTAATGAAAAATTTAATAAACGAAAAAATAAATCTAACTTTTACGAACTGCATTAACATAAACTCGTGAGCTTATTTAATGAGTAAAAATCAATGACATTAAAGAGTCAATTTTAATTTTAATTCTAAATCCCTGCAATTTTTTATGTTATTTATGTTATATTATGTTTTTATAATACATAATATGATTTACAATATGAAATACATAATATGATAACGTTGTAAAACATCTTGATAACTTCAAGGTCACATATATTTTAACATATTTATGCGGAAACTTATCCATTGACAATTACACTGTTTTTTCATCTTTTTGGAATACATCTTGTGGTAGATGTGTTTATTTATAATTTATCAGAATGTTTTTGCATATGCCTCATATATACGCATATATATACTGATAATGTGCCATATATGAGTACCAAATTTCCATTTACCTGTGTTTTTCATAGATTCTGAAATATTTTAGTGTACATTAAATATACGAAAGAAGTAATGATATTTCATAATGATAGTAAGTGCTATAACAACACTCATACGTACAATATTGTTTTTTAACTATAACGAATTTAATCAAAATTTCAATATTGAATATAATAAAACTTTGTATCAAAGATCCAAAAATATTAGCACAAAGGAGAAGACTTTCTGGCAATCGTATGGATATTGGTAATTTTTACTTAGCTGATGATTGATTTACATGGTGTTATCGAAATAATCTATTCAGTAAAAAATAAAAATATGGTTGTGTAAAGTAGTGCTTGTTACAAAAATTATTGTAGAAAAAAAATTATATATCTGATAATAAGAATTTTGAAAAATCTTAAAATGTATCTTACATCGAGAACACTTTCAACAGCAGCCTCAACCGATGTTAATTTTTTTTTTTTGGAAAATTGTATATTAGAAGATTCGTGTGTTTCGTTTATATTGGTATAAGTTGCAGTATTTCTAGCGTCATTTGCGTTCTTATTTAATTTCAGCATAGCAATGCTACATCAATGTAACGTATTCAGTTAACAAATTGTTGGATATAATATGAACGTCACAATTACAAAGCTTTAGATACTGCCATTATTCAGTTAGATAAATAGCACATTGTTTCATTATTGTTTGGTATAAATGGAATTCAATACAAAAGTCCATTATCTGAGGGTGACATCTGAGGGATATGATGTCTGTATAACTTAAAAAGTTGATATAAACGTAAGTACCGACGTTAATTAAATTGTGGACGTTGCTGAATGTTATGCAGTGGACATTATATTAATATAATATTTTGCTCGCGCTAACTGGCTCAGGGACGTAGTTAGCCTGCTGATTGGCTTATGCTAGGTTGTTAGCTGAGATGAAAAATAATAATTTTATTTAGTATTTTTATCATATTCTTTCGTGTATATTACCAGAAAACTTTTGACGCGAAAAATGAAAAGTGTATGCATTTTAATTAATGGCGTAATTTCTTGTGTAAGAAACCAACTCAATGGCAGAAATCATACTTCAGATGTCAGCGATGAGTCAGCGTATTCTTGTACGGGGAGAGTCAATTTCAGTATTTTCTGCAGTATAATTTATCTGTCAGTGTTTGGAGTATTGAAAACCGCTAAACATATGAAATGTCAACCAATTTTTACCCTTTTATAATATGACTACGTATACTATTTGGTAAAACTGGGACATTATTAAATATTGTATATTCTTATAATGTATGGCTTAGTTGCAAAATGTATTTGTTTTCATTCGTGCTAAGTTCTTTAGGGTAATTCTTATCCACACTTAAATTAAACATTTTTAGCTGAGTTTTATCTTACACATTACAGAAGGGACAAAGAAAATTCTACTAAAGATAAACTAGTTCCCTCCATTTTTGTGCTACAAATTGTATATACTAAAGCGGGAATTTGTATAAATATATAAATAAAATAATAAATATTGAGATAAGTGCTACAGATATGCATATGTAAGAATTTTCTGAATTTTAATGAAATGCTATGCATTTGCAGAAAATGTTGTCAAACTATTGAATGCATGTGCACGTACTAAAATGCCTATACTTCGGACTCGGTGATTATATGACTTGTTTATGCTTATTAGTGATATATGCTATTTCGTCCTGTTCCATTTTTAATACTATGAAAACAAATTTGACTAACTCTTTTTTTAGGAAATCTTTTACTAATAGAAACAATTTGGAAATTGTACGTTAAACGTGATAAGTGAGGAGAGTTCGTATCGTGCTATAACTAGTTTTACAATGTAAAAAATCATCATTATTATTTCAGTGAAATTAACTGTATCGTCTGCTTTGAACGAAATGAGGATGCATTTTTTTTCCGTATTACGTATGCCATGTTTACCGATGCGAATTTTTTTTCGACACCAGACAGAGCTGTAAATTCATCATAGATCTATTGCTTTGCGAATGATTACCTCCATGGTTAATATTTCTGTGACTCACGATGACTGAATATTTTGTTTATTTACTTTAATGGATTGAGATATTCGTCTGTTAACCTAATTTTCACTGAAGTTATCTCAGAATCTATACATTTTACTTACCCATCATACGTAGTATAGGGTAAGTCTTGTAATCGTTTTGAAAATCGAAAATTTTTTTTTGACGGATTTACACGTTTCAGACACTGGAGATTCCAAAAAACATATTTTTAGAAAAAAAAATTTGCCGTCCGTCTGTGTGTCTGTGTGTGTGTCTGTGTGTGTGTCTGTGTGTCTGTAAACGCTCTATCTCCCGAACAAATTGAGATAGAGACTTGCAATTTGGTATGTACTTAGTATGTAATAATGGGAAGAAGCCTATTTCATTTCAGTAACCTCGATTAACCGGAACATTTTTTTTCGGACTCTCGAAATATTCGTTCTGATGAAAGGTATATAAAAATTTTCGAAATTGTTTATTTTAAGTAGTAAATATAAAAAACAATAAAAAAACATAAATTTTGCATAAAACATGAAGTCGATCGGATAATGAGTTGCCGAGATATTTGTAATCCTATTTTCCACACTCTTCGATTTTTCATGACCCTGTATTTCATCCAAATTTCACTTCAAAGATATATTTTAATTGGAAATTTGACGCTTAATCAGATGCAATAAACCGCTAGTTAATAGAGGTATTATTTTTGGAGTTATAAGGAAAACCCTCTTTCAAGCAATTCAGTAATCGAGCCTTTTAATGACGTCATCAAGCCACGATTTTATTTGAATTGCAATGCATTTTATAAGTAGTTTACACATTTTTATTTTAATATTTTACATTATACATATACATGATGGGTAAGTATTACGGTGGCCCCAACGACTAGTTTTAATGTAACTCATCTCTCAAGCAAACAATTTTTTTGAACGATATTTCTAAAAATGTAACTTTTAAACAATTTTATTCGAAAAATTAAATTTGAATAAAAATGACCGCTTAGCATATGGAAAAAGATGTGGTTAGCCCGTATTTGTTTTCCTCAGTCACATAACTTGGGCTTTTATCATAGCGATTACGTATGATATGATTTAATATAATAAAGAAAAGTTTTATTAATATATTGGTTTTGATTCGATTTTCATAAAATTTGAAATGACTCGACAAAATTCTGCAACTATTATATATATTAAATTTCAAAATATTCAGTTGATAGTCTTTGCGCCGTTATGTGTGGACAGCCTGACAGACAGACAGACGGACGGACTAGACGACGACTATAGGTGCTACACATTTATATAATTACGAAAGCACCTAATAATGACAGAAGAAAAAGTTTTTTACATTTAAATGAACCAATTTGTTTAGTTAAAAAATGATTTCTTATCATTTTACAATGCTAACAAGGATTAAAAATTAATATTCTCTAAATATTCATATATAAATATAATTTACCATATTTTTCAATAAAAACGGAAATTCGGTATAGAGTCAGAAGTAATGCTTCTCGAATTGCCAAAAAAGAAAAAAAATACTTAACCATATTATCCCATGACAATCTCTATAAATATGGAAGAGCTTTGTTTACACGTTTCCTTTCCCAGAGACATTAAATCATCAGAGTCTGAAGGCAAACAATATAATCTTTTAAACAGGAATTAACACAATGTCTTTGCGAATTAATGGAGCAACTATTTAATGAGAAAAGCTGTAAAATGGAAAACTATGCAAATTAAAATAATGTCTGTTCTTATAAGTTTGAATAAACATGAAAATATGTTAAACTACTTATTAAATTTCTTATTTATTAAATTTATTTTTGAAACAAAGACTTTGCTGAGGAAATAAAATGTATATATCTCCATAAAATTGAAAAATCTTCGCAAACCATTTTCATAACAATGAAGCACGTGTTTTATCTATATATATTCAAGTTATTTTAGATTTTAAAAGCTTTTATACTGCATTTAATAATAAAAATCGTGTTTAGGGTTTCCACTCTCCGACGATGACTTAATGCTGAAAAAAACTTGATAATAATATAAATTATCTAAAAATAATTAATAAAGTTTTACTACTTTAAAGAAATCTGCTACTGTAATCAAGAAAGAAAAGTCATGGCTCACTGGTGGATTATGAAAGCCTTTCAGACACTTCCATAATCTTGTAATACAACTTCATCGTTTGATGCGCTGAATGAAGAAATAGCTTAATATAATTAAAACTATTATTTTTACATTAAGGACACATTGTAGGTTTGTGTTTCTAATTGTACAGCACTGTATATGAGCTATATATTTTTATACACCAAACTTTATTCTAAAACTTTATTCTTCTAGATAATGTATATCAAAGTTGAAAAAATTGTTTTAACAAGTTCAATCAATAAATTGTAATTTGTTTATAATGCTTTGCACTACCTGTGTACGACGTATTTTACACACCACATGATAAAATTAAATTTATTTATAAAACGCATAATATAAGTAAAAGTGCTTTTCCTACAATCATCATTGTTATGTGGTAATGTGTAAAATTACTTTTGTGATGCACAGTACAAAAACTTATTTTTAATTCTATGATAAAACAATGGTATATTGAGCAATGTATACCATTGTTTTAACATTTTAGTATAAGATGGTATGCTAAAATCTGAAAAATGCATAATACAGATTAAAAAACACTTTTTCTTACTTTGTGTCAATAGATGTAATATTTACAAATTATCTGTAGAACCCTACATATAGTTTACAGAATCAGCATAGTCCGTGTAAAATAATACAATTTTGTAGAGCTTAAAATCGTATACCACAGGTGAAAATGTTTTTGCAGCAATTATAGCTTACAAACAGTAGTCGAAGCACTTTTGTGTGTTCTTGTAAATGAACAGTAAACACTATGTAAACCATATTCTATTAAATTCACTTTATATTATATCTTAATAAGTCACATCGACTTCATAAATTTTTCTGTATTGTGCAGTAAACAATTTGTCTGCATATATTACAATGCAAAAGTATTCATTTGTGTGTCCCTATAGGCAAACAATAAATGCTACACTCCCCATTTTTAATAAGGAATGTTCTATAGCAGAACCTGGAAACAGATACCAGTTACGTGAAAGTCCAAGTAGATTTACCGAAATTAGAGCGTGGAAGGCTGAAGTTATTACCATGGTGGAATATGTCCGTGTTCTCCTCCAGACAGTTTGTATATGTGCATAAAGCATATTTTTTGCTCACAGGCTATAAAAGCAAGTGAGCTAATCTGCCCGCAGGTTTTGTATGTACGTAACGCGATAACTCTTGATAGAAATAACCGATTTGCTTCAAATTTTGTATATAGGTTCATTATGATAAGTCACTTCTTTGATTAGTTTTAGAGGTTCATTGGTTAAATATAAAGGGAAGAACGGGGGGGGGGCTAATTCACCCCTTAATTTAGATAAATGTGTGTTTCATGCAGAATTATCCGATTTGCTTCAATTCTTGTACATAGGTTCATTCTGATAAGGCGCTTCCCTGATTAATTTTTTGGAGTTCATTTGTTAAGTATAAAAGGGGAAACGGGGGATAATCTCCCCTTAATTTATTGTCGATTTCTTTAATTTATGAGGGGCATTATTATTTGAAATAAGAGTATAACATACAATTAGTGTGAACAGCCTGTAAGCTCATTGTCATTAGATTAACATGGCATTTTTTTTATACTGATAATCAGGTTTGTGCCGGGTGTGAGAGCCTAGCTTAACGAGTTAGTACCTGGGTGCGGGGCGATATTCACCTGATCACAGCATGGCTGTGATCCACCTGACAAGAGACTTGTTGGCATAGCTGCAGCGATCTCTATTGGTTTGTCGGTTCAATGTCTCTATTTAACTTTGTTGAATTGGCAGATTTAAAAAAAAGCAGAAATTAAAGAAGACAAACGAATTGGTCTCGTAATTTAGAACATTGATCAGGTGACGATACCTGCACCTGACTAGGCACTTCCAGATGTATAATTCATATGAACTTGGAGGACAGTGTACACACGACAGGTTTTACATGCACCAGCTGCCATTACAGTTAATAGTTTTGTATCTGCTGTTTCAAACCGATGACGAGACCCATACATGCCGCGTATAGCGGCGCTCTATTTGACAGGCACCTAGGCCGTCATGATCACAAAATTTATTTACTATAATTTTGTGCAATAGAAAGCATGTTTAAATATTATAGTTGTGTTTTTCAATGCACACATCTACGTGGGTCCTTTTTGCAAGCTCTTTAACCGTCGATTTGAAACTGAAATTTGTAAATTGAACATCAAACAGACTCGACGAAGGGAATTTGAAACAACGAGATCTTTCTTTAAAGGGATTTTTACATTATAAGTACATTAATTTCCTAAAATTGTGTAATGATCACATAAAGCCAAGAAAAAGCATTTTCCAAACTTAAATGTATGACACATTGCAAATATTATGTAACAAATTTATAAAAATCACCTTCTTATTGTCGAGATTTGAAATAGTCATAACTTGCAGAATTACCCTCTCAATCCCTTAATAATCTTTAAGATTATACTCTCAAGATTCCATCAAAATTCTATTACTACTAGTAAATCTACAGATCAGAGGCCTCCACGTCAGCTTTACAAATCATTGTTCATTAATCTCAATAATTTTAACATTATCTGCACAATTTTTTATATCCTAAAATTCAATGTTTTAAAGTTATTTATACATTTATAAGAACATAAGTTTATCGAAAGTATCGCACTAAACACAAGACCCCTTGAATCCCCCGTTGTCGCTTTAATTTTATATTCTCAATTTCCAGTAATTTTGCAATTTCATTTCTTGAGTATATGTCTGAATGTATTTAATATTTTAATTTCATTAGAATAACCATCTCTTTGTACAAGATATTTTATCCTATCCTTAAAAGAAAACTTATATTTCAACCACTAAACATCCTATGTTGCTGAAATTGAATAAAATTTCGTTTATAAAATCTGCTTATACAAATGTAAATTCCTCTTATGTGACCTATATTCAATTTACACATTCAACTTTTTTATTATTTTCATTTGGAAAACCGATTTGGTAATCTTTCTTTAGTAGTTAACATAACTTCTAATCTATTTCATTAAAAAAGCATATTAAAACTTAAATAACCCGAAAATTAGCTTTTTGTTAATAAAATATCGCGTCAAAATAGTGCGATTCACTTGAATTTTCCTTTGTTGATATTCTTTGAAATATAGTAGCTTATCAACCATTTAATGAAAGAGAGAAAAGAAATGCATCGGGAATTTTTTTAAAAAATGAGAAATTAAAATATTTCAGATCTTTCACATTAATGTATAAAATTTCCCAATAATTTATGCAATTAACTTCGAAATTCTAATAAATATATTGGCAAATTTTCAAAGCGATTAAGATCTCTATTTCGTAAATTTAGCATCCACAAATTAGCATTTACAATTATCCCAATGGGACATTTTCTTTTCGGTGAATGTTAAAAGTAAAAAAAAAAATCGTCTGACTTCCCATTAAAAAGCATTATGACCTAAAAAGAATTGTTCTATATTTTTCTTACGAATTAACCAAATATAAATAAAAACTATGCAGCTAATTCCTGGTACCTCGCCAACATACCTACCAAACATCAACCTAATCGAATCATTTGTACGGCAGCTATCGCAGAACAGACAGACAAACAGACAAACAAACAAACAAACAAACAGACGGAAACAAAAAAAATTGGGTCTCGACAGTAAACCTCAACTGACTTTTCAGCAACTACGGGCTCTATGGATATATGATTATGGTCAGTTTACATGAAACCATTCAATGTATGTTCAGCATTGTGATATTCCGCAAATTTTAGAACATTATATATTTACATATTATAATAAAAAAAATATTTTTTTTTACCATATACACAACATTAGAAGATTAACATATTAATAATTAAAAAAAAATTCCTTTTTAGATTGTAAACCGTTTTTTTTTTTTACTTTTTTTTCTATTGTAATAACTTTAACCATACTATATTAATCGTGGGTGTATTCTGTATTTTCTAAAATAAACATGCAACATAACTTCTATCAAATCAGAACTTTACTAATTTTACGATGCTAAATACATAAATTGGGGCATTTATAAACCTCAAGCAGAAATTCGTCATGAGCAAGGAAACTTAATACCATTTCTTCCGGTAGAATATGTGAACATAGAAAAAAAGAAGAACCAAAACCTAACAAGAATTGCCCGCAGAAGTAATAATTCAGAAAAATGTTATTTGCGCAGACTTGCCCTGACCGTGTAAATGACACAAAAACTTCTGTGTCACCAAAAGAATAAATAAATCTTCGAAAACGAATAATACATTTTCACTTTCATAAAGGTTCATAATGTAACAATGTAACAACAGGCGTGATGGGTTGTGACATTAAATTAAAAAAAAATGTAGGTATTTGATTTGAGTAAGTTATTCAGTTTTTAAATAAGGGCACATATATTATAACACCTTCGTTAACAAACTGTTACTTTAGAGTTTGCTATATATATTTTATATACAAATGCCTTGTTGAGTAATTAAAGTTTTAGTAAGTTTTGTAATGATATCATAAGTTGGGGTTGCTTAAAAGCTGGGTCACTATCTTGACTCATAAAGCGATGTTTTAAATCAGTTAAAATCAGTAATCTTCTGTGTTGACAATATTGGCGTTAATCACCAATATTCTACAGATAATAATACTAACAAGTGCATTCTAGGCTGATTTTAGCATTGTTTTAAAATTTAGGTCAAATGAGCTACCTTATGGTTCCAAGTAATCCAAAGTTAAGGTACTTTAAATAAAATGCTTTCAATTTTTTTTAATTACCTTAAGTAAAAAGGATTATTTGAAGAAAAAGTGTTTCAATTTTTTCCCTTTTTTCTAATATCTCAAGTAATCTAAAATTTATTGTCTAATAGAATTTGCTCATGTGTAAATTGTATGAGTACAGTTAGCAAAGAGACGATATTAATCCATTTATACTTTAATACTGTGACAGCATACATAATTTAGATTTTTTTTGAAATGATCATCTTAATAAATTAACATTTTGTAAATAAATAAATAAATGCATTTATATATTTCAATAACCCGTTTTAAAATTTAACAGAAACAATACATATTCAACGTTATTGTGAATACAACATTAGAATGACTTCAAATATATGGAATATAAAAGAAATGTACTGTACAAAAATACTATATATTTTGTCTACCAAGAAAATGTATAACATATATTGGATAAAATATGTGAGCGAACTTTATTTACATAAAAAATATATTGGCCATAAAACAAATTTAAATAAAAATATATATTATGCTTTTAATATGTCATGTACTATACTTTATCGCTGTCATAAATAAAAATTTATTACATTAATTCGTTATATTTTATATAATATATTGTATATTACAAGTGGAAAAAGTATTAGAGGAGATGTGGGGACAAAAGAGAAAATTTTAATTTTAATTTGAAGCAAAATACAAATAACAGTTGCTAATATGGAATAGCATCTGTTATAATTTTGCTTTTCAACTAAATTAAGATCAGATATATTGCTATAATTTTAATTCAAAAGAAAACAAGAAAAACTTCAGATACATTTGGAAACGACTAACGTCTGTTGCATCAAATTTGTCATGTAAATTCTTACAAAATGATATCAATCATCTATTCCAGAAAATGATTGTTACCATTCATATTGTTTCTAACTTTACAAAAACGTGATTTTCCTGAATATGCTGATGAACATCATGAACTTGAAAAAAAGATTGAGGATGAAGTTTTTAACATACATAGTATCGACTAAATTTTTGATTTAATTCGCGCATGAAGATAATATTTCAGTTAAACATTCATGATTCGTCTTGGTTTTTACGGTTATAGAATTAAGTAACATTCTATCATTTTAATCATATGTTATGAAATTCTGGTGCATTAAAAACTTCATTAGATAGCATTTCTTATATATCTGAGATTTGTAGTTGAACGATATTTTGTTTAACTGAGTCTATCAATACTTATGTTCGAATTTTAATAGTTTAACATTATGAAAATATTATGATAAACAGAAACTGTTTAAAAATATCTTTATAATATAATGTGATATGCCTATGATATTATCAGTTTGCTACTTTAAAGTTATACATTAAGTATTTTTTATAGTTTATTACCTGTTTATTATTCAGAAAATTATAAAAGTTGCTGGAAACAAAATTCTGCCGCATAAAGCGTCTGAATAAGTAAAATATGTGTAAATTTAATATATAATATCAAAGATTCTTAACAAGTATTAAAAACGTTTTATCCGAAAAGGTAAGTTTAATTTTGGACAATTAGATATTTTAATTCATACTATAGTAACTTAATATGTTTTAAAGAGAACTGTAAAATACAGATGATTTCCAAAAACATAAAGCATAAAACATAAATGTTTCTTTCGCAATCACATTTGGTGGAAATAACTGAATATGCATGATTAAACAACACATTTTAAGCAAATTTAAAACTGTGAGATTAATATTGTATTTAATAATTATGGATGGATAACTTCTGATCTTTTAGTTATTAGAAGCAAAGTTCTATAATTTATATAAATAAAATACGTTAATATAAAAAATGTTGAATATGCATTATTAAACAACACAAAATTTTTGGCTAAAAAATTTGCTGCGAATTTAAAACTGTGAGATTAATATTGTATTTAATAATTATGGATGGATAACTTCTGATCTTTTAGTTATTAGAAGCAAAGTTCTATAATTTATATAAATAAAATACGTTAATATCAAAAATGTTGAATAAGCATTATTAAACAACACAAAATTTTTGTCTAACAAATTTGCTACGAATTAAAAACTGTGAGTTTAATATTATATTTAATAATTATGGATGGAAAACTTCTGATCTTTTAGTTATTAGAAGCAAAGTTCCATAATTTATATAAATAAAATATGTTAAGATTGATAATATTGAATGTGCCTTATTAAACAACACAATATTTTTGTCTAACAAATTTGCTGCGAATTTAAAACTGTGAGACTAGTATTGTATTTAATAATTATGGATGGATAACTTCTGATCTTTTAGTTATTAGAAGCAAAGTTCTATTATTTATATAAGTAAAATATGTTAAAATATATTTTCCTTTCAAACAAGTATTAAATGTTTTTGTGTGTCGGATGTTGGTCGTTTTCAAAAAAATTAAGCAAGTTTTATATAGTTTTAGCGGCACTACTTTTAAAATTAAATCTCAATATATGCGTCAAAATGTTAAATATGACACTCTGAAAAATATCTAAATGAAATATCTAGTAAGTAGCTTTTATTTCAAAAGTTTTTGGTATCTTTTCATTCATTTGCATCATATAATACAAAACACATTGCATCGTATGATAACAAACAGAGTTTCACTCATTTACGCTCTGTTTCACTAAAGTAAAATACTTTTAACAGAAATGGAAAACTTTTATTTCCCAATACAAAGTTAAAATAGATTTCTCCGATTACTTTATTAAGTTCTTTTATTGATCTATGTTTTTATTTCAATTTAAATATTATGTTTTGCTACAGTTCATAAATTTCCTTGTATTCTATGAACTATTTCACTATTAGTTATGCTTTTCAGCCGTCTGAATTTTATGGGAGTGTAAAATTATTTGATTACCGTTTGCTATGGACAACGTTCCTTTACGCAAATGTGTTTCTATTGTGTAATATTTAATGAATGTCTACAATGTAATATTTAATTAATGCTCTTTGATTAATTTCTTATAGTAGATAGGTTTTTCAAAGAACAATTTGATATCGTATGCGAAACAAGTTACTTGTTCTACAAGAAAGGTTCGGTAATAATTGTGCGACGAAATTTTTAAATGTTGTATTTAACTATGCAGAAAAACATCTGTTTTGATTGGTTATAGCTCATAAATAAAATCAAAATCAAAATTAAATCATTCCTTTTAATAGATTACATAAAAATTCTAGTGCTAAAGAAAATACGCAATGAGGATAGAGACTAGAAATTCTCAGGTAACAAAACATTGAGATATATACGATATTTTACTGGGGATTATTTAAAAAATATGTATCAGAAGTTTCAAAACGTATAGTGAAACTATTCAGGCTGCCAAAGCAAACTAAAATTTAATTTTGTCTATATGACTTTTTTTTTGTTTGCGCTTGCACGATTTTTGTTCTTTCTAATTTAATTTTGTTCTTTTTAATTTAAGGCATTGAAACTTCTGAATTATCAAATATTTTCGTACTCCTAGCCAAGAAGTTGCGATCACCAAAATTTGGATGTGCACATAATTTTTTATTCATAAAATTATTTGTTTTCACGAACTCTGGTACATTATGTTTTCAATTAATTTACTTATGGTTCAACATGTCGCACTTCATCATGCAACACCGAAACTTTTTTTAAATCTCTGTTTGTTTTCATATTGTGTTTTCTTTTTTCGCCTCAAACAATAATTGCCACTTTAATATTTTTAAAATATACACTCATATATTGGGTTTTACATTTAAACTTGGGGATAGAAGTGTCAATCTTACTGTATATTTTTATGAATTCTACTTTTTTTAACACGAGAAAGGGCTGAAAAATCTTACCTACTGGAAAGGGGCGGGAAGGGATTATTTTGACCCCTCGATGAAACTGCTGAAATAACAAAGATAAAACAATTTTTAATGACAAAAATCGAAAAAAAATGTGTAATTTACGTGTATTTTATCATTTATATTTAATTTACATTTAAGATTATTTGATAATTTATTGCATTTTTAAAGTACTGTAAATGTAACGCCTACAGGGCGATTAATTGGATCATACGACAACTACTCAAATAACTCATTAATTTGAAATAAAAATTTATGTGTTTCACAAATTAAAACTAATGCTAACTAAAATAAAACACAATTTATAAATTAATGTTTTTCTCATCAATATTTCATATACAATATTCAATATTGTCCAATATTTCGAAAACTAAAATATCTAGAATGCTGATTTTTTTTAAAACTTGCTATCTATTAAGGAAAAGTTTTAAAAAAAAATCAAAAAATATCTTCCAGCCAATCAAAAGTAATCAACTGACAAAAGTGCTCAGGGGTCAAAATGACCCTTACCGCCGTTCTAGTGTTAAAAAACCTTTCTTTTTTGTTGTTAAAGAAACATACAACTAGTGAAACAGTGAAAACTCTTTTCAATACATATTACGCATTTAACCATTAAAACACTGAATAAAATTATTAGAGCAAAATTATATTAAAAAAAAAGAAGAACATGTAAATATTTTTCTCTAATATTTAAATATGAGGATAATGCACAAAATGGTTATATTAAACATGTGAATGCAATATTGCGTTGATATACAGTTCTCATAAATATTCATATAAAATAAATCTCAACAATTCATATAAATAAAAATTCTCACTCATATAAATATTTCAATAGCAGAACATAGAATTTTTTTTTAATCATTCATTTATCTTTATTTGTCTATCGGCATTATTTTATCATTAATTTATTTTATATTTGTACAGTAATTCTGCAAAGTTATATTTATAATTCGGAATTCGGAATTAATATTTATAATTATAAAAAGTGTTATTTGTATGAGATTTAAAATCTTTATCCAAAGAAAGAAAAAACAAATTATCTCACTGAAAGTAGTTTGCATTTTATTCATTAGAAATGCGCATGACATGTACAGTTTAATTTCTTTACTTCGAAATATAAAATAAAATATTCAATTCTTACTTAAATATATTTTTCAAGTGATTTTGTGAAAAGTATAATACAAATCTTAAAAAACAAACAACTTATTTATTTATTTTTTGTAATTATTTAGGTTATCCGGAAATTTTAATCAATAAATTTGTAATTTTAAATTTGTAATTATTTAAAAGGAAATTAATATAGGTATGAAGTTGCGTTTAATATAATTTAGTTATTTTGGGGGAAACCGGTGTAATAGAAAAGAAAAATTAAATAGGTACATAAACAAATATCTTGCTATGTTGCGAAGGAGTAAAAATAATCATTAAAAACTAGTGAAATCATATTATTTTTGGACATAAACGTATATAACTCTTTCAACGAATTGAAAAGCTTTACTATTCTTTCGTATGTACATTTTCCCTTAAATACTCTATCTATTTAATAATATCATAATGTTTCAACTCTAGTTTTGTTCCGTAAAATGTAATTCGTTTATTTCCTCTCAAATCCCGCAATATTTCACTCGAGATTTCTCGAAATATTTCGTGAAGAATATTGCTACATATTCCATATTTGATAATCCAATCACTTATTTTTACTGGCATCACTGTTTTTGTATCACTGTTTAATCCTTTTTCAGCGAAAAATTTTATTTCTTCTTCCTTAGTCTTCTACCTTTTGTTTTCGAGCAAACCTAACCGACATTTTAAATAGTAAAAATATCCTATTTCAGCAGTTCCCGAATTATAGTCGCGGCCCACTGAAGGGTCACCGTCACTGCTTTGATGGGTTCTGGAACAATCAATAATATGATAGAGAATATTATATTTATATTTATTTGCTGTAATTATTAAATTAAAATTATGTGTTACAATTTTAAAGTAAACTGTCGTTAAAATGTATAGATGAATTACTTTGTTTTACTAAAAAGACAGTGTTTTATTAAACTAAGCAAGGTACCCAACTGCCAGATCAGGATTTTGTCGAGAGTGGTGTCGTTGGAAAGCTATTACCATGGAGATCAAGGGAATGTATACAACTACTCGTCCGAATGTAACTGGTGAAGAGTTATAGGCCGATGCATTTCTGTCATTTATTGATTTCTCCAAAACGCTAGCTCTGCAGGAAAAACACTCTGTGTGGCCGAAAAGACAGCCTATAGTACAGTTATGTAACCTGTTGTTGCCAGTGTGAAGTTGGTGAAGGTTTCATGTTCCCTCTAGTAAGAAATGGAAGATTGTGACCACATTTTTTCGACATGACCACTACAGAAATCATAATAAAATTGCATAAGTTGGCCTATAACAAATTCTCATTGCCCACCTATGATTACGTGCGTCGGTTTGCCTTTCAAAAGGCTTTAATCAGAGATACGGATCCCATCTTTCGATCAGGTAAACATGCATGCTTTAACTTAAATAATAACACCTGTGACAACTGAGAAACATCCCCTTTTTATTGTGTGTACCTAGTGTAGGAAACTGTCGTGCTTCTGCCATTTCTATTCAGAAATGCACTATCATCAGTGAAGTTACTTTTTCCACCAAGCATAAACTGTCTTCTCTGTAATCTGTGTAATCCGTGAACTCTCTTTTCTACCACACAGAGTGTCTTTCTTTCATAGCTAGAGACTTGGAGAAATCAATAAATGACATAAATACATCATGCTATAACTCTTCACCTGTTGCATTCGGACGGGTAGTTGCTTACATTTCCTTGATCCCCATGGTGAGAGCTTTTCAACGACACCACTCGACAAAATTCCGATCCGGCAGTTGGGCAGAAAGAGGCTGAATATTAAAAGAAAAATGTTTTTATCCTGTCTCGTTGCTGCAAATGTGATACATTTAAATTCTATTTATTCTAATACATTCAATAATACAAATATTTTTTACACAGTAAAATGTTTTCTTACCTCCACGGTCATATTAGTATTAGCTTTTACTGTTCTCATGTGTATGGTTTTTGACAAAGTTTACATTTTTCTTCTGATGCAATATACAAATGTTCTACATACTTACATATCTTAGGTGGATCCCGAAAAAGTTTGAGTCATTAAAATGGATTAGGTAGCAATAAAATTTGGGAACCGCTGTTCTTGATTCTTCTCGTAGAGTGTTATAATATGTTATGAGAAATAAATAAAACACGGGGAAAGTAGTACTGGAATGAATAAGATCCTACCTGCGTGCAGAGTATGATAACATAAAATGTATGATTGCATGTATACGTAGGTATATATATGCTTGTATGTCTGTTCATGGTAAGGATTATGTTTCCAGCATAGAACATTAAAAAGAAATTAAAAAGAATTTATAATGAGAAATAAATTTTTAAAATGTTCTTTTTTATTACATTTTCATTAATCTTCAATAAAATATGTGCCATTCTTAATACATCTCGAAATGTATAGTTATATTTTCAATAAATAGTGATATAATTGTTGTTTACTTCCTGATTAGTGATCTTATTACCAAAAATCGCAATTTAATAACTTGGAAAGCGACTAAAGTTCACATACACTATTCTTTAGTGTATACCGCATATTTTTCTCCATTAAAAGTATGTAGAAATTGTAGTGCGATGATAAAAAATAGAACATATACGTTCTTCGAGAATTTTGAACTAAGGAAACATAACGCAAAAGATTATTCTTGTTTTTCTTAGAAAATTATACTACGCTTATTTGGGAACCTATATACGTAATTTCCCATTTTTATAATATTTATGCAAATTATATTAAAGTATATTTTTTTTCTGTTGACATGTTTCTAACGTATTTTTACATTATTACAATATATCTTACATTTCTAGCAGTGTTACTAAAGGAAACATTTTTGTAGTAAAACACGACGCACGCTTGCGTGATTTGTGATTCATGAGAAAAAAAATCAGCACACTCTCTAAAAGATTAAACTAAGCTTTACATCTATAATGTTGTCTTATTCAAAACATAATTTAGTCGAAAGCCGGTTTTAAAACTATACTTATTATGAATTAAGATAGAAGCCCTTTATGAGGTCTAGTTCATGAGAGGTTTAACGCTTTAAAGTGTGAATCGAATCTTGAACTAATTTTGTATTTTTTAATAAAATAATTAAGATATTTTAAAATTGAAATAAATCCTGCGAATTTTAAATTTCACAAGGTACATAAATATCAATTTTCTCTGTCTTTTTGTATCTATTGCTTTAATTTTTATTTTTTGAAATAAATCAAAATTATATTTATGCATATTGAATGACATAATGGAAAGAGGAAAGTTTTGCAACCAGGTAAATCATATTTAAATAGTTGGAGTATTCTAGTTGAGGTTTATCCCAACAGAGTGAAAAATGTCCAGACCAGGAATCGAACCTGGATGTCTTTGCTTACCGTACCAACACTCTTTCTATTAAACTATCTGGACGATGCCCTGACTGGCATAATTCACTCTTATTTGATACACAGAACTGCAAACTGCAGCCCTCATATCATTCTTTCGATCTATAACTATAGTATTTACGTGGTGAAAGTATGATATAACATGAAAATTCCTGTATACCAGGTGATTAGGATCATAATAAAGAGAAGAAAATTTTACAACCAGGTAAATCATATTCAAATGGTTGGAGTATCCTAGTTGAGGTTTATTCCAAAAGAGTGAAAAATATCCAGACCAGGAATTGAACCTGTATATCTGGACTTACCCTTACCGTGCCAACACTCTTCCTATTAAACTATCTGGACGATGTCCTGTATGGCATAATTATCTCTTAATTGATACACATGACTGCGAACTGCAGCACTCATATAATTCATCCGATCTATAACTATAGTATTTACTTGATGAACGTATGATACAACCCGAAAAGTCCTGCATAACATGTAATCAGGTCATAATAAAGAGAGGGAAGACTTACAACCAGATAAATCATATTCAAATAGTTGGAGTATCCTAGTTGAGGTTTATTCCAACAGAGTGAAAAATGTCCAGACCAGGAATCGAACCTGAATACCTTGTCTTACCGTACCAACATTTTTCCTATTAAACTATCTGGACGATATCCTGATTGGCATAATTCACTCTTATTTGTTGGACATGGCTGCGAACTGCAACACTTATTTCATTCATCCGATCTATAACTATAGTATTTACGTGATGAAAGTATGATATAACATGAAAACTCCTGTATATCGTATAATTAGGTCATAATAAAGAGAGGAAAGTTTTTCAAAAAGGTATATTCAAATTGTTGCAGTATCATAGTTGAGGTTTACTCCAAAAGAGTGAAAACTTAGCCATTCCTTAGTCAACTTCCTTCATTTCGAATCATAACGCAAAAGATCATCCTTTTTCTTCTTAGAAAATTATACTATTCTTATTTGGGGACCTATATACGTAATTTCCCAATTTTATAATATTTGTACAAAAACACTGCTCAAAAAAATTAGGGGAGCAAGCAAATAAAAGAAGAGAACCGTGCGAGACAGCCATACATGGGTATAAAATGGAGAGTACACGTGTATCAATGCGCAATACAGAAAATAAGACGCAAGAAAAATTGTAAGGGAGCTTTAATTCTTTGAAAGGATGGAAGGAACATGAAAAGATGGTTTAGGGCAACAATTTGGTTACATGTAAATTACAAAAAAAAGTATTGTTTAGTAATGATGCAAGCTGTTTAATACGGCGTGTGGTCCCCTCTAACATCTAAGACTGTTGCATACCTGTTTTCCATGGATGTGATGAGGTTGTCGATAGGACATTGAGGAATACTCTTCCACTCTTCAAGAATTGCAATCTCCTGGTCCCAGACAATAAAAGAAAGCCTTCGTCTTGCTGCAATGCGTCCTCCGAGTGTGTCCCAAACATACTCGATCAGATTCAGGTCAGGAAAGCATGCTGGCAATTCCATACGCTGTATTGTTTCAGTTTCAACCATGTTCTCCAACAGATGACCTGTATCCTTTCAGCAATTATCATGCATTAAAATAAAGTAATCACGGTGAGTGAAGCGTAAGGTATGACATGACATCTCAGTATCTCGTCTGTATACCTTTGGCCGTCAAAATGTCATTCCAAATAATATGCAGGCCCGTACGCCCACCTATGCTGATTCCAGCTCATACCATCAACCCACCTTATCTGTAATGTGATCTTTCACGAACAAATATGGGGTTATTTCGAGTGCCCCTTTCCGTCCATACAAAAACACGTTTAGTGACACACTCCAGACTGAATAGGGAAGGAACATTTGACTCCAATCCGTTGCCTTCAATCTTGATGTTCAGCAGTCCAACTTCTTTGGGCAGCACAGTGGCTTGTGGTCAATGGAATACAGATCATTGGCCTACGTGCATAGAGACCACCCTGATGAAGCATATTTTGCACTGTTTGGCTGGACACCCTTTGTCGTGTTGCGAAAAGCTACCGTTTTTCCAACTGAGTATCATCCCATTTTCAGTCTCGACGAGCTGTTAACAGGATATATCAGTCATCAGTTGCTGTGGTGCACGTGGTCGACCTTGCCCTGGTCGACATCTAACTTTTCGTTTCTTCGAATCGATTCCACATCCTTGCGAGGACATTTTTTGAAACTCAAAAAGCGTCCGCTACACTTCGTTCTGCTTGCCCAGATTCAAGTCTTATCTCTAATATGCCAAGCCATGGATTCCGGTAAATCACGTTGTTGTGACATTTTCAAATAACCCTTTCTCAAAACAAAAGCTAAGCAATTGAATTTCGCAAATGAGACAGTGAAATAGACATTTCTGTGAAATCCTGATTTTTTCACTTATCTCCTTTTTCTGGTTTTTGACGTCATGAACTTTAATTTGCAAATGAAGTTTTATTTTTCTGTTTTCTGCTATGCTTTAAATTATGGATGTTTTAATTTAAGTTACTTATTGGTGTAAGTATTTCCGTAATTTCGTTAAAACCTTGTGCTCCCCTAATTGTTTTGAGCAGTGTATTATTAAAGTATATATATATTTCTTTTCTGTTGACGTTTCTAACGTAACATACAAGTGGATTTTTCATTGCTAAACTAAGCGATTAAACCGACAGAGTGAAAAATGTTCCATGCCGGGAATCATACCCGGGACCCCAGAATAGCGCTTTGAGGTTCTACCACTGAGCTACAAGGAACAATATCCCAACTCGACATCTCTCACTCTTATATATGTCGGAAAGGCTACAATCGCAGCACAAGATGGAAACTATCATCCAGAGCACACAACCCTGTTGCATATTTTAGACGACATTTTTTCACAACAAGTGCAGCATAGACAACAAATACAAGTGAATTCAAATCAATTTTTCAATTAATTTTCTAGGAGTGAAATTCGCCCGAAACTAATGAGTGAGAGATGCCGAGTTGGGATATCGTTCCTTTTAGCTCTGTGGTAGAGCCTCAGAGCGCTATTCTGGGGTCCCCGGGTTCGATTCCTGCCTTCGGACATTTTTCACTCTGTCGTCTTAAACGCTTAGTTTAGCAATGAATAGTCCATTTGTATGTTACTCATTAGTGTCGAGCAAATTTCACTCCTGGAAAATTAATTGGAATTCGCTCGTTTCTAACATCTTTCATCACACTATTATATCTTACCTTTATATAAGTGTAACTGATGAAACATTTCTGTCGTAAAACACGACGCACACTTCCGATTTTGTGTTTTTTGACTTTCTAACATCACTTGTGCGACACCACGAAGAAGAATGTATAATTTTATAATATAAATTATTCATTTATTATCATATCATATAAATACGTAAAATCTGATGAATTGATACCCTAAATTCTAAACCTCTATTAGTAAATCTATGAAACATTTTCACTAATAATACTGCAACATAAAATACTCTCAGTTATCAAATTGCTCTCTGTTTTTGTAAACTTCCGATGAGATAATAACAGGATTTCTTAAATTTATACTGACTCTGAGTTCATTGTGATGAAAACATGTTTTGTTTCGTCGATCCATTGTCAGGTTTTAACGTAGACGACTGCAACGTCTTTGATATTTTGTTTTTCAAACACTTACTAACTATATTTAATATGTTGCATGTCTACTACTTTTCGTATCTGCATATGAAATTGATATTTCAAGTTGACTGGAGTTGCATAGTGAATTGGTGTGAGGGGAAGCTTATTATGACTCATAATGGTGGGAGTTTCGTGAGATAACTAGACAGCAGTAAAATGCTATGAACGACATATTGGACTGAGAACCTAAAACGGAAATACAACATATATATTAACATATTCTTAATAGTTACCCCAACTTAAAATATTATTTTAAATTTTCTAACTTAATTTACCAATTTCCTTCTTTAAGATGCTATACTTCTTTTTTTATCGTTTCTACTCCTTAAAAATCTTATCGGTTTTCCTACGCATCAATTTACTTTCATCAACCTGAAAGTTCTAACAAAGAGATATTTCTCTTTAATCAGCAAGCTAATTTAAGTAACAAAGTTAATTGATATTACAATATTTTGTCTATACAACAACATAAATATATATAATGTATGTTTTTAGAGTAAAAAAGAAAATCCATTGCTGATATTACTTAATTTTTAGAACGATAAGTCCAACAAAACATGTCCAATATTCATATTCCACAATTACATTATGAAGCAAAATAAGGCATAAAATACAATATTCGTTATTTGTTTAATTAAACAGATATATTTTGGATAAAAGATATATATATATATCAAAGATAATTCAAAAACTGGGCACAATTTATAAACTATCATTTAATTAGTGGGATCATTATTGCGAGATTATATGTTATAAATATTTCTGCGCTCAGGGATTTACCCAAAGGAGTAATTGTATAATGAAACCTTAAAATGAAATCACTTATCTGCTGTGGATTAGGGATTAGTAGATATAAATTCTGATTTGAGCTTATAGATCAAATTATATTCAGCTTCAAAATACAGGAATGGAATATATCATTTCATTCGAGTTTTCAATTGTTATTGGTTTCACACTTGTCTTTCACACTTGTATAAAGAAGAATAGCTAACGTATATTAATATAAAGTGTAATTCTCAGTATATTAAATACGTTAAATAGTCAATAAAAATATATTTTTTTAAATTTTGTTTATATTACAAGCATGTAAACAAGTATTAAATATTTAAAAATATCGTGTTTGTTTAAACAGTTGTATTTAATTAAATAAGACTAACTCTAAATAATAGAATAGATCATATTGTTTCAATTTATATGAATAAATTGCATTAATAAAGAAAAAAGTAAGGCTTGATTTACTTGCCATTTCGTCTTATATCTAAGCCGTCTTTGTTATGATTTTTACGCTGTTATTTAATTCCAATTTAATAAAGAAAAACGTTTTATGTAATCTAAAAGTATGTCTAAATTGAACAGTCACAAAAACGCATAACACATTTTAACAGACGTTCAAACGAAGGAATTTTTTAAATAACTGCTAAATGGGCCAAAATGTGATGCGAGTGATTTCTGGAATATATCAACAGATCATTTTACAACATCTTTTTATAAAAATCCGGCTGAAATTCTGAAGGCTACACCTACATTAACAGTTAAAATTTCGATGTATTTAATTATGAGGCTTTAAATATGTTTCTGAATATTTATACAGCGTGTCCGAGAAAGGTCTTTATCATTCTAAAAATTAACAACAAAAATACTAACAGATGGAATGGAATGCAGCTTTCTGTAAAAGAATGAAGAAATCTAAGGGTTTTTTTCTGATATCAAGTGCCTGTTTCCCGAACGATGGATTTCTCGTGGAGGAACCATACCTTGGCCTCCGCGATCGCCGGATATAACTCCATTGGATTTCTTTTTGTGGGGTTATGTTAAAGACAGGGTTCATGAATCACCTGTTCCTGATATGTCCGTTTTAAAGTAAAGGGTACAATTAGCAATCATCACTGTGACACCGCAAATGTTAAAAAAACACTTGGAGGGAAATAGAGTACAGGTTCGCCATTCTTCGTGCTACTAATTGAGCTCACTTACAGCTACATTGAAATTAATGTTAAAAAAACTATTAGATTTTATCATTCTTTTGCAGAAAACTGCATTTCATTTCACAAAGTATTATTGTTTTAATCTTTTGAATGATAAAAACCTTTCTCGGGCACGCTGTATTTTGGGTGTTTAAAAGCGAAAATATATCTGTACCTTATTAGCAGGATTTTTTTGTATAGCAACTAAACAAGACGCGAATGAAATTTAAAGCATGAAAAATTTTGTTCAGCATAAACTTTAGACTAAAGCCGTTTCAGTAATTCAACTTTTTTTATAACGTTTTTGTGCTTATTTCCAATATTTTCTAAATTATTTCAAGTTTTAAGTTTTGTTATTCTTTATTTTAAATTAAAAAAAATATATACATATTTATTTTACATATGGTTATCATAAAAATATTTTTTGTCGCATACAAATTGTTGTTACAGTATAATGATTTAATTTTAACGCGTTTTCGCACGCGTTTTTTTTTTGTCTAATTAATGAACATGAACTCCATATTGATTATGTTAATTAAATTTGAAATATGTACTTATAACGCATATGATAATTATTGACTAAATATATAATTAAACCAAATAATCAATCATGACAAATTGATTTTCAAAAATACATTCATAATTAAATTAATCAACTTGTATTTTTTTTTCTTTTTGTCAACAACCTACAGAAAATACTTGTGTGTTTTTAGATTTTATGTGTGAAGATGAAAAAGTATTATTGGGGCAAGTTGGTAAAATTATTGAAATACCTGACTTTACAATGGAAAAAATGTCTTCTTTATGTTGGATAATAAATTTTCACAATTGCAGACCTATGGAATTTAAACATATTTACTGAGAGACTACGTTAAGCACTTTTAATTTACTTTACCTTATTTTACTGTTAAGGTAAGGATTTTTCTGTATTCTGCTGTGTGCAAAAAAATAAATTGTTCAGGATTTTTTTTTTCAATGTATGAGGGTCCATAAGGAAGATTTCTGGCCCAAACTATTTGTTTGCCCTTTTATCTGCGCATCGTGTGAGGTAGTGTATAACAAATAAACAAATATTTTATTTAATCATAATTATACCAAGAATCCAGATCATAAATTCCCCACGAATCAATTATACCATGAGATACCAAGAAATATCCGCTTAAAAAATTGACATTTTTTTCACGTTTATCTAGAAGATCAGAAATAAATTTAAAAACAACATAAAATGCATATTTATGAAACGGTTCTTTGTCTTTTTTTTCGTTTTCTGACCAGTTTGATAAAGAATTTCTATGATCGCCGTAATTAGCATTATGACGTTGCACTTCGTCGATGTTTCTCTGGTACCATGAGTAAATTAAGAGAAGCCACGTGTGAGAAATACCTTACTCAGTACGATGCTAGTTTTCATTGATAATATAAAGAAAGATGCAATGGAAAACAACAATTTTTAGCATACTTTTCCAAGTATTGTATTGTTAAAGCTGTAAGTCGAGATTGTATTGAAAATCTTAGAGGAATTGTAACAGCTTGTTCAGAAACTTGAATATTTATTAATCAGACATTCTACAGTGTAAGGATTTGTCACAAGTCTATTATACAGATATTAGACTCTTTTCGAAAATCCTAAGTTCTTGTTAATTTTTTCAGTAAAGTTATCTTTTTATATCACTTACAGTGGTGGCCAAAAGTGTGGACCAAAAGTGTTTCATGTTTTTCAACATTGTGTGCTTGTAGAATATATTAATTTTCACTTAAATACAAACATATTATATACATATACAAACATATATATCAAGTTGAAGGAAATTTAACGTAGAATTTAATAACAAAAACAGTATTACAATATCTGTATTACAAAAAAAGTTATGCAACTAATAGTAAGATCTATCTTAGATTTGCATTTTTTAAAGTGATACTTACACAATCAATACTTAGTAGGATAACTATTATTTTTTAAGACAGCTTCACAGCCTCTTTTCATCGAGTGAACGAGTATTTGGAGTTTATCTTTCGTAATCACATGGAGCCAAGAATCAATTATAGCTTCAATAAGTTATTGGATGGACGTCTTTTTCGTACAAGAATTTTCAAACGTCGCCACAAATTTTCAATTGGATTGAGATCAGGGCTGTTTCCTGGCCATGGTAATATATTTATGCCTTTATTTTGAAACCATGCTTTGCATACTTTTGCTGTGTGGCATGGTGCTGAATCCTGCTGAAAAATAAATGGTGCGTTGTTGGGGAAGAGATCCCTGATGGAAGGTATCAATTTTGATTCCAGGGCAGTTTCGATGTATTTTTTAGCATTCAGGATGCTATCAATCACTTGAATTTGGCCCACACCATCTGCAGACATACATGCCCAAATCATGACATTTGTTGGGTTTTTTTTGTAGTTGCTTCAATGCAATCAGGATGAAGTGCTTCTCCTACTTTACGTCTCACGTATTTTCTACCATCACTACCGAAGAGCGATATTTTACTCTCATCGCTCCAGATTACTTGCTTCCTTTGATTTTCTGACCATTTAATGTGTTCTTTTGCCCACTTAACTCGTTTTTCGCGTTGCTTTTGATTTAAATATGGTTTTTTCCTTGGAATTCTAGCTTGTAGTCCAAATCCTGATAACCTTCTTCTTATTGTTCTTGAACTTACTGCAATACCCGCTGCATTCATTTCACATCTAATGGCATCTGATTAAATTTTTCTATCTTGAAAGCATAGCCGTTTAATTTTTCTATCGGCAGTAGCACTTGTGCATTTTTTTGGCCTGATTTGGCATTATTTTCCACTCATTTCGATTTTTCATAACGTAAACAGAACTTTCGTACACCAGAACAAGTCACTGAACTACCAACTTTTCTTGCAATTTCAGCATAAGAGAGGCCATTTTCTCTCAATATGACAATTATGCTTATTTTTGTAGATGTCCAATTAGTTCTTCTTGTTGATGACATTGTTTAAAATTAGTTTAATTAAGAAAAAATGACTTTAAATATTCAAACACAGCAATACTCTATTTAATTGTACTGGTATGCATCATTCCGCAAAATATTCCGACAACAATAACCCTTTTACCATCCTAATAGCCTAAACTATAGTTACAGACATTTGACTGGTCCTCAGAACAGTTTGTGATTGGCTAGTACGCTTTTATTACAAAACACGTCTTTATTCAAAACGATTTGTGTCTGTTTGTTCTACTAAAATGAGCATAACTTTTTTTGTAATACAGTTATTGTAATACTGTTTTTATTATTAAATTCTACATGAAATTACCTTCAATTTGCTATATAAACGTTTGTATTTAAGTGAAAATTAATATATTCTACAAGCACACAAATTTGAAAAACATGAAACTTTCAAAAAATGTCCAAACTTTTGGCCACCACTGTACAATTATCATTAACGTAAATATTACACAAGTAACCTTAGAGAATATACTTATAACTTTTCAAAACTCTTTAATACTTTTTTTTACCAAGAATGATTAATGAAAAACAAACTGCAACCACACTTGTACTGGAATAAATCAATGTAGCGATTCTAATGAAAAAGTATGCCATGTTCGTGTTTTTTCCCATGAGAATGCAGTGCTACAAACATGTTTATGTAATTATATGTTATACTTCGTGATGCCCTTAATAACATATTAAGAAAGTTTGGTGCATTATTTTGCTTTTATTTAAATTCAGATAAATATGTCAAAATGAGTAATTTATTTTGAAATAATTAAGTTTGCATGTGAAAATCACGCTAATTTGCTATTGCTTCAACGTCAAAATACTAGTATTCATGAAATACTAAAATGTTTAAAAATAACATTATTACGTAAGTGGAACATAATTGTTTCTTATGTCAATTTTTGCTTAAAAACTTGCCTTATATAGACTCGCCTCCTCTTTTGCACCAATGTGTAAATCATGAAAACAAACACTATAATTCAAATTCGAAAAGTTTCAATTTAATAATTAATGATAAATGTCAGAAAATTCGCTGAAAAAATAATTAATTTTCTTAAAGGATTTTCAAAAAAGTGCCTCAAATAAAGAAAGTACATATAAAATTATTTTTTTTATTTACAATCTTATGTAAATCATGAAAGTAAAACACATATATTTTTAATTCGGAAAAATAAATTAAACTCAATGAAAATGGATGTCAGAATGTAATAAAAGTAAAAAATAATTAATGATCTTGGAACATATAATAAACGTTCGTTCTCAATTATACATACATTATAGATATTTCTGAAATGTGTAACACTACATAAATCATGAAAACAAACACTTCAGCTCAAATTTGGAAAATTACATTTTCTATAGTTATACTGAATGTTAAAAAGTAATAAACTGAGAAAATAATTTTCTTAAAATATATGAAAATGTTGGAACTCCACTTAAATTAAATATGTGTAAAAGCACTTTGTTAAATTTACATGGAAAAGTAAAGAAAGTAAACAAACACGTTTAGTTTAATTGCGGATAATTACATTTTACGGAATGATAATGAATGTCAGAATTTTTGTCGAAATCCGAAAAGTTTCAATTTAATAATTAATGATAAATGTCAGAAAATTAGCTGAAAAAATAATTAATTTTCTTGAAGGATTTTTAAAAATTTGCCTCAAATAAAGAAAGAATATATAAAAATATTTTTTTAAATTTACATTCTTATGTAAATCATGAAAGTAAAACACATATATTTTTAATTCGGAAAAATAAATTAAACTCAATGAAAATGGATGTCAGAATGTAATAAAAGTGAAAAAATAATTAATGATCTTGGAACATATAATAAACGTTCGTTCTCAATTATGCATACATTATAGGTATTTCTGAAATGTGTAACACTACATAAATCATGAAAACAAACACTTCAGCTCAAATTTGGAAAATTACATTTTCTATAGTTATACTGAATGTTAAAAAGTAATAAACTGAGAAAATAATTTTCTTAAAATATATGAAAATGTTGGAACTCCACTTAAATTAAATATGTGTAAAAGCACTTTGTTAAATTTACATGGAAAAGTAAAGAAAGTAAACAAACACGTTTAGTTTTAATGCGGATAATTACATTTTACGGAATGATAATGAATGTCAGAATGTTTGTCAGAATAATGAATGCCAGAATGTTTGTCTGAATAATGAATGTCAGAATATTTCCGAAAATGTATCAAAATGCATCTTGAATTTAAAACAGTAATTAGTTTAATCATAACAGAAATTAAATTATGTGTGGGAGGCAGGATTAGAAATGGACAGTTAATCTAAACAAAAACGGCACACCTGCATTTATTTTCAGACCGTTTATATTGCAATCATACAAAATATGTCATTCGACGCTGAATATTGACTTCTTTCAGAATATAAATGTAATTATTGAAACAAGTGTTATCAACATATGAAAAATTGTACAAATTGGATTTTTCAAATGGTAGCACCAACTTTTGATACTTTATTTGTGTTCCTTGGATCAAATCCACCCCTAAAAGTGTTAATTCATGACTTCGAAGAGGTCCAAATTTAAGAATGTTAATGTTAATGTCTACCTGACAAACATTAATTTATCTCTTGCAAAATTATCCAATTTTAAAGATTAGTTTACAGTGAGATACATTGAACGAACGTAAACACATTTTAGGTATTTTTGCTATTCAAAATCATAGTTTGAACTATGAAAATTATCAATAAACTAGCTGACATGCCCGGCGTTCCCGGGCCCGTGATAATAACCTTAAAAATACCTAAAATCAATGTTGAATGATTTTATATTTTTAAATGAAAATCTATCCAAACGAACTGAAGGATAGTCGTTATAGTTATTGCCGATTTATTTTCTGACGTTTTCATATATTAAACTTTCAATTCTGACCAAAAGCTCCAGAGGAAACCTAAATAATATAAAGCGTCATTCGTCTTTTAAATTCAAAATAATATACAGTATTGGCCAATTTATTAGTCCCATTCGAAAAAAAATTCCAAAACCTTGTTTCTAAGATGATTATATTAAAATTAAATAAAAATCATGTACTCGTGGCATCATGATTCACTTTTATATTTTAACAGAATAGTAAGTTTACTATAATTTGTGACTCGCGCTATAGCCAGTATACGTCACGACACATGGCCGTTATCATAATCTTTTTACGCGTGAAGATTTCGCTATGGTACTCCATTGTGAAATTTAGTAATTTTTGAAATTCAATTTTTGAAAAACGGCATAATCATTAGATTTGAAATTTATATCACGAAAAATACAATTATTTACCTTTCTAACACAGTTCGTCTAACGATTTTGTGACAAATACTTTTCGAACAATTAATTTTTTCAACAACTTCAAATGTTTCATTTTCCGAGATTAATCTGTGGCAACGATTATCGAAAATCCCAGTTGTCAGCAACGCATAGCTTTTTATTAAAGAGGATTCGTAATCAAAAGAACATTTGACCTACAATAATTTTTACATAAAGAAATTAACAGAAAATTAGCAGAAAGAAGAAGAATGTCAAAAATTAACAGAATTCTCCCCATACATGTGCGTTTATTTTTTATTCCAATAATTATATATTTCGAGAAATTGGAAACTCTCAATTTTCGAAGATGTAAAGAGACCATTTTAAGCTATTGTTCAATCACATATAAGAAAATCGAAATCAGAAAATTTATGTGGAAAATTATTAAAAATAAAATTTGAAATATTAAAGTTTGTTTTTTTTCTTTTTTATGGATTGTTTGCATCTAAAATTTTATTGATGTAATTCTGAATGTTTTTCTTTTGAGATCATAATGTATTTGTTTTAAATTTGTGGATATCCCTTAATCAATATTTAATTTTATAACTTTATGAAGACTTCACAAATATTTGTAAACTATGCTATTTTTTGCGCTATCATGATCCAAGGAACTGAAATATGTTATTAAAAGTGAGTGTTAATATTTAAAAAATCAAAGTTGGTGAATTTTTTAATATATAGGCGTTTAAGTATTTAGCAAAGAAAGAAATTTTTTTTTTTTGCTGAACAAGTTATAAAATAATAAGATAATGAATAATGCGTAATATTTTATTTAGTGTACTGAAGTATAATTTTATTTTAAAAGAAAAACAATATCCCGAGTCTAATGAGACCTTGGTGTGATTTTATAGTAAATGTTCAGTGAATAATAACAGGTGCGTTCATATTTTAATATTGACTGTACAAATATCTCGATGACATGCAGTATAAGTAAAAACGCGTTGAAAAAAATAAATAAAATATAAAATATTTAACAAAGTAGAAAAAAAATTTTTCTTTCCAGAAAATATTTATAAAAAAATAAGAAAATGAACAATGCGTAGTATTATATTTACTATACTGAAGTATAATTTTATTTTAACAGAAAACAATATCCCGAGTCTAACGCGAACTTGACCTTGGTGTGATTTTATCGTAAAATATTAGTGATTAAAAGACAGGTGCAAGTGTAAAACAAATGTAGTTTAAATTTCACAAATATGCTTTTGTCGTTTTTCTCCTGAATTTTGCGAGTGATTTCGTAGTAAGAATTTTGTTGAAGGAAATTTCTTTTTTTATGTTTGGAAATGTTTTCGCTTTATAATAACAGAGTATTTCGCCTTTGGTTTACAGGTATGTGCGAATTAACTTAACTATAGTTTTAACTTAACTATAGCATTTGTATACATTAACGTTAAAAGTATTTGCGTAATATGTTCAGATTATGAAGCGAACTACTGTCAACCGGAGTGTCAGTATTGAGACTTCGGCTACGGATGGATAAGGTATATCTCCAGATCGTCTCGCAAAATTACACTCGAGACCCGTAAGTGACATTCATCAATTTGTAAATATTTCTAAACACGATATGTTTAAAAACGTAAAGTCAATTGCATAAATATACTAAATTCGCGAATTACATAAAATGCAGTCTATTATTTCTCAATATGTCTTATCCGAGTACACTGAAAAATATTTTTTAACGAAAAATTCAGCAATAGATAGTAGGAAAAAAAAGTTAGCGTATATATATATATTTTTTTTAATCAGCCTGTTTTTTCCTTTAAAAAAATACATCGAAATACTTTCCAAAAAATAATAGGACAATATTAATAAAGAATGATAACAAAATGAAAGATTTTCGACAGAGATCATCTAGAGTTCTAAAATATCAATCATAATACCTGACCATATTTCTGAGAATGGTAAGAGATAGCGGAAAATGATCAGAGTTACCCACTTTACATGTAGCAATACGAATCCAGATTTGGCTTTATCTCGAAACGTGTACCTCGGTGTATCATAGTCTATCTTTTGTTCTTTAAAATAGTCTGATTAGGTATGCATGTGAACAATTGAACATTTAGCAAAAACATATTTAATGTTTGATCGATTATATAAGTTCGCCATACAAAAAGACTTTCGAAAATTAAATAAATCTAAACATTCGCATTACAGTAGGCTACTCTTTGTTAGTGAAACCAAATCTGTACAAAAGTCTGTAAAATTATCTACAACGTCTAATAGTAACTGTTAAGGAAATATGAAAATGTTTATTTAACCCTCTAATGCCCTTGGAAACATATACTATACTGCCATCAGCGTTGCAAATTGTGCGTATTTTTTTATTCCGACATTCAGAATTCAGACCGAAATTCATATTAGCAATTTTTGCTTTATTTAATGGCAAACATTTCGTGATTAATTAAAGAAAATTTTCGAAAGTTTGGAAATATGTGTGTTGTTCACAGAATAGTAAAATTTGTGAATCGCCAAACCACACTGCTCGCGTTCAGTCACCTACTGTCCATTTTTGTTTTTTGGCCCATTACACATGTGCAATTTACGAGCTGCTGTGAGAAATTACTTTTTGAGACGTACCCTGTTGCAAATGTTTAATGCATGCCGTTCCATTTATAATGTTCGCTCGGAAACAGGCTGGGATGGACTTTCTTTCACTGAGTACTGCAACTCCGATTTTCATCGATAATATGTGACACTTGTTTCTGGACATTCTGTATTATAATACTTTATTATACAAAGGAAACAGATGACAATACAGATATAATACTACAAATATTAATGATAAAAATAGAAACAATACAAATTATAATGAAAGATATATATATATATATATATATATATATATATATATATATATATATATATATATATATACGAGCAGGGAGGACCAAAATGGCCCACTAATCAAATTTTCTCAAACGTGTGACCTAACCCAACAGTCTTCTCGTGCCCAAAAACCATAGGAGGCAAAATTTAATTCAAATTGTCTGAGCCGCTTTTAAGATAAAATAGCTTGACCCATAATGACACATGACCAAAATGACCCACTAATCGAATTTTCTCGAATACATGACCTAGTCCAACAGTCTTCTCGTTCCCGAAAACCATAGGATGCAAAAGTCTGCAAAAGGATGCATAGTCTGAGCCGTTTTTTAGATAAAATTAGCTTGACCCACAGTGACCCAAAAATGACCCACTAATCGAATTTTCTCGGACATGTGACCTAGCCCAATGATTTTGTCATGCCCGAAACTCGTAAGATACAAAATTTAATCAAAATCGTTAGAGCCGTTTTTTAGATAAAATTAATTTGACCCGGGTTGACCCAAAAATGACCCACTAATCAAAAGTTCTTGAACATGTGATCCAGCTCACTAGTCTTCTCGTGCCCGAAAATGGTAAAATACAAAATTTAGTCAAAATCGTTTGAACCGTTTTTTAGATAGAATTAGCTTGACCCTGACCCTTGATGACACAAAATGACCCACTAATCGAATTTTCTCGAACACGTGACCTAGCCCAATGGTTTTCTGGTGCCGCAAAACGGTAGGATACAAAATTTCGTCAAAATCGTTAGAGCCGTTTTTAAGATGAAATTTGCATATAATATATGTATTAACAACACACAAGATTTGCTCGTATTAGAATATATATATATATATATATATATATATATATATATATATATATATATTACCACATATTCTGTTGTCTAACATTAAATTTGGAATAAGCAAAATTTGAAGTGTTATAAATTATTACACTTTAAAATATCACACAATATTTTCCATATCTATCTATGTAAATATATATATATGTCCATTTTAAAATATATGCATCTTATGGCTTTTTTAAATACAGAACCGGGAAAGCATTGAAAGCAGGATACGATTTGGAGCTCCAGAACGTTACTGATGTACCGCTTTCAGTTGCGATTACCCACAATTCTTAGCTGTTGAGTTTGACCATGATACCAAATAGCGCTTCAAATCATCACGATTCGCAAGACCATTTTAGCCTCAGACACTTATGGTTTTGTGTGAGGGGAAATCTCTTACATGAAGCCCACTTTGCAGCAGACGCTGACGAATTGTTAGAGCTAAAATAACACACCTGTAGCAGTCCTCCAGCGTTATGTCAACTATCCAGATCTAGCTGTACGTACAGTCCGTATGCTACTATGCGGATGAGGTATCTGTCATCTTGTGCTGATGTAGTACTTCGTCATCCACTGGCGGATTTCCGACTTGTCCAGTTCTTTTGAATCTACTACTTCCAAACTAACATCACTGTCGTGGCATCGCGTTCCATACGGTCTGTCATTGCACTCCTCGTTCAAACTCAGTAGTTTCACAGAGAAAAATGACACATCCAAATCTGTGTAAATCGATGTTTTCATTTTGTGATGAAACTTTTTGTTTCAAATATGACTATCCAATACTTCCAATTCTGAAATATCAGAAATACTCAGAAAATTGAACCATGGATATACTCAAAACTGTTCACATAGAGGTCAGTTCATACTAATTTTCGAAACATTGACTTACTCAAAAATGATTAGAATTAGTTCATTTTTGAAACATGGAAATACTCAAAAATGAGCACATAGAAGACCTTTCATACTCATTTTTGAAACATGAATGTACTCAAATATGAGCACATGATGTTTTATTCTTGAGTGTGTGGATATTTTCAGAAATGAGTATATATATATGTTTCAAACTTGAGTAATTTTAATTCGGAGTCATTTTGACCTTGCGCCACACTCAGATTCGAGTATTTTTTGCTCAGTTTTGAAAACGTCGTTTTTAGAACATTGCTCATATGTCGTTCAAGAGGTATAGTGACATTTCATGAAGCACGTGCCGATGACATACAAAAAATATAGTAACTTTAACGTCCCGATACGGCTCTCTATTTATCCGGCTAAATCAGCAGTTTCCATACCGCTGCTTAGCTTGATCGGTGACTTCGAAATTCTAATCATTTGAGTACAACACCCTAATTTACATTTTCTGTCAATTTCAGCTGACTGGCAGAATTCCTTCATGGGTTGCAATTTTTAAAAACAGTAGTTTATATATTATAGCGTTTGAAAGAAAATGGGGTAACAAAAATTATATCTAGAAACAATATATTAACGATTAGAAAATTTGTATCATTCTTCCTGTAAGAATGTAAATCTTATAATCCGTTCATTGTCTTTTTTTTCTTTTTTTTTTTTTTTTTTTTTTTAATATTTTACAATAACATCATTTTGAAAATAGAATCTCAAGATAAAAATTACGCACTCCTGAAATAAACGGTTAATACTAAAAGCAAGATAATATACATTAAAAATATAATGTATTACAAACCTAAGTGCCCATTTCGA